>JANZLQ010000056.1:43866060-43907449 GCA_026212715.1 Elanus axillaris
GAGGAAGGAGCGGCAGAGACAAGGGGTGAGGAACTGACCCCAACCCCCATTCCCCGTCCCCCTGCGCTGCTGGGGGGGGGAGGAGGGAGAGAAAATCGGGAGTGGAGTTGAGATGGGAAGAAAGGAGGGGTGGGGGAAGGTGTTTTAAGGTTTGTTTTACTTTGCAGTATCCTTGTTTTGATTTTATTTGTAGTAAATTAAATTGATTTTGGATTTTTTCCCCAAGTTGAGCCTGTCTTTTGCGCATGACCATAAGTGGTGAGTGATCCGTCCTTATCTTTGTCTCTACCCATGAGATTTTCTTTGTATTTCTCCTCCCCATTCCACCGGGGCAGTGGGGGGAGGAGTGAACAAGCGGCCTCATGGTGCTTTGTTGCTGGCTGGGCTTAAACCATGACAATATTTAATACTCTTAGGAGTTCATTTTCAATATGCATATGTATTTAGATTTATTCATACTCCCCCACCTTTCACTGTAGTGACTGTCAGCTGTGTCTGCAAAACCTGCCAATTATTGTAACTTACAGAACAATAACAGCCTAATTGATAGGCAAAATAAATGGAGGAGCAAAGAAGAGGGAGCATCAGTGCTGGTAAGCTAGTCAACAACACACAAAGTGGTCATCAGGTATTCTGCTACATTACAGAGTTCAAAGAAGCTAATAAAAATTATTATTAAAATGCATAGAGAAGAAAGTATATGATCCTGCCAGTTTCACTCAGGTTGGGGCAGAGTGGAGAACTTAAAATTACACAGAATTTTAGAGGGTGATTTGCTTGTATTCGAACCGTCCTAAGTTTTATAAGGGAAGACCTCATAGAGAAGGATCTCTCACAAAAGTTTGCACAGGCTTTGTAGTTCCATATTGCCTTCAAGGGCAGACAGTGTGCAAGCAAAGCAGCATAATCACTAGCCTTGGTATAAATCTATGTCTTTTCAATGTTTTGAGTCTCATTTCTGCATATCTGTGGAGTGGAACATATGTACTCAGATACTCCAAGTATGGAAATATTTATCTTACCCCTACAAAAGGCATGAGGTAAATAAAAAAGTAATTCCCAAAAATGAGCCTCACATGGCAGATCATATCTTTTCTTGTCTTCTGGATGGTGGGCAGTGGATTTCTCCTTTCAACAGCATCTGCCTTCTACATTCTTGCTATGCTGATGGGTTGATTTCACGGGCTGCAAGAAGGAAATAAAGCCCTGCAGAAAAGATTCATGGAACCTTTGTGTCACAAGTAATTTCTAACATTTGGGACAAACAGCATCCTCAAAGCTTTTTTTGGTACGCTAGTGCAGAGGTTGTGGATCTGTATCAGTTAGACTGGGATACCCAGATATAGTGTTTCATGTTACCGAGTGATACTGTTATATACCTGCTGTCATCTTGCTGTACTTCAATTACAGTTTGGTTTGTGGTTTTTTTGGTTTTATTAGAAAAAGCCTATGAGGAAGACTTTAGGGCAGTAAAACTTTGCTTTGCTGGGTTATTTACACAAGGTTCTCGGAGCTGATACTTCTTATAGGAGGCTGTGCCTATCTTTCCCCCATAACAAGCTCTATTCCAGAACATGTATAACTATATAAATAAAGGAAGTCACACTTTTAAGATACCCAGACACTGCATCATTGATTTCAGGATGAGCCGTCCTGCCAATTCCCTGCTGTAAGGCAGTGCTAAGTGTCAGGAGAAGATGATGAATGGAACCGAGTTTTCTAGGAGAAAAAGAACATGAGTGCCTGTTTCTTTTGAGTCAAAGAAAAAAAGTAAAAGGGAAGCTGGCAGATATCAAAGCAGCCTAGAAGGCCAGCATCCTTAAGGGTACTCAGGTACTTGGTCTGCTGCCTCAGTTACTGAAATCCATTACATGGGAAGCATCACTTCAGTTGTACCTGCAATCTAGTCTCATGGACTCTGCTGTACTGGGAAATGTTATGTGCCCAGCTGCAGTACATGGAAATGCACCTAAGCACTATTTTACACCTAACTTTCCGAGAGCTTTACCCTAAACAACACCCAGATTGTTGAGCTGGGAAGACATCATCACTGAAGGTAAACCTACAGGCGGCTCCTTTGGCAGCAGACCCAAAGAGCAACACTGATATGGGTAAGGCTATTCCAAACCTTGAGAAAAATAAATATACCCACATAGGAGCAAGAAGAGAGGAGTACTGACAATGACAGGGAAGCAAGAGAGATGGCTACCTCCTAAATGGCTGCACTGTATTACATAAAATCAATGTTATAGAAAACAACTTGCAGAGAAAGAAGAAAAACACTCAGGCTTTCAAAACTTATTAGCAGTCTCTGAGAGGCTATGAACTTTCAATAATCTAGCTCATATATTCCTTTTCAGCAGAAAATTGCTAAGCACTTTACAAAGGAAGCCAACACAATTATCCCTATTCTAGATTCTAAAAATCACCTCAAAGAGGGCTATAAGCAGAAATGCCTCGGTAGCCTGCTCTTGGAATTTGCTCATGATGCTTTCCTTTTTCGTCCATCAACAATATTTGCAAGTCTCGTCTAAACAGCCTTGCAAAACTGTACCAGGTGGTATTTTTCCTTTTTAATATTGCGGATGACATTTCTTTTTCTTTACAGTGACTCATCAGAGGAAAACCAGGAAAAAAACATTTGCTTTTACACATTTATAGAGTAAGACAACAAGGTTGCTTTAATATTTTCCTTGGAGGCTTTTTCCTTCCAAGTAATGTAGTGTGGCACAATGTTCTCCATGCTGAAGTGTTTCCAGGCAACTCGGGATCATTCCTTGACTTTATAACAGCCTTCAGCCCATGGTTTATTCACCTGGAAATAAGCTTGAATGTGATCATCCTAAGACAATGATGCCTGTAATTCAAAAAATGAAACCAAGATGAAATCCAATTAATTCCCTCCATCATTAGCTGTGGTCATTGGAATATTTTTAGCTAACTAAATTATTCATTACAATGTAATTGGCTACATTTATGGTGTTTGTAAAAGTGTGGTTTAAAAGTGTCTTGAAGTGCACATCAGCAGCCCTCAGTCTTTTCAAGTGCTATGTCAAGCTATGCAAGAAAAAGACTTAAAGAATTTGTTTGATGAGTGGAGCAATCACTCTGGTTTTGTTCAATCAACACTAGGAAGGAAAAAAAAACCAACAAAAACCAACTGCAAACAAACAAACAAAACCTGCACCCTTTGGCTGATTTTTCTCATTTATTGACTGTAACATGCTAACAGGTTGCTCTAAACATCTGATTGCTCAGAAGCTTGGAAGGCTGAAGGAGGAATTGTTCTGTACATGCCCTGTTTATCATTTACCTCCTGCAACTCCCTTTACACACCACATTCAGAAGTCAATGCATATTATGTGGTCCTTTGGTCTGATCTAGGATGGGGGTTCCCATACGCTTTTCAGCAGAGCGAGGAAAAACATTGGAAGTGAAGAATTCTTTCTATTCTCTGTGTCAGATAACTGTTTCAGTCAAAACCACTAAACCATGAAATTTTATATATGGCTACATAAAGAGATGGACATTATGCCACATTATGTTCAATTTCCTACATTTAACCAAACCGTGATCAAAGAGGAATAACCCAGATTTCCAAAATGCCTTAAATTATGAGGAAGTGCTAGAGTTCCACAATTATAAAAACTCACCAGATGAAACCATTATTAATGTAATTTTGGCCAAGGCTGCCCTAGCCTCACTGAAATTAGACCTCTCTGACTTTAAAAACAGAATATTTTGGAAAGCCTGAAAAAGGTTGTGGAAGAGATTTGGGAGCCAAAACATTTTTCAAAGAGCAGAAAATAACATTTATTGTATATTTTCCAAATTGTCTCCACAAGTTACTATATCAGAAAGTGATGATTCAAAATTTGATATTAAATTTTTATCTCATGGGCATAGTAAAACTTACTGGGTCTCTGTGCCCAGTTTTCTGTACATGAAAGTGTGTGTATGCACATAGTTGCTTATAACCAAACCTGAAACGCTGAGGATACTTGAAATCTGAAACTTGATTTAGCAGTTTACAAATGTCAGTGTTTATTTATTAAAACTCTTTCAACTTTTGAGTGAATATCTATTTTTCCAGAAGAGTTTGGGAAAAGCAGATAGAAACTATGTCATTGCACTATTGCCGCTCTGCCTCAGCAGAAATAGAGTTTGTGAATGTTGAGTTTGCTCTCATAAAAGAGAGCGTTCCCAGATGGATTTTTAAAATAGTCCAAGGTGCAGGATGAACCCTCAGTGGCAGCTCAACAGAAGTATAGAGGGATTAAGAGAAGCACCCACTTACGTGGCTAACTTGTGTGTGTTTCCATCATGCAAAATGCCGCAGAGCACTGAAGAATCCAAGCTACCTTGGACTTGTTTATTCAGGTATCGGAGGGAATCCAGTGCAAAGCAACATGGACCAAAGCCTGGGTAAACTTACCCCACAGGCCCACCCCATAGCTGTGAGCTGCTGCCCACTAGATTGCACTTATGTGCAAGGATCAAGTTAACATATTCAGGGATCTGCTGACCCTGAAGTGTCTTGAGACACAGTCAGTTAGTCCCCATGATATCTGAAATTATCACCTTTTGTTTTCATCAATTTACTGCATTTTCTTAAACTGGTCAAATTTTGGAGGTCTATGCTTGCTTCCAACCTGTTTTAATTAGGAGGTGGTGTAGAGAAAGGCTGCATGTTTGGGAGCTGGACCAGGATTTGTTGGAAAGCAGCTGAGAGTCATCTAAGAAAACAAGGACTGGCAGATAGTATTAAACTTCTGGTCCAGGTAAAAGACTTTCCCTGGTGAGAAAAATCACTTTAACATGATTGCTTTACCATAGAGGAATATGGGGCCATTGCTGTCACTCTTACTGGGAGAAAATCATCTTGCTATTTTGTGGCTTGGTAAAAACTGCTCTGAACCCAAGGTTTTTGTCTCAGTGTGTCTGCAGCACTTGTTGCCCTTGTTACTGGGAAATATGACTAAACCACAGGGGTGACCACAGCTGGGGCAACACAGGTCTCACTGCAGTCTGGAAGAGATTCCTGTTCTGCAAATGACAGATGTGTCCTTTGACTGATTCCTTTAACACATTGCATTTAAAACAACTGCAACTTAGAAAAAAGTCTTCTTAAATCTCGTCTCTGTAGCATAAGACAAGGTTGTACTTGTCAAAAAAAGATAACCCCTAGGATTAAAGTAGACAATAACACCTGAAAAAGTATGAGCCATAAAATTTTGGATATTTTGAACTCAATTTAGACACCATCACCCTTCCCTGCAACACCACACATGCTTCAAGATATCCTGAGATGACTCTGTCTGTCTCAGCTTTCACACCACCTCCAAACTCCATTGTTTTACTTGTCCATTGAAAGCAGTGTAGAAGAGGGCTCCGAACAGATAGATCCGATACAGCACAAATAAAATTCCCTGGCAGAGATCACACTCTCATTTCCTTGTCATTCACTGCAGAGGGTGCTCTCTGCCCACATTCCTGTTCCTCAGGAAACAAAGGAAAAAAAGGTTGTGAACTATTTAAAAGTTGCAAAGGCAGGTTACAGGATATTGTCAAAATGCACTAAATATTTGCACAATTAAAGACATAAACTTACATTTCAGGGTGTTGACAAAGTAAGCCACAGTGGAGCAAAGCTGCTGTCACAGTCTGATTGGGAATCTAAACAGCACAAGGCAGTCAGCCCTAATTTTTAAGGCAAACAAATGAGGCTTTCCTCCCTACCTTTAGTGAGATTTAAGTCTTTCTGAAGTCATCCATATAGGCAGTGGTGCTAAGGTAAAAACTACAACTCTTTCCTAGAAAAATCACAAAGTTTTGGAAAACCTGTTTTCATACTGAGTTTTCACTCCAACTCTGGAAGCCAGGTGAAATATCAGAATTTTGTTACAAAACAAGCACATCCTGAAAAGATATTTTGTCAGCATAGCTGCAGAGTTTGGCTTCAATAAGAGTGGGGTTTCATTTGGAAAGCAGAACCCAGTACTCGGAGAAAGCCAATCAGTCGTGTCCTTTCCATGTTTGTGGGGATGTCAGGAAAGTCTTGCTTTCAACTGAAGTCACCCATCTCATAGCACCAAAAATCAAGATTGTATCCAGGAGTGTTTCTGTGTTGATTTCTTTAATCTATAACAGTGTTACTTAAAATACAAACTGAGGGTCTTTGGTATGCATGGAATATGTCTGATTTTCTCTTACCAATTCCCTTCAGGTCTCATGCATTTCTAATTTCCAGCTGTGAAACAGGCTGCTGTGTCAGTAGGGGTGGACATTGACCACCCTTCCAAAAATACATTATCTGGTGGGAAATGAATGCTTTTGGGTTAGAGGGAAAGACCAAGAGACCAGTTGTCCCATGCCCGAGGTATGTCCATGGACCACTGTGCAATTATGCACAAAAGGTGGACATGGTATCATCGTTAGGATATGAAAAGGAACTGGCCCTGTTCCTTGAGGTGGTATCTCAGAAGTCTGTGTGGGCTGGATGCTGGCTGGAGGGAAGTGTCGAGCATTTTCCAATGGTTGCCCCTACAGTCATGGAAGAGATAGCATAGATTTCCCTTCAGAGATCATCCATGGTGCTACATCCTTCTTTGACTTGTTAGGAAAAACATGAGGAACATCTCTAGAGAGGAAGGTGGAAGGCAGTTCATATCTGCTCGTGGGCTTCCACACAAAGTCTGTGTGGGCTTTTGTGATCTTCCAGTCTCAAGTACCCACATCAAGTATGGAAGTAAGAGTCTTATGTGGAAACTGAATCTTGGAAAATGTGATGAGGTGGACATTACACCTTCTGAGAGAAAACTCTCTGAGAAGACACTTCATTGTTGGGTTTTTTTCCCTTTTTAATTAGGTTTACCGCTTTTACTTTTCAAGTTGCAGGCAAACACCTTCTTAAAAGCTTTGGCCATTCCATGTTGCTATGTTTTGGCATTTAAGTACATTTACATATCAGGTCCTTTGAGAACAGTGTCCTTCATTCAGTGTAGCCAGCAGATCCTTACACTGACTTTGAGTCTGACTACTGCTTGTTCAGAAGCAGAGAGGATAAACAAATCTGAGCTTCAAGCAACACAAAATATCATCAAGAAAGGCTGACCCACACTATCAGGAGATCCTTTTGACTAGCAACTAGTAGAAAGATGTAACGCAAGAGCAAAGTGGTTGTACACAACGCAACAGCAGGCAATTTGCTATAAAGAACAAAAGCAAAGCAGGGGCACTCATGGCTCTAAAAGAGAATGACCACAGTAGTGTTATGTGAACCATATGAAATACTGATGGTTATGAGAACCATTTTTCACTTGGTTATGAGAACCAAGTTAAAAATAACACCATATCTTGTCAAGTCGGAATTGGTGACTTGGCTCTAAAAGCTGAAGTTTAGAGGTGCATAGGATGGAGTAATAGGACAGTCTTTGGAGTCCTGAGAAGCAAAGAAGAAAATTTTAAGTGGAACACAGGAGACAGGAGCACACTGGAAACTGCAACGCCATCTGAACCCTCCTCTTGATCAGAAATAGACAGAAGGATCATGGAGACAACAGGAAGGATTTTAGCACAGAGACAGGGTAGAGCTGGTTCCTGGGAGGACAGGAGCTGCACCCATCATAAATAACCAATGAGCGTGGCTGCTATGTGTGGCATGGAAATTTTTGCATGATTTGACATGCTGAACGTGTCCGAGTGAGCAGTGCCGAAATGGACTCTTTTTATCTAGCCAAACCAGTCATCAGGGTTCAGTAAACATTCTCGCGCTTTGCTTAACAGTCATCTATTCACTTTGGGGTTTTGGTATTCTTCTTGTTATAGGAAGATGTGTTAGTGTGAAATGTTGTGTCTTAATCTTGAAAATATGGGTATGGGGGAGTTTCATGAATGAGGTCTTTTCCTGTCATTTGATAACAGTTATGCAGGTTGAGTGGTGGTGTAATTGTTCTCCATCACTGAGATACATAATCTTAAATGAAAATTCAGACTCCTTGTTCCCAAGTATGCAGCATGTCAAAGCTCCATCAAGTTGCTAAGGCTAAGTGCTGCTGGAGTGGTGGTTTTCCTGTGTGAGAGGAGAGCAGTGAGCACAATCAGGGAGGGCAAGGTTTAAAACCAAGGATAGCTTTAACAATCATGATAGCTAAAATAAGGACAGGAGGGAAAATGAGTAATTCTGACTGTGCTGTCCCTGGTCTTTGAGTCCTTTCTTATAAAAACCATGGATTCTGCAATTCTGCCAGCATGAACCTAAGGACAGAAAAGATGAAGGCCTGACTGAGAAAAAATGAACTCCTTGAACATTTACTCACCTTCCATATAAGAAATTTACCTTGGCTGCTTAAGCAAACTCCATAAATCTTGAGTTGAATCAAGCAACTATGCCAATTAATTTTTCATTGCATTAGGCTGGTAAAAGTGAAATCACAAAGAACTGGAACCTTCACCAGTTCTAATGAATATAAATTATATACTCAGTGATCAGCACCAGTGCATTGAATTGTTTAACCACCTTTCCTCAACTAAGCATAGGTATAAATCAGATTAAATCAATTAATCTTTAAAAAATGTAAATTAAAAACCTCACAAAAGTCCACAGTTTTATTCACTACATATAATAAGTATTCCTCATGGAAAGACAACAAATGACATCTCCTTGGGGATTTGCTAGCAAATCCTTGCTAGCAAGAAGTTATTGAGCTCAATGGGGATTTTGCCTGAGCAAAATTTCCAGATTTGTGTCAGGATCAACCCCAGAAAACCAGTCAAGCAAAATGACGGTAAACAAGTCACCATCATGACACTCTGAATGCAGTGATGCTGGCTTTTCTTAATAGTACATGTGCTGATATTGTGTCTCCTGAAGAGAACATCATCACATTCTTTTAGTTAACTTTTTGTATACAATTAGTTATCTGGACTATCCATAAGCATTCATTCTGGAAACGCATTTTATTATTTTTTTTTCAAAGGCCACCCTCTTCTCTTTCCTTGTGTGTAGACGATCTGTGTATGACTGAATCACCTTTATAGCCAAGAATTATAAGTGAAGATACTGTGCAGTTGAATCAGTTGGACCCAGTGTGCATGAACAGTGTTGAAACTGGCCAGAGAAAAACACTAAACCCTTCAAGGACCACAGGAGAACAGGCCCGCTGGTTAATAGCTGTCCTAAGATAGCAAGATGCCCCACACTGTTAGGCAGACTCCCGTTCTCCAGCAGCACATCTGTGATTTATAGAAATCCTTTGCCTAAGGAAACATCCACATTCTCTCAGTATCGTACTGTTCCTTACCAGCTTGCCATGACAAGAAACCAGACTGAACCTGCACTGAATACATTTACACCTTTGAAACATCAGGGGTTTTACGCTTCTGGAGGTAACTCTCATAAACCGAGGGCCAAAGGGAACTTTTCTGAATACATAACGCTGACACACACCAGACATGTCATAGATCTCCATCCCATTGCCAGATGAGCAGCATGGCCAAGAATCCCCTGAGAGATACGCCCCAGTTCACCTGGAAGAGCCATCTAAGGAGCGGCCGTGGTTGTATAAACATAGACCTGCAGAGCCATTAGAGATGCACCAGCGTGCCTCAGACATGGGCACAGGCAAGCAGGTGACTCATGCAGCCAGACGAGATGCTCCAGGGTGTCTACGATTGGAAACTAAGCGTGTAAAAATGAGATAGAATTCAAGTGATACATTTTTTTTGGTGTAAGCTGTTCCAAAGGCCAATTAACCTCAAAGTCAAAGGACGTATAATAGAACATTTAGTCAGCTAAACTCTTAGAAAGTGATAACTCCAGGAAAATTTTGAGAAGATACAGTAGAAAGTAGAGTGATATTATCCCAGAGGCACTACCACCATCACTCATGGTCTCGGCCTTGGCCAGCGGCGGGTCTGTGTTGGAGCCGGCTGGTGTTGGCTCTGTCGGACATGGGGGAAGCTTCCAGCAGCTTCTCACAGAAATCGTCCCTGTAGCTCCCCCCACTAACAAAACCTTGCCACAGAAACCCAATATAGCTTTTAATCCCTCCTCTTAACTTGTCGAACATATGGCCTAACATATGGTCTAATCAGTAGTTCTTAGTAGCTTATCAGTTATTTGCAGTATTTTGTTTATAGATGTGTTCAGGAAGCAAATATAATTTTTTAAGCTAATTTTTTTTCATTTCAGAACTGAATTCTGTTTTCTATTTCCTTTTAAAGAACTGTACTGGCACTTCCAAATCTTTGTCATTTTTTTTCCTTTCTTTATTTTACTTATAATTTTTTTAACCTAGATTGCTCCCTAATATTTTTTGGTGTACTTGTGAGCTGTGAGTTCCTTGGCTGCTACTTCATCATAGACAACACCCAGGTCTTCCATCTTATTGATGCAAAGTGACAAATCATTTAATGTGGAAACATAGTAAAACCAGAAAAAACAGAGTCAATTATTTTTTTTCCCATTTTCCGGAGGGATTATTTGCATGTTTGCACACAGTAGCAAAAAGACAAGTGACCTGCAGTCAGCTGCAAACCTCTTTTGGTTTTTGTTTTCTACTTTCTGTATGTCCTGTTTGGCGTCTTCACTCTGGAATGTGCTTGTCAATATGGATTTGCTTTTTCCTTTTTTAATCTTCCATATTGTTTTTCCCTGCGTGGGTGTCCTCCAGCACACTGGCACTGAGGATCCTACTGTGTGCCAAGTAATGAGCTGAGAAAGAGTTAATTAAACAGTGCTGCAGTGTTTTGATGCTGCCGACTTCAACTAGGCTTCAGTGGTTAAAACTGACTTGCAGGGAAAGAAGGAAGGAGAAGTATGATCTGGTGACTATTTCTTTATTTTGTAAAATGACCTCATCCCAGAATCCTCTGGTGTGGAGTACAGGTTCTGCCGAAAAGAGAGTCAGTGCCAGGGAATGATAAGGTGTATTTGCAGCACATGAATTTAGCTCGTTGCTTGAGCATATTCAGGAGAAATACAATAGGATATATGTAATATTTACGTATGTCTGTGTTGCGTTTTTTTTTCTTCTAAAGTGAGTTTAGTACTTCATTGTCCTTACCTGCACTGATATATTTCAAGAAATATTGCAAATTCAGAGCTGCTTTATATGATTCTTGTCTTATTCCAGAGGGGCAATCAAGTGGCTGTCTTTTTTTTTTTTCTTTTAATTTTTCTCGCAGAATATAGAAATTTTACTTTACTGTGTAAGATGAAAAGGAGAACAAGGCAATTCAAAACAAATGCTCTGTGGTTTCAGATTCTGAGATTTCATCTTCAGGCATATTGACCACATTTGTGTTTAATAATTTCAGCTTTTTATTTTTTATCTTTTATTATTTGTTGTTGCTGCAAGTTTAAAATCACTCGAACATAATTAAATACTGATTTAAATTGAAAAATAAAGGAATTAAATACAACCATCCTCCCCTGATATGAAAGAATGATGTTTATCACACTACTTTAAAGAGTGGTCAGGGCAAAGTTTTCATTCAGATTCAATACTATAATGTTATAATGAGCTGTGTTCTCTCTTTTCAACCTCACTTTTATGCACTGAGCTGAAGTTAGCCTGATAATAGCATACTCTCCAGGACAAAATTTCACTATGAAATGAAAGCTTTGATCTTACAGGGTGAATAGCAGTGATTTTTGATGCAATAAAGGAACTTTTTGGTGGGAAGTGACATAGAAGAAAGACCTGTGTACACTGACTGGTCACAGAACAGCTGTGACACTGAAATTTTCAGGCCTGTTCTCATAGTCTTCTTCATGTCTTTGGACATGTCTTTTTCACACAGTCCTGACCCAAGAAAATGTATGGATGTCAGTTAGTCATGTTCAGCATTGCACAGAGTTGAGTAAGTTTTCACTTTCGATAGGAAATTCAAACATTTCAAACTTTGTTGAAACAAAAAGCCTAAATATTTTTTTCAAGGTTGTGGGACAAAATGTTCGGAGAAAACTTTCAGAAACATGTTGCCATTAAATTGTATTTTCCTGTACTGGAGCATTTTAATATACAGGAAAGATTCAGCCTCTGATAAGGAAGGAAAGAACTCAGCTGTTCTTTTGTACATTAAATGTCTTCAAATGCCCTGGGCTAAATTAACTTCACTCTAGGACACTTACAGAACCCAGAGACATTAGAAGTTATTTCTGAATGCTTATAGATGATGATTGAGCTTTCAAAGGTTCTAAAAGCTGCCACAAAACTGGAGAAAACCATCAATGCATGTAGAATACTATCTGTTTCTACAGGCAGCCCTCCACCTCCCACCCTCCAAAAAAAGGTTTTGCACTAGAAAACAATTTTGTCTGAAAGCTACCTTCATATTTCAGTAAAGTAGCATCCATAGTTGCTGCTGTTTTTGTTGTGGCACTTGCTGCAGCTCGGATGCAATAGTAAACAGGTAGTAAATAAAGTATTTGATCTTTAGTCTGCAGTCCCTAATGAAGGTGACTGCCATCCATGCTGCCTCAGTGCATCTGGTCCTCAGGGTCTCCCAAAGTGAACTGGGGTCTCCCAGAAGGAAGAAAAAAGAAAAAGAAAAAAAAAAAAAAAGAAAAAATCACCAGCAGCTATAATGGGAAGTCTCAGCTATGCAGATGCTACTGTAGCAAATACTTACCCTGAATGGGTTGGAATCCTTGCACGTACTTGGATATGAGATTTTTATCTGGTATTTCCTGCTAGAAATACACACTGTTGCTGCTGAGTCCCCTGATGAAAAGTAAGGATCTGCTCATAATCTTGTAAAACAATTGGCACGGTCATGTTGTGGGAATGATACAGATATTCAGAAAGAATAAAAGAGTTTCTTTTACTTGCCTGGGTATGTATTTGTTATTTTCACCTAGAAACTTAATTTGGATATCCACAGTCTTTGAAAAAAGTATTATTAAACCCTTTACTGTATGGACCATAATAATACAAAGTTATTTCAGAAAATAGTTGCTTGCCCATATCAATAAAGATGGAGCACAGTGCAAATTCAAAAGCAGACATGCTGTAGATCCATCTAATACTCATTTCAGCCAGAACTCTTTCAAAAGACTGTGATTCATCAATGAACAGAACAATTTCCATGTCTAAAGCTCTTTTTCATTCTATCTCTAAGTACCTCACAATCAGTGGAGAACTGTCATTTTCCAACCCACTTTATGTCATGAGCTAAGTGACTAACCTATTTGAAGTGTTTAGCGTACAGCTTGGAAAACAGAGAAAGATCCAGACAAAAGGAGAAAATTAGCATCTGGAGGAGTACGAGAAGCTCATGTAAAGCTGAGGATTCAAATAATCTCTGTTGTAATCTTCTGAAAAAATACCCAGGGGTCCATAAACAAGGATTCTCAGCAAATTTGTGGTTGAGAATATATCTGATACTGAGTTTTCCCTAAACAGAAAGTGTTACCATGCTAGAAAAGTTGGCTTTTAGACTGTGTGAAACTTTGGAGGAGTCTTTGGAGTATCGTAAGTGAGGAGATAGAAACAAATGAGAAACAAGATAAAATGCAAGATGAATTTACTGTGGGTAGATAATGCCTGAATAACTTGATACCTTTCTCTGGAAATGTAAGAGATTTTCCAGGAAATGTGTTACACATTTAATCTAGCTGAGTGTGGGTATAGCATCTGAGGCAATGCCTTGGAGACGCTCCCAGAACTGTGGTGAGAAGACACCACGTAAAGGGGAGACGACAACAGACAGCAGGTAAAGAACTCACTGGTGGAGTTCCCCAGGAAATAAGACTCAGGCCTCATCTCATTTCACGGTTTCTTTTATGAGTTGGCACAAAATGAGACTATGTTAATTCAATTTCCCAATGAGATGAAGCTAGAGGGTATCTTCTCTTAACAGAAAAATCAGGACTTTGTATCCTAAAAGCTGTGTGACCTTGAAGACTGGAATTAAAAGAAAGCTCAGAGGGATTTAATAGAAGAAAATGTAAGACTGCATACTTGGAGACTGACCATAGGCGTTTCCATTGCGAGCTGTGGGTTTACCCATTGGAAATTAATGAGAAAAAAGAACAGTGGTGTAGTGCAGCTGATGGCAGGGTGACCGTGAAATGCTGGTGTGATGCCAGCAACGAGAGAAGCTGAATGCAATAACCAGAAACTGTTTCCAGCAGACTCAAGAAAAAATAATGTCCTGGTATAAGAAATGGAAGAGATCTCATTTGAAATGCAGTGTTCAAATCTGTCCATCCACAGTTAAGAAAGACTGCATTTTGAAGAGGTGTGAGGAAAGACTGTCTTGATCAGGGTGACTAAGAACTCAAGTGTGGGATGAAAGAGGGAGGGAAAACCAGCCTTGGTATGTCAAGTGAAAGGAAGACCAAGAAGAGATGTGATTGTCCACTATCAGTACCTCGGTGGAACAAATTCCAGGGAAAGATCTTTTGAAGCTGAAAACCAACTTGGGACAAGCAAAACTGGATTTGATTGCCCATGAGTACCTTTGAGCTGATAACAAAAAGATCTCATGCTATAAGACTGCTGAATATTCGGAACAGTATTTTAATAGGAGAGAAAGAAAGAAAGTGGTTTTGTTACAACTACCATATGGGATTCAACTGCAGTTTTCATATCTCACAAGAACACAGGAAGGTCTTTCTGAGCAAAGTACTGTCATATATTTTAGGAACTTCTGGCTAAATGCTTATCTCTGAATCTGCAGAGCAATCAACAATGATTTCTGGTTTGGCACATTACAGCATGGAAAATGGCACCACTACAACTTTTCTTTTACCCTCTTATAGTAGGGCATGATGAGAAATGACTCTTCTCTCATGAGCTCAGGAGATGGTTGCATATGCTGATGAGTTCCTATGCGGCTCAGCCTGATCGATGTTCTCTGATTTGAGTTCTCCTCTCTAAACCGCTCAAGAAGTTCAGTTGTTTACATCACTGACCAGCACTAATAATTTAAAAGTGCTGCTCTACTGTTAGGATCTTGCAATTTCAGATACTTTTTCATAAAAAAAAAGTAATATCGGTTACATATGCCCTTAGCTACTGGAAAAAAACCCTATGTATTATTTCACTTATGCTCAGCTTCTAGTTGTTTCTGAGTGGAGACAGAGTGATTTCACAGCCTAATCTTGCAATTGGGTTTTATTCCTTTTTTTTTTTTTTCAATGCAGTTAATTGAATTTAAATGAAATTAATTGAAAAGGGAAAGGAATTTCCCTTTAAGCTCATTGCCTTAAATTTCTTTAGACACTGTTCACTGCTCCTTATAGTGCTACTCCACCTAACTTTAACTCCTGCCCCTTCCTCTCTGTTTAAATGAAAATTGTTACTGTAGGATTTCAGCGTGCAGTACAGAAAGGTTCTTCGTGATGTGACCTTGAAGTGTCACTTATGACAAGGAACAAAACCTGCTGTTTTCCAGGGCACTGATAATTTGTGACAAATATTGGAGATTCTCATGTAGACAATGTAGATGCCCTCTCATTACTACTTTTAAGCAGGTACAACATGAAACATGTAACTAATCTAGACTCTTCTTCTTCTCAGTTGGAGAAAAGTTTGTAAAAATAATGCACTTTTTTTTTGACAGCTGTTCACTTAAACGTTACTTTGCATCCTTTGCACCTCCTCCATTTCCCTGGAGCTGCATACGTCTCATCACCTGTTTTTTTACAAGTAGCTCTGAAAAGTGCAATGTACCCTTACCAGGGGTTGCTGGGATGCTCTTCTTAAACTTCATCTCCTCTTTTCCCATCATTATTCGCTTATTTGACAAGCTCAAAGCCCTCTTCCCATGCCCATATCTCCTGGTGATCAGCAATTGGAAAAATCAGACTCTTTAGAGGCAGGTTGAGAAAGTAAAAAACCTCACTAAACACTATCCTGTTTCCCTCTTTCTCTCCATCCTGGAAGGAGAGCCTGAGATGATTGCTGACTGACTTGAACAAAGCAAGAACCCCTTCTTGTCATTGTTATTCCAGGTGAGCCCAACTTTCAGCTCACAGCTTTGTTTTAGCAAGAAGACACCGAGAGGAATGTTATTTGTGGTGGGAATAAAATATGCAGGATCTGATTTAGAATAAAACCAGAAAGATGGGTCCTATTTCATTGTTTTGTTTTGAAGGATAACTCATTTGGACCTAGTTTCAAAGCAAGTTTTTAATTAAAAGCACATTGTGCAGATTTGTAAAGAAGTGGCTAACCGTTAGAAGGTCAGCTGTCTTGCAAGCAGCAAGTCATGGGAAAATTATGCTATTATGGGTTACATAAGCATAACAAAGCTTTCATCTCTAATTACTATTTAATTTGTCCTCTTTGAATAGATTGCAGAGCTCTGTTGGCCTTCAGGGCTTTACTTAACATGGGGCTTGACTTTTTGCTAGTGAAAGATACTTCTCAATCAGAAAAGAATATGATGAGACCTGTTCCTTTACTTTCAGTGGGCAAAAAAGAGAATACAGTACAAAGGCAAAAGAACACAAACACAGCTGGAGCACAAATTGCACCAGTCAAAAGTTAGCTTGGATTCCATGTGGTTTAACCCCAGCCAACAACTAAGCCCCATGCAGCCGCTCACTCCCTCCCCCCACCTAGTGGGACTGGGAGAGAATCAATAAAAAGTAGAACACTTGGGTTGAGATGAAGACAGTTTAATAAGACAGAAAGGAAGACAATATACTACTACTACTACTACTACTACTAATAATAATAATAATGACAATACTAGAAGAACTGGAATATAGAAGTGATGAACAATGCAGTTGCTCACCACACGCCAACCAATGCTCAGCCAGTCCCCAAGCAGTGATCCACCCCTGGGCCAACAACCCCCCAGTTCATATACTGGGCATGACGTCCCATGGTATGGAATATCCCTTTGGCCAGTTGGGGTCACTGCCCCAGCTGTGTCCTGTGCCAACTCCTTGTGCCCCTCCAGCCTTCTCGCTGGCTGGGCATCAGAAGCTGAAAAATCCTTGACTTGCTATAAACACTACTTAGCAGCAACTGAAAACATCGGTGTGTTATCAACGTTCTTCTCATACTAAATCCAAAACACAACATTATACCAGCTACTAGGAGGAAAATTAACTCTAACCCAGCTGAAACCAGGACACACCAAATTTAAGCCCAGAAATTCTCTGTTCATTTATGAAACATGGAAGAAAGGCCTGTCCTGGGATGACTGCTAATAAAATGGAGCATCACTTGTTATCTGCGAAGAGTAGACAAGTCTCGGGCAATGTGTAATATGCAGAGGGAGGAAAATGATTGCTTATCAGAGCTGTTCCAGAAACTGTACCAAGCAATTGATCCATCTTCAGATTCAAATCTTGGAAGCAAGATGAGCATCACAGACACCAACTGTCAGCTGTAGAGAACAAGATAACACAAGCAGAGCGCTAAGACTGGAAAATGAAACTAGTATCACCATATGTCAATATATCTCTCTAGATATGTACTGATGGATACATTGCAAAACAGAAGAAAGGGTTAGATGGACTTTTGGCTGTAGTTATTCTCATGTTATACTGTTATAACCAAGAGCAGGAGAGCGCCTGTACAGTAGGACTACATCTCTGATGTCCTTCACTAAGACACATTTGCTCAGGTTCTGCTCAACTCATTCAGCTGTCTAAATGACCACTGAATAACATCTAGCATAATGCATGCGTGAAGCTGGACGTTGACTCTGAAGCACTTCTTATACACTGTTATTAGTTGCTTTTCCTTTTAAACTGCTTTTTTTTTTTTTTTTTCAAATGGACAAGTACACTAGTACCTAAAAGTCAAGTGGTTGAAACAAGTTAAATCTGAAAGACTTGACATGACCACATCCAAACTGAACTAGAAGTACAGAAATTACCCTGCTGACTGGGCATGAAAAACACAGTCTAAGGTTTATTTAAAAAAAAGTTGCATTCGATGAAAGTATCGGTAGCTCAGGTGTAGCACTATGCAAAGCAGCTTCATTGACAAAATAGCGACTTCTGGATCAAAATCCTTTATTTGTAGTTATTAGTATATCCAAAGTTAATGCAATAAGCTTCTGGGTAATTGATGTTTTTTTATGGGTTGCAATAAAGCTAAAAATCTTTTCTTTCACAGAGCAGGAGGTTGAGACATTGGCTTTTGCAATTATTTTGGCCTAGAATTATGAATCTGTTAATTCTTCCTGCTTTATCAGTTAGGATGGTGCAGATTGTATTCTAAGTTTTGAAGAAAAAATCACCTTAAGAACAGAAAGTCCCCGAAATGTTGCCACTGGTACATGACTAATATTTTCACTGTTATGACGCTGTCTGGCCCACTGAAGTTCTCTAGAGAAGATTATCACCTTTTACCCTACAGACGTACTCAGTTTTTCCCTCCTGCATATCACCTTTCAGACACTTTGTTGTTAATTTCTATAGGTATTTAGTTTTACTGCAAGCTTCTTTATTTCCCTAGATATTTTCTATCTCTTGTCATACAGTACATTTAATAAATTTTTCTTTATTAAATAGCACAGAGCTAAAAATCCATGTATGAAATTTATTACATGAATTTTCAAATATTTAAAGATACATTTTTCCCCCTTCAGTGTTTCAGTAGATACATGGACTAAGGCATGTATAAGTTCTGGTTCTGGCGAGACATAGACATGTGCTTAACTACAGATAAATGCAAGGGGACCACCTGTGCGTATGTTTTTGCAAAACTGGAAACTTAATGTGCCATATAAGAATAGCTGAAATTACCTTTCAAGGAACAAAACATGGAAGTGTGTTTTCCCAACAGATCTATTTTCCTTAATGCCTACTGTCATTTGCTTTGAAGAGTAAAAAATGACTCCTTGAAAATGCATTCTCACATTGAACAAGTAATGACTAGGACATGTGGCGTACGTTCTTTCATCACATGAAAACAGCATGAAAACACTATTTTATGTGTAAACATCTGGGGAAGCATCTGCTGTGTTTCATTAGAACAAACTCATGTACCAGCTTCCTTGTCCTGAATTTTTCTAGCCCAGTTTCCACTACTTGAGCAAACAGATAATTTGTGGTTGACTATTGAAGCAGAACATTTCATGTAACTTTCCCAGCAGTATTTATTTTCCCCAGTTACTCTTGGTCTTTTCCCATACTGAGATTGTTTATCTTTACCTGCAACCCAGAGAGTTAGTTCTGACTATTAATCTGCATCATCCATTTTTTTCAGATCTTTGTCTCTTCCAAATAACATTTAATTTCTCTTCCCCAATTTGGCTTTCAGCTTTGGAAGCACTTCTCCATCGATTCTTGGAAATTTATGTCATTGGAATGAGAGTGTATTTCTCTATCAAAGAATGCAGCAACAGGATTTCCAAGACTTGTATTGCAACAAGCTAATATAGGAACTGGAAAAGAGAGAGTATATGGATCTTCTGTGCTTCTAATAATTGGAGTGTATTCCTGCCTTTGCTTCTCACACAATATACAGCTCAGGGGAAGAAAAAAAAAAAGAATATATTTGTTTGAAGAGTATATTTAAAAAAAAAAAAAAGGCTTGATGATTCCCATCTTTCAATAATAGCTATACATACATAAAACATATTTCTCCTTTATTATGAACCTTGAAAATTCAGGCTAAAGATATGAATGAACACTGCTTATTTCACAAGAGTTAAAGGTCCTCTATATCAGTGATACAAGATATGTTGTAAATCCAAACTAAAGATGCCTTTATGAGCAAGGTTTTTAGATCAATACTTAGGAGCAGAAAGCAACAGTTACAATATTGCCTGGCTTTAGGTCAGTTTCTGAATCATAGGCTACTCTCCTACTTACAGTGCATTGAAAATAAGTGAAGAGGCAGAATTGCCTACTCTCCGAAGTTTATTAGAGATTTCTTAGTGTTATAAACCATGCCCCAGCTCTAAAGATTCCTGATATCTTACATGAAATATCAATTTTCAGCTGTAGGTCTTGAAGTTGGAAAGAAAAGTTGAAAACATGATTCTGCAAATGTTAGTACAACTCAGAATGACAATATTAATGCAGTCTGGCTGGTCGTCATTTCGGAAGATTTGAAGTTGACTGGACCAGAGAGATTAAATAAAATTGGAATAACATTGCTGCTTTATATCTGCTTAAAATAATCCAGGACATAGGCTTAATCAAGATTAGGAATTTAGGTGATGAGTTTGCATGTGTGCTTGTATGTATGAGGCAAAAGAACATCCTGAAACAACAGTACCAAAGCTGCTTTGAGGGTCCACCCCTACTTCTCTACTATGTGCACCTGGATGCACTGTAAATACAACCTAAATTCCATTTGGGGGAGGGGGAGTGTTCCCCCCCCCCCCCCCTTCTTTTCAGCAGTCCTAATCTTATCCCAGGGCCACCTTCCAGTCCAGGAAGACCGCCACCAAACACAGCTTTCACACTGGGAACCTAACTGCAGCAGTAACTAACTCATTCAGCTCAGGAGTTAGATCCATACATTGTGGCTCATGCATCTCTTTAGGGTTAGTAAACACAGCTGCATTTTGGCCGAGGGAAGAGGAACTGGCATTGCCCTCCGGCTACATTTTCAGTAGGAACTCACTTAGGGCCAAACTGCAAACAGGCTAAAGAATTGCAATGAACCTTTTTGGTTTGGTACAACCAAGACGTTGTAAAATAGCACTGCCAGAGAGGTACTTCATCCAAACAAAATGTCTGTATTCTTGGTGGCTCCGTCTCAGATCAGAATAGATAATCCTTATTTATGGGAATAACAAGTATTACTAACGAGTGTCCTGAAAGTGACCAAAACACGAAGGATTTCAAATGACTTGTGTGCATTTGTGATTAACAAATTTACACAATGAGAGTTTCAAAAGGATGATTTGATCTTCTAGATCAGAGGCAAGCCAACTTTTCAGTACCGAAATTCTCCTGTGACCGTGAGACATATGACATGTATCTCAGAGAGCTGAGGGGAAGGAGAGTGCCCATAACCAGTGGGGCTGGATTTATGTGGTCCTAGGAGCTCTTCCTGGATTTCTTCCTGGATTCACTCCTTCATTCAGAAAGTAATTAGCCAAAAGCCACTTGTCAGCATCCACCTACACAGTCCTGGCATAGGGGTTGTGCTTCAAACTGCTTGAGAGCCTTATGAAACCATCATGAGATACCACCTGGACACATCTACATAAAAAGACCCCATGATTTCCCACCTTTCTTCTGTATTGCTCTTGATTAATATTTATCTTCCCAAAATGCAGCCAGTCTTCACCTGAAGTTGATATAGCTACTGTTTTCCTGGGTAGATGGTTCCAGTTGCTCTTACAATAGATGCTATAATTCTCTTTTGCAATTTCTATAGTTTAATCTGTTCAGATTTTCTCTGTTAGGTAAAAAAAAAAATAAAAATTATTCACTTGTGTTAGATCTCTGTGCAAGTACTTAACATACTTTAACCAAAGCAAGTCTCCATATTCTCCTTTGAAAAACTTAAAGGTCTGATCCTCTTCCCTCTCTCACTGTGAGACTTTAAAAATAATTTTTGTGGCTCTTTTCTGAATCATCTTTCGTATTTTTACCAAGACTTTCTGATGCAGGAAAGGCACATATCACAGGACTGTCAAAGGTAGTAGCAGTAAGAAAGTCAGTTCAGTGTTTAGAGCCAAATTAAGAAAGCTCTAAGTTGTTTTTAAAGGAGAATCTACAAGACAAAGCTCTGTAAATACAATACAAAATTCATCTTAATTAAAATAGTTTTAATGCTGTGAAAGGCTGTTGATTTTGATGACAGCCATGAGATTCCAGATGAAAAAAGAAAATGAGTAATTATAATAATAAAACAATCTTGCAGTGCCCCAAGCTGCAAAATAGGTTTCTTCTTTTTTTTTCTTTTTTTTTTTAATGAAAAAGCCAAATTAGACACTTGAAGAAATAAAAAAACTACAGAAAATATGGTACCCAACAGTTAATGTAATCAAAATCCAAAGTGAAAAGATAAAGCAAAACTGAAGGACCTTAAGGTTGCAAGTTGGCTTCAAACTGAAGTTTGAATTGCAGTTCAGAGTGGAAAATGTGGATTTAACTCAAGAGGCCACAGATTAAGATCTGCCACCTGCCCTGAAGACTTTACACTGAAAGTAAATCAAAATGAGAGTCTCGCTGGGGATTGCTTAGTGCCCCCATAAGGAGCCTTCTGATGATAACAAAATGCCTTGGGGCGTTTTGAGTGAAATCCTAGTTTAGAAATAAATGATCCAAACTCTGTTTTCTGTTATCCTGCAATAAATCCATCATAACTCTCCTGATAAAAACTTGGCTCGCGTGTCTTCACCATATCTAAAATGTTAACAAACTATGATGTTGCCAGATTGTAACAAAAGTTGTAGAAAAATTTTTTCCTGGCACAGTAAATCTAGGAAGATTAGCTAGAAACTCTTTAAGTTGTTGGCCTGACATTTTCAATTTCTGGACAAAAAAAAACCCAACACAGAAATACAGAAACTAATGCAAAATTTCCTGCTGAACAAGACTGACTTGTGAGCCCTCTCCTCTCCCCACATGATGAAAAATAAAGATTTGCTAGCTTTTGAGGAATGCAGACATATTTTTTTCTCCTCTTCATTAATAGTTATATAGCTGTCCTGAAAAGTGTCAATTTGACAGCCCTGAACACTGTTTGTTCCCACAGCACTTTAATCACTCACACTCATTTGTTTTTCATGGTTCAGTTCACAAGATACATGTAAATTTTGGGCTGCTGCTTTTGCAATACTGACAGCGATTAGAAGAGAGGAGGGACAATGAGAGTGTGTGAATAAAATTTACCCCAAATCAATGATTTGTTTTTTTCGGGAATTTTGTCCAATCCCAAACTTTTACTTAAAACTATCCCAGGATGTGGGATGGAATCCCAATAAGCCTGAGCAACAATGAGGAGGAAGGATGGATTTTGACTTAAAGACACAAATTAGCAGAGTAACAAACTCATAGCCAACTGACAAGCACCGGCTGAGCCTGGTATCTCTAAGGGAAGTCCTTCTTCTTGGTCAAGAACTGCAGAAGGTACCAGACAGTGAATTGGGATCTTGTAGTGCCCAGCAAGCCCTGAGCTCACGGCAGAAACCAGCTCAAGCCAAAAGGAAGGTTGTGCAGACAAGTAGCCCCAAGGCTGTGGGAAAAACTGTCTGTAAAGTTCTCCGATACATACAGATGTCCATCCCTTTGTGTAATACTAGTGCTGCAGTTGCCCAAAGCTTCTTTCCCCCTTGTAAACTGTCTCTGAGCTGTAAAACCATTTCTGCCTGTGGCCAGTTCCCATGGCTCAGCTGGCATGCAGTAACTTGGTCTTCACATCCCCGGGCCCACAAGCACCAGCCTGAGCTCCCAACCCCACCGCGAGCTTCCTTGAATGGTTCACTGGACTTTCTTTGCTATTTGTAAAATGGGGATAACTATATTTTCTTTCTTTTCCTTTTTAAAAATTGATTTCAAATTTGTATAAAGGCTGCCCTCGTAACGCCAGCGCTATGGATCCCTTTCCCAGTTTTCCCAGGGTCCTACTGCGATGGCTAATAGAAGCAAGGAACAGCATCAAAACTCTCTTTACGCTAAAGAAGCCTCACAGCGAAATGCAACTGCCAAAAGGAAAAACAGAAGGAACGTAAAATCAGCTTGAAAGGGAAAAACAGGAGAAAAGAACCCAATCAATAATTATCAGAAAAATCAACAGCAAAAAAAACCCCTTTTTTTGTACTGTGGCACACAGCCGCCTGAGCTAATGACTTAAAAAATTAGCAAGTGGGCAGGCGGAAGGAGAAAACTGTTACCCTTGGGATCGTTTAAAAGGAAGCTTGCAATGATTTAAAGATCTCAAGACCCCTCAGAGGGACAGGACTTCAGAGCATCTTTTGCAAAAAATTGACTTTCTTCCCATTCAGGAGGGCACCTGTATGCATTTTTGGGGTGTGGGGAGTGATAATTGATAATGTGAGAAAGATACAGGTACCCAACGCCAACAGGAGGCTTAGTCACACACAATAATCTCTGTGTTATTAAGCCTGCAGGTTAGAAAACCCATTTGCTGGAGACTTATTTTGCACATAGGATTATTTCCACTAGCGCACCATTCATTTTTTGGCAGGCTGACATGAGAGGTACCAAAGCAACTGGCAGAGGAGATGCTCAGGGACAACTGGAGCAGAGCCAGGAGATGCTGTCGGAGATGGTACTGCCTGTCTCACCATGTCTGCCCTGCCTCTCCAGAGAGCAGGAGATTATTAGCAGGGGAAGATATGTCGGAGAAGGGCTCAAAAGAGACAAGGATACTGCATTAAAACTTCACTGCAAATCAAGAGGGACAGACTGTATTTCTCAGAGGCAGTATCTTTTCCCAGTCTGACATTCATTTGCTTTGGCATGTTGCAAGCGCAGTGTCCCGTGTGCACACTTGGCTCTTCCTGTCCATTGGAGCACTACGGTGAGGAGTTCTAAACATTAACTCACCTCAAAGAAAAATAAGGACAAACTCAGAGAGGTTTCAACAGGTATTTTTTGCTTTATTTTCGTATCTCATCTTGGACAAGGAGAGTCTGTAGGACACCTTCTAGAGGATTTCTAGAGGATACTGCTATTCAGCTCTTACGCAGAGTGTTAAGATATACAGTACAGTACAAGACAGCTTAAACACATCAACCAAATCTCGTACCTATGTGTTTGCTGCGAAGTTAAAATTGGGCCTGAAAACTGCCTCTCCCTGGTATATTTTTCAAAGCCTTCAATGAACATGGTAAGTGATGGACAAAGGTGTTACTCTGCTGTAACACCAGCACAGGTAGGAAGGGATGTATGGAGGAGGTACGGGATGATGAAGCAGACACATGGGAGATGCCACTTGTTCACAGTTGGGAGTGTTTGAGTAGGTGATCCAACTGAAGAACAAGCATACAAGACTGAAATACGTACTTTGCACACCAGTGACTTGCAAGAAAAAATGGATGGCAGTTTGTGTCAGTTTAAATACAACTCCAAATTACAAAACTGAAAGCCTTAAATACTTTTAAAATAGAGTTTAATATCATTACACAAAGGGCAGTATAATGAGGTTGCCTGGGCTGGAAAGTCTTTGCTGTACCTAAATGACAATCTCTCATAAGTGGCAGTATGCCCAAGAAGTCTTCTCTGGAGAAGAATGGGAAAAAACCAAGGATACTACAAATTTAAACTGAAAAATCAGAAAAGTTGATTGTGCCCCTTTAAAATGACACACTGTTGGGTCTCTGTGTGACATGGATTTCAAGTGGTTAGCAGCAGTGGATATCTGCTAAACAGTATTATTCCTGAATATATTTGGATAAGTAAATGACACAGTTATTATGACTGCGGTACCCAGAGTGTGTTCTCACCGTAGGATTTCATCCAGAAAGGCTACATACAAAGGACTGAGAAATAGCTGCATCCAGATAAGAGCAAAACAGCAACAAATGAAGGCCAGCAAAATTGAAAGATGAAAGCTTCATTGGCAATACAACTGTCCTACTTCTCCACGCCTGCTTGTCTTCAAAGCAAACTAAAAGCAGATGAACCTGGGAGCAGATTCCTGCTCAGGACAACGAGCTTTGCTGCAGGCGGTGAACCACCAACCCAGGGAGATGGAAGAGAGCGGCTTCATCAACCTCCTTCTCCCAGCAAGGACTCACTGTTCTTCTCGCCCGAGGCTATTTGAAGGATTTAGGCACGTTGGAGCTCTCCATCCTCCCACAAGGCAGGTTTTCATTTTATTCTGTGGCTGAGAAACCAAGCATGGGGAGGTCGATTGACTCCTGGCAGTAAAGCTCCTCATTCCTACAGAACGTAACCCCTCTTCCAGCACTCCCTGTTCTGGAAAGTTAGCCAGGAAGATATAAATTAAATACTTAATGGAACTAAATTTTTAATCCATCTTAACACCCATCTCTTCTCTGCTATATTCCATTTCTTCATTCTTCTCTGCTATATTCCATTTCTTCATTCTTTCTCTGTTTCATGTGCTCCTTTTGCCTCTTCTCTTCCTGCAACCCTCCCAGCCTTGTGGTTTATGCTTACCATTTTTACCCTGTTAGTCACACTACTGCTGCTTCCTTGCCGCTTTTATCTACAATCCAAGTAGTATGCAATGCTGTCCATCACACACTGACTTTATGAACAGAAATTCTTGAGACACAAAGACTCTAACCTGTTCTAAGTATTCCTCACTCCGCCCCGCTTTCCAGTTTGGGGGCTTGTTTGATCCCTCCATGGCTCAGTGCTCTATAAAGGGCACAAAAAACTACCGTATCTCCTGTGATGAGATAACCGTGCTCATTCAGTTGCTATAATAGCCTATAAGTTGGGTGACCCAAATACCAACCACCACAGTGCTGCCTGATGGACCAGCTCCAGGTCCTACGGGAGTGGAGATGTGAGGACATTTTTTGCAAAGGGCCGGAGAGCTGCTGCTACTCAAGAGCCACTTCTGAAGACCGATAACTTGGTCTCTGCTGGTGCCCAGAGATGTTCAAAGACTGCTCTGGGAATGACTACCTGTTATCCCTCTTCCCCGCTGAGTTAATCAGTTGAGCAAAGGATGAGGGAGAATGAAAAAGCTCATCCACCTTCCAGGGCATGCAGGAGAGGGAACCGATTTGACTGTATACAGATGTCAGGTCGTGCAAGGGAAGTATTACTGGGAGAAGGACAGTGTCTCCATCCTCTCTAAAGCGAGGAAACAACCCCTGACACAAAGATCACCTGGAAGCTGCAAACTTGCTATTTTTTGAAATATTTTGAAGACAGTTAAACTTTCACCATTTCATGTTTATTATTTTGCAAACTTTCAGCTGTGGTCTGAAAACAACCCAGAGAAAAGGGCTAGTTAGTTGCCACTTACGTAACGTGTCTGTAGTTATTTCTCCTTTATTCCTCTGAGAGTTATCCTATAATTTTTGAAGTTGTAGGGTGGTGTCAATAAGCTATTTGTTCAGGGCATTTTCATTCTCTAAACTTCTCTTATGTTCTCAGCCACTCGGAGACAAACAAAGGCAGAAGTGTCCAATTCCATAAATTGCTCAGCTACTGTATTTCACCACTCTATCCTGGGTAATTGGATATTAGTCACCTTATGTTATGTTTCTATTCCCTGGACTTCTACATGGAAACACAGTGAACAGTCAGTAACGAACAAAGACTTTTCTTGCTTTCAGCTAAATCAGTCCATCCACAGATGAACAACAGTGTTTGTATAAAAAACAATTGTTCCTTAACCCCCTAACTTAAAGAAAAAATGCATCTACATGAAGAATTACAGCAAAAGAATACCGAGAACAAACAAGTTTGACCTGAGCAGCTGTTGAGAATTGGGCTGTTATTAATTTTGGATATTTGCACCCAAGGCATGCAAAACTCTCCTATATTTTTTGTCTCACGTTTTGTATCAAAGAGAAATTCAAACAGCCTTGTCTGGGAGATTCAGAAACATTTCCAGTGACATGGGGGGTTGGATTTATGCCCCAAGGATTTGCTTAGCTTTTCCACAGAAGTAGGCAGCGTTAAAAGCAAACCAAAACTAACCCTGGAGCTGCAACGCATAGTACAAAATAGTTTTTTCCTGAGCCAGGGCATTGTGCAGGGTGTAAAGCATCAGGCCCATGCTGCCCACTGGCACTAACAGGGCCAGTAAGGGACCTCAGTTCTCTTTAGCCGCTGAACCCCGTAAATGTGTGTTTATTAGCCATCCTGGAGCACTTCCAATCCCCATATGAGTGTGTAGTTAAACACTGGTTTTACTTCCTTTGGACTCTGGGAAATTTCCCTTCATCTTCACATAGCACATATAAGTTTCTTCCAGCAGTGTCGGTCTTTTTGTTCCTGGGTTTTATAGAGCTAGGCACCCCTGGGTTTCGAGTAGGCTGCTGAAATCCTACAACACTACAGATGATAGTTACCATTAGTCCCATTCCTGAGTCAAAGGGGACTTTCACAGGGAAGTTCTTTCATTTCACTGCAATCAGTTTGGAGCAATTGGGGTGGAAAGGATTTTAAAAGGCAGGCTGGAATCAGCATGCATGTGATAAATCAAGGAAGAT
This sequence comes from Elanus axillaris, assembly GCA_026212715.1. Taxonomy (NCBI): domain Eukaryota; kingdom Metazoa; phylum Chordata; class Aves; order Accipitriformes; family Accipitridae; genus Elanus; species Elanus axillaris. Next base: position 43,894,111 of record JANZLQ010000056.1, read on the forward strand.
GACAGCCCATGTCCAAAAAAAGACAAAGACTCAACTTTATTCTGTTTTAAATAATAGGACACTAGGGGGAGTGTCTGTCCTTTTCCTGCCAAGAGCTTCTAAGAAGACTAAAGAAAAATAATTTCCTGCAAGCAGTGAGTTAAATGCAATTCATATTTAATCACATAGAATCATTTGAGGTGCATAAAACTAACACTGACTCATCACACTGACATATCACCATGACCTCTGCTCTGCTGTGCTGTTGCTTCTCCCACATCCAATGTGTGGTTCTCTCCTCTCCCCGGTTTTCCATCCCCAGGTAGGATTATAACTGGCTGGGAAGCACTGCCCTGCTCTCACTCTTCCGTGCTTTTCACAGCATCAATACTAAACTCCTCTTTCTGCCTTAAATAATTGTAATAAGAAACAGAGGTGCTAGTCTATTCATAGAGTCATAGAACCATAGAATCATTTAGGTTGGAAAAGACCTTCAAGATCATTGTGTCCAACCATCATCCATGCCCACTAAACCATGGTCAGTTAGGTTAGCTGATAATCCAAAATAAGTCTTTAAATCAACAGAAGATCATAAACTGGTAGAGATGCAAAGTTTGTAACTTTTAGTTACAGAGGGCAGGTAATACTATTGCAAATATTAAAGAAACACTATTGCATGTACATTTATTTAGATGTTTCATAGACATATCTTTCTAAGTCTGATTTTATTTACATATATATATATATGCATTAATACATAAAGTATCCAAATAGTACCAAAAGAAAAATAAGCTTGATAAATTTGAAGATATGTTTCAGTGCACGTCACCTGTCTTAATCTGATGCATGGCTAAAAGTCAGGGTGAAGCAGATATTTATCTCAAAGTAGCTAGATGCCTAGCATGCCAAATAGCTCTTTGACCTCCTTTTTGTGATCTTGGTCTGCAAACATTCAGAGGAGAGCCCATTAATAGAAAGGGAGAGCAGCAGTGCATGGGCCACGATTTGCGAGCTCACTCAACTATCAAAAGGGCCATGAACTCAACAGCTACATGCATTGGAACTGAAAGATAAGAGGGAATTTCTTAACAAGCACATGCCAGTAATTTGAGAGGCTAATTGGTATAGGAAGCAACATCCCTAAAGTTCTTGGAGAGATTACATGGAAATTAATTAAATTGATTTAAAACACTTTGAAAAATCAGCTATCATAAGTGACAGTCTTGGGTTAAACCATAAAATAACTGATGAAGTGGAAATAAACGCAATTGGATTTGGATAACTAAATCATAGACAGCCAAAAGGGGATGGATTAGAAAGTGATTAGGCAAATCTTGAAGGGCAAATGAAATGAGAGGAACTTTCCAATCCTTAAATGCTGTCATTGTCTTTCTTAACATTGATGGTATTTGGTTTTGAGAGAAGTGGGACATAAGAAAGAGGTACACAAACTAATAAGTTATTTAGCAAATGAAGTCAAGACACTCCTATATGCCCTCTTTCTTACAACAAGGAAAAGGAAGGAAAGCAAAGAAATCAGAGGAAAACAGATAAGTGGAAATGTTTCCTTAGAAGACTTCACAATATCTTCAGCTCCCAAATCTTTGCAGAATTCCAAGAAGGATTAGAAGCTCATACCGACATCGCATGCAAGAAAAATACTGCAACTTGAAATAAAATAGATGTCAGAGGGGGCCTTAAGGGTTAGATAATTCATTCTGCAGAGTTAGGATCAGCTACATCTATCTCATCCTCCTAAATTGCCTTATCTTGGAAACAGTTTACTGGTTTCTGGGAACAAAGGTTAGTATGTTTTTCTTTATAGCTCCATGTTAAAGGTTTCACCATCCTTGGAAGAAATAAAAACTTGGTAATGCAGAACATTGTTCATTGTTCTGTCCTGTCTGGTAGTTTCTAGATCCTGAGACCAGATACACCTTTTGCAGGTGTGTACAGAAATGATGATAACTTCCCTTTGGATACATGAGTTGGGAATTCACAAGGTGGTCATATTCAGATCTGCTGGCATTTAAATTAAAAAGAGATAGCGATATGCATAAAAGGTTTACAGCCTTTTCAAATAGGGCATAAAGAAATATTAGGGAGCATGCAAAACTTACTGCAATAATTCAGTGTGACAGTTAGCCCACAACAGCTTTTGGAATCAAACTTTGAAAATACACAAGCTTTCATGATCTTGTCATATTGCCTCTTCTTTCCCCGAGGTTTGTGAGTGTACACAGCCACTGCAAGAGAAAATGCAGTAAATTGAGTGTCATTTGAGAGCCATTACTCACAGGACTGAATAGTCAAACCTATGAGAGCACTGCAGACTTCAAAAGCCAGGAATACAGAGGGAACGGGGAGGAAAGAGGAGCTGAAACGCAATGCTCTTCAAAAAAGTCTCAAACATCATGATAAGATAGGACTTAGAGGCCACACAGAGGCTTCAGTCAATGTCAGGATCTTCCTGTGCTTAAGTGAAGTGCAAACAGGCACAAAGACACAGAGCATTCCCCAAAGCTGAAAAAAACCAAGAGGACAACTCACACAGCATGTGGTGGCACTCAGAACGAAGCCTACACCAAGTACCAACATAGCTTATGGACAAGCAGCAGCTATTCATCTAGTGTAAATATATGACCAGCAATCGCCATCCCCATCTCTGGAGCAACTGTGAACTCTTAAATACTCACAGATGACTAATGTAGCGAGATATGATGAAAGGATTGGCCAATACTTCGCACATCATGGAGGAAGATGAGCCATCCAAAGGTGCAGATCTGAACAAACCTCTTCAATTAAACGTTCCCTAGCCCTCTTCTGACCCTGCATCTGGGTGTTTTACCTTAGAGGAGCACATCTAGGCTAGGGTACCAGCCCTCGAGTCATTCCTCCAACTGAACTGCCAGAATACCACTATGTGCCCAGAAGTCTAGTTAAAAGACTAGAGAATGAAGATACTCCCACCGCTTTGCACGATGAAGGATCCAACCTTGAGTAGCTAACACTTTTGGAAGCGCTGTTGCCTATATCAACAAGAAGAGCAAGGGCAGAGTTCTAAAGAAAGCTAGCTGAATACTTTTTTCCACACTGTTCCATCTCTACGATGGAAAATAAAATGGTCTTCAGTCAAATTTCCAAGTTTGAGTTATATTACTCGATGTAAAATCCAAAAGAGGTAAAGATAATCAAGTATAGAGATTTCACAAAACATAGCAAGTTGAGTAAGAACCTCAGGCTCCTCTGTAACCATAACTCTGCTTACAAACGTAAATGAAATTGAAAATCTGCCTTCTCAGTGGAAATCTATCTGACATTCATGATTTCATGTTAAAAACATGTGAGAAAGCCTGAGTGAAGAGAAGGATGTTTTTATAATTGGCAAAGCTGAAAGCAGTTAAGTACGGTCACAAAGGGTGACTTAAATACAGAAAGTGGGGAAGAGAATAGATGGGAGATAACTACATTAGAAGTAGCTTGAATAATCAAAGCAGGAATTTCTGGGGAAATAAAAGAAAAGTTTTTGGGGTGTGATCAAAATCAAAGGTGTTAGGCATTCCAGGGAAGAAAACATTTGGATACAAATTCAAAGTAGGTAAGAATATATATGCTGCCTTCATTGTTCAGTCTGTTTTGACCTAACTTTAAATGTTTGGGGTGTAAAAATACATAAGATTCTGAAGGAATAAGTTATACATCTTTTCAAAGACCACAGAAAAAATGGAGCAATATGTTAAACAATGATTTGTAAGTCTGACATGATTTTAACTACAGAAACAGTAGAAAACAGTGCTGGCAGAGATTGAAGAGATCATCCCAACCACTACCTGAAAACTGCCAACCTGGTATCTACCTGATCCTGAGAGAAACACTTTCACACTCTTCCCCAGACTGCTTTTTTTGTGGGAAGTAGTGTACGTTCCCACGACACAGTCTGTTCTAGGGCTTAACTCTCCTTATTCCAAGAAAAGTCTCCTGGGTAGCTAATAGAAATCACTCTTACTGTAATTTAAACTATTTCTCCTTTCCCACATACACTCAATAGAAAAGCATGTTTCCACATCTGCTACCTTTAACACAGTGAAAGACTCTTGTCACATCTTCTCTCACTCTTCATTAATAACCATAGCTTTAGGGTAATTTTCTAGACACTTGCATTGATTTTTAAAATGCTTGAGAGTTGTACAGTCCAAACATAGCTCAGCTCATCCAGCTACACAACAGCATCTGCATTTCAGCTAATTATTCTGATCTTCCTTTGTAGTGAGGAGAAATACACCTAGCTGGAGGTCTCTACTGACTACGAAGACAGTCATGAGGCAGTTGCTCAGACGGAGGTGTCTGCATCGGAGAAGAGTGGTTCAGCTGTCTAACGGGTGCTTGGTACTACTCAAGGCATTTCAGAGTATATCAGACATCTGCATGGAGCTGGCAGGTGTGCACAGCCTATGGGATTCCTGTCCCATTCTGTAAAATTTCCCAAATGATTTTCACCTTCTTTATCTTTGTTCCTCAATCAGTTTTAACTCCTTCCCTTATATGAATGTCTACTAAAGTACAGGGGGTTTTATCACTCTATTGTCTTACAGCATGACCATTTCAGAACCCCAGAAATGAATGAGCTACAAGCCCTTTTCTAATTTCTTCCCAACTTTATCTAAGATCAGTTAGGTCACGAAAAATGCCATAGCCTTTTGCGCTTGTGCCAACTTGTTCTTTAGCACCAATAACTCCTTTAATATTCCCTAGTGTTGGTTGTCCTGACAAGTGCAGAGGGAGAAAACATATCCTCTCTCAGGCCTTGTTCTCAGATAAATAAGCTAAATTCTTTTGGCTTCCTCTCAGGAAGCTTTCTACATTCATGGTACTTCCAAGTACAAAATCTTGCAAATTTCTGTAGTGATTTTCACCCCATTTTCATTATACCAGTTCTTCAACCTTTGTCCTGTTTTTAATGTCCTTACCTTTTCTGTCTTAGTCATGCTTCCCACTTGTTGATAATAAAACTATCACACTAAAATGATGTGGCCCACCTATTTGGAGTGGGTCACATTTTCCTTCTACCACTATTGTGCCATTTTCTGTACTGTCATTCCTATTATCCATCCCATCATTCCCTTTTTATTGCAAGCTAATGCAGAATATTTAGTTTGTCTTCTAACCATATTCAACATAATTTGTGGGTCTCTCTGCATAGCAACCACTTTTATTCCTTCCTCATTTTCTTTTATTTATAGGACTGAAGAACCTTTGCTAATTGTTTCATAAACATCCACTTCATTTTCGGCAATTTACATTACAGTCATATCCTTCTTGACACCAAGAGCTTATCATTCTTTCCTGATCGGTCCTTTTTCTATTCCTTTTAAGCTCTTTGTTAATTTTTTTTAGAGCTAATTATTCAGAGAGAGAAGCCTGGAATTCTTCCTTCCTGTGGTTTTTTACTATACAAATTCCTTATTATTTTTGCATCTTTGGCTTAAAGAAGATCTAGAAAGTTTCTATATGCAAGTCTTCAAACTTTTCAGCTGAGTTCACACTACTAGGCACTTCTTTCAGCCACCAACAGTTTTGCTTTGGAATTTTAAAACTTATTTGCAGTCTATTTTTATCCTTGCATAAATGTCCCAATGCTATCTTAACATCAATTTTTTTTCTAAATTAATTTTGCTGAACCAGACAATTGAATCTGGCTTTCCATTCCAATTCCTGTATCGATATTTTTTACTAGTCACATGTGTTATCCCTGTAACTTCTTGCTGTAGGTCTTAACCTCTTTTTGCTGCCTTTGCTTCCTGCTTATAGTTGTTTTGAAGAGACCATCCCCAATGACATAAGTGAATCCATGACATAGTCACTGTGGCCGTTAAAAATCTTGCTTTTTACCCTACAGTGATTGTCTTTAGTTTATTGTCATATCATCTGCCTGATTTTTTCTTCTGTGAATAATACCAAACTTCTCCCATTCTTTCTTATTCTAAAAGTCTTGATCAGTCAAGTTGCTCTCCTCTCAAGAAACATACTTTTGCAAGGCCATATGTGGGTTGAGAAAGTCCCTCTTTCCCGTAGTCGCAGTCCCTAGACCTCCCTGAGAGTACCAGCTCTTGAACCGTCTGTTGACTGTCACCTTACCACCTCCTTTTCCTCCTCTGCAAAGTGCAAGATTGCCACAATAACGTCCTGAGACTCCAAGCAACAGTATTTCTCCCAGAGTTGTATGCTGAGCCATTATTTGGAAATCTGGCAGCATAACCTGTCCCAGATGATGACTGGATTCTTCTTTGCTCTTTTCAGGGTCTTTTCCAGCCTTAGATCTACATTTGTGCTCTTCCTCCTCAGAGACAGCACACTCTTATTTTGAAGGCACTCAGAGGCTGCAAATTTTACTTCTTAATGGGTGCCTGGCTAGCAGATTTGCTTATTTTTCAATTTGATATCACCTTTCCAGTGTTTATTTTCCTTCCATCTGTAGTTCCTCTGTTGGTTTTGTGCTTTTTGAGCTATAATACCTGGCTACCTCTTTATGTGGAGGGGCATCTCCTCTCCTTCGGCACTGCCAGATCTACCTGTTTTTCTAATGCAGAAAATGAATGAGTTCTTTTTTCTTAGCCTTTTGCTTCCTTTGTCCTCACAATCATTTATTTTACTAGGACACTAGTGCCAGGAGTTTTCTTTAGCCCAGCAAAATGCTTCAGCATTTTTACTTCCCTGTGCATTTCACACAGACGCAGCTTCTACCAACACCTATTCTCTTGGTTCTCTTGGGTGCAATTCTGCACACCCCACAGCTTCTGCACCCAGTTGTCTTTTAAGAAGGAAACCCCATCCCTCTTGCAAACTCTCAAATACTGTGTGAAAACAGCAATAGCATTTAAAAGTGAAAAGTGCACTTGAATAAACACTGTCGTTGTAGCCTTTACCCTAGCGACTCCATGTAGAAATAAACATCTTTCAGATGGATCAAATTGAATCATGAGTTTGAACACTGTACCACACTGGTGGAAAAGAAAATAAGTTATAGCTCGTGATGTTCTCCAGGCAGAGTGTGGCTGGTCCTTACGATCCAGCTAATAGCTTGCTCTGCAGCACTAGGTGCTTACAACACTTCACTCCTAAGTAATTCTCCTTTTCCTTGCTTGCATCAGAAACAAGCACTATAGCAGGCTGGCAGGGGCTCTACACATGAACTTCCCTATTTTCTTCTAAAAAAAAATCATATTAAAAATATCAAAGTGGTAGCCCGAGGGGACAAACCACCTACTGCCTCTTCTCTTGCCCTTCCTCCTCTGAACATAGCTGGTTTCAACGTAGCCCAGAGGAACATTATTTTTCGAGCAGAAGAGCAAATAGGAACAGATGGGAGATAAAATAAATAATCAGAAAAACAGAACAATAATATGGTTAGCATTTACCTGCTGGTTACCTCCCAGCTTCACCAGAATGTGCACGTAAAAAGCAATGAATCTCCCAGCCAGTAACAAGATCATGGAGTTTCAACGGTGCTCATTTGCAAGCTCTTTCTAGCCCAGCATAGACCCTTTTCTGGAATTATTTATGACCTGTGAAGTTAAACAACACACTCCAAGAAAGTAATCTCAACTGATTTTTCAACTAGTTTGGATCAGAAATGCTTGTATCATTAATCCATATGAAAACCTATCCACACATGCTCATCCCAGGATAAATGTAGACAAATTCCTGGCGTGCTTGAGCGTGCAAGCTGTCCAGAGCCCACCGAGAGCTTTCTGCTGCGGATGCACAGACCACTCTGGAAAGCAGAAAACAGGGCTGGACTGACTGCGTAATGCATCCGCTCACCCAACATAAGATCAGGTGTCATTCTGCAGTATTTGTCCAGACTGTTCTTAAAAATACATAGCAATATACATTATAACAGTTTTCTAGGCAAAACCAAGAGACAATTCAGCAGGTTGTTTCAAACTTGTGACTTGGTCCAAATGAACCACTGTGTTGCAGCACATGTTACCTTGTCATTAATTAATGCCACTCTCTCTGTATAACATCTTTTTCTGTCATATTAGGCAATGGCTGCATGGTCCTTCCTGGTCATGCTTGGTTAATAAAGTCTTCCATGAAAACTAAGTATCTTTTGTTTTGTTCTCAATGACTTTAAACTCACACATACTGAAGTACACATTCTTTACTTGCCGATATGTTTTTATTTTAACCACAAAGGGATTTACAGCGTCAACCCCCTGCTTATAACACCTGCTGAAATCCTGTGTCTGGTGCCCAGCTGGAGTGATGGCCAACAACACGGTACTCGAAAGACAATGTATGTAGGCTTCACTGTGAATATTGTCTTACAGTTAAAAGTGTTTGGCTTTTATACTGAGAGGGAAAACAATAAAGCAGTCAAAACCAGCATAGGCAAAGGAAGTTTCATAGTCATCTGCTCTGATGGCCCCCGAAAACAAGTTTTCACCAAATAATTTGTGCATGAAGCCTCATCGTTTTGACTAGAACCAGAACACCTTTGGAAAAAAAGCATCCAGTCTTACAGATTTTTTTTGGTAAACAATTCAATTCAAACAGTATTTTATGGAGAAAAAGCCTTTTTGCTTCATGGATTATACAGAGGGATAAGACCTTGTAATTCAAGCATAGACTTCTGCTACCTGATCTAACATAATTCATTTTTTTAATCTCGGAAATGTTAAGTTCTTAATCTGCATGTAGACCAATTGCTAGACTGAGTTCCCATTATTTTTTCAGTAATATTTATTATGTAAGCATAGTCAGTTTCATTAGTTTTTGTGAAAATTTTTAATCTCTCCATTCACTTTAAACCATAGTTATTTCATTTTAGCAGATGAGTACAAGCCCTCATACGTACTATAAACCTATATGTCCCTCATAAATCAAACTTGATGTGATGAAATTATTTTGGTTTCATTTCCTAATCTGAGCAATGCTAGGAAATGAAAAGACAGAACAGCTTTTTGTATAAGTACACAACACAGTCACAGAACTGTCTCCGATCTATTTGTTGAAATGCATTTTCTTCTACATAAAATCTTGCAGTATTTAGCAAAAAATATTTCCCACTCTAAATTCTGAATGTCTTGAGGGAATATTACCAAATGTAACTACATCTCAGTGCAATTTTGAGTTGCTTGACACTTGTCGAATTTAATTATTCCGCCTGCATTAGCTTTCTTCAGCTTGAAGTTTTATTACCAAGATATAAATCAGTCATTTATACTGAAAATATTAATTTAAAAGAGTAAAAGAAAACCTCTTTGCTTGAAGTGTTTGAAATTTTGAAGATAAACATACAAGTAGTTTATTCTAATAAGATAAACATTTTAGTTTTTTTCACAGCTGTTCTTAGTGCTCACTAAAGGTATCAAAATGCTTTCTGCATTTTGAACAGCCGCCATAGAAAACATAAATTAAGATTTACTGCAGAAGAAAAAACCAAGCAATGAATTGAAGAAAAAAGTGAATGGTCTTACAAGCTGAACACATTCTAGAAAAGATAGTGGATGTCTTCCACCACCTGTGGTGGAACTCAACCTTGTAAGATACCATGTAATTTAATAGGCATGTGATAGGGTAGGAATATTCTGACATTTATGAACAGTGTGATATTAGCAAAATTACATGTCCTCTTCGGCCACAGAATCATTTCTCCCACAGGGCACTAAAATCCTAACACAAAACAAAACAATTTTGATGTACACCCTCTGAAAAGATACAAACCTGAGAATTTTCAGCTCAGAAGTTCAAGTTTTCTGCAACAATTGAGAACTAAACAGCTAATTTAGAAATTCAGATATTGGCTTTCTTTCTTCACTTTACATACCTGCACTTGAAAATGTAGTTCTGGGACTTGACGTTTACGCATTTCTTCTTTTGGTTTCATAAGTCGCTCCCAGCCAGAAATATCAGGCAGTTAGCAGTTAGCCGTCCCGTTATTTACTGCTATTCTGTTGACAGTCTGTCAGCCTCTTTTCTCCATCAATTCACTCATTCACCAGGGAAAGCGAAGGCAGACTCCCTGTCAGGGGCTATAGCTTGCTAAGGCCTCTCTCCTCCACGCCGCGCTAGTATTATCCATTCCGCAGTTGCTGCCCTTCCAAGTTGTAGCAAGACAACTCAGCTACGTCCCTCACTCATGGTCTTCAGTAATGTGGCAGCAGTACGAGTCTTTCTGGTGGTGTTTGTACTTTTTGTATTTCATTCTTCCCTTACCCCAAATTCTTTTTTCAAAGCAATGGTGAAAATGGTGCTTTCGCCCAGTCGTTTCCCCATGGGAGCATACTGCCGAGGTAAACTTTTCATCCTCTTTTCATTCCTTTGGTTGTCTCAGCCACTCAAATGGTGTGCGTAGATTAAGGAATGAGACAAAGGTTGGGCTGGGGACACCAGGGTCGATTCTGAATGATGTGAAGGTTGCTCTTGGACAAATGGACAACTGAAATTCTCAAGTAACCTTCAGTTGTAGTTTTTCTGTGTCCTTATAGGCAAATATTGCCTTATTTTTTTGTCATAAAGGTAGTTACTAAGCAGAAAAATCAAGCTGTGTTTTGAGGCTAAAAGAGAATGGAAGAGGTTAGGAGACAGTGCCTGAGAAATCTCCTAAATGTTCTTTTACTGGCAGCCATCAGGGAACTGTTTGTCTGAGAGGGGTAACATTAAGATGGGGGTCTGAATCGGGTAAGATACATGTAGTAAGAAGTCACACGAGACATATTTGACTATATTTAATTGCCCCTAGAAACATATTGCGAAGTTTTAAAGCTTGGTTTTAAATTCTTGGTTTAAAAATCTCATCTTGTCACCAAGTGCTCATGATACTGAAGAAAAAAAAATCACAAGAAACACAGAGTTGCAGGACAGTATTGCCCAATATCCAGAGACACAGGGGCGACTTGTCCCTTCTAGGAAATTGGCTAAGATGGATGGGATGAATCAGTTTCCAATTTTGTCTCTCTCTTTCTCTCTATTGAAATGAAAGGAAGTTTATAAGAATAACTTGTACCAGACAACAAAATTTCAAGACAGGAGAGCTCTACTCACCTACCATTAAAAGCCATGAGTAAATGAATTGCAGTATTACTACCTGGCAAAGATATAAAGCTTTATAGTTGCCAAAGTGCTTTTCAAAATGCATGAAATGACTCAGCATGCCAACACCTCTATTACCACAATAGGAGCCAAAATCTATTAAATCAAGAAAGAAGATGTTCTGTCCACAGTAGAACAACACTGCACAAGCTTGACTTCTCTAAACTTTACAAAACCTGAGAAGAACTTGCCTGGTAAATCAAAGCAACATTTTGCTGTGAGGAAACTGAGCAGTGAAGATCATGGTATGGAACCAGAGCTGTTTGGGTTTGTTGTAGTCACCCAACACGTTGCATCCAACGTACGAAGGTGATGTGAGTAGTAACACGTATTGAACTGGGCCATTACTGAACATTTCAAACTCACTCACCCCCATGTCTCTCAGGGCTTCTTTTGTCCAGTCCTTGAAATTCTAACCAATGCCATGGTTATACTGCCAAAGATATACTTTGGAAGGGACTTGGAAACACCAGTCACACTGCTCAGGATGCAGCCAAGCAATCACGGTGGGTAGGATATTAAATTTTGATGTAATTTTATCCTTTTCAGTTGTTTTTTAATATTCTTATTTTGGTGTTCAGATCCTCTGGACTGTGCTGGTTGTGCGCAGTTGAGCGCTAGACCCATTTTTATTGACAGCTTGGATGTGTATAACAATAGAGTGGTATAGCAGCAGCAAACCAGGGTATAAAAAGGGTATATGGATGGCTGAACTCTGCCATTGTTGAGCTGCCAATCAAAACCCACAGTATTATACCAAAATAAGTTGTTGTATCCACAGAGATGGAACTTGCCTGTCAATCTAAAGTATTATACATAGACACAGCCTCAGACCAAGGTCTAAAAATGGTTTGACTGACAACTGTACTCTGCAGCGAAAGCAGAATTCTCTCCTCCCAGTTTTAATTACATGTCTCTTGTAAATACATACATTTAAAAATATTAACTAAGATGCAGCTGTGTTTAACTATGATTTTCTTCCTAATCTTCCCAAGAGTTCCTTAGTATTTGTGCAAGACTTTGAAGAAGTGCATGACATGGTAAGTATTATTGTTAAGCTGTCTGCCTCTCATGAAAATTACAGCATAGCTAAAAGAAGCAAGAGAGTTTCCAATATAACCCATGACTCTTAGATGCTGAAAACTTTCAGAAAACAAGAGGTCTTTTAAATGTGAAACTTTTCCTGTCACTCTCCAAGTTGAGTAATTTGAAAGGAAAATACGATCCACTTTTTTCACTTGACATTTCCATTCCTACTCATTCTCTGACTTCCTCTCTTCTCACGTTGACTCAAACTGACTTACTTCCACAGCCATGAGTGCAGCTACAGCATCCTGATTCTGAAAGCCTGTGTACATTCTGATAAGTCAAGGACAATTTTGGCAGAAGACCAGTTGGATATAAACTAACTTGGAATACGTTTTGGCCAAAAAAGAGAAAAAATTCTGCTAGTTCTATGTAGTGTGTGTTGTTCTGCATTAGCCAATGAGATATATTTGAAGACTATTTTAGCAAGGATGGTTATAAGGTTAAAGGACTTTTCTACCTTATGCTAAGCTGGAAAATAAATTTTCATGATAGTTTGTGTTAAGAAGACTAGCTACATTTTGTAAGAACTTTTGCGAAAAATATCTAAAATTTTTAGTGATTTTTTTTAATGAGTTGTTTGCCTTGAACTTTTTACATTTCTGTTTTTACAATTGCCATATGGATACCAGTTACGATAATTTGTGTCTGGTGCTTAGGTATTTTTGTACATCTGCTTTTAAAATAGGCAGATGGAATTTAGCTGAATTCTGTAGAGCTATAAACAAGTGGATATGAACCGGGTTGTGTGAAAGAGTGTGCTAAGCTTGCTCTATTTTGTTGGTTCAACTACAAGAAAAGTTCAAAGTTTCTTAAGGTATATTGGCGTCACTGATTGCTGAACATATGAGAAGGAACATAACTTATTGAGGTGAATCATACCAAATAACCTTTAGAGAGACACAGGAGGGGAGCCTGCTTTATAGAGGTTGCCTTGCAGAAATGATAAACACAAAGGAGTGTATTAATAATTAGACAAGAAAGGACAGAGAAAGCAAGGAAAGTCCAATAAATTTGCCAGATGAGCCAAACTAACTGTGTGCTCAGCCTACAGATTCTGCATTTTGTTAACATTTCTGATGTGCTCATTGGGAAGATATTGTATGTGACCAAAAGAAGAAAGTGAAGCATGGAGAGGAGAGGAGAGGAGAGGAGAGGAGAGGAGAGGAGAGGAGAG
>JANZLQ010000056.1:43907762-43920002 GCA_026212715.1 Elanus axillaris
GGAGAGGAGAGGAGAGGAGAGGAGAGGAGAGGAGAGGAGAGGAGAGGAGAGGAGAGGAGAGGAGAGGAGAGGAGATGAGAGGAGAGGAGAGGAGAGGAGAGGAGAGGAGAGGAGAGGATATTATATGAGAGGAGAGGAGAGGAGAGGAGAGGAGAAAGGAAGGGGTGAATTGAAATTATCTGCTGTGAGAGGGCAGGCAGCTGTAGGTTGCATTGAGCTAAGAACAAGAGAAAATTTGCAGGCTTGGCTATTGTTGTATGATCAAAGGTAGCAGACATAGGTATGAATGGTATTGGAGAGGTGAAAAACATTGGGCCTGGGGACAGCAGAGAGGTGATGGTAGAGGGCTGAAACGGGCAGAGGAAGCTACTCTTTTCTGTCCATGTCAGGTTACAATGCAACAGCAAATACTTGTTCTGCAGGCAGCCAGTGAATGACAGCTGAGTTTTGCAGGGTTAACTGGTGCTAAGCTCTTTCTAAAAATTCTTATGTCTTTGGCCCTCTATTTTCATTAATTACAGAAATTTGCAAGCTTCATATTAGTTATGTACTGAGGAGTGTTTTGTAATCCATGGCACACAAAGTCAATGCTGTAGGGATGCTGTAGGTCTTAATAGAGTTATTCTGTGGCCAGTACCCATCAGAGACTGGAGCTAATGACCGCAGTGATTCCCTATGATTTTTCCTCTCCAAGGACTGGATATGTATATAAGGGAAAATGAGCCATAATGGGCTTCCAAGTCACTCTGTGCATCACTTCACCCCCAGAGAAGTGAGGGACTCCTCAAGGGTAGCCATCAACTCCCATTTCCGATTCTAGGTACAGCACCTAGTACCCTTTGGAGTTAGGTGCTGGTGGCCAGCTGAGGATTTTAGCAAAAATTTGTGAAGTCAGGAGCTTTGTACCCCAGCACGTCCCCTGCTGTCTTGCTTATTCATACTGGGAACTGTGGGAGAGTGGCCATCCTACCATGTGTCTCCGCAGCACACGATAGAGCAGGCCACAGTCCCAGGCAGGGCTCCCAGATGGTACAGCTATGTATAAATAAACAGTTATTTCAAGTACCTAAAACTGTTGGTGTGACTTATATCATTACCCTTTATGAAGTACTTACTAAATGCCATAGCCTTTTAATACAATTTCTTACACTTTTGCGTCAATTTTTGGAGTGTTTTGGGGCACTGAGATTCATTATAGATACAGCTACAGTGACATTTGGCTTAATTAATTTCTCTATTATGTCACAGCTTGAATGAGAAGCAATCAGATATTATTAAAAAATGAGGTCACTATGTTTATTTCATAGTTTGGATGAATCTTCAATTTGCTTATAAAACTACCTTGGAAGTAAATGCATAAAAGTAAAGTAGTTCTCCACTCCTGACTGGGGTGGTTGTTTAGTGGGATTTTTTTTCATTTTCCTTACAGCAGAAGGTGGCGTTGATAAAGTCGTAGTGTTGCTAGTGGTAGGGCTTACTTGCTCTCATTTTGAACAGCACCAGGTACAGTGGGATTCCTGTCTTAAGATGGGGCTTCCTTAGGATTGCTGCTAAACAAATATTGATTAGTAATTATCAAAGAGTCATATTTGTTTTAGCTTCTCCGACTTACCATGGCTCCAACAAATCAGGGATAAGTATGAAAGCAATGCTGTCTAATCCTAACAGTGCCTAAATCCAGAGCTCCCTTTCTTTTGCCCTTACATTTTCTACACCCATGTCTGTGCAGAATTGCTCCAGTCCAATGACCTGGCCAAGCTAGGCAAGTCCCAATAGCCACAGTGACAGTGCTATAGCTGGGACTAGGAGCTACAGAGGCCACCAGTAAAAATAAGCCAGTAGAAGAAGATTTCCCACCATGGTTGTTACTTCATCCTGCCAGTGACACTACATGAAGCCAGCAAAAACAATTGCTAGACAGCACAACCCCATCTGTATTTAGCATATCTTGCTGCAGTGAGGAAAGGTGAGTATTACCATACTGCTCTCTGGCAAAATCATGCCAAGAAAATTGTAGTGAAAGCCTAACCTGGTAGTGCTGTCCTTTTTGCAGTCCAGAGTAGGCAGAATCGAGATACAGGTGCCTCAGGGGATGCCTAAAGGCAGACTGCAGCCCCTTACCCATCCGAGTCAGCCTCTAGCTAACATCTAGAGTGCTGAGGCATTATCCAAATTACAGCTGCTCTACAAGAAAAATTAGGCTTCTTGCAAAATGCAACGGTGGTCATTGTTTTCTTTTAGGACATGGGTTGAGCTCACTTTTTAGGCAATATGCAAGAATGTAGAGCATTTGCCTGGGAAATGGGAAGCCTAGGTTTAGTTCTTTCTGTCCCTTTTCTGTCCCTGTCACCTGTAGGTTGGACTCTGGAGAGTGATTCGACAACCTAGGTGTGCAACATAAAGAAATTAAAGTCAAGATTTACTGAGTCAGAGACCTGAGATGTAGACATATCTCTGTATTGCAATCACTGAGACAGCCAGCTCTCGGGGGACACTTAGATGCTGGTCCCAGCATCTGTTTTACATTTTACCCAGTGACTTCTTAATACAGCAGTCAAAACACTAATATCTCCCTTGCCTTGCCATAAATTGGCATATTCCTGCTCCACAGTGATTTATTTGACAGCAAAAATTAGCAGGTAGATTCAAGTAGAAAAGTTTTAAATCTTAGTGATAAATGGCAAATATTGCTTGGATGGGAAGTAATTAAAACTGTGATGATACATTTAGCTCAGGAGGTGGGGAAAACAGAAATAACACCTAGTATTTGCAGTCATTAAGCACTGAAGTATTTTGCCAATTAAAATCCTACGGTGAAGGGAAAGCATAAAGTACTTGCAAGATGGTGACTCATTTCTTGCTCAAACCTGTTAATGGAGAATTTTGCATGGTTTCACAACTAGTTTTCTTCTCATCTGACTCCTATGTAATAACATCAGATTTGGCTTATGCTGAATTAAAATATCCTGGGGAGATAAATAAGACTCTGGTAAAAAATCCCAATCTATTTCAAAACCACTACCTCTATCTGGACGACCATTTAAGTTTTTAATGTTAAATTACAGAATCCCAACAGCTAGATGATGTTAATGGATGTTTTTAGGTGCTACATGAGTAGGTTTTGGTCTGGTTCAGACCGTGCTGTCAAACATATGTCATAGGCTGGGCTAGTCTGACATTACTGCTAACGTAACATCAGATTGGGGGGAGGGGGGGAGAAAAAGAAAGGAAGAAAAAAAAAATAGAAGGAAAAGATTATGAAAAAAAAGTTTCTTGTAGCATAAAAACTTTGGAGTATGTAGACAATGAGTATATGCCATGTGGGGCTCATTTTACACCAAGGCATGAGCAGCCTGAGACTTAGTGTGACCCAAGCCTAGCTTCATTTCAGATACTTTGATAGTTGTAACCGCTTTTTTTATCCAGGAAAACATTTTCGTGCTTGAAAACTGCCTATCCCAAGTCTTCTAGTATTTTTGAAGACTCCCAAGAAGGGATTCTTATGCTTTGTTTCCCCCCTGACTAGGATGAACTTTATATGGCGTTCCTAAGCAGTAATGCAAAGGTGGGAAAAATAAATGTATTTTAGACTAGTATTTAAGAAACAGGTCTTTTCCCCCCAGCTTAACCCTGCCTTCCTAAAAGCAGATTAACTGAATATATTATCATTAGGTGAATAGTACAGTTCTTCAGTTTGTTGCACGGGGACTCACGTTCTGTGTCTGTGAAACCCACTTGTATTTTATCGGGATTTTTGCACAGGGTGTCTTTGCCTGGGGACCTTCTCTCTGGTCTTACATACAGCTGGGCAGTGGTCCTATGTGTCCAGTCCCACACATGCATCACTCATTGTTACTGGTTATCTTAACATGCATGCAAAACACTTCCTAAATACCTTACCTGTATAGAAAGGACTGTGCTACGTGGCCATTTCTGCAATTGCAGGAAAACTTTGTTTACAAATCTTTTTTCTAGATGCCCTCATTGAGATAGCCAACTGCCCATCGACCTTTTCCTAATATATTATCCGCTGGCATTACAGTCTCACGGCCAAAGGGTAGAAATATATCATTCCAGCCAACTGATTATAGTTCCTTGGTCATCACTGAAGCCCAAAAGATTAAATACAATTTAAGTAAGTGCTCTACTACTTGCTACTATAAACATCCATAGCTAATGTAAAAGTCAGGTTTTAGCCTGCTGAGGTTCTGCAGTGGTTAAGAAAAAATAAGCGTAACATTTTGCTGTAAGCAAAAATATATAAGCAAAAAAAATAAGCATAACATTAACTGTACTTGTTTGCAACACTCAGCTTTAGAGAATTAACTGACTATTACTCTGATTTTATCCATATCCGGAGCTTTAAAATGTAGAGAGAAAAAAACACACGAAAAAACCCCACAAAGTACATTGTAATCAACAGATAATCAGAAAACCTCCCTTAAACAGATTTTTAAGACGCTGTGGTAATCTAAAGGTTATATAAACTTCGGCTAAGCCTCTTAATATATGTATTTAAGCATTATGGAAATCTGATTTTTAACTTAGTATAGTACAAAAAGGCCTTCATCCTAACAAATATCTGAGTTAAATTTGAATGCTAAACAGAGTTTATTGGTGATTAAAGCCATCATAAAGTACAGATATATTGCTAGCTAACATGAGTCACCCAAATGGAAGACTTTGGGCACAGATTTCTTTCAAAATGTCCATGTTTCTACAAAAAAAAAAAAAAAAAGAAATCATTAAAAGTAGATTAGCATGTTCCTGCAATAAAAATGCATTATCTACTAAAACAGTTGAGAGTAAAGTATTATAATGTAGAACACCATAGAAGGAAGGATATTACTGATTCTTCTCTGACCTACAGGGTTTAATCTTTCCTTAATGAAAAAAAAAAAAGTCAATAGACCATAGCCTCTCTGCTATCCACCATATCATAAAGACTTTGTGAATAATTTGGTCTAAATAACCACCCACCAATAAATATATTGGAAGTGGAGCTGTCTCCTTCTAATTTCAGAGGCAAGAGCATATAGTCACCTGTTAGCAATCAGCTGGTCAGGAAGTCTAAACTTTCATCTTTTAAGATATTAATTAGCAGAACAAGAGTTTGTTTGGTTTGGTTTTTTATTGGTCAGTCATTGGTGATCAGTTCTTCAGAGGGGTTCTTAAAGCTTGCAATACAACCATTCCATGTCTTAAAACCAGTATTTTGAGCAAATAAAGGAAGCCAAACCCAACTGCTTTCAAAAGCAAACCAAAGGATTTCAGAAGAGATGACAGGGTCACTGGTCGCTGCCCTGCAAGAGCAGACATGATTTACTTTGACCACAGATGCTCATCAGGAGGAGATTGGTGCAAATGCCGAGGAGACGTTTGCTCTTACCAACCACCCACTTTCCAGTCCTCGTCCTCCAAAAAGTGACAGGCAAGGGGGAACATCAGGAGGCGAGGACTAACCTTGGCCTTGCTGTGTCATGCATCTTCCCAATGTAATTTTCCTATTTGATCTTATTTAGACTTCATTCTCACAGGGATTTAATTATCTATAGTCACTGCCAAATGAAAGCACTTAAAGCTGTTATCACTGAAAATGTATTTTTTAACTTTCAGGGTCCTTCCCAAGAAGTTTCCAGCTTCTACAGCAATTCAACTGTAGGGAAAATAATAATTTTTAAAAACAGAATCTTTAAATCTGCTCTTGGCTTCTTGCAACTACGAAATGTTCCTGCTATGGAGATTTGTGTCATTTAAGAGGCCATCTACTTATATAAAGAATCAGATTTCACTCTTTGCCAGTTTCATGTTGCTAAAAATGTTATTTGTCCCTTTCCAGCTCTTTCTGCAGAAATATTGTCTTGTACAAGTCGGGTAAACAATACGTTTAATTGTCTTTGTGGTGCCAAATGGAGCATAAAGTCGGTGTGGGGTAGCATTCATAGCTATCAAAACAGCTCCCTGGAAAAGATTTCTATGTTATTTTATGGTACATCTCTTCTCTCAAAATGTCATTTGGCTTTACGAGAATCCTGCATTGTAACTTTTCAGGGTAATGAATAAAAGACGTGACTCATGGCTATTTCTTTCTTTTTCTTGGGCGGGAGATGGTGGGGGTTAATACAGTTGCTTGAAATATGATGTGTTTGACAGAACTTTATTTAATCCAACAGGGACCTGGATAGTAAATCAATGTTAATCAGGTAATACGCCCAGGGGAAATTGGAACCATTGTCGCATTTGGCACACTTACTTGTTACATTTATGAGCTCATCCATTTACTTAATTATTACGAAGCTCCCAGTGTGTCAGAGTGGGACCCTCTAAGGATTTTTCTCCTGTCTACAATACATCTAAAATGTTTCCTCTTTCATAGCAAGGGTACAAAAGTCAGGTGGTGCTTCCAATTCTCAGTCAGTACCTACACAAGATGCTATTTCAAATAAGTATGATGAGATAAGGTCAAGCCACAGAAACAAGTTGCTATAAAGCAATTATGTATGAATTTTTCACCTGTGAGTTACCTTGCAATATCTGTTCTCATGCATAGTTTTTAATCAAAAAAAAGCGTGCCATAATTTGGGGTAGGTTCCCAGGCGCTACAAGACCAGAACAAATTTGGTTTGAGTTTGCCTAAGGACTAGAACAAATGCAAAGGGAGCTGAAGAGGTGTAAATCCACACCTCATTGAACTTATTTTGTGGAAAAGATTCTGCTGGAAAAAACGAGATGAAACTGCAAGTCTAGGCAGAATCCTGCCTGTATTCTGGGAAAGTCTGCACCTGGCTCGAGCACTTCGGCAGCACCCTTTGAAAGGCTTCAGAACTGCATCCAAACAAAACCTTTCTATTCATAATTTTCTTAGGTTCCTATAAGCTTCTAGGACTAAACAACAGCTTGAATTATATTATCACCAGAGGCTCTGTACTGGTTTTTTGCTGCTCCTTCTTAGTGCTTATGCTCGTTGCTGAATTTGGAGGGTGCACATCAGTGAACCAGAACGCTGTTTCCAGTGCAACCAAACCAAACCTTTCTTCATGTATTCATCGTGGCTAAATGCTCTGGGCTTCTGCTACGGGAAAAAGAAGTTTTGTGTCTTGGGGCAAAACCAAAAATAAAACCCACTAAATCTTCATACAGCCAAGGAAGATGGAAATATTGTATACATTCAACTCTGAGTTATGCTGGATAACAAAGATTAGGAGCTGAAAAAGCAAAGAAAGCCCAAATAACATAGAAGTAGGCTAAATTATAGCCACATGGTTAGTATATTCATCTTGGAAGAACTTGCTGAGAGGTTCTTTAGAAAGCAGCTTTAAGAAACAGAAAGCAGAGCAGTCCTGACATGAGTTGAGGGTTCCTCTCCAAGGAGTCTGGTGCAGAAATGTTGGGGTAGCTGGAGCTTGATAGCCCAAACATCCTTCCCCTCCTACCCAAAGAACTGAAAAAGGGTTATATTAGGTTTAAGGATCAGTGTGAAGTAAAAGATTAGGGCATTTACTGAGATGAAAAGTGGAGTCCAGGAGCGCTGCTGCCAGAGCTCCTGCTCCCATGTGCCATCACCCCCACCTTTGCTTACCAAGTGAAAGACTTCCAAAATTGCAAAGACAGCTTTACAGCTATGACAAAATACCTCAAACCAAAGCAAAATAACAATAGATTTTTCAAAAGTGTCCAAAACTTTAAATCTTATGACATGCTACTGATTTCCAGTCTTGTCTATTGTATTTTCATTTCCTTCTTCTCAAAAAAACCAAAAAAACAATAGGGTCTCTATAGGCTTCTGTGCAGGAAGAATCTTCCGAGTTTTCACATGGCTGTTCCTGTCACCTGGTTTTTAACTCAGATTCCAGGACTTTCTCCTTTATTTTAGCTTTTCCCTTTTTTTTTCTGGGCAAACTAGTTCTCAATCCTAACTTTCTTAATGCACTGTTAGTGCATCTTGCTTTAATTCACTACTTGTTTGATTTTGATAAATAATAAAGGGGAGGCTGTCTAAAGTGATGTGAAATAAGTTTTGAAAACAGTTGCAGTATTTAGAATGATAATTGGATTGGCTAGAGATGAGTCATAAGTAATGAAATGCAAGGAATAAAGATCTGATGCTATCTTGTTTGGCTGAAACAGAGTTCTATTCCTTCAGGCCAAATCGAGTCAATAATTATGTCTTGTACCTTCTATTTTTAAGATTTTTTTTGTTATTTGTTTAATATAATGGGATTATGCATCATGCTAAAAGGAAAACATGGTTCTTATGAGCTTGCTCTAAAAACATAGCTTTTTTTGGTTATAAGAATTATTATTATTATTATTTTTCAAGTCAAAGTCAATTCACTGCCTGTTTAACATTATTACATTAATATCACCTGTAAGATTTATGGAAATTAGTAATGAAGTAATAAATATGACCCTTCTGATGTCAGTCAGCCTTCACAAGGGATAATACAAGAAACGTGTCTTATTTTTACAAAGTCATGAGCCAAAATAAGAAGTTTCAAAACCAGACATAAGTATACGCAAGATGAAATAAATGGATAAGAAACTCCAGCTCTGTATTACATATATATAAATATCAGGGATTCAGCTGAAAAGCAGGAAAGGTCTATAGAGTGTAAAAAAAAAAGACAATCGTATATACATGGTCTATTTTAAGAACTGCTTTCCAATCCGCTGTGATCAATCTCTTACCCAGCAGACAGGTACCAGGAGTCTGCCAGGAGCTAGGACTCCTGGAGCAGGACTGAGGGTCACCGTTCCTCGTGGCACGTGGAACCTCCGGGCAACCTTCACAGAAAGGCAGGGCAGTTCAAAACTTCCACGGTAAGTCACAAACCACCTCTCCGCAGCTCTGCCACCTTTGCTGATTCAGAGCCCTTGGCATGGTGCATCAGCCCAAAGGTGTTTGCTGCATCACAACTCTTTTGCAATGACAGAAGACCATCTCTTTAGCAAGGACAGAAGACCATCCCTTCGTTACATGAGGTGATTGCAACCACTTGTCATGTTAATTATAGACACAGACTTTATGATAAAACTCCAGCCTGTTGAATGTTAACAGTTAGAAGTCTTGAGAAAGGGCAAGATGTAGATCATAGCCTTCAATAATGCATTTCCACGTCCGTAGCTTGGTGCTGCCTCACAGTCCTCTCAGTGAACTTGAGTAATTAACGGAGTGGCATTTATTGGGTACAGCCAGCTCCGTGGTCCATAGCCAGACTGGCTGTGCCACTGTTCAGACACTGTTATCCAAACACAGCAGCCTTTCATCCACAGCCAGTTTACGTCTGGAGGCTTTCACATGTCTCATACCCTTCAGCCTTCCCCGGTCAAAGCTCCCAGGAACGGAGCACGCTGGGCTGCACCCAACACAGAGACACCCAGGGTGCTGGGGCTATTAGTTGTCACCCCCCCACAATTCACTAAACTTGTAAACAGGGGCTCAACACCAGCCCTGCCATGGAACATAGCGGCGGAATGGGGGCAGCAGCCCTGGAGGGGAGGGAGTCTCGGTGGTTTTTCCTCCTCTCTCTGAATGCAACCACCTTTTGGGGTGTAACACGGTAGGCTAGTCAAAGAAGGCATATCAACAGCAAATATTTCATAGAAGAATACAAAAAACTGCGTATTCAAACTGCCTCATGACTTTATTCTTTTTTTTTTTTAAACTAGTAGAAAGGATTATCCTACTTGCACTTTATTCAAGAAAAAAACCCACACATTGGTGCTATCAAAGACTTATGGCCTTTTAAGAATCTTGACAATAAATCTTAAATGTTTATAAGGCTACATCTTCAGCAGTATTTAACAATGTGGATCTGCTGTGGATTTACAAGAGGAACAGAAAATAAGAATCCTAATGAATTGTCAGGTCTCATTGCAATACCTAGACAGCTCTCAACAGCCGTTTGTTCAACTGCAGCCACTCTTCTTCCTACAACACTCTGAGATATGACAGTGTGAAGACATAATGGACGGTGCCACCAGGTCAATGCTGAACTATTTCCAGTATGTTCTCATCTTAATCCTTTGCCCTCTGATACATATTTTCATTGTGCAAATTTTATCACCAAAGCCTGCAAGATTTAAGATCCTTACCCTTTTCTATAACAATTAGTCTTCTTCTTTGCTATGCTGCCTACCTCAGAGACATTAATTCAGCACAGATTTTTTTTTTTGCCAGTTTCTCATGATGAAGCCTAACAGATGCAGCAGTGATTTATTTTTCCTTTTTTTAAAGAACAAGATTTTTTCTTCTTTTTATTTTTAGTAGAACTCAAAAAGCAAACAACAGAAAGACAGGCAATTTCCAATTGATAAAGGCAAAATTAAAAAAAAAAAAAAGTATATTCAAGGTTGCTGCAGTCACTACTCCGGGGTTAAAATTTTACTGTAGGCCACGCTGATAGCAAAGAGGAACTTCGATGAGTGACAGCAAAAAATCTGCTCAATAGATGAGGTGTTCTACCTCCAAGCTGACAAAAAGATTAAACTAGAAATAAAGGAAGATTTTCTTTACCCCATGATGGAAGAGTGCGTTTATAGAATTGAGAAATTGGGTTGCAGTTTCAGCTTCACACGTGACGTGCAGAAGTTTGTCTTACATTTATGTCCACTGCTTGCAGGACACTTGTTTCGTTCCAAGCTGAAGCCATTACATTACCATGTCCCCCATGGTGACTCCTTGTTGGAAATAAACCTACATCACTTTATGCTTCAAGAATTTTTTTTTACTTCTTGGAACTTTTTAACCTTCATAGTCCTGGAAAGTGAGGTTATCATAGCAAACTACAGTGATTAGGGTAGATTTATGGTGAGACAGTGCTATGCCTCCTTCCTACCCTTAAGGCCAAATTTTTCTCAGTATGCATATTCAGCTCATGAGAACTAACACTGGCATATAGGGTAATTAAAATAATTATGCAGGGGTAGTCTAACTTTATTTCCCATTGGACTAGCGTCTAAATTTGCAGTAATTTCCAGAAACCCATGGCATTAATACACATGGACTTGTAAGACCTCAGTATGTGCTAGTTGGTCATTTCAGATGAACTTAGAGAACATATGACCGATAAGAATCTGCCAAGAGGGGTTAATGGTTTCATTAACATATGGCCAAATACCTCCCTTTTCCAAGCATGTGTGTGCCCACACACGTACACACACAGACATACACCCTCTCTTCAGAATCAAAGCCCCACCATACTGGATGTTTTGAAAAAACAGTGATGAATGAGGCTGATTCCACCTATTTGCAACATTTTGGAGAGGTGTTGCTTGACAATAGCGAGTTAAACCCTGCACTTGTCAAGCTTAAGGCACAGCTTCTCTGGCAATGAATAAAAAAAATGATTTTGTGAAGAGAGTTTAAGAGATGATTTGCATTAAGCAATTCTGAGCATGTTCATGTAGTTTACTACTAACATCAATTACAGTGAAAAGATCATATATTGAAATGCTTAGAAAAGTTTCCTCATGGAAAGTATTTTACAGAATTATTGTACGGACAGACAATATGAAAATTATTTTTCTGTCATCCAGGAGACTGCAATAGGCTTCCTTTATCCTAACTGAAAATGTCAGGATTTGAGCCTTAGACCTAGGCTTTCTTTCTAACCACTGGGAAAGACTTAATCTTGTACTGGTAAATCCTACCTTGGGCAGAAATGAATTGTGCCTTGGAAGTGTCCATTTCTCTCCACTGTGTAATGTTAATCTAAGGTCAGGTGTATACACATACATCACAGACGTGAAGAGTTTGATGAGATTAATCACATCCCACAGATCAGGAAGATAAGTTACTGCACCAACACTCACCTAACTAATCTCTTTGTACTGCTGAATCAATAGAAATTAACTACTCCAATTATTAGCAATACTATTTCTTTTAAATTATGTATTAATATTATGTTATTAACTACCATTTATATTGTTGTTTATGTTGTCTACTGATTTCAGCTGGGATAGTTTATCTCCTAGTAGCTGGTATAATGCTGTGTTTTAGATTTAGTATGAGAAGAACGTTGATAACACACTGATGTTTTCAGTTGTTGCTAAGTAGAGTTTATAGCAAGTCAAGGATTTTTCAGCCTCTCATGCCCAGCCAGCGAGGAGGCTGGAGGGGCACAAGGAGCTGGGAGGGGACACAGCCAGGGCAGTGACCCCAACTGGCCAACGGGGTATTCCAGACCATGGGACGTCATGCCCAGTATACACACTGGGGGGGCAGTTGTCTTATGGGGG
>JANZLQ010000056.1:43925723-43944943 GCA_026212715.1 Elanus axillaris
AGCATCTCCTCCTCCTTCTGCACTGACCTGGGGCTCTGCAGGGCTCTTCCTCTCACATCTTCTCACTCCTCTCTCTGTCTGCTGTTTCTGTGCTCACTGCAACTATTTCCCCTTCTTAAATAAATTATCCCAGAGGCACTGCCAGCGTCACTCATGGGCTTGACCTTGGCCAGCGGTGGGCCCATCTTGGAGCCGGCTGGCATTGGCTCTGTTGGACATGGGGGAAGCTTCCAGCAGCTTCTCACAGAAACCACCCCTGTAACCCCCCCCTGTTACCAAAACCTTGCATGCAAATCCAATACACTACTGAAATCATTCACCCAGTTCATTTGGGGTCTTCAGGCTGAGACTGAATTAGGAGAAAAGATCACTGAAAGTCACTGTTTTCCATTGGTTTTGTGACCCTTCCAGCACATTTCTCAGTTTATGCCTAACACTGCCCAGTAAGTATAATTGAATCAATGACTGAATAATTACTTCAATCCATATTTTTAAATTAATCTTGGCTATAAGCTGAATTCTTTGGACTAGAGACTGAGAAAAATATGTCTGCATTGCCATCAAAATTCTCAGGGTACTTTCTGCTGAGCATTAAGATAATGATGATAATGAATATTCATGTTTCAGAATTTTGTGCATCCTGGGTGAGTTGAACAGGATTTTAGTTTCCTTTGCTACAAATGTAGGCAGACATATTTGTGTAACTGTGATTTGTTTTCACTTGGTTTCCTTGTCTGCAGCTAGAGGCAGGGCAGGGAACAACGCAGGTCAGCGTGTGCCAAAGGAGAGAACGTACCTCCTTAGACACTTTATTCACCTTTGTGTTCACAGCATCAGGCTGGAATTTAGGAATTTAGGAAGAATTCACAGGGATTGCTGCCATCTATCCTTTGCACCTCTCTTCTTTGCTCAGATCCCGCAGGCATCCACCACCTACTCCTTTTCAGCGGCAGCCCTGGCTTTCCCCATGCCCACAGCACATTACAGGTAAGCCTTTTGAGAGATGAAAAGCATCTCATCCTAAAGCTCCCGGACTGATAGGATGCTCAAAATCCTGGTGCATGGTACGCAGATGCAAACTTGCTTTCTTTCAGGCTAGCTGGAGAGTAGCAGGCCTTAATCCCAATGCTACATGACTTAGGTACTCGAATTAGCACAGTGTAAGTACATTGCTACACAGTCTGGGGTCGAGCTGGCTTGTATCCTGCTAATTCAAAAGTGGTTTTGCATCTGGCCGAAATCTATTCTCTATACATAGAGATATCCAGGTAGGATTTAATAACCAGCGTTTTCATAAATTTCAAGGCCAGGGGAGACCATGACATTGATTCTGACCTCCTTATATTACAAGTCCTAAATGAGGATGCCAAGTGAGTAGATACATTTGACCTTCATCTTCCTGTGTTTCAGTTTCTCATCTGCAAAACAAGCCTGGTAATAAGGGAGCCTGTGTTCACAGTTAGGCATTGTGAAAATTAAATACATTCATATTCAGAAGGCAGAGCACTGTATTAATGAGACTCACAGTAAAATCCAGGAGAAATTGATGGTTTTGAACCGTGTGTTGTACATAAGGCAGGAGCATCACTCAGCGGGGTGTGGGGAAATAAATATTGAATAGTTTCTCTTTTAAGGAGTGCTGTCCAACCGAGACCACGAATGAGGTAGAGCTCCTGCAAAAAGAAAAGCAAGACATGATTCTCTAGTTTCAAAACTAGATGGAATGCCAGAATTAGATGACCAGGGCATTCTCCCTTTGTCTTTTTCCAATTGCAGGTTTGCATGTACAATGGTGTTCTTTGAAAAGCAAGAGAAGGAGGGTGCTGTGTGTATGTGCTATTATACAAAGACCGTTGTTGTCTGACTGCATTTCTTCTCTTTCCCACAACTCTTGTGGCTGTGAGCATTACTAGCTTTTCTAGAATTGTGTTCTCAGGTCTGCTTCTGCATCTCATTCCTGCGCATAAACAGAGCTGCATGGATGCTAAGTCATAAAGACCAAAATCAGGGAACACAAGCTTGATTTGCATGAAATACTTGTTACAGATTATATTAAAGATCATCAGATCAACATCAGCTTTTAGTTTGATCAACATCAGTAATGTTGTTATTAGGTGTTGCAGCTATGTAAATGATTTACCCAGTAGAGCTCATAACTAGCTATTCCTGTTGAATTTCAGTTAGTTTTGGCAATTGTCTAATACTGCGAGAAAAACAAAGTCCATCCCTGTGGGCACTTCTTTCGTGCCTAAAGACTTCAACCTAGTAGTGAATTAGCGCTTGCGCATGACAGCAGTCTCCTTGGCATTTTGTCTAATCTCTGAGACACCACAGAAGGTCTCAGGCAGTGGTTCGGGTGCTCGTTCAGTTCTTCCTGTTGGGATTTCAGCACAAAGCAGGGAGTAGAGCCAGTATCTCCAAGGACTTTGGTTTCCCTCCAAGACTCTTCCCTTGCCCGACTGGAACATATGTTACTAAATTGTGAGTGGGTTGCTAAAAGCATGTGTCATTGTTCCTTTAGTTTATGCATACCCAAAATGCAGATGATTTTCATGTAAAATACCTCCTTCTAGGCTCCAAATTTGGTATTTAGTGCCTAGGTGGGTTAACTCACGAGCAAAAACAATTGGATGTGTTTGCTTATTTAAAACATTTATGTCAGACTAGCTGCAATAGCTATACAGCTACCATATTTAGTGTATTTGTAATTAATTTTCAAAAAGCGTTCTTTTCTTTGAAGAAAAATACCTAAGTGACAATTAACTCCAAAGGAAATTTTGGATTTAATTCTATCCTTAGTCACTAGAGAACTTGGTAGAGCTTTAAATCTACTAAACGTTCAGTACTTGAAGGTACAGCATTGCACCACCTCAGTTCACTTAATTACCAGCACCATCTTGCTTTTTTTGACATTTTAAAAACCTTAAAACCTATAGACTAA
This sequence comes from Elanus axillaris, assembly GCA_026212715.1. NCBI lineage: Eukaryota > Metazoa > Chordata > Aves > Accipitriformes > Accipitridae > Elanus > Elanus axillaris. Next base: position 43,928,665 of record JANZLQ010000056.1, read on the forward strand.
TGAGAATTTCACTGTTATTTAACTCAAAAAAGGTGATGCGTAGCTACAATGGAAGTGAAACACAGATGTCACAACAGAAGATACGGAGAAGACATGAAGTCTGCTGCTTAAATTTATGCTGCATATATATGTTGGTAAATGAAATGCACAGAGACCCAAATTTGAATTTCCAGATTGCAGGACAGAGTAGTCCTGTAAAAACTAAGCAAATATGCCTTCCATTCTTTAATGAACACAAGAAGAAAGATACTTTGATTTTCTTTTATTTCTGAATAATACCGCTGTGTCCCAAAGCAGTAGGTTATGAGTCTTAATCATCCTTAGCATGCACGGACACAGTGGAGGGCAGAAACATCTCTCTGATACACAGAGGAAAAGGTTCTTGCCATCAGGATGTTAACCCTGGACATGAGAATCCTGCATTTAATTCACTTCTCAGTCGCTATCTTCCTGTAAAGCACCTGACAAATTACAAAGCACCAGTCTGATTACTCTCTTGAAACCAATAGAGAAAAACAATGTTCTGTCTTCAAGAGCTGTTGCTGTTGCCATGATATATGTTTTTAAAGTTACATGGTACTTTTGTAATAGATATTCACTACAGTGACTTCAGACAAATCTGCTAACTGTGAGGGTAGCTGAACAACTGCAGGATAAATATACATGCTCAGCCAGAGTTCACTTCAAAAATTCTTCCATAAACCCCAAAAGTCATCATAAAACTCATCCCTGACATTTACCTTTATAAAGAAGATAGAAGACATTCTCACAGTTCTTCAGGCAGCCAAAAACTGTTTAGTCCAAAAAGTGTTTCTTCCTTTCTATAGACAGAACTAAATTGAGAGGTAGTATTAATTTATTCTCATCTCCTCTATTTTCAGCAATGAATCTGATGCAACAAGAGCAGACCATTAAAAAAGAGAGAGAGAGGTCTTTTTTCTCAGGTGTGCTTCAACACCAGATCCTCACTTTTCTGATAAAATGAACATTTTCTCTGAAGTGCTCTTCAGATTCTTTTATTATCAGAAAGTTTTGCTGAATATATTGATTTCCAATGCAAAGTCAACTGGGATTTTTTCAATAACCCCCAAAGAGAGCTTCTATGTAATAGGTGACTTTGTTCAAAAATATAGCAATTCAGAGGCTGCTTAGTCTAGAAAGAGAAGATTCAGTAAAGTCAGAATAAGTCTTCATAAGCTAACTGCTTGTACAAAACCAAAATATTATCTATTGTAGCTAAAATGAGCATAAATGTCACCTTTCTTGGCATAGTCTCTCCAAGTTAGATTAAGGAGCAGGGCACATTTCAGACAAACACCATTGAATTATTCAGACCTCCTGGCTGTGATTTTATGGAGCACAGTTATGCAAAGAATTCGGCCTTTAACTTACCTCTTTTATACAATGTGTCCATCCAATGGTAGATTCTGGTCAGCCTGTTGGAGAAGCTGAACCTTGCCATGCAAACCCAATACAGTTGTCCGAGAGCAATGGTCAGGGTTTACAAAACGTGCTTACTACTGAATTTTCTGAATCCTAACCTGGAGTCAAGGACTTGTTCTTCAAGGGAAAAGTAGCAAGAGGCAATCTGCTTTTAAGTCCTTGTGTCGTAATCTGTTGTACCTATTTTTATTTTTTTTTAATTTCAGTTTCAGTTTTTCATTGTTTAATTTTAATAGAATTGGTTGGTGGTTTTTTTTTGCTTCACAACCTTATTGATGCTCACAGTGAAGGAAAATGTCCAAGCAAGTCCCATTGCCTACTCAGAGGAGTTAAATGCTGAGAGTAAACATTGTATAAGGAGGTTCTGACATCACCGTGACAGTGGTCAAACACTACAACAGGTACCGGGAGAACCTCCATCCTTGGAGATACTCAAAATGCAGCTGGATAAGGCCCTGAGCCACCAGCTGTAAACTTGAAGTTCATCCTGCTTTGAGCAGGTTGGACTAGAGAGCTCCAGAGGTCCCTCCCACCCCAAACCATGCAATAATTCAGTATGAAGTTGAGGACACCTGGCCTCCAAGACAAGCCTTGTGCCAGCTACTCTTTGAGGAGGACCTTGAATTGCCTGAGGTGCTGGTGAGTGGCTCTTTGGAGTGCCAGCGGAGCAGAAAGTGGAGAGTGGTGGACATGCACTGCCCAGGTGCCAGGAAAGCTCTTCTGAACTGCTGTGGGGGAGGACGGTTGTCATCACCAGCTTACTTTTGCAGCTCCCCTCGAGGCACGGGAGTGTGATAAGAAAACTTGCTGCTGCAGAAGGGCACGCAGAGCCAAAACACATTAATCAAACCTCTAGAAAGCACATTTTATCCAAGCACCTTGTCATCTTTGTGCTTCGTTGCCCCAAGCCTGTTGTTAATGTCACCTCTGGAATCCCATTAAAAATAGACCTCTTCAGGGCCTGGGCTAGGTCTCTTCAGAGCCATATGTAGCATCAAGCACCCTTTTGAATGCTATATAAATATGCCCATCAGAGCTTGAATGGTAAGTTAATAAATTGAATACATTGTCCTCTGTGTAACAGAAGGGGACTAAATGCAACATCCATTTAAAGCAAATCATGATGAGTGATCTGAAAATATGCAACATTAAGCATAGTCATATTTTAAATAGCAAGAATCACTTTCACAGGGCTAGAGAGGTTATAAACCATTTATGTTTGTATTCCAGGAGCCCTTACAAGGCTTTGTTTTGAAAGCTTTATATTAACTTGTAAAATCTGCTCAAAGACATTGTTTTGTCATTGTCGCTACAATGGTGGCACCTACTTGTCTGCCTCTGCTTTTTTCTGTTTATAGTGAGAAATGAAGGTCCCACATGCTTTCTACTTACTCTTCTTGCAGGCAGTGATTGGGGTGCAGACCTGCCAAATGGGAATGACAATAGTCCTAAAGGAAGTAAAAAGCTCTGGGAAAAAACCAAACCAGGAATTTCCCTCTCACAAAGCAGGTCCTTGTTCTACCACCAATTCCCTCTCACCTGTGATGCCTTGCCTTGAATCCCACAAGGGAAGGCTTCTCAAGCGCCATTCAATTTCAGCAAATTCTAGATACCTGCAGAAGGTTTATTCAGTGACTCTGAGCTTGCACATCTTTGGTTTTTTTTAAATCAGTGTACTGAAAAAAGCAGCTGACACATGGCTGTGAAGCTGGCTATTTGTGATTACTGGCAATGTTGTTTGGTCCTGGATTCTTAAAACTTTAACAAACTGCAGCCTTTGCATCTTATCGACGTATGATTGTTAATTGATTCATGTGCTTCCCTATCACCTTAGCAAATTTTAAAGGCAAGGTCAAAGCTATTTTATTATTATTATGTTCAGTATCCAATATCTTCCAAGTGTTAAGAGCTGGCATGGGAGAGAAGAGCTAAAATACTCTTTTAAAAGGTTTTTAAAATTCCTTAAGAAAACAAAGAGCAAGATTTATTCTTTATATCACAAAATATTTCTTTTTACCGACTGGTGTGCTTGAGGACAGGAAGAGGTTCCTGGAGGAGAGGTTGTCCTGGGCACAGTTTATGGGAACCTTTCTAACTTTGCTATGTTGAAAGTACCCAAACCCTTCTAGCCAAGGTCAAAGCACACAAATCCACTTATTTTTTATTTTCTCCTCTATAGCAAACAGCATTAAAAATTGTAGTAGTTCTATCTCCTTTGTAGCTTTGCTTTCTGGAAATAATAATAAAAAAACTCAAACCCCCTTTCAGCTTTGCACTTTGTCAATTCTATTAGTCTGTTAGTTCATAAACGAAAGCGCTGCTCTAGTTGGCATTAAGGTTTCATGCCCACGTCTTCAGTAAGGCTGACATCAAGCTCAAGGGAGGGTCTAAAGGTGACCCAGCCTGGGGCAGATGAGGGACGTGCGGATGTTTTCTGCGCTTGAATGAGGTCCCTATGTTGGCAAGGATTTTCAAAGTGCCAGCCCTTGGAGCTGGCAGATCAAGTTAATCAGAAAGATTGTAGAGTCCAGTATCAGCAGGGAAATCCTCAGCAAGATCACTGGCAAAAATATCTCCCATTCAGCACTGAGGTTGGCATTGGCCGGTAGGAATTGTTCTTCAGGGCCAGAGGAAATCTGGCAAATTTTCTGATAACAAAAAATATATATGCAAGCAACTCAGGTTTGTTGATTCTGGAGCATCACACCTGAAACCTCTTTACTTTCAAATGAACATCATTACAGGCTCCTTTTTTCCTTTTCTTTTTTCCCTTTTCTCAGTTGAGGAACTTCATATCTGAATGAATTTGGAATTGGACTTTAGCCCTGGGAACTGGAAATTTACAGCATTTAAATCTCCGGGTTCAGCATGCCAGATCACCTGTCACAGAAATGAGGACTTTCCCCTTGCCAAGCCAGTTCAGCTGGCAAGCTATGGCACGGAGGAATGACAAGCCTGAAGCAAAGGAACATTCTCCTAGCGAGGGTAGAAGTCACTTCTTAAAACACCAGCAGTTTAATAGGACCTTACACTGGCATCAGGGTTTCAAATGAAGCTGGGCTGAGTCTGGAAGGAAGGAGTCTGGAAGACAGATTGAAGGTGAACCAGCCTCAGAGCAAGGACTCCATTACTTCCAAGAAAATTCCCTGGAGAATTTCAAGTATTCCTGGGGTTTATACTATGCAAATTTTTAAAAGTAAAAATTATGCATGAACTAGAAACTCTGCCTTCAGCTTCTGATTCAGACACAGAGCCCATGAAAGGCTGCACTGTTTTACTAAAAGAAGAATATGGGCATCCTGCTCACATACGTAGGGACATCAGCTCTGTGTCCCCAGGCCATTCACCTTGACTACGGACATCTTTTGCAATATAATACAGCCACAGGTTGTACTTCAGAGTTTGCTGCTCTTATAGCGGCAAATCTGTCTATAAAGATGTAGACCCTGAAGTGCAATGTGTAATCATTCATGCTATCTGGTTGGCCTGCTCCACACCAGGCACTTTCATGCGAGGAAAAGGAATATTTCACAGCCCCAGAGACTTTTCTCTTTGCCCTGTAGTTGCTGCAGCATCATAAGAGCTGAAGATCATGAAGCCTTCTGGCTTATAGATGAGCAGATATGCAGCCAGGACACATCTGTTTAAGTGACTGAATGTTCTTGGGGCTTTGCCGAATGCTGCATGGGAAAAATCAGAAAGGAGGCACTAGTAGTATGACATCAAAGGAAAACCTCTGGTTACTGAAATGTTAGCAGCGCATTAAAGTTCCCCCAGCTACACAGAGATACCTCTTACTGATGGACATATGCTGCTGATGCACTCTAGGGAGGACTACAGTTCCGTTTCTTAAGTTGTGTCTATACCCAGGAAAATATATTCAATAGACAGAATGGAGCTGTTTTGTTTTACTGTGGCTTATTATTATTTTTTTTAAAGCTGGAAGATTGCTGCATGTCTTTGAGCCGGGTCCACCTGATCCATGCAGACAGTCTCCATAGTAGGAGAGTGTACTGGGAAAAGTGCAGAGGTTCTTACTGACCTTTTCCAGCCTTCCTCTTCCCCATCATTTAATCTCAGGCTCCAGACATCTTCTCATCCTCCTCTTTCCCCCTTAGATACACACCTTCTTCTGCATTTGAGTACTACAGATATTCTTTTTCAATCTTCTCTTGCTTAGACTAAAATGCTTCAGTTCTTTCAGGCTTTCCTCACTGGGAATGTTTTTTTAGGATCTACTCTGTATCTTACAAAAGTAATTTTCTCAAAGATAAAGGTTTCTGAATGTGTATTTTCTCTGTAGACACTTAAATAGCAACACAGAGCAAAACCTATTAATAATTCCTGCCTTTGAGAAACTGTTCTGTATAATTAGTGGTTCATCAGAGACCTTCCTAAGACAGAGATCCATCTGAGGGAAAATTGCTTATGATTGCTATAGCATGAAATCCTGAAAGTCACAAGAACAAAGAAAATTTCCTGGCTAGTAATGTCTTCTCACGAGACCAAGCTTAGCTCTATTCTCTGAAAACTGAAAAAGCACTAAATTAAGGCTGACAACTGAAGGGAGTGTATCTGGAAGTGACTGGGGGAGGAATGGAAGAAGTAGTGCCGATGGCTGGTCAACAGATGTTTTTATGAAGAGTTACCACCTCTTAAATCACAGTATGTGGTCTACTTATTTAAGCTCCACAGTTCCAGAGGTATACTGAAATTTGTCATCTTTACACATAGCTAGCTGGATACTGAATGTTATTCTGGTGATCATGTCATGGCTCCACTGGACTTGATTTCCAAAGGAGTTTCATGACTCCACAAGGCACTTGGCCTGAAATGCAGAGAAGACCCCAGAATGGCAACAGCACTGCTTACTACTCTCTAGTTTTGCTTTCCTGATTTTCCACTGTGTTCTTTTTCCAACTGAAAAGAGACTAATAAGCCTGTCTTTTTTCTTTGCACTCAAGGAAGGAAATATCATCACCTACAACCTAGCAGCTCTTCCTCAGTTCTTATTTCTTACCTCATTAACCTTTAACATTAAGATAAAAGGGCTTGTTGATTTATTTGTTTATTTGTTTACAGGAGGTGAAAGATTTCTGAACCTGGTTTTGTAATCTCTGTAAGCTCTGTGGTGAAAAAAGAGAGATTAGTATTAGCTTCATTATAAAAATCAGGTGATCCGCACAATGAAAAAGCCTCAGATTAGCAACATTTCTCTACAGTGGAGAGGTGTTAGACTGCTGACCCATCCAGAGACCTGACAATGAGTCACACTGTCTCAGCGGGCATAAGTCACAGAAAGTGGTATTGATTGACTTTAGTCATGATGCATAATGCATTAGTAACAGCGTGATTAACATGCATTGCTCCTGGACAGCACATCAGTTACTGCAGCGAGTGCTCATGTAACCTTAGATTTTTTTTTTTGTTTCAGAGCCTGAGGATAGTTTAAGCCAATATGTGTTCCTTCCCATTTGCAACAGGGCTAAGGACACAGCCACAAGCATTTTCTGTGGCCCAGATGAGGACAAGTGATCCATTAAATAGAAGTAATTTGAACGCTTATGGCCATAAATCCATGAAGTCAAGTTGGAATAAAAGCAACAATTTTGAATTTTTGTATGTAGCACAAACTTACTCTGGCTTGACAAAGTGGAGTTAGATGATTGCTGGGATGTCCATATAGATATAAAATTCTTTTTTGCACTCAATTCAGGCACGGAGCTGGAGTAATGTTCCCATGTTACTCCATTTTGTCAAGACAAAGTTTCTTTACTGAAGCAATCTGTAACAAAAGGAGTCTGAGTCCACTACTGCAGCCCAGATTTATGTACTGAACTGAAAGGTACATGAGTTTATTTACATTAGGCTTCCCTATACAATCATTGGAGGAAGTCAGGATTCTCCAGAGACTTAGATCTTGGAAGGGCTAAATCAATCACCTTCAGGACGGGTATTCAGTACAAAGAAAAAAAAGAAGAGCAGCTTCCAAATTTAGGCATCTAGTTTTGGATTTGGAAATATGAAGGTGGAAAATGTATCACTTTCCTTGTTGGTTTGCCAGAGTAACTCATCACTCTGTAATGAGTTTCATAAATCCCTGCAGAGCATTGAGGTAGTTAAAGCTGAGGGCAGCTGCAAGAAGAAAAAAGGTCTGGATGCTGGGAATAGACGAGAACAGAGTACTCAAAGCAGAGTATGAACGAAGATATTCTGGTCTTGATTGCCTTTAAACTGAAAAGTGCAACTCATGAAAGTAATAAACATCTCCTTACTTCACACCAACCTTCCAGTCGGCCTGATTTTCCCCCAAACATGAGCAGAAGCAGTTGAACAGTGTTCTTCAAGACAAAGCGTAGATGCGGTATGTGTCCTCCTATTTCACCAGCTGTTTTCTAGCACACAAGTCAGAGTTAGAGTGCCACCAGTTAGCTAAGTCTGATAATCCTGAAATGAAAGCCCTCGATAACTGGGTAAGTAATAAAACAGAGACAGTGGCTTACATAAAGGTAAGTCAGTAAGTATAATTGGCTTGAACAATATTTATTAAAAGTCCTCTTTTTTTCATCTTTGAGCCAAATTCCCTCTGGCTCCAGTAGTAGATTCAAACTCTCACAAATTTATAAGTAAAGCATATTTCTTTTAATATTGCTAAAGAGATTCTAAGGAGACAGAGAACCAGTATTGCCTACTGTCGTGGTTTAGGGCCTCCTACACAGGCAAACTCAGACCCATGCCTCAGAGATTTTGTATTTGTCATCACAAATACTTGGTTTTCTTCTTTCAAATCCATACCCAACATTATTGCAATGAAGGTGTTAACGTTTCACATTCCTGCTCAGAAAGCTAGATTAAAAGACTACAGTTTTCAGCCCAACAAAAAGCCTTTTCAACCTGAACATAGTACATACTACATGAAAAACAGGAAAGACAGTCTCGTGTCTCTTTTTAACAGTTCAGAGTTTATGTGCTGGAAGAATTCCTTGAGTTTTCAAGCAATGTCGATAGTCTGCAGTCTGCTCCGAATGCCCATTCGTGAAGGCTGTGCTTTAAATAGGAAACAAAAGTAATGAAGTAACAATACTCAATGTATGCTGTACCACGCTAAGGAAAACCCTAACTTCACACAGGATTGCTGACTTATCCCACAGTAGCAGCAAAACTAAGTTAAAACAAGTTTCAACTTGTTTTTAAACTTGGACTTTCTTTTGGAATTGGAATGCAACCTGTGGAAATTTTATGATCTGCTTCACTCATTTTCATAAACCAAAATTTGTATCTCACTTTATTTTACAAGTTGTAACTTGTGAATTTTTTTTTTTTCAACCGTATGAAATACTTATGCAGAAAAGGCTGCCCAGGATATAAGAGAAGGACAGATCTTTGCATAAAAGTGAAACTCTTTATTCCCAAGAAGAAGTAGGCATTAAATCACACTTGCAAGAAGCATATGGAATACATGAGGGTCGATTTTTTTAATTCCTTGTACACAAACAGTATGACTTTAGTCTGGTTTCCATGGCCTTGTACAAAACCTTTCAACAAGATACATTCAAATGAGGACAGCAACAGAGTGACTGATCCCAATCACAAAATACAAGAGGAGCTGTGTTTAATTCTGCTCTCTCCCACTTAAGGAGCAGGAGATTTCCACAGATACCGTGTGCCCACATGATCATCCCAAAGCTTCCCTGAATGAAGAGACAATTAAGACAACGGGTGACTGCTGGGGTATGCGATGAGCTTAGAATAAGATGGAGATCTGGAGTTAAGTGAAGATCCTGAGAGAGTTTATGCACAGTGGAAGATGAAATCCAGAGCTAAATTTTGTTGATTTGTTCATATCCCATTTGTAGCAATTTGATGTTGCGTGTCCCAGTGAGAAGTTTCCTTCTGGCCTGATGTTTTTCCTAAAAAGCAGCAAATGGCTATTCAGGTAATACCCACTGCCCCAGCTGTGGCACAGCACATTGGCAAGCGGAGAAGGGCCACCAAGACACTGTCATTGGATCCTTCCAGAGAAGGAACAGCATCTGTTAAATGCTCATAGATCTGCAGAGTGACACCAAACCAGCAGCCATCACGAATCTGGCCACTGGGCACGAATAGGTCGGTCTCCTCTGTGAAGAGATATCTCGCAGAAGACCACCAGTACAGATGACAGGACCAGTGAGGAGGTTACTGCCGTGTACCTTCAGCAGTCCTGCCTTGTCCATGGGCAGGACAACCGCTCCTCTCTTTTCCTGAAAGAGGGCAGTCATACAGAACATATACCTCTCTTTTCCACTGCAGACAGCAACTCCAAACTAGACCGATGAATTCAATATTGGAGCAATAAACTGATAGATTTGCTACAAGTCTTTAAATCTGTTCAAAATATTTCATCCCATCAACCTTCAATCTAATTTGGTCTCAATCCTAAACCAGAAACAAGATCTTATCCAAGTCAGTCACCAATTTGTCTCTAAATCTCTGCTCCTAACAGTGTCCTTACTCACAAAAGACTATGGAATCAGCCATAATGTATGCTATCATGAGGGAATGTGTTGGGGGGTCATTTTGAGGGATGTGTTTCTCTTATGGGCTTTACAGTGAGCTTATGTGACAGACAGAATAGATGTTGGCAGATGACAACAAGAGATCTTTAAAGCCTGTCAGCAAATTAAGTATTTTACCAGTCATTTTATACACTGAAGGATGTTCTGTGTGTCTGTCTAATTATAGGAAAACTGTACAGATTGTGTCAAAACTGCCCAATATTATTCAAGCTGTACCAGCTACAGCTGACAAAACATGCACATCCCCTAATTAAGAACATTTTAAAACTGACTTATTTAAATTAAGAAAACCTCCCAACCTTCACTTTTTGACAACTTACTCTCAGATTTTTGTGGCAGGAAGAGAAGGAAAGCAAGAATATTTTAGATTTCTTCCCTCATTTCTTAACTGTATAGAGCACTAAAATAAGTTGCAATGTGCAAACAACATGTCAGAAAGAAAGCCTGTGGCTTGACAGATTGCAGGGCACAGCATAAAATAAAATTGTGTTGTTCTGAAGATCTGAAGTACAGAATGTAACATGCTTTAAATATTTTGTTATTTTAAAGATCTCCAAATGTTTGGACATCTCAGGTGATAGCTTAATTCATTCATCCGTTTAAGTTAATGGCATGTTTCGCTTGCTGAGTTCTTGTGTAAGTGAGCAGAACGCACCTTTGCTAACGGTACAGGAGGACTTCTGGCTTGGCTTTCCAAAACTGCAGTGTGTGCTGAGAATAATGTGAATACAGGGAGCAATTCCATCTGGCTTCCTTTTCTAAATAGTGCAGTTCACTTTCATTTTATGATTACAAATGTACTCTGTGAGTCAGGCAGTTTTTCAAGCACTGCAATTTTGTCTTCCAACCCTAGTTTGGAAGTCCTCATTTCCAATCACCTCCAATTTGATGATGAAGAAGGACCAAATTCTGCACCTAAGAGGACTTGAACTCAATCCGAGGTTACCTGTGTGTGTTCTAATTCTCAGGGGCCATGACAAATTTGTTGGCCAAAACCATAAAGAGTGAAAAATGGAGCTCCGCAGAGGACCTAAATGCAGGTTTCATGTCTAAGAACTGCTGAGAAGGTGAGGAAGAGGCTGTTACTCACCTCAAAAAACCAAACCGGATTTAAATATTCTATTGAACAACAGAAATGTTTTTGCAAACAGCTTAAAATTGTTTCACAGTGTCACATCCAAGTCATTTGCAAGAGAGACACAAAAATAACAAAACTCAGAGAATACCTCGCCTTTTCATAAGGTGGGAGAGGAGATACCAAACCGGCATATTCCAAATAGCAACTTATAAAAGAGCTGGAGTTGGATGGTAGAGCTCAACTCCTGTCTCACCCATGGGCAAGAAAACCCCAGAGTGCTCAGTCAGGCAGCACCTTTCCCTGTCGCAAGGCGCTGGGATAGGCTGTGCCTGGGGATGTTGACAACCATACCCAGAATTTGCTGCACTCTTGTGATCACTCCTTTCTGTCGTTTGTGAACTCGCTGCAGGCAATGAAGTTTTGCTTAGTTTTTGACTTGAGTTGAGTTGAAAACAGTCAGCAGTGACAGCATGACTGACTGACTAAAGCCAACTTCCCAGCAGTGTCACAAAGTAATATGCCAATGAAGGCAATGAATGCTGGTACTGGATCATCCTCCATTTGCACACTGGTTTTTAGGGGGGTGGGTTTTTTTGGTTTAGTTTTTGGTTGGTTAGTTGGTTTTGTTTGGGGGGCTGGGTGTTGGTTTTGGGGGTTTTGTTTGGTTTTTGGGTTTTGGTTTGTTCTTTTTTTTTACTTTTGATTTTTGAGCTTTGTGATGGAACCAGAAGGGTTTGACTGGGATAAGCAACTAATGAGCTCAAATGTTTTGGATCCAACACTGAATGTATGAAATGAGAAAAGAAATTCCTCTTCCTCCGAAGTAGGTATTCACACGTCAGACAGTGCTTCCAGGCTCCCTTTGTTGACAGTAAAGGGAAAGAAGTGTTTTTTGACCTCAATTCCTGCAATATATTGACCAGCAAAAAACCCTTTCCAAACTGTATGTTTATCTCATAAGCTCTTAGGACTTGAACACTTCCCACCTGAAGAAAGAGAATTAATTTGTAAAACCAGCCATGAACACAGGGTTTCAATCTCAGCACACAACACGGCAGTAGTGTGACAATAGCAACCTTAAACATCACATGCTTCTTTCCAGGGTGCTTTCTAATCTCTAGAAAAAAAGCTTTAAAGCCTCTAATCTAATAACTAAACATTGGTGGTTCAGTTGCAGGTGAGGTAGCTTATGATTGGACTTGTCTGGTACTGACGGGAGTTGCCATAGGAGACGCTGTGTTAGTCAGGTCAGACACTACTCAAAAACATACTGTACATTAAAGATTCACAGAAAAAAGTGATATCTAGTTCTAATGATGCAATTAGTTGATTCCACAATTTTGTCTAATCTGAAATCTCACTTTCAGGGCCTTTCTGAACATATCTTTCTCCTTCTTGGGCAATCAGCTCTGATTACGTCTCCTTACAACAGAATGGCATCACATTTGTCATCAGTTCAGCCTACCTGCTTGGGAGGAAAGCCAACATTGCGACAGAGGTCTTGCACTTACAGAGTTCACAGGATGAGCCTTCATTGGTGTTAATTATGCCAGACTGAACCAAGTAGAACTGGACTTTATAAGACTAAAAGACCAAATCTAGGCCTTGCTCGGTGTAAAAGCGGCATCAATAACTTTGATCAAGTGGCTTTTTTACCTACCTTTTACAGAGGTCACCACACTTCTAAGAATAAAGCACCAACCACATGAGTATCAAGACATGGTTTACTGCAGCTCTGTAAAGCTCAAAACCACCATTTTAAAAAGATTTGCTGAAACTAGCTTCTGTCAGAACTTATACTGCAGTTTATAATTCCACCATTTTTCGTATCAGTATAAAAACATTAAAATCACAAGGTTAAAACAATTGGTTCAAAGAGGTCAAAGGAAGGAGTTTTCCTGGACAGCCCCTGCATCACAGATGCTTTGAAACTCAGTGACTTGCAAAAAATAAGGTAATTGTCTATTTTAAGTGGCTGAGCAACATGGGATTTTTCATGGATGAAAGACAAAGACTTCTGTGAACTGACAGACTCCCTGTAAATTTTAGACTGCCCTTTTTCGGAGGAGATACAGATCTATATTTGGGTGATCCAAATTTATCCTACCTTGTGCAAAGTGGGTTTGGGGCTTATATACCCCTGGCTGTTGCAGTGTCCATCTGTTAAAGGGAGAAGCGATGCATTTTCCTCCAACGTCAAAAACTAATTCAAATGGTGATGCAGCAGTCAACCAATGGAACATAACATGATGGACTCATCTAGAGATTTTCTTTCAAGGAAATGGTATTAATTTCAAAATACGCAGTCAAAAAGACCTCAAATTAGATTTCTGGTTAAGGTTTTCAGTGTTGAAGGAGATTAATATGGGCTTCAAACCAGCACTCAGCAGAAGCAGATTTAGAATTAAAATCTCCAGGCTTCAATCCATTGTCTTCTAGAACTCATTTCAGCAAGAGAAAAATGTCAGTTGGAAATGTTTTTCTGAAAGGCCTGTTAGTATCTCATTGGCTTCTACAGGTTCATTTTTCAGCCCTTAAATACATAGAAATCCAAGTATGGAACACATGAGACAGGTGCTATACTAAATTGGTATTGTGAATAAAAGTAAAGATCCAAGAAATATTTAGATTTTAAAGACTACAAAAGTCAAAGTGTTCCGTGATATACAAGTAGAATTTAGAATAAGTACTACTCAGCAGTGAGAAAAACTATTTTTTAAAGAAAAAAATCACATATATGTATATTTGTGTGATAACCTTATGATACTAATTAAAGTAAATCTGTTAATTCCTAAACCAAGTACTCTCTGAAAGTTCATGATCAATAATGCTTTTTCATTGTATTTTCCTGGCACTTGATCTGTAAAAACAGATAAGTCTAACAAGGAGATAATCTAAGAAGAACAAGGTTAAAGGAATCTGATTTGCAAGAAGGTAGAAGTGTGGGGAAATAAACTCTAAAAATTCAATACCCTTTTGATCACATTTTGACATGGAAATTACTATTAAAGCAATTCAGAAGCCTTGATGAAAACCAGTTTGAAGTCTAGGTGAAGTAATTTTCCATTTCTGAGGTGGATCAGAGTCCACCTCAATTAAAACAAGTGAAAGCATGACTTGGTGAAAAGACCCTGCCTCATTCAAAGACTGGCACATTGTTTTCATCATTTCCTCTCATTGTTTTGAATACTATTTTGAGTGAACCTGATGTTTGGAAAGAGTGAGAAGAGGTGTGAGACACTGAGACTCTTTTTGTAAAACACAGTGATTTCTAGTCACAGAACAAGCGCTAGTAGAACACCAAATACTGCTATTTCACCATATCCACAATAAAATTTATCTGATTCCCTGAAGATGGAAAGTGTTACTGTCTAACCTGGCAAATTACAATACCACTTGCTTTATTATCATTCTTTCTTCATACCTTAAATAATCAAGAAACTGCAATATTAATTTTATGTAGTCTCAAATACTTTGAGGAACAAAAGGCATTTCATTTCACATATTTAAGATGTTCCTTACTTGACAAGTCATATCTCCAGTCCTCCTTGCCCTGCTGTTTTCAGATGAAGATGCAATGTCAAGCTTTTCTCTAGTTTTATTTTATTTATTTATTTTTTATTCTAAGAATTCACTGGGCAATCTATCTTGGAGCTCATAGTAAGTTGCTTGCTAATTGAATGAGTGTACTGATTTTAAGTAGTTCTCAGTCTTGCATAGGCTGATGATTTTAATGCTCATATCACAACGACTGAAAGATGATAAAGTCTTTTAGCTGCTATTCTAGACAGTTGATTTACTTTCATCTGAAGATAAACAACATGACCTTAAGTGCAGAAATGAATTGTTTAATGGATTTTATCCTACCTGTGTAATACCAAGCCTTAAGTAGTTATGAAAATATCTTCTTGAAATATGGAATCCTGATACCTGGAGCTGGAGATATTTCAAATGTTCAAAATGACTAACATGGTTTTGCTTCTCATTTGCACGTTGAAGCACAGCTCCCAGGCTCATGGTGACAAACATTTCCTGTTGGTTTTGCATAGCTCTTTTTCAGGCGCTGGTCCATACTAGTACTGCTAATTAAACTGTGAAGGTTTTCACAACTGCTGCTAACAAGCATGTAAGAGAAGATGTTTGCATGACAATATGCCTTGTGAACTGCAAAAAAGAATTACAGCTTCTTTATTTTAGCTGTTCCTGAATTAGCTAAGCAACTGGTCCTGTCAACTGAGCCTTTCACTTTTGAGGTAAATAGAAGCAGGAACATCTGCTCCTTGGGTAATGAATATAGGCAGTCTGAATTTTTCCTCTGTTGTAACCTTCCTGCTAGGAGATACATGCAGGATTTTTAGGAAGGTGAATGCTGCCTGACCTGATATTGTCCTGTCCTACTGGCTGTCATGGGTAAAGTTGCAAGTCCCAGGCATTATTAACATATGTACTGCACACAGCAGGACAACATGCCTTGCATCACCTCAGAGTAACATAACTTGTGAACTAGTGATCAAAATCCCTCTGCCTCTTCTTAACCAGATGTTTTATTTCTTGATGCATTCCAAATACAGAAGTCCTGAGAAAAAAAAATGAGTTCTGCCCTACAGTGAATAAGATTGATTAATTATTCCCCCCATAGCTTTATAGTTCCTTCCATGGGCATATGGAGGAAAACATCTCAGCACGGTTGGGTTATGGATTTCCTGAGGGTCAGGGGCATACTAACCGTACACAGTGTGGTAGACCTTAAGGACCAAACAGATCCAAAGTATCACTGTGGTAGGCACAATCCTTACTGCAAAGAGAAGATATTGAAGTAAAGATGTCACATTGTGGTGGGTTGACCCAGCACCTAGGTGGACAATAGGTCCCCACCAAAGATCCTCTATCTCTCCCATCCCCAGCTGGACATGGGAAAGAAAATATGACAGAAGGCCCATGGGTCAAGATACGGACAGGGAGAGATCTCTCATCAATTATCCTCATGGGCAAAACAGATTTGACTTGGAGAAAATTGATTTATTTTATTAACAATTAAAAACAGACTATGCTAATGAGAAATAAAACCTAAATCTTAAAACACCTTTCTCCCCACTTCCCTACTTCCTGATTTCTCTCCCTCCCCCCCCAGCAGCGCAGGGGGACGGGGAATGGGGGTTGGGCTCAGTTCCTCACCCCTTGTCTCTGCCGCTCCTTCCTC
>JANZLQ010000056.1:43950552-43975489 GCA_026212715.1 Elanus axillaris
AGCTTCTGCTTTCCCTGTTAAACTGTCTTTATCTCAGCCCGTGAGTTTTCTCACTTTTACTCTTTTGATTCTCTCCCCCATCCTACTGAGGGGAAGTGAGCGAGCGGCTGCGTGGGGCTTAGTTGCCAGCTGGGGTTAAACCATGACAGAAGGACATGCAAAACGCCCTCAGTTTCTGCCTGGAGATTAATGGGAGTGCTTCAGGGACCAGACTCAGCCTTCAAAAACCAAATAGCCAAATTTGGTGAGGAACATGGGCTGACCTTTCCCTGATTACATTGTCTGCAGAGCCTGCAGTGTTAGCTCAAAATGCGGGAGCCTGTCTTTTGTGAGGGAAAACAGAGAGCTGCAAGTAGGAAAAGGTGCTGGGGATGGCAGGTTGTAGGAAGCTGTAAAAGCTGGCAAGTGTCACACATCTTCTAAAGGAGCACAGGTTACTTGTCAGAGTGCTTTTTGCAGTTTGAATGTTTAATTTTCTACCACTAGACCGAACTGTGAAGGGATTTCTGGATTTGTGTGAGGAGAGATGAGTGAGTACAGGGATGAGGGATAAGCTGTTATTTTCTGATGAAATAGCTCTTATTCTATATGCTGAAGAAACAGAAGACTAGAATTATAGCATGAGATAGTCTAAAGATTTGGAAATCAAACAAACTATAAAAAATATTAGGTGGACTTTCAAAAGTGACTTTGTAGAAAGTAGACAGAAAAAAAAAGTGGCCCTTGGTGAAGTCTGTGTGCTTCATCATCACTTTCATATCTGGTTTGTAAATAGTTATGCCAACAAGAAGCATTGTGCAGTCTAAGAGTCACCAGAAAACAGTCTCCGCTGGTGAGGAAGGAAGTTTGGTGCTAGGATACCGGGGCTTTTTTGAGGTGACACGATGCCATTATACCTGGGGTTGTGCAGCTCTTGAAGTTATTCATCTTCCTTTGCTATTTCTGTATAAAAGCACTTAGGAGAATTAATGGTGTTATTTCTTGTAATAACCTGTAAGCCTGTGGATTGGTCTGACTTAATCATACCTGTGTATTGCCTATATGTTTCCTAGGCTGTAGAGACTTTGAAAAGCCTTAATAAAAGAAACCAAAGCCTCCAATGAGTCACAGCTGATTAGTCATAGGTGGGATTGCCTTCTAAGGGTTGGTTGCCCTCTCACAGACCTGCTCTTCAAAGTTCCCAGCAGTTGTCATGTTTTCTCCCACGCTGCCCTCAAGAGTGGGAAGAACTCAGTAAATATCCACACAGTCACCTTGCTGTCCTCTAAATCCAGCTGTCAAAACGCCTAGAGAAGAAGGAAATAAACTCAATGGGGTGAGTCCGTTGTTGCATTACAATTGTTATGTTTTATCACAGCAAAAGTGTAAGTTCTCTTATACTGTTCCGGCTGATTATTTTGCAACATATTCTGCTTTGGTTTATGTAAGCTTTCTGGGACAAGGACAGTCATATACATGAAACATATATTGCCCAGCAAAATGGTGCTTAAGGTTATTTTAGACATAGATGCATCAGGCAAAGCACCCCATTAGAATGCTGCTGTTAAGTTGTGAGCATATGTGAAGAGTATATACTTTAATTAAATCTGAATTATGTATGGGGGCTGTATCAAATCTTGCAGTAGGTGAAGAATAACCCTTCTTCCCCTGGTAATGGCCTTAGCAGCTGTTTGGAATTGAGCAAAGAATTCTGAATTCAAATAATCATTCAAAAGAACATCATTGGTTCAAAAAACATCTCCTTAATTTTCCTTCTAAATTTAAAATTGAGAATGTTTGCCAGTACTTCCTTAAATAGGTAGCTAAACCTTTGATAGGGATGGAGATCCTTTCAGCTGAAGGATCAGGTAAATTACTTGGACATAAGCCCACATCTAGTTTGATTAAACATATCAGAATCCTTTTTAAGAAGTGAGATTGCTTGCACAGAAATAGGGCCTCAGTTGCTATATTAAATAGCTTATTCGTACCAAAAATACATGGCCATATATCCTTCTACCAACTCTACTATTGCTGCATCCCCACCAAGGAGACCAAAGATTCCCTTAGCAATACTCCCCAGTAATAATCCAGCTCATCCAATATGCTAAGACTTGGTGAGCTCTGCCTTGGCCATGCACTCAGAAAAAAGCCATTGTATTGGACATGTCCATTGTGTGGGATAACCAATGCTCTGATGTCCCTTACGTGGGATAACTAAAGAAAAACTTCATAGCTTCCTCTGCCACATCCCTAAACACAGGGGAATGCCATCAAAAGAAGTCAGCTGGTAGCTACGTGTGTCTGACAGAAGGAGAAAGTGGGAAAAAAAAGCCCAACTACCTATCTATAACTATTCAAGCCAAATCCATCATGTTCATGGCAATGGGGCAAAGAGGTCTCCCAAAGGAGGGCACATGTAATGGACCCAAGAACCAGAACCTAAGGTGGCTATGGATTCCTCAATACCACAAATCAAAGACAGTTTTTAAGAGAAAAGTTTTTGAAAGACTCAGCTATAATTTTATAACAAAATCACACAAAAAGGCACTGAAATGTTGGCATACAAGTGCGCTGATGTCCAGCAACTAAACCTTTAATCATAAACACATCTATTGACATCTGATCTGATATCCTTCAAGAGGTTATTCTGAAAAGACTTGGAAAAAATAAAAATTTTACTTTTACCTGTTGAGATTAAAAGAAAACAACTGAGAAGGTACACAGTAAATGTTGTTGCCTTTGAAAGAGGTTTCTTCAGTATCAGATGAAAAAATTTATGAAAAAGAATTAAAATTCAGAGAAAGCAATAATATTTAAAGGCCAAAAATTGTTTTCAAATGACAATGTAGATGACAATTCAGGAACCAAATCTATAATTACAACAAATTATGGGAGAAACAGGTAAAAACTAAGGACAGATCCACCTTAAAAAATCTGTGTTAAGAGGACCCTAAAAGCAATGTTAACACATGTATTCAATATATGCTGATCACAATCATGATTACTAATAACATTAAAGGGTGCTAATCCCCTAGACATAGGGTGTTGAAAAAATAAAATATATTAATAACTAGAGGCCAATCACCACTAAATTGTGCTGCAAATAGTTGTGCAGGCACTCTCTATTAGGTTGGCAAAGACATGACCCATTAACTTTTAACAAAGAGGGATTATATTGCTCTCCAGCTGTCAGAAAAGAAAGATCTTGCAGCTCATTATGCAACATGCCAAGAAAAAAATAAAGCTATTGTTTGTGGTGTTAACTTATTAATATAAGAATGTCTCTCCTGGTTGTTAGAAGGGAAAGGTTTTGACCAACACATAATCAGTGTCATTGAAAATGTCTATCAACATGTTATAAGTGATATAGAATAGTGAAAGGACTGTAGAGCAGTAGTACATCTCAAACCTGGGGTCAAATAAGGTGACCCAGTATCACTGTTCTTCCACTTGGCAATTGATCTGCAATCTTTAACAAGAAAATGGTGGCAGTAGCTATAAGTAGAGAAAACCACTGCTATGGAAATCTCAGTTTCTTTGATTTTATTGAGCTAATAATCTGAAGGTTTGAATTATACCTTGAAGAACTGTTGTGTTTTTTTGCTACTTGACAAGCCTTAAAACACATGTAAAAAGAGCTACAGGTTTTACATTAAGCCCACTCATAACTCATTTACAGCCAAAGACTGTGAGGTCTAGAAGTTAGGCACTGAAGGCTTGAATATGAGAGCTCCAGGCAAGTCTGGAAAATACCTGAGACTCAGGTTGACCCTGAGTTGAAACAAGAAGACTTGAAAAATGTTGAGACCCGCTTGACAAAAATTGGAAAAGTATTCTTGAAATTGCTGGGGAAGCTCTTGATGTTTCATGTGTCCACAAGCCCCAAACTCACGCATCTAGCTCCTCATTCAGATGCAAAGGACATGTCTCTCCACTCTCATAACTGGTAATTAAAAAGCAGCAAAGACACCATGTCCTTGCTTGAACACAGAACAGTTTCCATATGCCAGTACTAGAGATGGAGAGCTGTGAGTGATGAGGTCTCTTAAATTTACTCTTAATGGGAAAGCTGCTGCTCACATGTGCTAACCTGCTCTGGTGACACTAGGATCCACCAGACTTCTTAGGGGAGAGACGAGATTCCAGAAAAATAAGGAGAAGCTATTTCTGACTGCTGGAGACATAGGGAAGGGGAGATGTGTTATTTCTGACCCCAAAGCACTGCTAGAAACCTCCAAACCACCAGTGTGTGCTACTAGTTCTTTTGTTTCAAACCAGTTTTCCCAAGGCTTGTAAATAAAAAAATAGTTTGTCCAAACAATAAACTAAACTGTGACGATAAGGCTGCAAAATGGGACAGTTTGAAAATTGTCCAATTAGCACTGACTGGATTATGAATGACAGCAGGATACTTGAGTGGCAAGTGCCGATAGCCCTTTAACTTTAGGTAACATATATCTCACCAGGGATTTTTGGAGCTGGAGCAAGGACACTGCTAGAGTGATTCATAGACAGCAGCTTTAATATTTTAGGCATCTTCCAAGCTGTGAAGGATGCCTGTATTAAAACAACAAACGGTGCACCAAGAAGCCAAGAAATACATGTGGGCAGACTATCAAAACCTTTGTCTCAGGGATGAACACAAAGAACTCAAAGCTTGACTTGATATGTGCAAAGGAAAAACTGATCCAGTGGTGGACTTTGCTGTCTGCTTTGAGAAGAAACGTACTGCACTGAGGGAGGCAGCTGCAGGGAGTTTGGAAGCACAGTATTTTGAAAGAACAAGTGACACTAAGCAAGGGCCATCAAGATCACAACCAGGGTCAAGTACTATTGACTTTCTTACTAGAGCTATAGAGAAACAGTATGCAACTAGTCACAAGTGATTAACAACACAAGGTATTTCAGAAAAAAAAAACAAAGCTTGATCATCAGGATTTTAAGCAAACTCTTTGGGGAGAGTTAGCTGTTTGGTTTTTTAAATATGGGAACATTTCAGATATTGGATAGACAGCTGGTCAGGACTATGCATGGGCTGAGGACTAACTGATGGAATCTTATTTTAAATAATGGTTGCATTAAGGACTCAGGCTGTCTTGAATGGCGTATCTCAGCCTGAAGCAGATTCCCTATAAACCTGTTATTCAGAGAGCACAAGGAGCATTGGCATCCAGCCAGTCTTGCAGGCAGTGACATCTTGCACTAAATTGTTTAATGCCCGTTCCATTTTGATGCAATAGGTGCTAAGTACATTGTTAAAATGGATTCTCCCATTGGTAAGGGAGTGGTTCAAATACACAGAGTTCCTCTATGGCATGAGCCTCAGCATTTCCAAGTCAGAACCAAAGGATCTCCAACACATGAACGTGTCACAGCGGATATCTACAGACTGTCCAGTGCAAAAGGAGGAGGAAGAAGATGAAGCTTTCTTCAAGAAGAAGTTTCCTGATTCTACTCTCTGGTTCCCACAGTTCTCAACCAACCTGACAACTCCTGGGAGGCCAACACAGTAGGACACAACCAATCCTGGAGAATTCTGTAGTTCCTTGGGGAAAAAAAATGATGCTGGCTGAAGATGGCTGACTTGGTGGAATGCTCTGCTGGATGTGCTAGTCACAAACAGTAGCCAAGGATGTGATGGTTGATGGCAGCCTTGGCTTTAGCAGCCAGGGCAGGGTACACTTCAGAAACTGGGGAAGTTGAGGAAGGCAAGTAGATGGCAGAAGACCCTGGTTTTCAGGAGACTAGACTTCAGTTTATTCAGGGAATTTCTGGGCAGGACCCTGTGGTCCTGAAGGGCAAAGTGCTCAGAGAAACGGATCAGTCTTCAGGGGCCACCTCTTCAAAGCAGGAGAGCAATCCATCCTCATGTGCAAAGAAGCGGGCACACATTTTGGACGACCATTTTGGCTTAATAGGGAACTCTTCATCAAACTCAAACACAAAACTGGTATGTATGGGAAATGGAGGCAGGGACTGGACACAAAGAGGGATAGAAAAACATCACAGAGCTATCCAGGTGGGCAATTTGGGCGGACAGACTTTGGAGTTGTGTTGTTAAGTGGTGAGGGATGGGAGGAACAAGAATGGCCTCTGTAGGTACATAAGCAGCAGAATGAAGACCAGGGCTCACTGCTGAACAGGGCAGGAAAACTAGTGATGAAGAACACTGAAACTTCTGAGATATTCAGTGCCTTCTTTACCTCTGTTTTAACTAGCAAAATATTCTCTTAGACCCATAACTAGTAGCAAAAGTTACAGGAGACGGGTACCACAGGCAGCGGGTAATCACGGTATCAGAAAGGTACTACTTAAAAAAATCTAAACATATACAAGTCTACTGGACCCAAAGTGATGCACTTATGGGTGCTGAAGGAGCTGCCTGAAATAATTGCAAACTCTGTCATTTTTGACTCTTTGCTTTGCTCAAGATCGATGTTCCTAGTGACTGGGGAAAAAAAGTGAATGGTCAAACAAGGCAGGAAGGACAATTTGGATATTTACTGGCTAGTCAACCTCACCTCAAACTGTGAAACAAATTCTTATAGAAAACATTTCCAAGCACAGGAAAGACATGAAGATAATTGAGAAAAAATAGTAAGGATTTTCAAGAGTGAATCATGCTTGACACCAGCCTGATGGTCTGCCATGGTCAAAGAATTATCTACAAGATTCAGGTTGCTCAAGAGTTTCAGGTTGTATTCAAGCCTTAATATTGTGAAAATGCTGTTAAAAAGTCTTCAACAACGATTGCAGCAAGGGGTCAGGATGCATCTTCAGCAAATCTGTGGACAGCTCACCCTGGGGCAGGGACAAGTTCCTGCAGTGGAGGACAGTGCTGCTATTCAAGTGGTCCTCAGCAAGCTGGAGGACCAGACCAACCTGAACCGCATGAAGTTCAACACAGACAGAGGCAAACTCAGCGCCTGCGACAGAGCAGCACCATGAGACGAAGCAGGTCAGCATCGAACTGACCAGTTGTGGAGGCACCATTACTGGAAGTGTTCAAGGCCAGGTTGGACAGGGCTTTGAGCAACCTGGTGTAGTGAAAGGTGTTTCTGCCCATGGCAGGAGGGGGTGGACTAGGTGGTCTTTAAAGATCCCATCCAACCCAAACCATTCAATGATTCTATGGTTCTCTGATTCGATGATTTTAGGAACTGGCTGAGGAGCAGCTCTGCAGCGAAAGGAGCAGCCGCCATGGGCACAGCAAATGGCACAAGAGCCAGTAGAACATGTGGCCACCACATCCTCAGCTGTAGTAGCCAGAGGGCATCCACCAGGTCATGGCAAGTGATCGTTTCCTTCTGTTTGGCATTTGTGGGGCCCCATGTGAAGTACTCTTTCTAGTTTGGGGCCCCCTAAATACGTAAGAGACGTTGGAGACAACCCAGACTAGGGATCCCCCAAATGCTTGTGGGGCTGGAGTCTTCCACTATCTAAAAAACTAGCCTGCCCTTATAGACAGACTTCTCAAACAGGCACAGTGCAAGGACAAAATATAAAGAAGCAAAGAAAATTCCTTTTAGACATAAGTGAAAAGTCGTGATTTTGAGCAAGTGGTTGGGCATGGGAACAGGTTCCCTAAGGAGGTGTTAAATCCTCACCCTTGAGGACATTCAATATTCATCTGGACAAGGCTCAAAGCAAATCAATCTCTCTCTGCAGCTAGCTTTGGTTTGAGCGAGAAAGGAGGTTTGACTAGGGATGTCCAGAAGTTCTTTCTAACCTGTTTTTTTAATTATGTATATGAAATGTGATATTGTGAAGAGGGAGTATATATGTTAAAATAAGCTAAAATTCATTTCTCTTTAAAACACTAATTTTATTACCTCTAGTTACATAGTTATTACTTGATTCCACTGTAAGTCACATTTAAGACTTTTTTTTAACTCTGCTATTTTCATCATAATATCTTGTATTTTCTAAGTGCATTCTTAACTCCACTTTCCTGTTTTTATTTTTCTTAATTTTGGAATTTAACACATCGTTATTATCTTTTTACTGCTTTTTTAACTGCTGTTTATATTTTCAGCCTTAGTGCCAACTTAATTTTGTTTTCTTTGAGAATTAATTAAATTTAGTGAGTTAATCTTGGTTTTTAGTTTTCAAGGTAGTAAAAAAGATTAGATCATTAGACAACATTATTGATGCCCAGGACAGCTACAACGTAACTGTGGAGAAACAGTCCCAGGAATCTTGTCACAGCTGAAGGTAAGATCAAGCCAAGTCTGGATGTTGATGACTCACTTTTGGTAGAAATAAGTTTCTTTGATTTTAACAAACAACAGTAAGGGGCCCAGCAAAAAAGCAAGACATTGACTTTTGCAGCTGATTGTTCCCTCTCACTCAAGAGGGCTTTGCACCAATCTATTTTACCATTCCAACTTATACAGATTTTCTGTATGTGAAGTGGCTCTTTTCTCACTCCACGCTTTTCCCAGCAAGGGCGGGCCCAGACCTGTTAGGACTTTTTCACAGATTTCCTTAGCATCAATTTGAAACAGGCCCACTCTGAGGCTGGATATTACAGCTTTACTTCCTCTAAATTGTTTTATTTCCTCTGAACGAGAGCTACAGCAAGAAAGAAAAGAGAACCCAGAACGTGCATTCAAGAATAGCAGAGGAGAAGTGAAGGGGATCCTTCAAATTCCTTCTAGTACTGCCTATGCCACAAAAGAAGTAACCAGAGATAGAAATACAAGCCATATATCTCCATATGTGAGATCTATCAGCCAGCTTCATTCTGTTTCTGTCTCTCATTTAAAATGCAAGCCCTGAAGATGGTTTACCTACACAAAGGGAAAGATCAATAAATACTAGCACTGAGACTGGATGGCTGCGCAAAGAAGTCTTGAAATCATTAGTATTTCTTCTCCGTTATTTTGACTACAGACAACCCAGAGGGAACTTGCTTAGATCAATATCCATGAAAGCAATAGTAGTTTTGAGCTGTTGGAGTCTTGTTCTGAGATTGCCTCTTATTTCTTTCACTCACTGGAGTTTGTAAGCCCACGCACAAGAAGATCAAACAGTGCGAGCAGTCTGAGTGGGGAGAAAGAATCCAGACCACCAAAACCAGCTGCTGGGGGTTGTGGTTGGACCATGGAAGTGGATGGAACAGACTCATCAGTGCTGAAGAAATTGAGGTGTATCTGAAATGAGAGGAAGGACTTCCAAGCCCTGGAGGCTTCACACACCAGGTGAGGACCAGAAAGTCTTCCTCTCACGTAGGCTTTGAGTGCTCCCTGCTCAGCCCTGCTCCTCATGATGTGAGAAATTAGGAAAACTCCTACAGCTGCTGTTCATGCTTTTCTCTAAGAACAGGAAAGGGACTTACATCTTCAGCAGAGTCTTCCCATTAAAAAAAAAATTCCATAGTACCAATCTCTAAAAGCCTATTAGGAGTATATTATGTGTTTGTCAAAGTTAGCAGAACAAGTGTTGAAGATCTACAAGTTTCCATTCTGGTCTGTGCTTCCTTGTAAAAACCTACCTTTCCTGATCCAAGAGAACTCTATGTGGACTTCAAAGTACTATATGCAGTCACCTACTTAATTTGCAAAGTGAAGTTAGGGAAAAATCACCTGTCATAATCAACTCCATGAGATATAGAATAATTAATTTGGTTTTTTTTTTTATAGGCCTAGACATTCTAGAATGGATGTGTAAGTGCGTAATGTTACATTTAAATGTTGACTACAACTGAAAATACAGGAACAAGCTGCTGGATTTCAGCAGTTGCACTCTCAAGATCAAGAAAAATCAAGTCAAACTGCAGGAGGCTTTCAGAAGGGCTGGGAGGAGGAAGACAGAATGGAAACCCCACCATGGGAAGAAACAAAGGCAATTTTGTTTATTGCATCTATGAAAGCGACAAGCTGAATGGAAGATCTGATTGCATCCATAATACATTAGGCTACAATTGAAATCACTAGTGAAATTAAGACAGGGTAGGAACAAGAACAAACATGACCAGTAATATATTTGGGTTGGAAATTAGAAAGTTTTTAGCTATTTCAGAGCAATGAAGTTCTGGAACAGCATCCCATTAGGACTTGCAAAAGCAATTAGTTTGTAAAAGATAATAAACTAGTAGGTCTCACAGATCCCACGAGAAATGTGGAAGATAGGCATAACATTCAAAATTATCTGAACAAATTAAAGATATGGTCTGAAATAAATAGGATGCAGTTCAATGCAGGAAATTACAAGATACTGCTTTTAACTGGGAATAATCAACTGCGCCGAAACAAGATGCAAAATTCCTTGCTGTAAAGTTCTGTAGAAAATGTACATGGAAAGAAGAGTGGGTAAAAGAAAGCAAGAGCCAGCCTTACCAGGAGAACATACACTTCTTACCGAGATGTCTACAACATTGCTGCCGGTGTAAGGTATGTGAAGAAAAACATCCTGCTTTTCTCAAGCGCTGGAAATATCCCAGTCACAGTTCAGACACTGTAACTGCAGAAATACATGGATAGTTCAAAGCCTAATAAAAGGCAATAAGAGTGATGAGGGTTTGGAAAATAGAGCTTCTAAATAAAAAGCCAAAGGTATTCAGTGCAATTTGGGTTTAGGGAAAGCTGCATTGCTTCAAATAAATGTAGTCAATGAAGGTTTGAACAACATGATTAATTTTTTTCTCTCTTATTAAGTTAGGCATCCTGTTGTTATTAATTTAATTTGGAACTTGTGCCAAAAAAATATTTTAGAAAATCTCAAAAGAGGAATGTTCTTAACCAAATTGTACATATGATGGGCATATTTCTTAGACTATATTCATGATGCACGTAAGACACACCGAAAGAGTCCTATGTGAAGTAACGTGTCAAACTTTATACATATCAAGAACTAGCATAAAAGTAATAGCTAATAGTTTCCCAGAAACTGAACAGTCATCATTAATGAAAACATGGGTTGGTATTGATTATGCAACTAAACAAAAATAAAATATTTCCATTTCTCGGGCTGGTCTACAAATAGAAGCAGCCCTGGAGCTCTTGTGGGACATTTCTACACAGTAACAAGGAGTATTCCAGCTCCCTCTGTCATTTCTAATTAATAATATCATGCAATGTACTGAAGAAGTTCAGTGGCATGGTGACTAATTACCACAAAGCAAAAACTCCATGTGTAACTGATCTCTCAGTTCCTATGCTAATTGCAAACCTGCCACTTGAGGGTGTTATAAATATTGATTTCTAGGGTAATGTCTGATTCAGCTTTTCCATTTGGACACTTCAGTGTTGCTCATTATCATGGTATTCAAGTGTATGAGGACGTAAACTTATTTGAAGAGAAAAGATATGATCCTGTTAGGAGGGGAATTAGATACTGAAATATCCTTGAAATGGCACCACAGAAAAAAAAATTATTGTTAACATTCCACTTTCTGACAACAGAAAAGCCTGGAAGTTAATCACTCATAATAGGAGCAAATTTGAAGCTACAAATGTAAGAGCAAGAAGTGTTATTTTTCAGTATGCATCAGTAAATACGTGGATCTTTTTACTTTTGCTCTTTCTGCTTTAATCTGTCAAGCAAGCAGGTCACTGGGAAAAAAAATCAAGTATTAGAGTAAAAGAGAACATGGATGAGATCACCTCATGTGCAGATGACGCCATATCTTGCACCTTCCCCAGTCATCACTTTGTGCTCAAAGTGTCAGCGTAACCTCAGCTGTGCAGGAAGGAGACGTGGTGGCCTCCGGGGTAATTCCGCCCCGATGGAAAGCACAGCGATTTGTGTCGTGGTTGGCACTCGGGAGGGCAGAGCACCGCGACTTTACTGCATTGCTTTGCCCAGTGTGAAAGTAGCAGAGGAGATTTCAGTAGCAAAAAAATTCAGCCCAACCTCTGAGAATTAAGTACGTATACAGAATACGAAGAGGATTGATAGATAATAGGATTAGAGTGACTCAGAATGGTAAAGCTTATTAAAACTTTATATTCCACCCACAGAAAGGGTCAAAACAACTCTTCCACTGGGAGTCCAGAACACTTGTACAATTAGAGATCAAACACCTTTTTTGTGCGTCTTCTGCAAAACTTTCAGGACTTAGGTCAAAAGAAAAAAAAAAAAAAGTGAAGTTTTCAGGATCTTCTATTTGCTTTCCTTTTTTTTTTTTTTAATCTGTTTTTCTCCACTTCTCAAAAAGCGTCTTTGCTAGCCTGTAGAAATATGCCCAAAGGTTTAAGGAAGTGGATGTGAAGAGTCCATCCCAGTTTGCATTTGAGTCTGGCAAAGGTGCAGGTCAATTCAGAGCAAAGGTTTGGCAGCTGCTGTCAGGAGCAGAGCTGTAAGGAACAGGTACCAATGAGGAGGCCATGCTAAGGCCAGAAGGTACCTTTAGGTGGCTTTACAAGATCTACAAAATACAACTGGAAAAGTTCACCTTTGCACACTAAGCCCAGTTGAATATTTCCAGCTAGAGACATTAGTCTTAAAATCGCCATTACAGAGGCAATCTGTCATAACCCATCAGAGTTTTTTCCAATCGTTGTTCAACACTTGGTGTTCAAATGTCTGGAGTTGGTTTTGGAGCAGACAGAAAGCTGGAATCTTCCTCACTGCAGGGATGAACACATCTGAAAGCACTTGATACTCCCAAAACTACAATTAAAACTGGGAAACGGTCAGCACGACAGGTTCTACAGTCTGAAAAATTACAGATTAAACTGCATTTTTCTAACAATAGTGAGTCCATTGCTGCAATTTGTAGGTTCTTTTTCAGGTCCTCAACACTTTACAATAGATTTCACCATGTAAGGCGCAACTGCGGACGCAGCCCACCAGGGCAGAAGTGCATCGTCCGATATGCAGTTGAGGAAGGGGAACAGAAGAGGACTAGGAAGGAAAAGAATACGGTGCTCCTGGAAAACAGCCCCTGAGAGGCAATGATCCCCAAGCGACTACTGGAGATGAGCCTCCAGCTGCCTTGCAACAAAAATCCGTTGATCATGTCAAACTGAAATATTTCAGGATCAGTCATATTGACCTGAAATACCCAGGTTTAGCATTCAGTTTAGAATGGAGAAATTTTGGTTAGAAAAATGAAAATTTTTAGCAAAAGTAGATTTTTCATGATCTGCCACTGAGGGGAATAAAACAACCCAAGGTAAGTCCTTCATCAAGTATTCATTTTCTAACTTTAGAATTGACTAGATTGGAACTTCTAGTATTGGTCCTTGTCAAACTTTTCTCCTATCATAACAGGACAAAACACAGCTGCCCACATTTACGCTAAGGCTTCCCAGGAATGCCTGTCCTGATTTCCGTTGTTATGTGGTAAAGGAAGAGAAATGACAACTCACTTATAGAGACATTTTTATACACTTTGTCTCTTACTTCCAAAAAACCGAGTGCTTGGGATCTAAGCAGCTGCTTATACCTTGCCTGTTTGCTTATTTGGCATTGCAAGTTAAGTGTATTATTGTCAGAATATTCAGTTCTTGGGTCTATAACACTTTTCCTTGCTGAGGGCTAGAGAGGCATTTCAGACATATTTGGTAGGTCTCATAAACACACACTTTAGTGTTATTTATAATAAGGAGAAAAAGTTCACATGGCTGCAGGCGATAAATGAAGTCTTAGATTTATCCAGACTCCTCTTACATGTTGATTCATAGCTGAAGTCTCCTAAGAAGGGTACTATGCTAACTGCATCTCTGTACTAAAGGTTTATTTTTAATGGGGATATTATTGCACTATTAAATGGTATAAGACATTTCTATATAAATTAA
The DNA here is from genome assembly GCA_026212715.1 of Elanus axillaris. Lineage (NCBI taxonomy): Eukaryota > Metazoa > Chordata > Aves > Accipitriformes > Accipitridae > Elanus > Elanus axillaris. Next base: position 43,964,280 of record JANZLQ010000056.1, read on the forward strand.
ATACATAGGAAAAAAAATCCCTTTAGTTTTAGAACAGACTTTGTTTTCAGCTCAAGTACTTAATATTTTGGGATAACGACTAGCGATACTGAAGTGTTACTGACAGAATTAATCACCTTTCAAATCTAGCAAGTGTTTTTAGATAAATAACACAGGAGTTAAATAGAAAATGTTCCAAAATAAGATTGCTACATATTATTATTTGACCTTGTTATTTAAAGTAAGGACATTTATAATCTAATTACGCTGAAAATCTTTGATAGTCTGTCTCCACATCCTTCCAACGCCAGCTAGTCAGCTATGGATGTAATAGACATGAGAGGCATGTGGACTGACTTTCTGGAATAAACTTCATCTATCCTGTCTTTATTGCTGCATGGTTTTTTAACAGTGTATTGTAGAGCTCACCCAAAATAAAGAATTCACATGAGAAATGTTAACTTTGGTGAAACATGACTTTAAAGCAGAGCAATAACGATTGCCTGCAGATTAGCGCTGAACCTGAACAGACAAATAGATGAAGAAATCAGGTACAGGTGAATGTATGCTTCCTGGCTTAATTTAATTGAAGCTACGTTTATATTCCAACTTAAAGGATGGATTACAAAAAGAAGCAGCAACTCTCTTATGTTACATGCTCCATAGGGGTGTTGTTTATGGGGAGTGCAGAGTACTTGTCAATTTATAACAGTGTATGTTAATCCAGCTGCAATATTAATAAAGTCAAAGAAAACCATCTGATATTCAGCGTAGAAAAATGGCAGTCCAGTTTGTAAAACCTACTTTCAGAAGGTCACACAAGGTAATTAATCATTTTTAGGACTTTTTTCCTCTAAGAAAGGAATAACATTTCCCCTAGTTGCCTTTAAATTATTGCCAGAAGTGTTCCGAGGTAACTGAGATACAATTACACAGCTTTATTATTATTTATACCTTTCTTATGCTCTTTAATTTCAGCTCAAACTTCTCTCTCATTTTTATCTTCAGAAGCCTGAGTCATTTCTGCAGCTGCCTCCAAGATTTATACCTTTCCTGACACTAACAGCCTAATTTTGCCTCCATGAGCAATAAGACTTACATAGAAACCAATCTCTGAAAGCATACCTCATCTCAGGTTTTAGACACATTGGGCTTTTAGAATCTTTTCTCACCCCGCCTTCAAGATACCATTTTGTACAGATACTCAAAAAATCTGAGTCAGTGAAAACTATCCTTAAAAACTCATGGTTCAAAGGAGAGGGCAGGGGGTTCAAGGGAATGGCAAACATAGCAGCATGCTTTAAAAAGGGAATCAGAAGTACGTCCTTCAGACTCCCTAAGCTTCAGTTTCTGGAAACTGTGGAATTAAATTATTAAATATTTCATAAACACTTAAATCATAGCAAAGCAATAAAAATATGGCCAATGTGGAAGTGTCAAGAACAAATTATGGTACAGCAGTCTAATTTCCCTCTCTGATTAATAATTTAGCCTACATAAATGGAGAGAAAGGGGCAACAGATCTTAAATTTTTTTTCATGCTGCTCTGGTACGAAGCTCTCAAACAAATTAGGGAATATGGCCCATACACAGGCACCAGAAAATCACTGCTTAATAAATTGGTGGAGAATAAAAGCATATGCTTTTGTTCTTCTGTAAATTGGAGGATGTTTCAGGTGGAGGTCTTACAGAATCTGCTCTGAACCCGATTTTATTTAATATTTTCATTGGTGATGACTTTGGACACACAAAGTAATGTGAGATCATTTGGAGTTAACAAGTTAGAAAAAATGAAAACACTCTGGAAAACAGAACCAGAATTTTAAGTCACCTTGGTAAATCTGACAGAAGTTCAAAAATCCTCATGATGTGTGCATCTGTAATGTGGTGACACGCAATCAAAGAAATACAAAGTGCTATAAGAATGAAGCAAGGGGAATCATGCAAAAAAAGGTGTGTTGAGAGATGTCCCCTCTCCAGCAGATTGGGGCTGAACATGGACAAAATAGAATCAGCATGGATCCTGCTGGAAAAAGTTGAATTCCAATCTGGAGTAGATTAGTACAAGGTAATTATTATTCTCTGTTTGTACTGTGGTGGCCTCAGCTGGAACGCTGCCTTCAGATTTGGGCACTGCAACTGCAAATTTAGTCATATTGGAGACATTTCAGAAAACTGTCCTAAAAATGAGAAGAGGATTAAAAGCATAACTTATGGAGCAAGGTTTGGAGGAACTGAGTTTGCTTAGTCTGGAAAGGAGAGGTTTAAGAGGAAAGTGTTGTTTTTTTGATATGTGAGGTATCATTATATGGATGGGAATCCTCAGCATTCCCAAAGGGAAAGGTGGTGAGAACAAATCAGTTTAACCAGCAAAGGCTGAGGTGGTAAGAATAGCAAAAAAACCCCAAGTACAACACTAGCAAAGTAACTCCAACAGTCTGAGGAGGGCTGGAAATACCTGCCTTACTGGAGACTTCAAACTGGACTTGATAAACAGGTCAGAAATAGACCCAGCTCTTGTCGCTTCTGCCTCAGAGGTGACAGCAGGCCTAGGTGACCACCCAGTGCTCCTTCAAACCTTATGTGTGTTCGGAAAAAACGAGGCATGTAAGCACTAAATAACAGATCCTGGACATCCTAATCCAACATGCCGTGTATTTGTTGATGTGGTGGTATCGGAGAGCTGCGCTGTGATCTCAGAGCACAGTACAAACAGCAATCCATTTGATGTAGTAAGAGTTCAAATGTGTAAGATGAAAAGGGGTCGTATCTATTTCTGTTATTACAATGTCAAGCACATAAACATCTCCAGAAATTATGTTCTTTTTTTTCCCCTGAGATTGACCTGCTTGAAATGGAGTGAAATATTCAACGTGAGTCAAATCGTTCACTCGGTAGTTTCAGCTCTTGAAGCATCACCCTTTCTTGCTGCATGTTCAACATGGGCCCATGCTTTTTCTTTTCCTAAGAAGATTTCTTCGGACACCTGATGTATGATCATTTTAAGTATATAATCAACACACAATTCACCAGTGCTTCAATAACCTTAAAATATATTTGTAAAAGCTTGGTCTTATTCTGTATAATGTTGTGCTTATTTATGTAAGAACCCCTAAATGTAAGAAATGGGAAGCAAAAGGAATACAAGCCAAGTATTCAATGAAGGTTTTATTGGGAAGATTCTTCTGTAACAAAACCTTTGCTGAGATATCCATATCTGTACAGGCAAAGTTCACTGTTTGACTGAGACAGCAAGAACTAAGGCATGTCAAAATCCTGAAACCGCTGCCCTTGTACTCAGGGCATAGCCAACGTGCTTTTACTTGATATCTCCACAAACTCCCAGTTGCGCATTCTCTGTTGAAGAATGTGTCTAGTAGAGAAACAGAAAAAGAAAATGATCCAGACAGGAGCTAACTCGTTAGGCATGAGACAGGAAAAAAATCACAACAATCTAGTATCTCCTCATATTTCAAACCTATGTAAAAATACTGATAATTTCCCACATTGAGTTTGTCTCCTGAATCTGCTGCTCTAGAGCTCTACTGGGACTGTTCCCGACCTCTTTGCTTTTCTGGCCGTGGGAGCAATTGCAGTATTTTAAGGTTCAGCCCCACCAGAGAAGCTGCTGCTCCTGGATGCTCTGGAGAGCCTCCACACGTTTACTCTCGCCTGCTCAGCCCCTGCACTAAGCAGAAAGTCACCATCATTTTAGCAGAGGCTTTGCAAGTTCTTGCTTTTCTTTTACACTGTAGCTTTTCTCTGAAAGAGAAATGTGCTGCCAGATAACAAATCAAGGGCTTCTGGATTTACAAACAGCTCATGTAGACGCTTACCAATCTGTTATCCAGTGCAGGGGTCAGAAAAGTACAACAGACATTGATGGAGGTGGATGTTGCAGGGTGGGATTTGAGACATCTGTTTAAGATTCAGCAGGAGCAAAGAGGAGACGCTGCACCAAAACATGATGTCAAAGATAAGCTGATGGGAAGTGAGAAACATCTACACTCTGAAGTGCAGTATCTCCTGACCCTATCGGATTTCTACCAGCAAATTTCTAATTTAGAAAGCAAACTATCATCTGATACATTTGTTTGAAAGGCAGTCGAATCTTTTAGTGTCAGTGACTCTCCAGCATCCTGTCACTCATAATGACCTTGAATTTTGAATTGCTTGGAGTTTCTTTTTCAGTAACAGGAACATTTTCTCTGATTTTGCAGTTTCAACATACACAGAGGAGGCTGTTATGAAGAAATATGAGTTCCTCTTGCCAAAGAACAGTTATGTTGTCACATCTTGCCAGGGGCTTGGGAGAAGGGGATGGAAAGCAACAGCATATTTGTTTGAATAGATCAAACTGCATAAATGAAATTATTAAGATGCATTTTGCCATTATTTTTCTGTCCCATAGAAATAGTTAATGACATAGCCAAATTTATTCAAAAGTTCTTGGGAGCTCAGGAGATTCACCCCATTTCTTTCCAGTTTGGGCTCTGCAGTTATGCATACCCTTTTTACTGTTTGTTTCTAAAAAGAAGAAAAAAAAAATCTACTGTTTTATGCCAGAAACTGGTCTGCAAAAAAGACCTGAGTATCCAGATGGGCAAAAAGTTGAAAATAAGTCCTGTAAGTGTGACCTTGTGGCCATAAATGCCCAACTGCGTTCTTGGCTGTGTTAGCAAGAAGGCAGCTGGCAGGTCCAGGGGAGCAATCCTTTTCCTCTAGCCCTGCGCTTTTGATACCGTGTCCAGTTTGGGGCCTCCAGGTAGAAAACAGATGTTGACAGACAGGACTGTTTCTGTAGAAATTGTCTTCTGTGTATAGATAAGATTGTGTTTTGCAGAAATTAAGGAACTTTTGGCTCAAGTTTCCCTTGGCGCAAAAAGAGAATTGAACCAATGCGAAAAGTCCAGGGTTTTTTGAGCTTGTCTTTTGAATAATTGCCTGCTTTTTACCATGGAATGCATCAGTAGAAATCCTCTGCTCTTACAGATGCCGTCTTCAGGGGCAGGTGCAGTTCCTCATTTAGAGCAGCACGCAGCTAGACCAAACCTTCCTGACATGTCTGACACTGGGACGAGACTAAGTCAGGGATAGTCCTTTCCCTTAAATGTCTCTTGTTCCTCCAAAGGGCAAATGTTTCCTCACTTTGCAGTAGCACAATCTACTTTGTGTTTTAGCTGAAAATCATCTACCAACACTTCTTCATGCAGTCTGGAAAAGAGTAATGCTTCATGCCTCTCAAACACAGCCAGCCCTTGAATCTGTGTAGGCATTTCAGGAGACGAAAAGCTGTTGATGTTCCCATCACCTCCTCAGCTATGCATGCACAGTGGAAAAACTCCAGAAGGGTACACAAGAGCTGTGCAAGCTACAAAGAAAATCCTGATTCAAACAACTTTTCAGATCCCCAAGCAGTGGGGATGAGCAATTACAGTCACTGAGCAAGGATGTTCTGCTGGTTGATCCAAAAACCCAGAGATAGCAATTGCAATACAACTTGTATAACACCGCCACGTCAAAGAGAGTCTTGAGCTGTTAAAACATGGCAGAAGAGGAATGAGAAGGAATTTCATGAATGAAGTGCAGCAAAACATGTATCCTCTAAAGACTGGAGCCACATTTGAGATATAACCTAGACTGTGCTTTGAGCAGGTAATTCTCATGTTAAGAAAGTATACACTTCCTAAAGAAAGGTTTCCAAGGGCTTATCTTAGTGGTCACTTGAGGGCTCAGTCTGGCAGTGCTCCACCAACCAGCAGTGGTACAAACAGTCCTCAGCCTAGTCCTTTACCTCTTGATAAGTTATTAGTGGAGGCTCTGCAATGTATCTGTAGCTATATAGCTACATAAGACTAATTCTGAGTTCTCACTCCATATCTGCCTGTGGAATATTATTTGCTCCAAGACCCAAACAACTCTATTTCTTTTAAGATTTGAATATCTGCAATTAGTGTCATAAAATTTCACTGCAATCCAACCTTTTTCAAGGACAACTGGGAAAAGCTTTTACAGAAGAGTTAATGAAAAATGAACAGTTTTCAGTATTTTTTTTATCGAATCAACTGATTTTTAAATTATAAACCTTATCATGCCTTTTCCACCTATTTTTAGACCACAAATGTAGAGGTTTTGCCAACATTCTTTTAAAGTCTGGTTCAAAAGAAGAATCACACAACATCTGACACAGGAAGGGACATCTGGAGATCATCTGGTCCAACCCCCTGCCCAAGCAGGGTCACCTAAAACCAGTTGCCCAGGTCTACGTCCAGACAGATCTTTAGCACCTCCAAGGATGGAGACTCCACAGCCTTCCTGGACAACCTGTGCCAGTGCTCGGTCACCCTCACAGTCAAAACGTGTTCCTGGTGTTCAGAGGGACCCTCCTGCGTTTCAGTTTGTGCCCACAAACCTCTGGTCCCATCACTGGGCACCACTGGAAAGAGGCTCCTAAAATTATCTTTCAAATTTCAACATAACCAAAGTTCAGTCCCAAAGGCAGATGAGTTAAAAATAGTACAATCTGCAGTAATTTCTTTTTTTCCACTTTTGTTTCTGTATTTCATGAGTGTTGTTCTGAACAACACATATTTCTATTGCTTTGGTGTCACAAAAATATATATATTATATATAAAATAATACATTTTTTTTTGATTCTCAGGGAATTACATATTTACTGTACTTTTACTATCCTAATGTTTGTGAGTTCTTCAAGTTTTACAAGCCACCCATTTATTTTTCAAGAATTGCCTATTAACGTTTAAATGAAACCTGAACTTTTTACTTTAAAATCCTTCTTCTCACATAATGTCTTACAGTTTTTACTAAGTTTCACTGGTTCTTGATTTTTTTGATACATATATTACTAAGAATTCCAGAGTTGTTCCCTTTTACTTTAAATAATTTCTGCTATGACAGGTTATAAATTATGTCGTAGGATCACTGCCTTCCCAACACCCCAGCAATCTATCTGCATTTGTAATGCACTCAGCACAATATCCAAATGCCAGAAAGGCATTTAACCTTGTCATTTTACCTGAAATTAGGTATTCAAATGTTTTCTCTTTGTTTTTTATTATTTTGATTTATTAGTGAAACCTTCTGGTTGCAAGTTGCCATTTCCAGGATTGGCTCTGAAGGTGTTTTAAAAGCACCGGAGATGGAAATGGGAATTTTCTGCCCCAGTAAGAGTTTGCTGGAGATTATCCATGTACCTAATTGGTATTTGGGCCAGGCTCAATTTAAAAGGTTGACTTCATTATTGTAGAGGTGCATTTAAAAGCCCCTCATTAATTTAATTTATTTTATTGCTTTAGAAGAAAGATACATTACAGGTTCTCTAACCCCTTGTCAGATCCACAAAGAGATATCATCTTCTGTAACTGCCTACAAAATCCTGACAGGCACAGGAGTGGCAGCATTCAGAGAACCTGTGGTGAGTGCCTGTCAATCAAAGCACTCACAAGTTCTCGAATGACACAAGGAATAGGGACAGGTCTTTTTCCTCTTATTTTTCCTTCTTTTTTTGGATTTTGTGATCTTACATGCAAAGAAGTCTATTACAAACAAGGATCTATTTCTCTTTACCAAACAAGAGATTTGTAGATATGTTCTGTCAAGGCCTTAGTAGGATGCTGTTAATGAACAACTGGCCATCTATTTGAAATTGTCATGTCAGCTCCTTTTTCTCGTTGGTTACCAGTCTTGTCTACATTTGCTTACTCATTGGTATGCTGCAAGTTTTTGTGCAATGCTTCTTACAGAAAACCTCTCATAAACCTGTTACAAGAGCAAGTCTTTCCATATGGAAAGGCCATTTCATCTTTGCCATTGAAAAACTGTGTCAGGAGATAATTCTGTTCTAGAGTCTTCTGTAGCATTTTTGACCTTAAGAAGATGATTGGCATCATTACCCTTACATTGACTTGTTTTAGATTCCTTCTAACTCAAAAAGGATGTTGAGTCTTTCTGCCTAAACCTCGAGCATCATTTTATGAAGTTCTCTTATTTACAGACAGTTGCAAGTTCTGCCCATTTTCAGAGTTTAGGTATCTCTGGTGAAGAACTTGGACTCTGAAGGAATGTAGTCTGTATTACTAAAAAATATGACTGAAGGCATATACATTAAGGTGCTCAACTGCAACATGCAAGTGCTCTTCTCCCCAACCTTGAAAGCTTTGCTACGCCGTTTCTGCCAACTCAAGAGGATCAAATCATAATCTCACTGAAACCACACGAAGCCTGACATGATCAAAGACCAGGGCTTCTCATTTGTAATTGGGAGAATGGAAAAGTTAGGTATTCTCTTTTTATACTTTTTTTTAATATATATCCCTATATATGACCTATTATGTCCATCAAGGTGCTCTCAGGAGAGACATAACTTGTAGAGATTTGAATGCAATTTCCAGAAATATTCACAAGAGTCCTGACTCTGCCCTCCTGTGAAGGCATTATGGTACGCCCAAAAGTACAGTCACAATCTGAATATGTGCAACTTCCTTGCCAAAAATTACCCAGTAAATTCTTTTTGCAAAGGGGCATCATTTTCTTAAGTGGTTGGTAGAGCACATATCACAATGAAGCCTTTCTTTATTATAACACTCAGAGCTGGCCACATGAATATTGAAGTGAAAGCACAGGAAAAGTCCATTCCTGTTTTATTTTACCTAGTGCACCCCTGGTTTCCCAGTATAGCAAAAGCCACCGTCTCAAATCTCCCAGTTTCACTTGAAAGTAACATTCACTCTGCATTTTATAAATACCTGCCAACTTCTGTAGTTTTAATATCGACAGGTGAGCCAAAGCCAAAAGTCTGTAGCACAGTTTGGGGCTGTAGAAGTCATATGGGATGTGCTGGCATTTAAACCCCAGTAGGCAAACTACCGATCCTTACTCTATTACTTTTGCAAACATGCATCTTCTTTTTTACTTTCAGGATGGCCACCATCCTCCTTTCAGCAGGATGCTTTGGAATTAAACTTTGTACATTTCCTGGCTACATTTTTAATAGGCCTTCACAAAGCCGAAGATGGAAATTTTCGTCTCCTCCTCCAGAGTCGTACACAGATTTCTGACTATTGGCACCCACTCCTGCAGTAGATATATTCCAACCGGGGTTTTTCTAGGCTGGGTAGGACAGGCTGATCTGTGTCTTTCTACCCATTTGCACTTGTGCCAAAGCAAATTAGGACTTTGGTTGGGTCCTTGATAGCCTTCATAATAATCTCTTTCTGCTAATTCCCTGTGTGTGCAAACAAATCTGTAGCACGAAGAAGCCTGACACTGAAATCTCTAGTTAATGTGCCTGTGCGCAGCGTGCTACGTCTCCTGTCACAGTGAGAATGAAAAGCTTCGTGAACCTTCATCATTTGTTTTCATGCTGCTGCAGTGGCACCAGGATTTCATCCACAGAACTGCTTGCTGAATAAATCAGCAAGCTTCTCTGACAGCTATCGCGAGCAAGCCTTTGAGGGAGGATCGGAGCTAAGCTGGGTCAGCTTCAGGGCCCTCAGAGGTTTTACACTACCGGAGCTGTGATGCATTTTCCCCTGCCCAGTTCTCCCTTGCTCTCAGCACATTCCCATACACCATTGCTGTTCTAAGTCCCTGTAATTAAAATAGTGAGTAATCACTCTTCATCAGCCAGGTATTTCTTGTGCTAAGTGAGGCCACTGGGCTTCATTCCAGTTTTTCGCCTGTTCTGCCCTGTTGCAGTGTGCTTGGTTTTATTCAGAGTTGTTTTTCCTTGAACAGGGACTAGAAAGGGATGATCTGGTTCTAATATGGGCATTTCTGCATCCACCTAATGTTTTCAGTAATCTCTAGACAAGCTCCTCCTCAAAAGCATATGCATACATGTTGTACAGATCATTTACCCAGAGTATTTCCTTCTGCCATCACTTACAAATGCCAAAGACCCTCAGCTGAAAAACATCTTTAGGCAAAGGCTCTGTCATGGAGAGAGAAGAACATCAGAGAGATTAGATCAAAGGGGGACAAAGTTGGTGAGGCTAAAAAGCATTTGAAAGCCAGGACAAAATGTGTGTGTGAATAAAAGAACAATATATATAGCTAACAGCATGCTCAGCATGTTAGTTCTTAATCACTTATGTCTACAGCAGCATTTGGGAAAAAAAAAATCATATTTCTCCAAACTTTTCCCCCCTTTTTATATCCCAGTCACATGAACCTTTGCTGTGTACCAACATTCATTATTCACTTCATTGTCATTGCCTGTTGTTCACTGAATTCTGACCTTTTCTTTTAATTCAAGGAAATTCCCACTGCAGACTAGGAAAAAAGTCCCCTTTCTAGCAGATGACTCATTTCTTTGCTGCCACATCAGCTTCCATAGCATATTTAACTTTGAAATATTACTGGAACTGAGGAAGAGAAAAGAAAGAGGTGGATCAAAAGGACTTTAGTAACTAGTGTTCTAGGAAGGAACAGGTGAATGTTGTGAGACTAAGGATAAAAAAGGGACATAAAAAGGTTCACTGATGAAAATTGAAACAGCTAGCAGTAAGAAAAGACTGGTCATCTTTAGGGGTGATCACAAAGTAGAAAAAACAACATGAATATGTTTAAAGGAGAAAACTGGTGAGGTGACCTATAGCAACAATGTTTTCCCAAGTCCAGAGAGATCAATGCCTAGCTTAAACCCTTTGGACAGCACAGGTCTAAGGGATACTTAGGAGGAAGATTATGAAACTCAACCAGAAGCCTAACATGAAATGTACCAAGGGCAATGAAAAGATGGAGATAAACGCTAAAAACTCCTATCATACAAAGCCTTTCCAATATGTGAGGAACAAATCTCTCCTCCTCCCCTCTTCAGCTGTTGACTATCTGACCACTATTTGGAAATTCATGAAAGATGATGAGTTTCTGGAAGCAAGGAAATGATACTGAGTGGTGGTCAGAACTATGCCTCACTAGCACTGGAAAGAGTTTGTTCCCGGGACTAGAATTATATTTCTTTATTTCCAAGAATCTGTATCTGGAGGAAGGAAGACATTTGCCTGTTGGATGTAGGCTCTATCTTACCAAAACATATTATCATAGAATCATAGCATCATTTAGGTTGGAAAAGACCTTTAAGATCATTGAGTCCAACTGTAAACCTAACACTGCCAAGGCCACCACTAAACGCTGTCCCTAAGCACCACATCTACCCGGCTTTTAAATACCTCCAGGGATGGTGACTCCACCACTTCCCTGGGCAGCCT
>JANZLQ010000056.1:43975589-44006202 GCA_026212715.1 Elanus axillaris
CGGCTTTTAAATACCTCCAGGGATGGTGACTCCACCACTTCCCTGGGCAGCCTCTGCCAATGCTGGATAACCCTTTCAGTGAAGAATTTTTTCCTAATATCCAATCTAAACCTCCCCTGGTGCAACTTGAGGCCATTCCATCTCATCCTATCCCTTGTTACTTGGGAAAAGAGATGAATTCCCACCTCCTTACAACCTTACAATGTAAGACTGATGTGGGATTATCAGCCCAGGGAGAAATTTAGGAATATGGTCATATTGGGAAGTGTGAAGATGAATTAGCCATTGCACTATCTGGAGCATTCAGATGAAAAAAATGATATTTTACAGTCACTTCTCCGCCTTGATGATCAAAGGGACAGTATGCATTAGGGGTAAAGGGGGAATATAGAGGAGATTTTAAACATGACCACTGTACAAACCACAAAGGAAAATAGGGTGTTAGAAAAGATGTTAGAGTTTTAGAACACCTAAATTATGATCTATAAATTAGATTGAATTAGAGATCAAAGTCATTCCCCTTCTAAATATATAGGCAGCTCTCTTAAAATGACTTACTCCTGTAAAAAGATGAGGTCTGTCTTCAGACACCACATGCTACAGACTGATCTCATATAAATTATTCTTCCTCTCCTCCCCTAGTATCTTTTAGGCCTTTAATCATACAGAAGAAAGTTTAATAAAACTCTGATATTTCCTCAAAACTCCTGTTCAAGCCTATGCCCAAACTGCAGTCCACATGATGACATCTTCCTCTGTTTTCCGTTAGCACAATTTCAGTTCTTCCACTGAACATATTCACAGATACAAAATGTTTCTTTTGATACCAGAAAGTTCCCTCTGCTAGTGGTTGTTCAGTGACCACATTTTATGCATTAAAACAAGAAAAACAGCTTACATCAGGCCTCCTGAAGCTGGCACTGGAGGTGTGTAATAGCTCAATCTCCAAGCAGAACCGGCCTTGATAGAAAGAAAAAGTTTTCATGTCAAAAACCTACTTTACAATGTTTTAAAGTGTTTGCCTACTGAGATTTACAGGTGCCACTTGTGCTTTTTTTACAAGAATAGGTAAAATGTATGCATTACTATCTAGACTTACTGCGCAGTATTTCACAACAGCAAGTTAAAATTCATTAACTGCACAAGCAAATGGGGTTGGTCCCCACAGCTCTGACTTGATTAAAGTCTGTATCTGTCAACATAGGGCTTTACTTCGTCAGGAATTAGTTTGTCTAATACAAAAATAAAGTCAAGATAATGATGTTACTCTTGAAAAACTCAGTGTGGACAATCCCTACCGCACGCACAACATCACAAGCAGCAAGGTATCCTCTACAAATCCTTTGAAACTACTTCAAACCTGGGGCACGAGACAAAGAGGGTGAGCACATCCGTGACTGCTTCCACCTACCAAAGTCTATGCAAAAGGCAAAGGGACCAAAGTATTTTCCCAGCTGCACAAAATACAACCAGCTGAAGCAGAAAGCACCATCAGGACAATATCCACTGTGGCAGAGATCAGCGCAGGTCTTCTTGGGGACTTCAGTGTCTTTGGGAACAGGCCAACACAGCTTTGAGATTTGGAGAGGTCAAAACCACAATACCAGGTAATCTTTCAGAGTTTAGCTCTCACGAACTGCCTTCACTTGTTTCTTCTGTTTCTGTTCGTCTCTTCTGCTTCCATCTTTGCTTTGTCGACTTTCCAGTTGCTGTTGTTTCGAAAGACTTCTGCTTAATTAACTAATGTTTGCAAAGGAGAGTATGTGGTAAGTGCTGTTATAATTCTTTGGCAAAAATGCCTGATTAAGATTCAAAGCACAGCCAGAACAGCTGCCAGAAAAACCTCTTGTACTGTCAATGTCTTAACAATGCAGATGGTGCCACTGGATACAAATTCATCAGCAATTAGTTCTTTCTTGAGCTTGCAAAATAAATTCTAAAAATTATCTCAATAAAATAATTTTCTGCATCTATTTTCTGTCACCACATCCATTCAGTAAAGGCTACTATACTGCTTCCTTGTATAGTTTTCATCTATTCAGGGCAAGCAGTTAGCCAAAGTAAGTGTAATCAGATAGATAATTAATTTATTTAACAGCTACTTGCTGCTGTAAACACTTTCCCGTTAGAAGAGTCATTCTGGGCAGGCTTTTTCATTGGTATACAAAGAATCAGCTGGGCCAAAACCTCAAGTTGATGTAAAATCATTGTCTCCCACTGCGCTCAGACTCATACTAACTGACATCCGCAGAAGAAATGCCCATTTTGTTTTCCAGTATCAGTTAAGAAAGAGGAAACCTTGCATCTTTTGCCAGATCATAAGAATTTCAACTTTTTTCCTTTTTTTCCCCTCTATTACTTAAAAAAATTACTGATTCAGTACATTATTAACATCATTCCAAATTAGGTCTTTTTTCCGCAACTGACCCCTGCTGAAATCCCAAAGTTAATCTGCTTGGAAGTTTGACTGACATACACTTGTCTTGGTTTCTTTTTTAAATTGCTGTGAAAAGAAGAACAGAAGAACACAGTCTGAATAATCTGAATGGATACATGACCAACGAAATAATAACCGTTATTCCAACCCTTAAAGATCTTTTCAGAAAAAAAGTTAATCTTTACAAGATGTAACCATTCCCTATGACCCTGAATTAGATTAACCCTGTTTCTATGGGAAGCTTATTCTTTAGGTTCAGTCATTCCTGGCTGCTTTTACATTTGCAATAGCACTCGGAGTCTTCAATCAAGTTCCCATTATATGTTCAAGTGCTGTAGCACCATATAGCAAAGAATAGAAATACTTGAGAGGCTGCAGAATAATTTCAGGATGATGTGTTTAAGAATAATCAGTGAATGTCTATATTAAAGGCAAATGGCTTTTACAAAGGCTGTGTGTAGACACATATCTAAATATCTAACCAACATTAGTGATATTCCTCTTTCTCTTTAAAATTATTTTCTGATATTGTAATTGCAGTGGTTTTCTTACCCCCTGCCACGCACACATGAATCAACTTATTTCTCTCTGCATTTAATTCCACCAAGCAGAAGTGAATTTAACCCTTCTGACAATTCAGGAGCAATCTTCAAGATAGATACAGAGTTGGAGTATTTTTTTTCATATGGGAAGATCCAAGAGCCATGGATCTGAAAGAAGTTTGGGTCCTGGGATTTTTACACTTCTTTTCCATACTACCTTATTTCTGTTGCTGCTGTTACCTGAATGACTAGATTTCCAGCTAAAACCATCTGGGACATCGTTATCTTCAGTCACATTTTAAATACTGTAGAGGGTCCTCTCTGGTCTTATCCTAAGTATGTCAGAGAGAGCTAGCATGTATATACGCAAGCATGAATAAATCCATCTGTAAGGTAAAGAAAACTAAATAATTAGTTTACAGAAAGAACTATAATATTTGAAGAGAGACTACTTTTTTTAAAAAAGCCCTCAAACCTGAACTTTTTCCATTGAACCCCAGTGAAGACAAGGACATCTTTCATATTAGGTGAAGGAAGGCTCTGGGGACGCTCCAACATGGTACAAGAGTTACGCCCTATTGTTCCCCTAGGCAAGGTGGAAATATATTCTCAGCAGAATCTCCTCAAATGCTGAGTGAACAGAGCATTGAGGTTTTCAAAAGTGGCATTGGAAATAGCTGTATTCTCCCAAAACTTGTTTCTAACCTTCCCCAGCTTGAGGACCAACCACAGAAATACAGAGGTAATGTTTAAATCTTGCGGTGAATTCTGCTGTATACATTAGTAATGTAATTTTACATACAACGTAATTTTCATGAAACCATTAGCACAACTATTGAAATTAGCAAAAGATTGGAGGTTTGAGACAGTTCTATTTGAGTGAGTTTTCGCTCACAATAGTTGGGAGCACATCATTATAGAGCAAGTCAGACCGCTGAACAGCCAAGAGATCTGGTGTTTGCCAAGCTCATTTGTTTCAAGCCATGTGGGATTTGCAAAAGCATAGCAATAATTGTCAGGTCCCTACCTGCCAAAGGAAAAATCAATCATCATTTAAGTCATTTAGTCCCAAAAGAAAAGGGATAAAAATGAAGAGTAGAAATATGAATTGAATCCTACAAGACAGTTAAAAAAACAACACATGTTCACATGTTCCGTAATAAGCCTTCTAGGTTTAAGGAAAACATGTCAGAGATGCAAGCAGTTTGCACAGACATTAATGAAAAGCAACAAACCCCTGAAGAAAACCCTAAAATCTGCCGTCGGACAAGGTTAACGCCTTTTTGATGCAATTGAAACCAATGTAATTTATTCTGGGATCTGTTATTCCTTCCCAGTTCTCAGTCATTTCTTCATATTTTTCCCCCTTCTGAGATACTGTTTGGAGGTTTATCTCTCCTCTCCTCTGTAGTCTAAGGAGAATTCAGCCTGAAGACACTTTCCTGTGCCGTCCCAACAGCCAGGCTCTTGCTCTTTCCCTTTTGCCACCAGAGCCCTTTTTAGGAAGCAGGAGTCTTTGCTCAAGATCATCTTGAAGAACTGACTGATACACGTTCTGCGAGTACCGAATGACAGGCCAGCTGAGCTAGAGACTACTTGTAAGGATTAACTCCTGGAACAGAAGGATTAAGTGATGGAAAGCATCAAAACATATTCTCTGCAAGCCTTTGTGGCTGGAAAAAGCATATACTGATCCTGGTAGTGGATCTAAAGCTCCTAGGGAAATCCTGGGCTCTCTACAATCATCTGCTTGATGAAAAGACCTGGGAATTTACTCAGTTCTGATTATATCATGCTGTCTTTATGCTCTAGAAAGTTGGCAGATTCAAAAAAGCCAGCTCGCTGAAGCTAAAATCTTTGAATTTTTGTCAGATTTACCCATATGATCCGCAGCTTGTTGAGGAATGCTCTCTAAAATCGAATCCTTTGTAAGAGAGATAAATGGTGCGATATTGGGTGAGCTGCTTTCCTCTTGGTCAGTTTTCCCACTAACAAAATAGCAATAATTATCCTTCCCACTTCGTGTTTGACCGTCGAGCTCTGCGGAGGAAAAACATGACGTCACCAAGTGTTATTGTTACACTGAAGCCGACTGCAGTGATCAAAGACAACTACACCTCCGTACCAGCAGACTGTTGCATTATTTATCTTCCAGTTATACAAATTCACTCTGAACTGCACAGTTCACACTGAACTTGCAATATAGTCGGTATGGATGCCCTGTGCTGTCTTACCGCTGTTCCTTTATTATCTAAATTTGAAATGTTCATGAGCGTGTTCCTCCCCGTGGTCATAAACTAGTTTTTGCACTTTCAACGTCTAGAATCCGTCTGCTGGAATAACAAGACCACGCATTATGAGATCTGAAAGCAGATATGCTTCTAAAGGTATGCAATTAATATTGCATGTAGAGGGTCAAGTGAAAAAAGTAGTCAACTTTTCATCCAGCTACCACCACTGAAGAAATACAACCTCAGATACAACTGAGAAAGAACAGGGCAGGGAATACCTGGCTACATCGGATGTTGTCAAATATGCTGTATGTGAAGAAAATAATTCTAAGATTTCAGGTTTTCCAGAACAATTGCAGTGTTTTTGTTGGCTCTCTTGGGAATGCAGAGCAGATGGGAGAAATTTCTGAAGGCTGGGAAAGAACCCAACATTTGCCTGACATAAAAACAGGGAAAAGAAGGAAATAGAATCACAGACCGAGATTTTTTAACCTCCATTCCCAGTAACATGCTAGAAAAAGAAAAACCAATTGATTCTAAATATTTAAAAGACAAACATAAATTACTGAATTGTATTTTATGAAGGGAATGTCAAGGCTCATTTCTTTCTGTAATGGGCTAATGTGGGGATGAAAAAAGAAGCAATGCAATATTTATCTCATTTTTGAAAGATTTCTGTCAAGGCAGAACTTGTTTGTAACTATTGAGGGCATTGCAAGAAGGAATGTAAAAAATGGAGAACGCGAGATTTGGTCAGACAGCAGGTAAAAACTTCCAAGTGAACATAGTTAAGCAGCTGTAAGGGACAAATTATGCATTTATCATTGGAAGATTTCATAACAAATATCTAGAAGATCATCTGCAGGAAAGTGATGTAAATAGAGGTGATCATGTCTTGACGCAGGAAAGAGGGTAGGTGGTCCCTTACGGGGGCTTCTAACTACAGGCTCTGGGTGGCAATACTTGAAACTAAATATAAGAAATATTCAGAATGGTAACATTAAATCGGGCTATACTGAATATCTCAAATGGTTTTCTCCAGCTCCTACCTGTCAGTAGTGAAACACCAACAGCACCTATTCTCTGTTCCGTGTTCCTGATAATACATGCACTATATATTATTCATCTTAAGGTAAGCATCTTAGGCAATTCCGGAAGGCAAATCTATATAACCTGCTCTGACTATAACAGCAACTGAGATGGAGATGTCTGACTTTAAGATATCAGCAACAGCTGATACAAATCCTATTTGCTACTTAGAAATACAGAAGAGTATGTGCAGGACAAAACAGGAGTAAAATATCAGTAGGTAGCAAAGACCGAAAATACTTTAAGGCTGGAAGGCAGATTAAACATAAACAGCAGTTAGAGATGCTGTTATTCTACTTCTCATAAAAAATATGAAGGAACTTCCTGAAGTATATTACAGAAACACAAGGGATTCAGAAATTTGTTATGAAAATGATCAGGGTCCTGGAATAAAAAATTCATAAAAAGAGATTGAAAGATTGTATGATTGTTTACAGAAGAAATGAATACAAGGAGTTATGATGAAAATATATTAAATTTTGGGAAGTTAAAGGAAGAGCTTCCTCATTTTGCCATGTGCAAAAACTCAAAGAGAAATTTCCATAAAATTATCCAGATGATAAATGTCATTAATGGAAATGCTGCTTCTTAAAATATGTAAACCAGTTATGGAACTCACTGCCAAAGTGTGGTGTTGAGGATAACTGAAAATAAATATTAAATATTTACAGGCTATACTAATGATAGTTACCATAATTGTTGCTCTGGTTTACATCTGAATTTAATTGTTTTTTTCAAAGAGATAAACCTAATTTTGCTTCTCTCTCTACGAATACTTGAAATGCAGCACACCCTTATCCCAGTTACAGTGGATTTCACAGGTATCCTTGCATACAAATCATGATGGCTATGTCTGTGCAGATGAGCATAATGGACAAATTTAAATGTAGGTTTGTTTTTGCTTTTGCTCTCTGATATTACCATTGTGTGAAACCATCCTAGCCAAGCTCAACATCGGTTTGATCTGCCATACTAATCTGTCTGCCATGCAAAGCAGTATTTTACTTTGTAACACATTTTACGCCTATAGTACTCTCACATAGGAAAATAATATCAATTTCATCTATTCATATTCTTCCTCTGATCATACTCAAAGAACAAGTAAGCAGACACAGTTTGTTCAGGTGCCCAGAATGAAAGTGAATGAGAAAATAAGCAGCTACATAGTGCTCCTTTTTAGTTCAGAAGACCATTGCATTTCATGGGATGAAGATCCTTCCCAAGCTGCCTGTTTCTCCCACTAGCTATCAAAGGCTGCTTTACCTCCTTTGCTTGTCCCATATTTAGATTGCTGAGTTTAGGTAAGTGAAAATTTGAATCAGATTAACTGACAATAGCAGTACCAGTAGTTGTTTAATTTTCTAAGCGTGTATGGTCATTATAGCAAATATAACGGTGATGCGCTGATGTACTTCCTCACACCTTGACTTTCCAACTATGGGTATTCCTATCACCGCTGGCTGGTTCCTGGCCTCAGCTAAACTTACTTATTTGATTTTGTAAACTTCATTCAGTCATCAGGATAAGATATCAGGCAATGAAAAGGAATCATTTTTCCTTTTCTTCAACTGCAGCCAGTTTCTCTTGGAAAGTCGTGATGCAGTGCTCGTTAGAGGTTTGGGTGCTTTTGCCCCCCTGTACCACTGCTGCAAAATTATAAGCATCAGCACAAGCATCCAAGAGCACCAGTGAGTAATGAGAGTGGGACAGGGATTCTCATGAGATAGAGGTCCTGTTGATATCAAGAGGTTTGAGCACATAAGCAAAAAAGAAAGACTTTTCCACAGTGATACAAAGAAATAGAGCTTTCTGCATAGCGTCCAAAAGGCTGAACGATCATGGGAGATGAACAGCACGTATATTTCTAAAAGCAGAAGTATTTAGAAAAAGAGAAACCTTGCTTCTGTATCTGAACTCCAACACGCAACCAGGCTGCCACCCAAACGAGATCCTGGGGTGCCAGGTCAAGCCTTAGCATCCTTGCTTGAACAAGCCATGCATTAGGCAAGAGCAATAAGTGATGTAATTACACATTGATGGTGTGGAATCAAGCCCTACAGCTCTCTGTGGTGATTTATAGTACGCTGATGAAATTAAATTCATCTGCAAGATTATGGAATAATTAATAACATTATTCAATAAGTGAAGGAATTTAATACTCAGGAAGGCTTGTAGATGAATGGCTAGAAACATTAATTTGGGTAATTAATGACAAACAAGATGATCATTACACAGAAACTATTTAAAAATTACAGCATGTGAGTGTTTAGAATAATTTTAGTAAAAGGTCCAGTTACATAGCCATGGGAGTTGGACTAAAGCTCAAACTGAACTTCTAAAAGCGTGAACCCAGTTTGGAAATAGTGTTTTCCTTAAGAATCAAATTGCTGAGATTGGCAGTGGTTTTTCACATTGATTTAGGATTTTTAACCTTTGCTACTGGAGGATGTGGGTAAATCCCTAGGAAAGAACAAGAACTACTTCGGAACAAGAAATAATCCAGAAGTTCAGTTGCCATTTCACCTCGAGAAGCTACTTCATCACAGGAAATCTGCAATTCCTCAAACGCATATTGAGATGGTTCATTACAGAAGGTTATCCTCTATGAACTGGTAGAACATAAATGTAGAATTAGAAGAGCTGGACCATGTGCAAATAACAACTAATGCCATAGCAGAAAAGATACGAGTCCTGAAGATTTTAAGCTGTTCTAAAACAACTCTCCTGAAGTGCCGTTTTAGTTAACATGTATCAGGTCTTCATCGTCACCGTTCACAGTTTTACTGCAAGGCTCATAGTTTGGTATTTTGTTTTGAACTTCAGCCCTTGCAGTAATGCATACATTAAAAAGTACTTCCAACTGTGAAGGAAAATATAAAATGACAGAGATACTTATGACAAAAGCTTGATGAATTTTTAATAATAAACTGTGGGCATCTGAAAAATGGAGCTGGATGTTCTTCATTGGGCTAATTTTACCGCGGGGTTTCAATAACAGTAACACTAATAAAAATTCAGTTTGAAACCCAAATAGACAAGACCATTTACTCTGATCTCCAGCATTACAGAGATCTTGCTGCCACAGTTGTATCAGGACCGTTCCTTGACTAATTCCTTTTTCTTTTTTTTTTTTAATAAATACAGCCTGAGATTAGCCAGATCCTCAATGTACCTTTTACTATGAGCTTGTAGCCAAGCACCTGGAGGGCAGATACAGTAGTGAGGGGTGGGATCTGAGCTCCTCCAGCTGCAAAGCTTTCTTTAAGTCCTTACGCTGTGCTGCTCGCTCCATGGTTTGCTTTGGTCATCAGTCCTGCACCCCTACATTTTACTTTCTGAGAACACCCTTACAGTCGCAACGTGCTCACTATGGCAAAGCATCACTCATTAGAGTTGATTAATGCCTTTGGAAAGGAGGAGGACTGAAAATTTCAGAACTTGCATGCCAGCACCCTTAGAGTAGAAGTCATTTAATAGTTAAAAAAAAAAAAAAGAAAAAGAAAAAGAAAAAGGAAACGGAGTGTGAGGAAAAAATACAGATTTGCAATTTACAGTATACCTAATTATACTAATCACATTATGCAAATATAATTACAGAAATACATATTTAAATAATAAAACTTTTTTCAACAACGTAGAAATTAGTTGTATGCATTTGCCTTTAGTTTCAAGGGACTGATTTCTAGGAATGAGCAAACCTATTGGGCTTTGTGTTTTCTTTTAACGATGTAGGTTTTTGCAGTGCTCTCCAGTCCCAGCTTGACAGAAAAACCACCTAGCAGATCTGGAACCAAGTTTTGAACTTCATTGAATATTGTCAAATACCTTAGGCATAATATTTTCTTTAAAGTATGTGAAAAGCTGGAGAGGATTCTGCCGCTGCCCTGTTCTTTCTGTACCCGGGATGTGAAACCTCTTGTAGTGGGACCTACAGCCAAGGTGTGATAGTTCTAGAACTCAAGCACCAAAACAGAAGCATCTCCTCCTCCTCAATTCTCTAGGCAGATTAAATAATTCTGGTTTGAAATAATTCCAAGGATGTTGTAACTATGTCGTAATCTAATGTCTCACAGCACCTGATCACCAGGTCTAAACCAAGGACACAGTAACGCAGAAGAGTCAGTTCTCACAAATACTTTTTCTTAAGTGACTACACATGAGAAACTATTGGTAATCAGGCACCTAGCTCTACTAATGTTTGATAAGGAACTTCAGACCTAAAGTATGAACAGAAACTATCTTATTGTGCTGATATTTAATAATAAAACACTTAAAGCAGTATTTCTAATGAAATAATGAAAATAATGCCGTATAAACAAGATCTGTTTTTTGTATGCAATATTTCTTCACTATTAGACAAGCAAAAGAAGTTTCTATTTTAAAGAAAACTGTGTCTTAGCAAGTTGGAAATCCTACTTTCAGCCTCGAACTCAGAATATTTGAACAAATTTGCAATTTTTACTTCTTTCTGTGCTTGCATCAAGAATTGTGTGCTGAATATCATTGAAAGAGATGAAAAATTATAATTTGACTGTTACCTGCACTAAGTGTTTAGCCCCATCTTGGTAACACTCAAAAGAAATCTGACAGCCGAAAAAATTACTTTCATTTTATTTTTTTATTTAACAGAAGTTGTTTTCCTTCTCCCTTGCACCTAAGCCTGGAAATACTGAAAGATCTTAGCTGTACTACTAAAATCTCTACTTAAAACTACATGCATTCTTATTAAGAAAAAACAAACCTAAACCAATTAATCTTAAATAAAAAGTGCTTAGGAACAGCTGGTATGAAAATGAATTGAAAATATAGTAAGAAAGAACAAATCAACTTCAGCTGTTCCTTTTCATCTTACTTCCACTTCAATCCATTCATAGCCTAGCCTATACACCCAAATCCCCTAAAATATATGGCAGAACAACCCATCTATAAAATAAAGCCCCACTGGGAGGAGCTCCACTAATTGATAATTAAGTCAGGTCATTATATAGAGAGAGGGAATAGCTGCAGCTGTTGGTTTTGTTTGTTTTGGGTGGGTTTGTTTTGTAAAGGACTTTCCAGTTGTCTGTGAAAGGGGATACCTGGGGTAAGTAAAAAAGCAGTAGCTTTTTTTCAAGGCTTTCTTAGAACTAAAATACCTTTCCTAAAAAAATCAAGTGTTTGTAGTTATTAGCTAGTGTTAGGTGTTTTAGGATTTTTCAGAACTAGGTGTCTTAAACTTTTGTTTTATACTTATTGAGGAAAGAAGAAATGAGAGGGTATCTGCAGCACAAATAACTTGTTAGGATGGTTAACTGCTTTTCTGTTAGTATATTACTCCTAATTTTATTGGTCAACTGTACCTTCTTTTTACAACTTGAGTACTCTATAAGCCTCTGAATTTATTCTAATCTCTAGTTCATCTTGTAGTTACCTATGCAAAATTAAATGGCTTGTGATTTTATTTTTTTTTTTTTCACAAATAACATCCTTTACCCAAGTACACCACTACTTGGGTATTCAGTTTCTCAGTCCTGCATGTCAGAGCACGACAGGCTTTCTCTGGTTACCTGCAATGCATGGAAGGGTACAATGGTTGTGTAGGACTCTTCCAGCTGGTGCTAAAATTCTTTCGGGACTTCTAGGCTTTACACTTTATAAAAAAAAACTTAAAAGACAAAGCAAGAAGAAAACGGGTCTCTCTTCTGACCTTTGAGTCATTAGCTTTTTTTCTGGCCTGTATAGCTAGCTTCTCTTGGTCATAATGTCCTTTCCTACTTACTGTAGTAGAGAAATAAGTATCTGTTAGTACCACAGGATCCTAGTCTAGAAAAAATGCTTTTAAGCTGGGAAGTACGTACCTTGCTGTGTCTTTTTTCTTCTCCTCTTAGTAAGGTGAAATACAAGATGTAAAATAACTTTCCCTTGCAGGCATTAGAGAAAATACAGAACCTCAAGTTGTTTCAACTAGAGCTAAATCAAAAAGGCTATTTTTCATCTAGTTGACTTGCTGCAGGTGTCTCCAGCAAGCACTTCATCAGGTGTGCTCCTTCCTTGAGTACCTTATCTCAGGTTGCATCTAAGAAAAGTTAGATGGATGCATTTTGCTAATTTGAATTTTAAAAATGCTTTGAAGTAGCAATCTTCCTCCAGCATAGATATTCACTCCTTCTCCAGAAGATGGGAAAGCTGTTCAGACTACCAAATTCTGGTTTACTTCTTGGAAATGCAAATGCCACTGAAGTCTCTAGCTAAACTTCTCCTGAAGCCATCTCCCAGTACGGTTTAAGACTACTGTCTGAATTTTCATATGCATTGCACTGTCTACCTTTTCCTCTAGATTCTGAGGAAATTCCCCCAAGCATCAGACCGGGCAACAAATTAAGCAGACTTTGGAGAAATGTAGAGTGTTTTTATCTTCGAAGGGTCAGTTGAACAGTATGAAACACACTGGTGGTAGCAAATAAATTACTCATTATCCTAAAATTTAATTGGTACTTCACATTCCACCCTTAGCTGACTGACAAAGATAAGCACAACAGATAACTTGCAAAGGCTGTGTTTAATAACAGTTTTCATCTCATACAGGTTTTTGTCAATATTAGAGTGAGGAAAAAGGAAAAATAAGTTTTCTGCTTAATGGCTGTAGGTAGTGAACTGGATAGTGTCCTGCCTCTTAAATAAGATTAAATGTGAATGTGTTGGAGGAGCCCGAGCCTTTAGTTATGCAAAACATGGGATCTGAAAACGCTCTCCTATCAAGTTTGTCTGCAGATTTGAGAAAAGCACCATTTTGCTGATTTGATGTTTGATGCTGGATAGTTCTGCCCTACTGACATTGAAATAACTCTTACCTGCTGTGCAGGGGGGAATTCAACTTTAGGCTCCTGGCCAGTCTTGAGTCCCAAAGTTAAAGGCAAGCAGGTAGGTAACATGGGACTTGTTTCCATTTTATACAAAATTCAGATGCTCAAGTGGTTTTTTCCACTACTAGTTGGGAAAAGAGTTGACCCGTCTTCTGCTTAAACAAGCATCTTATGTTCCGGGGTGTATTTTTTGTTCATGTTTATATTCAGTTTAAAACTATCTTGGGAATTGAATACAGAGGTTAGAGTAAGGTTATTTCTTACTAAGGTTTTAATTGGTCACCAATTCATCTGAACACAGAACAGTGTATTCCCTGTGGATTATTGACTTGGTGAACTGCAAGCATAAGAATTAGGTTTTTCAAAGCACTTTAAGTCCTTCAAGGAAATCTGCCTGCGGTGTTACTGATCAGATTGCAGACACAACTGCCCACCTTGTGCTCTGGGGTCTTGCTAATTGCTGCTTCTCGGTGATGGGTAGAAACCTTGTTTGTTTGTCTGTCAACACATCTCCCAAAAGAAGAGTTGGTTGGCTTCATGTTTTTAGAAGCGGGGTGAGAGTAAGGAAACAGATGGTTGGTAGAAAGAAGCTGTCATCATTTGGGATTAGACAGTAGACCAGAATTACTCCTTTACTAGACAGTCTCCTGAGACATGAGATTCATTCACAGATCATGTCCAATTTCCCTTCCTCTGTAGCTCTCCTGTATGAGAACGGATTTATGCTAGCGATCTTTTCTTTATAAGTAAAATATTTGCCTAAAATTCTTGAAATTACTGCATATTTTTTGGTCTTGGGTTGAGGGGGAGGGGATATTTCTCTCTGTGCAAAGGAAAGGCTGTGTGAGCACCCCCATCATGTCTTTCTGAAACCGTGACGAGGGTAGAAACAGATTAACAGAGTGGAGAGCAGAGCAGCGCTGCAATGGCTCCCTGCAAATTACCTGTTAAGGAAAATGCTGCCTTCAGGTGGTAGCTCTGTGTTGCAAGGCCAAGACACGCTCATCTTGCAGTGCATTGCATTTAGAGACTGGTAGGCAACTCGGCGAGATGCTTGAGAGATGGTGAATAGGTCCACATCAACACATTGTGCCATTGATTATTGTCACCCAGAAAGCATGCAATTTGATAGAGGCTGCCATGCAGAAACCATCATACAGCTCCAGGCCATGCCAAAAACACACAATATATCTGTGTTTTCATCGGCAATGTTTTCTCTGAAGTGTGAACCTGGTGCTGCTGTTTAAATAGAAGCTCACATGCCGTAACCCAACCCAGACAGCACCCAGAGCTGCCAGTCAAAGACAAGAGAGTTGGGTACCAACACCCAGCTGTGGCTGGGAGTAGGGTCCTCAGGATCCCCTCAGTGTTCCTACACACACCCCAAATCCCATGTATAAATGCAGATAATGTCCCTAATCCACCAGCTCCCTACACCCAAATAGTTCCTCATACTTCAGCAAAAAATGAGTGGAGTGCTTATGGTGTTTGGCTTCTCACAGTGCAAGTGAAATGATGCAAGGGTACGGGAAGGCTTCATAGTCCAAAAGCCTCTTGGTAGCACACACGGTAGGTGACTTCCTAGTGACTTCACCTACACAGGAATTTGGGACTTATTTGTCCCATAACAAAACATTCTTGAAGTACAGGTCCTTGTTTGGCTCCATCCGGAAGGAATCTAGATCCAAAACCAGGACAAAGCAACTGCATCAGTAGAGGATTTGCAGCAGTTTAAATCTTCCATTTGGGTCATGGCAAGAGATGTAGTCCAGAGTTAAACTTTGTCGTCAGTGACACAAAGTTACACTAGTGACTATGGGAGGAGATAAACATAAATAGACACTTCAACTTGATGTTGATCTTTGCCACTAAAACGTTTGGAGAAGATTTAAAAAAAACAAAAAACCAACAATCCTTTATCCTAAGAGGACTTGTCTACCAAAACCAGCTATTCCTATCTTTTCATCCTTGAATCACTGTGTGGTGGCATAAAAACCTTTACCTTGGGGAACAGTCTTAGCAATACCTTCTGGAAGCATTTTAAATCTCCAAGCAATTATAAATAAATCTTGTAAACCCTTGGATTTTTTTAGGATGCTGAAACCATTGATGGTGACAGCGTGCTGGACGAAGTAAATCAGCCACAGGCATTAAGCTGATTTCTGTCATAGTTACAGGTTTGCAGAATAACTCAGGTTAGAAAAGATCTTTGGGTGTCATTTGATTCTGCCCCCCCCCAAAAAACATTCAAAATTGCCTTAGGCTGCTCAGTGAGTTTAGAAGCCTCCAAGGATATAGATTCCAGAGCTGTTGGTCAGGCTCTTCTTTGTGACCACCCCCCTTGCAAAGAACTTATTCCTTTTAATAAATGGCGATTTCCCTTACTGATAGCAGTTTCTGTCAGCTCATGTCTCCAGAGTTTGAAGGACCCTTCAAATTTCAGCCACATGATAATCTAGCTTACATTCAAAAGGGGAAAAATGAAAAGAAAAAAAAAATGTAGTTGACATCTTTGTCACTGACAAGTTTTCCCACAGTTGCAAGATGCTGCCTGAATAGGGCCCAGGGGACGGTTCTAGCGCACATCTATGACAAAAACTGTCACGGAGACTGTTAAAACTTTCAGCCAGTACTTTTTATCACAGACCACTTTCTGTATCTTTACAAGAGACCTGGCTTCTATTTCTTCCTTCTTGTTCCTGAAGATGGAGCGTTGCTCTACCATGACCTTCCTAAGGATGTCAGCGACTGGATTTACACCATAAAATAACATAAGGTTTCTCAGTGCTTCACTACTGATGCTTTTTTTTGCAGGCGTTTTGCAATGCATTTAAGACACCGTGAGCCACTGTCAGGAAGCTAAGGGTGATCCAGCACAGATGCAGCAGCAAGCCCAGGGACCAGCGGAGCAGGGATGAGCTGGTGTCTGAGCCTGAGCTTATTTGGGGCTCCTGAACCCCCAGGCAGAGGATGTGATGGAATTCAAACCTATAGGTGCTCTCGGGGCCCTGCCAAGCGGTAGACGTGCATACGCTGCGGTTAAGCAGGCAATGGAAGTGTTGTTATGGCACGAATCCTTTGGGTGCTTCCAGAAAACTGGCTCAGTTTTCCCACTTCTGGTGGAGGTAAGCTCTTTGTTTGGAAAAAACAAGCTGCTCTTGCGAGTAAAATGACAAACTTCAGTGATTTCAGAGACCCTGCAGCCCTTCTCCATAGCTTGTCCAGTCCTGGGCTGCCCCAGGTAGTAATAAGGGCTCTTTCTTCGGCGTTACAGGTATAGCATGGCTGTATGGGTGGCACATGGGACAAATTATCTTGGCATTTACCCCCATGGGAGCTGTGGGGAAAGTGTCCTTGCAGTGGGAATGGCTTCGTTTTCCCCAGCCCCAAACAGATTATCATCATGCCTGAGTTCTCAAAACTAACTTTGGGGTGTCTAATCATCAGGGTATTGTTTTCTGATGAAGGCATAGATACTTACGCTCACAAGCCCATCTGACACCAGCTCTCTTTTAAGAGCTGAAGAGCGAGATGCTTTCCCACGAGACAGCAATTTGCTGATGGAGGCAAAAGCTTGTCACGGCATGTGTGATGCTTTACGAATGTCAGAGATGTTAATGCCTCGAAAAAGAAATCTCTTCTCATGAGCAGGGGTCTGCTCTCACACCATCTGCGGATCTTTCGCTCCCTTCTTCCTTACGTAGAAACCGCAGACGAGCGATGCCAAAAGAACGTACACCAGATTCACAGTCGCTGCAATGTAAACACTTGTCAAACAGCGTGGAGAAGTGAAATACAGTCAAGGGCTTTGTGCTCTGATTATTTACTCTGAGGCCACATGCCAAGCAGTTCAATAACACTGAGGAACCCAAACCATCAGCTGCATAAACCCAGCATGACCTATTGAAAGAAAACTTGCTGGGCTTGTGCTTCCAAAGGTAGAAAACAGCTGAATTCATCTAGACAAGCATGTTTTCACTAATTTTAACTATTTTTCCCTGTGGGCCAAACTGATTTCTTCTGGTTTAAAAGGAATCTAGGAACAGCAAGTGAAATCATTGGGGGTTTTTGATTTTATTTTTTTTAAAGAAAAATTAACGAGGTGATTAATTCAGGCTTGTGATGAAAAATCTGAATTTTGTGAATGAAGTGACACCTTCCTATAGACAGTCAAAAATAGACTGTCAGACTTCCAGCCGTATTCCATCAAATAACAGGTTTTCAAGGGAACCACAGTTTCTCTGATAGAACAAGAGGATCTTGGAGTAGTTAATTCCTGGGGGCGAAAATCACGAGCTTTTGTCTCTTTGCCCTACAATCCTTTAGCAAGTGTCAAATTCAGGCACGTTGTTAATTAATTCTCTCCTCTCCTCTTGTCTGGATTGCAGATAATTCTAGAAATGTACTTGTGTTTGTGTTCTTGTAAGTCTCATGACATCTGGGGTGAAAGTCTTGGCTCCCATAGTGATGTGACTTCAGTTCTAACGTTGGGTTGTTCCAAAATTCTGTAGTCTGCAATTAGCATTCTACAATTAAATTCTTGAGAAACAAGAAAAGATAAAATGAGGGCTTTAGGGTCAGAGGGCAAGTGAAAAGAATCCCACATTTTTATCCTTTAATATCCTGCTACTAAAATTGAGACACTTTTTAAAATATTGCTTGTGTTTTATAAGAAAGGCTGGCAATAGCTTATCCTTCCCTTTGTCCCAAATCTTCCTTCACATGTATTTTCAGATATCTTTCCCCAAGTGTGAAGATCTAACCGATTTTTAACTTGCACCCTCTCGTGGCTCTAAGTACAACTATATTTGGTGGCAACTGGCAGCTTGACAAGATGGTCCTCTGATACAGCTGATATTACCAGATCTCTGCCTTCTTACCTGTACCCTTACACACTCCAGGAAGCTTCTGAACTAGAGCTAGGGTCAAGAAGAGATAAATGCAAGACCACATTCACAGGCTTAAATTCCTTATGGCCCCATCTCCTTTAGAAACAGATTCGGGAAGCCTGTGAATCACAAACAAGGTCCTAAAATATAAGCAAAAATATATCTTTGCCTCTCCAGCTACAGTTCGATTTCATGAAAAAGATTAGGAAGTGAAGTTTCTTTGACTTCAGAGTTTGGTTGTACAGCCTTCACTTAGCAGGAATTCTTTTCAGACTCCCGTGGGATTTTTTTTTCTTCTTTGCTTTTAGAAAGGAATGTAATTGACTTGTAGTTTTAAACAAACACTGCACATACGTGCCAAGCGTAATTCACTGGATGTGAATCTTAGCTGTCAGTTGCTCTGCCAATACCTTAAAAATGAATAAACATATACACCTTTTATGTAACATTGTGGTGAAATATTTTTACTTTTTGAAAGCGGCAGCCTGTAGTGACTGTGCGTCGTGCAGCACTTAACAAACTTTCTCTGTGATCAGCTGCAAGTACCGATAGAAAATCCTGTGCTAGAGCTGGGTAAAACCCGGAGGGGGGTTAAAAGTCAGCTTCGCCTTTGCAGCACAGAGTTCATCAGGGCTTAACTTAGTCTGTTATTCAGAAGGATTTTGTAACCCAGTCCGGACTCTGCTGCAGCCGAGCAGTCTGGGTGCCTTAGCTATTTTTTCTGTAGCTGGCGATTGCTGCCAGTGTTGCTGCTTGCTCCCAAGGCTGCTGTGCGCAGGTTTCCCTCGGTGCATACACCAGAGCAGCATCGCTCTATCCACCCTTCTCGGGCAACACCAAGAGTGATGGCAAATGGGAAGGGTGGGCTGGGTTTGTGGTGGATTGCTTAGTTGGTTGTCCTTATTAAAGTGACCTAGAGCAGCTTTGAGTTCCTTCATTAAACTGTTTTGACTACCCTTGCAAAGAAAGGTTACAGATCTGCCGTTATTGGTTCTGCTTTCACTCTATTTCTAGTTTCCTAGTAGAACTTCTACTGAGCAGCCCTCAATCCTCCTTTCGCTATGACTGGAGAAATGCTTGATTTGTTCCTGTATAAGCAGCTCAGAAATAGAAGGGTTTATTGCCCTCATTAAGGGAAGAGGCAAAATTGAAAGTTTAAAACATATGGAGTTTCTGTGTTACTTCAGTAAAAATGCAGGGAGCTGTGAATTTCTTTTCACATACGTGGGGGGATTTCTACTGTTCAGTTTTCAGCTTTATTTTGCCAGAATAAAATATTCAGCATTATCTTCCCCTAAGAAAAGGCGGACAATGTCAGAAAAGAGAAATTTGGATGGTTTTCTCCTTTCAGAGAAGCAGCTATGCAAAATAGGTGGAAGATGTATAAACTAGTATATTTCTGGTTCTTTAGATACTGAAACATAGATATTAACTCTTAGGTTTGTCCCCATAGGTTTTTGGAACAAAAAAGTTCATTGGCATGTGATGAAATGTCTCTACTATCTGTTTAAAAAAAAAAAAAAAAAAGAAATCCATACTTGCAAAATCACTGAAAAGATTACTAAAACCTGCAGTTCTTCTTCAGTGCAAAATTAGAAATTACAGTAATACATCTTACATTTAAGAAAGTCCAATATTTGTACTCAGAAGACCCAAATTTGAATTTCCTTCTGCTGGGCAAACTTAAAACACTTAAGCTAGAATGTTGCTTATTATTGATATTTTTTTCTATAGCCTCCATTGTACAGGAAAATTTTCTCCTGATGCTTAAACACATGAGTGTGTCATCCGGGGCTGCTGCTTATATTTTTTAACTGTTTTATAAATACAAGCAATCTTTATTTCAAAAGCACTAGTCAGGTCTCAGGGAGGGGAGGGGTGGTATTTCTTGAAGCAGGAAGGAACCTGAAAGCCTGTTGAATGAGAAGTATTCAAAGGCATTATTTTCAAAAAGAGAATAATCTGATATATACCTGAATCCTAAAATCAGAATTAAATTATAATTCAGCACTAGCTTTTCATTAAGCCTCAGCACCATACTTTAAGAAAGAAAAGAAGTCATTCTTGTTGCATGCATGACTATATCGCTGAACCGGCAGGAGTATTGTGAGCAGTGGAAGAAATGGGCAAAAGATATAGAAAATCTTAAGACTGAACTTTGAAGAAATGATGACGACAGCCTTGACTGACTTTTGGCAGATGCTCCATGTGTCACTTTACTGTCAGAAAAGTCATTGAGCCCTCTCTACACAGAGCTCTGTTCACGTCCTGTTGCACAGGAACAAATCTTCCTACAATCTGTCTGTCAAAAGAAAAAGGAAAAAAAAACCCTAATAAAAATAAAACCACCCACCTTTTTTCCCAGTGGACAAAAAGCACGCAAGTTTTTCAACAAGCCGCAGAATCAATAAAACTGTAAAACAGTTTGACAAAACAATGTGTTCCATTAGACTGGCTAGAACACCTTTCAGCTTTTCCTATTTTCAGACTTGTTTCTTCTGGTTTTGCTCAACTTGTTGTAGTTGTTTTCCTTTGTCCTCCTGTAAAAGTGCCTACGTTCTGCATCCAAGGAGGCAAAAAGTTGCTCGGCTCTCAGCAGTGGTAATCTTTTTAATAATATGTAACATTCACTGCATAAAATATTAGGAGGGACTCCCAGGCACATAACTGCATAGTTACGTATCTAACAGTTGCAAGCTCAAAAAATTATTTAGACTTCATACGTTGGGTCCTTTTCAGAAATAGTTATTTGTGAGATCTCCTGATAGAAAGAAACATGCCGAAGCTTTCAGGTTTTAATTTCCCCCCCACTATTTATACAGTTGAGCAAGTGGAACTGGAGCAGTCAATTGCTGGCAAGCTAAAGGTTTGTTTTCAGTAATGGTAAATAGGGCACTTAAATTTTCAGCATAAATGTGCTTCAGCCTGGCCAGTCTGCCTTGGAATAAGGCTTCTGTTTCTTTTTATTTCAAGTTGATTGAGGAAACATCAGATTAGACAGTAGTTTTACCCTCTTCAGAAAAAATTACTTGCCTTGTCTTGATGTCAGGGCAGAGACCACAGGATAATTCAGGTTGGGAGGGACCTTGGGATGTCACTGATCCAACCTCCTGCTCAAAGAGGGTCAACACGGAATTTAGATCAGGCTGTTCAGGGCTTTATCCAGTGTGGTCTTGAAAGTCTCCAAGGATGGAGACTGCACAACACTTGTGAGAAACAACTTCTTTTGCGTTAATTTTTGATTGCAAGTACCATACAATAGGCATTATTAACCTTTATTAGCATATTAAAAACCCCTAAGGTGACACAGGTGTATGTGCCATCAACTTTTAAAACACTGAGTCAATGATAATTAGAGGTATAAATGGTTGTTATTTTGCTTCTTAAAGGTTTATTCGTTGAATATTTAAAATGGGATTAACTTCTCTGCATTCCTAAAAAAAAGATTATTTGTTGCTTTTACTCAGCAGAGCTTTAATACATTTATTTATTTTCTGCTAATGTTTCTGTGTGAAACTACTTGGATCAAAAGTAAATGTTTTCTCAATAAAAAATTATAGGTGATG
This sequence comes from Elanus axillaris, assembly GCA_026212715.1. NCBI lineage: Eukaryota > Metazoa > Chordata > Aves > Accipitriformes > Accipitridae > Elanus > Elanus axillaris. The sequence goes on from JANZLQ010000056.1 coordinate 43,997,186, forward strand.
ATGGAACTGGTGAATAAATATTCAGTACTAAAAATGATGGAACAAGAATATATTCTTGCACTTTGGAAAAAGGAGATGGACTCCTTCATTAACTTAATTTCACCTCCAATTAAGTTTATAAATAGAAAACTCTTCAGACAAATGAGCTTGTATAGGAAGCTTTAGCTATATTGCAAAATTTCAATATGAGTTCCTTGATTAGATGATGAGATTCATTAAGTACAGTCACAAGATAATCCTAAAATGGCTAATTACTGCCCTACATGAATTCTTTTTGCAAGAGTTGAGGAGCATATGCAATACCCCCAAAGGGTTTTGGGGGGTTTTCTATTGAGTTTTTTGCATATGTTTACAGGATATTGCATAGCAGTTAGGCTGATTTATCTCTGCCATTTCTTTAGGCATTGAGTTGCTCATGTCGGTATTGCAGGGTCGCTTTCTGTACTCGACTTTTCACAGAGGGCAGGAAACGCAACAGTTTGATATAAAGATGAAAAAACCCTCCCAGGTTATTCAGCCCTGTCATTCATTCCTGTGATGAAACCATGGCATATAACCATGTCCATAAATATAGCAAACTTCCACCTGATCTGCCAAAATAGTTAAGATGCGTGTCCCAATTGTTCTTTTAGAAAATTGTTTGGAGTCTTACTCACTCAGCTGGCACAACAGCTTTCAATTTCTGGGCCAACTAATTCAAAACAAGTTTATTTTATCTGCTCTTGTACCAACTTTGCCTTTAACTTTGTCTCTTCGTTCCTGATATTTAGTCACTGCGTATTTCACAGGCAGCGACAGATATCATGCACTTAAAATCAATGGTAGGGCTTTTTGGCTTTCTCTTAGTATGTAAATTTTAGAGACTCAAATCTAACACAGAGAGTATTTTTTAAGTTAGATGGGATGAATTGCTCTGTAGAAGTATCATCGTATTCTCCTGGCCTTACTGGTGACAGAAGAAGCTTATGTTGCCCAGATAACTTCAGCTTGGATGAAAATATATAAAGGGAAGTGGAAGGGCCCTTGTCCTTAACAAACCAAACTTTTGGCTGCCTTGTCTCAGATAATGAATTCTCTCCTGAATGCAGAGTACATCAAATGGTGTTCAGTACTTCACACCAGATCTCATCATGGTCCTGCAATAGCTATGCTCCTCTGAGGGTATTTCTACTAATTATTTACTGAAATTATTTATGAAATACAGAAGTCCACACGGGACCCCAGTGTGCACACAGCCATTGGCTCCCACGCGTTCTGGGAACCCACAAGAAGCAAAGGCCTGGATATGCTTAAAGTCTTCCTCATGCATTATTTGAAGGAACATTTGAGAATGGCCTTGGAGACCTTGATAAGGACTTTGCCACATGCGTATTTTGTCTGGACCAACTGGTTAGTCTCTTGCATAGGTCGTGAGGATTCCCAAGAAATAAGCACTTTTAAACATAGGTCATCCACCACAACCGAAGTGTGGGAACTATTTCACAATAGATGGCTTTCACTGCCTCCTTCCACACCCAAAAGTTTTGTGACCAGTGCTGACTGCCTAAACACAATGTGGTCCCACCACTGCAGCCACATCTCCTGAACACAGAACCTCCAGGTAGCCATGAGCAAAGCAGTTGCAACAGCAAATGTTCCCACAAAGTCATTCTTCTTTCTGCTTCTTTCAAAACCCCAAAATAACCCCCAAACCAAAAAACACTCCCTCCCTACCTCCCAAAAAAAAAAAAAAAAAAAAGAGTAAAAAGAAAAGACAAATGTGTAGGGGAGCAGAGGTTAGCTTGGTTAGGCTGTCCTCCCAGAGTAGTAGCAAGGCTTCCTAAAAGAGACTATGAGAGAAAATAATTTTAGATAGAAGTTCAACCTGCCAGGCTAGTCAGCGGTGTGTCTAATACAAAGCCTTCTTATTCATCCCTGACATCTCTAGGAAATAAAGACATTCAGCTCCCTGTGAAGAGTTTTGAAACAGGACTGTGAGGGAAGTAGACTGATTATGGATGTAATCCCACATCGTTCATCAAGGGCAGAGAAGGGAAAAGAAAAAGATGGGATAATTGCACGAAAGGACAACAGACTCTGGCTCAAGATCACATTAAGTTCTCTGTCAACAGTCGCAGTACAGGGTGCAAACAGCAAATATGTAGACACTCAGAAACAGAGGACTTTTTCATGTGCGTTTCTTAATAACATTAGAATAGGTCTTTTATTAGGAAATAATAAAACTTTTATTTGCAGAAAGAGGGTTATTCTTTCTTTCAGCATTACTCAAAGCAGAATGCAATGTAAACTAGAAATTCTCCTGCTAATTATCCTCCCTTACAAGAAAGATGTGACAAATTAAAAATCCAGTGTAAGCACGCAGAAATAAGGTGTATTCAAAACAAGGCGTTTGGGTGATGCTTTTGTGTTGATCAACAAGAGTGTTTAAAAAATTAAGTTGCTCACCGGGCTCAGCTTTCAAATGACGGGAATTGGTATATTTGCTGAAGGAAATAACTGGTTGTATAAAAGCTACAGTTTCAGCTGGTGCTAACTCATTCATTTGATAGCTTCACTGCTCAGAAGCATGTATTTACACTGAATAAGCTCAGGTCTGTGTTCAAATATATTGAATTCTTAATGCAACTGAGTAAAGCAGTGAATAGGAATAGATATTGGTGTTAAGCAAAATAGGCCAATTCTTCTTTTGATGCAAAACGAATGTGTCAGCATGAAAATTATGTGTTATATTTGAGAGAAGAGTTGACTGCTTTTATTTTCCTCTCTCATGCGTTACTAGAGTTTGGGGATCACTATCCCATTTATAACAGAGCACAGACCAGGGATGTGACGCCCTAGAGAATTGTCCGCAGGGTGTGAGTACTGGCCAGCTCACACATCAGAGATGAGAAGGGCAGGGAACAGTATTAGAAAATGTCAAAAATGTTGGGAAAAATAATAGCTGATCATGTTAACAGTGTGTGACCCAATAGAAGGCTGAATGTGCCCAGGTTGAAAACACAGGGAGAAATGTGAAGTAAAAGCTTAGAAGTACAGAACCTCCTTAGCTTTCGACTCACATAGGCAATATACAAAATTGTTTCACCTAAAGATTTAAAAACTCTACACTTAGAATCTGGACTATTGCCCCATATATGATCACAGAATTATTTTTCACAAGATTATGGGAAACATTTTAAGGGGACAAGCTAAATCTTTTCTTTCACCATAACTGCAGTGATAAAATCACCTTGATGGGAAGGGGTGACCCACATTCTTCGATTCTTCCTGTCAGAGTGCTCTAACCGCTAGGTATTTGCCCCAAAGAATGGGATATCAGAACCACTATTCTCTCCCTCCAAAAAATACATCATAAATTCAGGGTTTTTTTCCTCTTTACTTCTTCAAGCTGCATTGCCATGTTGTAGTGACCTACCTCCAGGCTTGTGAGAAAGATGGGGTTTTCTACTTATTAATACATGGAGGTGCCGGAGCGTGTCCAGAGACGGGCAATGGAGCTGGCGAGGGGCCTGGAGCACAAGTCCTGTGAGGAGCGGCCGAGGGAACTGGGGCTGTTTAGTCTGGAGAAGAGGAGGCCGAGGGGAGACCTCATCGCTCTCTGCAACTGCCTGAAAGGGGCTGTGGTGAGGTGGGGTCGGTCTCTTCTGTCAGGTGTCTGGTGATAGGATGAGGGGAAATGGCCTCAAGTTGCCACAAAGGAGGTTTAGGTTGGATATTAGTATGAATTTATTCACGGAAAGGGTTATCCAGCATTGGCAGAGGCTGCCCAGGGAAGTGGTGGAGTCACCATCCCTGGGGGTATTTAAAAGCCATGTAGACGTGGTGCTTAGGGACATGGTTTAGTGGTGGCCTTGGCAGTGTTAGGTTAATGGTTGGACTTGATGATCTTAAAGGTCCTTTCCAGCCTAAATGATTCTCTGATTCTATGAATTAACAGTACTCTTGTTCAAGGCAACATGTTATCATCTTCCCTTCCAGCTTAGTGAAATCAGCAACTTCTTCATAATCCCTATGTTTTTCTGCTTAATTTTGACTCTCTGAATTCAAGTTGCAGTTTCTCTAAATTAAACTTCTAGCAAGGTTCTGCCTTCAGAAAAACATTAATAACCTCTGCAGTGTCAAAGCTACTTGTATGTGTTACTGGAGATATACTGAGCTCTTCAAAATATTAACATATCACAACCATATTGGCTCAAAAGCTAGTCTTTTGTTGCTGTCACCCCCAAACCCTTTACAGGCAAATAAGAGAAAAAGTGCATGTTAACAATACAAGAAACTGCCTTTGGAAAACTGGAGCTTTTCAAGACAAAAATAAGGGGAAAATGCAAAGGTTGGTCTGAGATATATCCTCAAGAGTGAAGAAGCAGCCTTAGGTGGACCTCATATACCCAGATGTATATAACTATAAAAGTATGAAACTGTAAATAGGAAAACAGACCAGTCATGAGAGATTTCCCTCTGAACCCAACAGTTGCTCTAACGATGATCTTAATGGGGAAAGAGTTTATTTGCTGTCAGAATTCATCACTGGAGAGCAAGCTCCTCCTCTGTCAGCTTCATCCATTTTCCAGACACAGTGCTGTTCTTTTAAGCTTCTTGACAAGAACTCATGGTAGCACCAGTAGTTTCAGGAGATCTTGGCTTGCTGGGAACTATGGAGACGCTACACTGGATGGCCCTGGATTTCCCCAATGCCCTTGAGGTTAGGGCCCTTAAGGGCTCATGGTTTTTTATTTCATACTCATTGGCAATGCAGGAAAAAAAAGATATTACTAGAGGCCTGTGTATTTTATATAATTTCAAAGGAGAAAGCTGTTGATAAATTCTGACTGTATCTGATTATAAATTGGTCAATATATTACTCGAAAACTCAGCAATTAAAAGGAGGAAAAAAATTATTTAGCAGTAGCCTAAGGTGTGTGGTATGGATTACAAGTATGCTAAAAATATTCTGTCCTGTTCTTGTATTATTCTGACTCGATGGGAAACTGTCATGGATTTGTGTTCTTACTGATGCAAAATGCCAAACTCCCAAAACATCTGCCAGCATCTTTTAAAGTCTTGTGTAATTGCAAAGCTATATTGTGCCTGACATGTTCCTCAGTTGGGAACAGTCAGAAATAGGATGGAAAATGCTTTTTCCTTACTGTGGGTTTTGATTTCCATTAATAAAATTTCTTTTGCACGTAACAGAAATGTTAACAATCCAAAATAAGATATCTAATATTATACTAAGGAAATAAAAATCATGTCTTTCCTGTTCTTCAATGTTATTTTAGAAAAGTGGTGTTTTTTCCAATAGCTTTCACATTTTATTCTGTTATGATACATGATGCAAATTCCACATAGTCTTAATCAGGTAGATGTGACTGATCTGCTTGTATTAACATCAAACTCGTGGACCTAGAATCTGGACTGAGCCAACGTCCGTCTGCTAGGATTATATATCATGGTCAAAAGGCAGCGTGGCACTGAAGTATTCCTCTGCAGTTTATGCCTTTACAAATGTGATTACAATAGGCTATAGAATAACAAGTATTAGAAAACTGGGAGGTGGGGTGTGAAGGACTTGTCCATAGACATTTTTTTTTTAAGACTGAGAGCTGTACTGTAAGTCACTTTGTCAGTATTCAGAAAACCTAAATAAAGGTGATGAATCCTGCTCAACAGTAAAAAATGATACAAATAAGTAGTTTTCTTCAGTTCTTTTGGTTTATTAACATTGGCCTTTTCTCCTTCTTACTGTGAACTTGAACTCTGCACTCATGTCTCCTTTGGATTAGATAGAAAGATGAAGAAAGGAGAAAATCAGTTTAAAAACAGTAATCTGGGCTTCTCTTACAACTGTTACTATATTTTTATAGCCAATTAGGCTCCCAAAATGAATGCAGAGTCATCAGTTGCACGGTTAGGAGGAAATCAATCAGTTGCCGGAATAATGGGGATAGCTTTCAAGTTGTGATGCTGTAGCACTGGCAAGATAAAAGTAATTTTTTTCAGTGGGAAAGAAGTTGGGGTTTCCCCTGTTGTATAAGTCAGTGGCCATTGAAACTGAGCTTATAGGTGGATTTGTTTTCACAGAAGCAACCTGACTTTTCTTCTATTGAGATATCTTCTACTGTCATCATATAGTTGCCGTTGCTGTGGTGGTGGAGACTGTCTGGAGGATATTTATAACCATTGCCTACTTCAGTGGTAGAAAAAATATTTTTCCAAGCACCTACTGGCTCATTATTTCTTTCTGCTACACAAAGTCATAGAAATAAAGTGCTGGAAGAGACATCAAGAGCACATACAGTGTGAGCATACCTACGTCACTTCTAGGAGATGATTCTTTTTGAAAATTAATTGGAACCCACGGGCTCATAGTCCCTTCAGGAAGGCATGCCAGGGAGTACTTGGGTATCTGAGCATGTGAGCAATCACATACAAATAGACCCTTCCTTTGCTTTTGGGACAGAGTAGCCCTGAGGCTGCTCCTAGGTCGAATTATACATTGGCCAGAAGTGTAGGGTCAAACAGCTCTTAAGTGATTTGCATGTGATTTCAGAGGGAAACTTTGATCTCTCTCTGTTTCTTGTAACAACTTCAAGACACGTAACCTGTCATGCCCATGGACCTAGTACCCTGTCTCATCTGGCCAGCATCACCATGAGGTCAGATTCGGTAGAAGCTTGCTAATCCTGGGACATTTCTTGATGGGTCCTGACGCTGCTGGGTGCAAGTGTAACCTGCAGACTGGCTGCCTCTGGGGACAGCACAGGTGCATGAGGCTGGGTGCAGGAAGCATCCCAGGCTTTCAGAAAATCATGACCTGCTTCCCCACAAGTGGCCTGGTGAAGTACATGACTCGTGTTCGAGTTACATGCTGCTGAATCAGGGTTCAGATAGGCTGCCCTGGAAGGAAACAGCAATATTCGTGTTACACTGGCCTCCAAACAGATGGATAAGAGCTGTTGTGAGCAGTGTGTTTATTTGATAATCTGAAGTAACAAAAATATCCTGCAGTACCCAAATGACTGCTGTTCAGGGATCCAAACCACTCATTTTGCAAATGAATTTTCTAAACTTTTTTTTTTTTTTCCAGTGCCTCCCAAAGGAAAGGTACCCCACGCTTCTTCGTAAACTGTTCCCCCACACACAACAACAAACTAACAAGCCCATTAATAATTTTCTTTGCAATGAGTGTAACTGAGCCTTCCTGGGACAACTTAACTGCTGTTGAAAAGGGCTCTGGGGAACGATTAAAAATGTTCAGTTCAGAGCTGGTTTGAGGGGCCAATGGCTGCCCTGACAGCTGGAATGTGCAGGAAATTTCGTTTACCAAAAGGCATCTGAGCCCTTCTTGACCCTCTGGGATTGAGTGGTCACTGGTAGCTGCTCTGAGGATACTTTCAATATTTAAAGAGTTCCCTTCCCCTTGCTCAACCAACTGGCAAAATTTGGAACACCACACCAGGAAGATGTGTTAATGGTGAATAGTTCTAGAGGGGATTATAAAAAGAGTCTTCATAACAAGCAAAGCAGTTTTGATGCACGAGAAGGGAAGCCTACAAAGGGTGGAAGCAAGGACAGGTATCATGGGAGGAATACAGAGAAATTGTCAGAGCAGCCAGGGATGAGGTTAGGAAAGCCAAAGCCCTGACAGAATTAAATCTGGCCAGGGGTGTCAAGGGCAACAAGAAAAGCTTCTATAGGTAGAAGAAGAAGAAGAAAAGACTAGAGAAAATGTGGGCTCTCTCCAGAAGGAAATGGGAAACCTGGTTACCTGTGACATGGAAAAGGCTGAGGTATTCCATGACATTTTTACCTCACTCTTCACTGGCAAGTGCTCCAGCCGCACCACCCAAGTCACAGAAGGCAAAGGCAGGGACTGGGAGAATGAAGAACCACCCACCATAGGGGAAGAGCAGGTTCAAGACCATCTGAGGAACCTGAAGGTGCACAACTCCATGGGACCTGATGAGATGCACCTATGGATCCTGCAGGAACTGGTGGATGAAGTGGCTAAGCCCCTATCCCTCCTATTTGAGAAGTTGTGGCAGTCTGGTGAAGTTCCCACTGTCTGGAAAAGGGGAAACATAACCCTCATTTTTAAAAAGGGAAAAAAGGAAGACCCAGGGAACTACAGGCCAGTCAGTCTCACCTCTGATCATGGAGCAGATCCTCCTGGAAACTATGCTAGGTCACATGGAAAATAAGGAGGTGATTGGTGACAGCCAACATGGCTTCACTGAGGGCAAATCATGCCTGACAAATTTGGTGGCCTTCTACAATAAGGATACAGCATTGGTGGATAAGGGAAGAGCAACAGACATCATCTACCTGGACTTGTGCAAAGCATTTGACACTGCCCTGCATCACATCCTTGTCTCTAAATTGGAGAGATATGGATTCAATGGATGGAACACTTGGGTAAAGAATTGGCTGGATGGTCGCACTCAAAGAGTTGCGGTCAACATCTCGACGTCCAAGTGGAGAGCAGTGATGAGTGGCATTCCTCAGCGGTTCGTATTGGGACCAGTGCTGTTTAACATCTTTGTCAGTGACATGGACAGTGGGATTGAGTGCACCCTCAGCGAGTTTGCCGATAACACTAAGCTGTGCGGTGTAGTTGACACACTGGAGGGAAGGGATGCCAGCCAGAGGGATCTTGACAGGTTGAGAGGTGGGCCTGTGCCAACCTCATGAAGTTCAACAAGGCCAAGTGCAAGGTCCTGCACATGGGTCAAGGCAATCCCAAGCACAAATACAGGCTGGGCAATGAGTGGATTGAGAGCAGCCCTGCGGAGAAGGACTTGGGGGTTTTAGTGGATGAAAAACTGAATATGAGCCAGCAGTGTGTGCTCACAGCCCAGAAGGCGACTCACATCCTGGGCTGCATCAAAAGAAGCGTGGTCAGCAGGTTGAGGGAGGGGATTCTTCCCCTCTACTCCATTCCATGAGATCCCATCTGCAGTCCTGTGTTCAGCTCTGGAGCCCCCAACATAAGAAGGACACAGACCTGAGTGAGTGGG
>JANZLQ010000056.1:44006302-44023419 GCA_026212715.1 Elanus axillaris
CCCATCCCTGGCAGTGCTCCAGGCCAGGTTGGATGGGGCTTGGAGCAACCTGCTCTGGGGGAAGGTGTCCCTGCCCATAGCAGGGGGATTGGGACTAGGTGATGCTTAAGGTCTCTTCCAACCCAAACCATTCTATAATTCTGTAAGAAAGGGTACAGCAGAATTCTGAGTCTTGAATCAGCCTGAGTGTAATAGTCTGGTAGGAGAGGATGTACCCCATTCTCTGGGATTGGACAAGTGGATTTGAGAGTGGCAGCAAAAAAATTATTAGAAACTAACCACAAAGGGAACCCCTATTCACAGCTACCATTTGAAGGAACAAGAGGCATCTTAAATCATCCTTGTCTATACCATTAGGTATATTTATGGAGAACAAAACTGAGCTGGCCATAGGAATGAAAGTGCATGCAGGTTCTTGCATGCCCAGCCAACAGTATATGATCCACAAGGAGGGCTACAACTTGGGGCTGTGGACAAAGTGGCCAAATACCAGTGTAAACATGTATTCTCCTTCTGTAGAAAGGATAATGAAACTCAATGGAAACAGTTTCCATAGCTGAAGTCATAGGTAATACTACAGCCTCACTTCAAGCAATCTCAAAAGAAATTCTGTCAAACTATGGGCCAAATTATGAATTGCAGTCAACCAAGATGACTTCTCTGGGTCTACAATGAGGAAAGTTAAGTAAAGAGAGGAGGAGATGGAAAGAAAGCTCATGACAAAGCACTGTTTGAGAGGTTTAGCTGCTGGCAACAAAGCTGCAGCCCAGGCTGTAGCTCATAAATGCCTTTAGCCATGAAAATAACCCCCACTACCATGTAGCCAACTAGAAGATCCTTAATGAAAGACCAAAAGCCACAAATGAAGCATAGCACAGGATGAGAATACAGAAGACAACTTCACACTTGTGTATTTTCTACTTGAGCCCCACTTTAGAGCTGGTCCCTTTGCAATGAAAGTCTAGGAGCTAGACAAGAGCCAGCGCTCAATGATAGTGTTGGAAACGTACGGTGAGGATCTGGGGTTAATGCTGCTTGGTGTATCACATCACACCTTCTGCCTTCTGTTCTCCGTAACCTATCTTCTGCCTATCCCCTGTGCCTATCTCCTAGCAGTATTCAGGTCTGAGTTAGTTCCTTCTTATTTCTTGACCAACAACCAAGTATTGTACTGCTATCACCAAAAGACCCTGCCCCCTTCCTAATATCTGCTGTTTAATCACTTAAGTTAACTCTGTGGCACCTAAAGATGCAGCTGCCAACCTTTCAGCAGATCCTCAAATGCACGCTCAGCCCTGTTCTTCTAACCCTTCACGCTTCTCCCTATACCTTCTTCTGGTTCCTGGGCCAGTGAAAGCAGCTGAACCACTTAGGACAGAGCTAACACAAAGGAGAAAACTGCTGTCTTATCACATACATCAATTTTCACATGGCCTAAAAACCACAAGTCTGATGTTTTCTGTTAGCTAGGCATTTATGGAGGCATTGAGTTAACCCACAGGAAATGCTAAATAAGGATCTTGTGTGGAATTTGAGCCGTATTCAAACGGCATGGAGTATCCATTCCGCGACCTTGTGCTCACTGTCCCCTACCACTGATCTCTTCCATAACGCTGTGCTGTTGCATGGTCAAGTGCGAGCTTTCTCATGTGGCTTCTTTCAACAGCTTTTTCCAAAGCCAGTTCTCACAGCTGATGCTCCTGCCTGGCCAAAATCCCTTGAGCGACAGAACCACTCTCTGCGAGCAACTGTCCTAGAAATTTATTTGCTTGAAAACAGGCTGGCTTGCTTCTCCTGTAAGGATTCCTGTACTCATTCAATAAAGCCAGATGCCGTGTCTACTACACTACCACCTGGGATGGTGGACATTCTGTAGTTCTGACAGGTTAACATGACTTCAGTAACTCATACATCTTCAGAAGAAAAAGAATACTCTCCCTACTCATTTTCACTCCTATCATTGCTTGTGATGAATTTAGTTTTTCTGACTAAAGGCTAGTTGCATTACTTAAATGAGTTCAACCACTTAGATGCAGTGTGGAATGTTTCCAACGTATCTGACACAAATACTATATTTGAATGTCATGCGATAAAAATAAACACAATGTTTATTCTCGGCCTGTGTTTAAATAGAGAACTACGGCTGAGATGAATTTAGTAAAGTAGTCCAAAAAGTAATCATCTGTCTTAACTGATTTCCTACTCCAACCTGCTCCTCAACACTTCTTCCAGCCCAGCAGAGACATATGAATGGAGAAGTTGTCACCCAATAATGTGACTTATTCCAAGAGCAGGTGCATATAACAATAAATATTTAGCGTGCTGAAGATCTTATTACTGCCTATGGCATTGCAGTGAGAAACATGTTTCCTCTTACTCATTGGAAAATTATTGCTGCTTTACTTCTCATTTTGTTGTGGTTTTATGATTCAAGAATAAAAGGACATTCCAAGAAAGTGTGCAATCTGTCTAGGTCAGCTGTTCACTTCTGCTTTGTTTCCTTTAATTCACATAGGTTACAGGGAAAAAATCTCTTATTGGGGAGTTTCTTCAATTCTAGGTTACTCTCCTCAATCAGGTTTTCACATAACCTTTTTCAGATCAGGTGGTCAAAATTATACATAGTATTTCAGAGTTTTAGTACAGAAATTGTTATACGACAATTGAAATATTCTCCAATGAGTTTGCTAGTAATGTTTGGTTTTAGACATGCAAAAAACGGAGTTCTCTGTTCCTCACAGCATGTCTAAACAGATGCACGTAGACCTGGTGGAAAAAGTAACCTATTGGTAGCTCTTGCTGCTTTAGGTGTGGTGTTCATAGATTAGTGATGAATAATGCATGGCTGAAAGGCAAAAGGTTGCCAGTGAGACTTTCTCATTGCTCACAGCTGTAGCAACAGGACCTATTTCTTCACGCTGACAGGGAAGTCAAAGGATGATTTGCTTCCAGCGTACTGCTTGCTCAACATCATTGTGGGCTAGTGGTGGCTGAGGAGGGATCATTCATGTAGCTCAACTACATACAAGTTTTTTGAAAGAAGTTTTTTCTCGGCATTTTAACAAGTTTCAAGGTCAATGCACAGCAATTCAGTAATTAATCCAGGTCGAAGTTTGACTGAGATGAGGAGTAGAAATTTCTCTATACCTAGTTTCTCTGCCCCTACTGTAACTTCCCTTTATATGTACAAAATTATTTTTTATATATCTGATGTTGACAGAACAAGCAAACCAAGGACACTTGGCTGCGAGACTTGTAGTTATCCTCCATGGGAGGTGTCATCTTTTCCCCATGCTGGAGGAGAATAACTTTCTTCTGAGTATTTTTCCAAAGGTGTAACTTTACCACTAATAATGAAATTACCCTACTTTACTATATTTCCATTCACTCTTGGTTTCTGGGAGAAAAGGATTTTTTCTGTGATTGTTTCTAAAAATAAGCACTTTATTGTTCAAAATACCATGAGTGACCTTCAGGATTAGCCAAACAGAAGAATGAGAGCTGCTCTGTAGATGTCCAAACAGCTTTTATTTTTATCAACAATTAGTTTGTGCCAAGAAAGAATGGAGATAAGCTTGCAGAAAACTTCTCAGAAGGGCTATAAGAAAATAGAAAGAAATTTGAGGAAGCAGTATATGAAAACATTGGGCCAGGTTACCATCCCAAGTGCGTGAGTATAAATTTGAAGTAAACATCTTAAAACTGATAGAGTGAATTTGAAGTAATTCTATAATACTTCAGGAAGAATAGGATGCTCCTAATTGTTAAAGCTTTCCTATATGACAAGTTAGTTCTTTCTGCTTATTAACTGGATCATACTCAGTGGAATTTACCTTTTATTTTCAAGGGTTACCAAAAATTCAAATGAATCAGAGGTATTTCACACTTCTATGTCCTTCTCACTGCTGCACTAGCTGTGAACATAGACAATGTGGAGAGAATCTCACCTTTACTTGCAAGGCACTTTCCTACTTTGGGAGTACAGCAAAGGGCCTCTAAGTGTGCAGTGAGATTTAACTGGTAGGAAAAAAATGAATTGAGGATATAAGAGTTTCACAAAGATACTGGTATTATTAATGTCTGAAGATGCAATGATAGTATGTCATGTAGCACAGTAAGAGATATGAAATGCATTTTTTTATCTCTTTTGTGTCTAGAAGATGTAAAAAACCATAATATATAGAACACAGTACAATGCTTTTACAGGCAAGACAAAAAATGCAGTTGATTTTTGGGATGTTTGAGTTTATTATATACTAAGATCTGTTTTCTTGGAAGTGTTGTTCAGTTTGCACTCTTAATTCTTATGTTGAAAACCAGGAACTGCAACATTCCAAATTCCTTTCTGACTTTGTAAAAAATTTGCAGCTTTTTAACATCAGTTTGGAGCCTGGAATCAGCAGGTGGATTGAAGATTTTTTAGTTCAATGCTGGAGAATTACAGAATCAAAAAGGAGCCCCAGAGCTATTCATTTACTATCTAACACCTGAAGCATATCTAGCTTCGAGGTACAATCCTTTATAGCTTTCCCAGACAGTTTCCTAATTAAATTACAAACCAGAAAAATCAGGGCAGTCTTGGCAAGACATTTGAAGGAATGGCACAGTGGTGGCTTGCAAAGGTGAAATTAGGCAGCTTTGGGTTTGGCCTACAGGCCTACTGGGTCATCTATGCTAACATTAGTTCTGAAAGTCACATTTTGCTCATCCTCAAGCTCATTCCAACCACGACATAACACAGAGATCCTCAGAAACTCATTGACCTTTTTGGATGGTTGTGATCTGCTTATATGGAAGTATGGGACTAGATTGGTACCTTTTGAAGCACTTTGTGCTGAAGTAACTCAGATCTCCAATGTATTTGTTTTGAGTGACTTGGGGTGATCTGAAATTAATTACGGTCCATCCTAGTGTGTAAAAGACTTTGTTCAGTGTCCATGCCCTTCCTGCTTTGTGATGGGTCATGAACACCCTATGGAGCCCCTGCTTCATTGGTTTCTCACTTATAAAATACTTCAGCCCTGGATAAATGCCCCTGCCTTCACACGCCTGCAGGGCTCAGAGGCCAAGCTCTCGGCACAGTACAGAAGGCCGGGCACACTGCCTGTGGTGAGACCGAAACAGTCAGTGAGCTGGCATACGAATCCCCAAGAAAACTGCAAAGCAGGAGGGAACCAGCTGCTATGCGTATTTTGTGCTACGTATCGCTGCTTCTGCAGAATGAAAAACAGAGGAGCGAAAATCTGACTATCAGGGACAGTAACATTCTCTACACTTCAGGTTACCTGCAGTTCTCTATAACAGGCACGCACCTATCTCACCCAGCACAGAACTTGTTTCTTGCCTTGGCAAAGAAAGCCTCCACTGCCTTGATTCACTTTTGCTGTAAATAGTCCCAAAGTAGCAGCAGACAAAACACTAGCAACTGCCACTGCTGGTGTGTGCATTGGTGCCCCTTGAGAAACTTTGCCTGGGACTAGAAGCCTCCAGAAACTTCTTCCAACCAATATTTATATGATTCCATGCATTAAAGTCAGATAAAAAGCCTTAATCTGCTCATTGCTTACCAGTGTTTGAGGATTTAACTTTAAAAACAATCATTTTTTCCAGTTTCTTTTCCCAGGTACCTCTTATAATGCTGTAGTCAAGAAGCAAAATTCTTCTTTGTGCTATCCAATGACTGCAGCTACTGGGTACAAGCCCTGTAGAGTGGCATGGCTGATGCCTAGAATGATGTTCATTGTAGCAAGGGAGGGAGGGAGGCAATGATTTGGGGAGGAGAGAGGGAATACAGATACCAAAGGGAGCCAATATTCTCTCTGCAGGTAAACTATCATGTTATAGAAGTTGGCAATATAAAATGCTTTCACTAAGAAGGAATGGTCTCTGAGATCTCATGACAATTCAATATTCTCACTCAATTTTTCCTGCCATTGTCTAGCAAGAGTGGAGCCTGCAATTAATTGATCCACTGACAAACGACCAAAGCAAAACCAAGTAGATTTGAGGCCAATTACCAGCCCTGGGGTGCTCATGACTTTGGGTCATCGTATGAGCTTTTTTTAAATTGACAACACATTCACACGCAGGATGCTTTAAATAAAATGATAGCAAACTGGAAGTAGATTTTTCTGAGGGCATTTGGGATCTCTCCAGCAGGGTTCATTTGTGAACTACGACCAAAAAAGTCTGTGCAATCAGACATCCTAGCTGGTGGCTTCTGATCCAGGTCTGGAAGGAAACTGCATAGCTCAATACGCTGATAGCAACAAACAGGAAATGTGATTTTTACAGATGCTTCTCAACCTCGCTAGAATAAGGGGTTTTGAGAACATTTGTAGCATGTTTTTAATGAAATAGGCCGTCTTGTGGTGGAATTATGTTTACGTGTGGACAGGAAATCTATGTCATTAACATTTGCCCATGGCCTTTGGCCATTATATATCTATCACATTTTTCACCGGGTCATTGTTCTCTAAGGCAGTCTCCGAGTGTACCAGAGGCTTCTCAGACAGCAAAATATGGACTGTGGCTTCAGCATGGTGGTTCTCGCTTGGAAATCAATGACTTGGAGAAGGCCTTAATGCCTTTGGAAACAATTGTCACTACATGCATAGGATTGTTAGGAAAAGGGCTGATGTGGTGATATGAAAACTGTGGCAAGGGGAGGAACTGGAAGTAGAGAAGTGATTTATCTTGGTTCAAACGGAGGGAAAATTCACTTCTTAGGATGCAGTCCATGCTGCTTCAGTGAAATGGTTCTGCATCAACTGGCTTAAAGATAAGTCCTTGTATGGCATATTCAGATCATGCAGTAGATACACTTTATAATGAGTAACCAAATGTCAGGATATATATTCAGCAATACTTCATTATCCTCTAAATGGTGTTGTTCAATTGTTCCTACCAACATATTCTTAGACAATGAGTGTTTGAGGGCCTTGTTTGACCCAAAGATCCTCTACCATGGTTAATGACAGGTATACATTGAACAGCATGCAAATGTGAAAACTAGCCATTAGAAATTTATGGTCTTCTAACAAGCTCTCAATGATATGAAATTAGAAAACATAAAACTCTAAATTCTTCTTTTTCTTCTACAGAGCTCACAGTAAATGAAATCTCAATTTACATGATGAAGTAAAGCTCTGTTAAAGAGTTGTAAACACAAATTTCTTAAAACATTAATTTTTATTTTGTCTTTCTGTAAGCCTACATTGTATCCACTGTCCAGAATTTGCAGGCTAAGGCAAAGAAATCTAATGGTAAATCTGGCATTCTGAAGAGTGCACTTTTATATTCAAAGTCATGTTTTGAGACCTGATTTAAAATGAATAAACTTTCCATAAACTTTGGCGATGGATTTGTCCATCACCATTAGCAATGGGCACGTTGTTATCCATTGGCAATGGATACAAACTGAAATGCAGGAAGTTTCATCCGAACATAAGGAAACGCATTTTGACTGTGAGGGTGACCGAGCACTGGCACAGGTTGCCCAGGGAGGTTGCGGAGTCTCCATCCTTGGAGATACTAAAAAAACCAACTAGAAGTGGTCCTGGACAACTGGCTCTAGGCAGCCTTGCTTGAGCAGAGGGTTGGACAAGGTGACCTCCAGAGCTCCCTTCCAAACCCAACTATTCTGTGTTTCTGGGATTTTTCTTGAACATGGGAAAATGATCAATCCTCCTCAATGTTCTTCCTTCTGAAATCACACCTTAGCAACACTACACTTAAATACCTTAATGGTTTGCAGGGTGTGAGAAGTATTTTGTTTGAAAGGTTGATGTAGGTATTTTGTTTGCTACCTGCAAACAAGGACAATGCAACATCACCTGCCAAGGCTGAGCAGTCAAGTGTATAATTACCTCAATCTGCAGCTCCTGCAAGCTGTCCCACTCCTTTTCTGCAGCTGAGTGGTTCTTGTAGGGTGGCAAAGCCTTCAGTACCCTTGTAGCTGGCAAATGGTGGCCCCAAAAGGAAAATTCAAGGAAAAAAAAATCTGAATTTAGCTTCTTGTTAGCAGCAATGAAACACCATTAGGATGAATCCATTTTTCTGTTAAAATATGTTGCAATGATACTGAAATGGCCTCTGTTTATAAATATGTTTAAAATGTCACAAAAGGATTTTGAAGTGACAATTCCATGATTCATTCCACTCTTACCTCAGCACTAATAAACTGCATCATTCTTTTCAAATCATAGGAGTAGCTTCAAGTGAGATTTGGGGGGATGAAACTGATGAGAGCAATGAGAAACATCATTAACGACTGTTCGGAAAAGGCAGGGAAAATAGTGGAAGTTTTTACAACAAGTGTTGAAAAATGGCAGCTTCCCTCTTGTTTTGCTTTTTTTGTTTTTTTACATTCTAGTAAAGGGTAAGTCCAGACTTTAAATTAGCAACAAATAGCTCCCAGAAACACATTAAATATCCATCACATAATTTTTTTTCACACTGTCTCTTCTTACAAAGGTAAAATAAGGACCCCATGTTTGAAGCCTGGGATAGCCTAAGTTAGAGATAACAGTACTGAAGGCAGAGATGTAAAGAAATCAGTAGCATATAACACAACAGCTGCCTGACAGAGAGGAAAAGGACCCTTCATCAAGGGGGCTTGGAGATACAACTGAATAATAAATGAATGGTCCTTACAGCCAGCTGGAGAAATGTTATCGCCCTTCAAATCACATCATGGCTGAATGTGAAGCTGAGAATATGCTTTCTTATCTCAGAGTCCCCTGGGACGTTATATTCCAGGTGCCTGATAAAGAGAGTTTCCTCTGCTGGAGAACTGTTGAAAGGCTACACCACAGGACTGAATGAATTTTATCATTAAATAATAACCTTGGCCTTTTTCATCTTTATTTTTGGAACAAAAGCATAGCTTTTTCCAGTAAAGGGTGCAGATCCACTTTTTTCATAAACACTAATGGCCACCCCATGGTAACGGTGCAATAAGAAAAGGGTTAGGGGAAGTTATTTGGATACCTACAGCTATTTGACCTTCTACTCTTTATTCTTTTTCAACAGGACTGTTGGGGGGAGGAGGGAGAGAAACTGGCTTCAGGGGGTTGATCTGCCTCTTCTGATGTCAGCAGCACTTTTGCCACAGAAATAAAAAGCTCTACAGGATACGTGTAATGAATGGAAACAACAGCCCATTAATTGCAAAACTGGATTCCAGAGACCCTCGATGTTTCATTGTTTTGTTAGCATTTTGACTGGTCCCATCAAATTTGATGCGTTATTAGTGTTTCACATACTTGCCCGTGCTTCTAAAATTAACCAGCTCTTTAAGAGAACCGCACCTGACTGCTGAAGCTGACAGTCAAGGCACATGGATATAGGCTGGGTCATGAATGCTTACTCTGATTTCTGCCCTTTTCCTAGATAATTCACTTAGGGCAGAGAAGGTGGGACAAATTGCATTGCTGTAAACTTGTGTACCCCTTTCAAAGGCAATATATCAACTTATGCATCAAGAGGAAGATGAGCTCTATCTGAAAAATGCAGTCATTAACTGCAGTATTCTACATTGATGTGAACTTGTGCATTCTAGTAGAGAAACTGCCTTCATCAAGAATTTTACAAACAGCTGAAGCACTCAGGTGCAGACAGTCGCTTCTTTATACTCCTAGCAATTATAACTGACAAGACTGATAAATTGCATCATCCTTTGAGATAATATGTATGCATCCCTTAGTTCAAGCCCATGTCTCTTATTGACGAGGTTTGCTTTTGTGGCTTTAGGCCATCTGCCTAAAAGAAAAGCCATCGGTGCTAGAAATGACCAGGCCTTACTGGTCATAATGGTGCCCACTGTATTCAACAAGATTTGTATCGCTTTCCAGGGAAAGTTGCAAGTTAACATCTATGAAATGAAATAGCCTGCTCTTCTAAAAGAAAAGTGCATGTCTTCCCAGTAATGTTGCTGCTATTCCCTACTATAAATAGAAACAGCTTAAAAAAAAAAAAAAAGGAAAAAAAGAGGATTCAAGTCATGCCCAGCTAGTGAAGAAATTTACTGACGACGCTCTGAAATCCCAAATGAGATGTGAGGTGGATCACTGCAGAAGGGTGGCTGGCTGGATCATGGGCCTGAGAAGGACTTGATTGTGCATTTCAAGTCAAATACATAGGTGTGCTTGCACACCCAGTAACCTACAGAAGGACCATCTAATGCCTTCCCTAGATTCTGGGCATGCTGGAATAAATCCTCATACAAGTACTAATGGTGTTGGAAAGGATAGAAAAATAACTACAAACCTTCTGTGGTCAAGATGGTCCTAGGAAAGGAACGAGTTTATATGAATTTTGCACTAACTTGATAGTACCCACATGGCACACTCTGAAGATGTTCCAAAGGTGTAAGGAGGAAACAGCTTCTGAAAACTGCACTGATGCAAGTACCTGGCATCGACCGCAGGCTTAAGTGCTTGCTTGTGCCACGCGGCCAGCCTGGGCATGGGTAAAGTCATCAATGCTGCCAGCCAGGGCTCCTCAAGCATTGTGCAGAAACTCTGAAGCCATAGAACAGCCCAGAAAATTCCATGGAAATTACTTTGCTCATGAAACTTGACATGTTTAAGCCTCCTCTTTTTGGAACGTAGGTATGGCCAAGGGTACGTCTTGATTTGAGTCCCCGGTGGCTCTTAATGCTACTTTTTGCCTATCAAAGCTTTCAAATACAAGAGGACAAGAATACCTGCATCTCTCCTCTTTCCCTGTTTTCAGTTCCAGTAGACAATCCCATGCAGCAAAGAGAGCTGCTCGTTAGTAAATCTGCTCCCAAAAGGCAGCTTGCCAGTCATCCTGGCCCACACAAGCTTTCCCTGTGTTTCAAAACCTTTACCTGAGATCCATGCACAGCTCATTTACTTCCCCTGAAATCTATGTGGTGAATTTAGAGCAAACTCTCTGAAATATTGTGTGCTAAGACAAGAGAAGGAAAAGAGGGGTGGCATGTGCCACTTGCATTCATCCTGTAGAACCAATACTTTGAGTGATACCAAAGAGCAATAATCCTAGGAACACAAAAGCTTATAATGTATAAATATCAATATTTGCTCCAGGAGTCAGAATGGGGCTTTTCATGTGAGTAACTGCAGTTTCTATAATGCTATCTGTGATGTAAAATCACTCAAGAAACTCTAAAACTAGAGAAAAATTTGCTAGAAGGGACAATAAAATTAAGGATGGCAACAAATTGGAGAACGAGTCAGCTGAGAAAGTGGAAAAAAGCTTTAGCACAAATCAGCACCTGCAAAGGAAAGACATCAAAGACAAATGGGGCAATAAAAATAGCAGCTCTGAGGAATGCTTCTATACCCAGCTTTTTGCAAAAAAAGCCATTACACCAGAGAAAGTAGCACTCCAGATTTGAGCAAGGAAGTGATATGCTTATTAGACTAGTGGACCAAGATGATAGCCTGAGTGCAAGTGAAGGCAGCTGCTGAGAGTGAGTGGAAACAACTTACCTCCATGAGGAATATAGTGAAGTTATAATCACTATATGCCGTGATTTTTTTGCCTCCTTCAATTAACACCTCTAGGTTTTGGTGAAGTGCCCAAGGAATTCTGTAATTAATGACTTTTTTTTTTTTACACTCAGTCTCCTGGCTGCTTTACCTATTCATTAGGGCTGGTGAAACATTTTCATTATATTTTTTTTATCATTATTAAGCAGAGCTTTTGTTTTTACCTAGGGAAGCAGTCTTGCAGAAGATCATTGTTGTCCAATATGTCCTGGGGAGGGGGGGAAGGGTTGTATATATATACACTGCTTTCATTCCCCTTCAATTTACACTGCCACATTACAAACCTTTTGGGGTTTAGAATTACACAGAAAAAAAAAAAAAACAAATAAGAAAATGTTGTGGACGGTATTTTCTTTTCTTGCTTCTTCTGAAGATGGCACTTACTCTATTTTCTAGCCCTGTTCTTTCTATCTCTTCTGCTAGAGATCAAAAGAAACAAGTGAGATTTAGATTCCAAATAATACACAGGTAATGGCAGGACTGTCTTGTCTGAACAGATTTCTCTGTAATTTTTTGGTTTTAATGTATGACTTCATAACATTATGATCCCACGCTACTGATGTCTTGTTCTTCAGCTTCCTCCTTGATCCTGTGTCTTTAAAACCTGCAGCATGGTTATTCCAGAACTGGGACTTTCTCATGTTTCAACACAGTGTGGTCATCAAAAGTGTTTTCCTGTGGCTGTTTTTGTTTCCTGAAAGTAAGTGCTGGATCTTGGCTTGAAGCTCCTGCAAATACAAGAGGTACTACAAGACATCCTTCTAGGTTCTGTAGTGAAAAGATAGTCCCTGCCCTAAAATACAATGGTTATTATGGTAGGATGTTTTGGTAGTTCTCTGCAGATATCTACCTTTCTATTGCCATCTCACAGTTCAGGAAGATTGATAAGGCTCTAAAAAGATGGTTCCTACGATACCTATGGATATATGCTACATGGTGGATGGGAGCTTTGGGCCAAGCAGTATTAATTGGAATAGCTCTATTGACTTTGGTTGAATGCCAACAAGAGGGAGCTCCATCCTTCTGATTTCCAGAGCTGTTAGTTACTTATGTTGAAGCTAGACTAATGTCTTGATTTCTGTGGGGGTGTGCTAATTTGCTGGCGGCATCCAATGACCCTGCCAGCTCCTGAACCCCCACACAGAATCCTGAAAAAGATATTCACAATCGCTTTCTGAGGTCTGTACCTCCTCTAATGACTATGTCCTAATTAACTCTTATAATTATAACCAAAGTTTTGACACCCCTGTGATGTATAACAAGTTTTAGGTTCAGCCAAAAGTACATAGTGTTCTTTCCGTTAAATTGGGAGCGTCTGCAGATGCATTATTGATGAGGATTTCTATAATGGTCCAGGTTGATACTCCTTAGGACAGTCTTCTATTTCTATGAAAAATTAAAGCTGGTCTTATGAATACTAAATCGCATTCTCTACATAACTAAGAAATGCGAATATAATTTATTGACAGGGCACTGGAATATCTGCATTATGAGCAGCTGTGTTGTTAAGGAGTCATTCAAGACCTTCAGAGTTCCCTTTCAACCAGCATTTCTACGACTGTTATTTAATAACATGAATATGGAAGCTGTGGAATGACTGTGTGTTTAGAAAAGCCCACAGCCAGATTTGGTGATTTGACTCATGCCACCAGAATGAGTCAAGGCTAACTCTATCTTTTGAGTCTTATACTTAATTCATGTAGTGCCAAATCTTAGTTAGATAACACAAAAATACTCTATATATTCTATAAATATTGTCCTTAATTCTTTAGTCAATAATATTTATTGATTTCTGAACTAAAATGCAATGTAACATTTCTTTGTAATTTCACACAGCTGCTGTATTCTCCTGAGCACTGGCTGTTTCACAAAGGCGGGTAAAATATCTTTATTGCCACGCTCAGCTCTATTTCATGTAGATGCAATACCTCTGAAATCTTCACTGCTCATTCTAGGCCTATCATTTCATCCCATCCCATCTGTTCGCCTACTTTTATGAAATGTTTTTAATCTCAGAAAATATGTTGCCTGTGGCAATCCATTCCTTCCTTGCTAATTACTGCCCTTCAGGTATCGTATGGCAATATCCAGATCTTCCAGTGTCTCTCACAAGTAAGTACTGTGTCAGAGAGTTACTCCGCTGTTGGGAAGCACTTTGGGGATGACAGTGCTCCCTCTCATTCAGTGCTCTCTGTGGTTACTCCAGCTGCCCATAATGACAATGAGCTGAAGCATCAGGCCCGGAGCCAGTCGATGGAGACACTGCCAACCCTCCAGGAGCTTATTGTGATATTCATTTTATACGCTGCTGCCAGAGAATAACCAGCAGGAGGAGATTATGGATCAGACGTGCTACTTATCTAGTCATTAAAGGACAGACTGCGTGTGGGTTTGGCAGTTTTCTTGTGAAGAGTTCAGTCTGGTTGGTACACTCAAAAATCTCTATGCAGATGAAAAGCAAAAGCAACTGACTACAAACGCATCATTTGGATGGAGCAATAACAAGGACGTTCTACGCTACCTTTAGCGGAGGGAGGGCAGTCTTCACCGGGTGCACTGTAAGGTGAAAAGATCAGGACCCTTGTGCAGTTATGGCAATTCATCTTAAGTGGAGATATGGGACTGAATTTCCTCTGGCACAAGAAAGAAGTTGGGATCTAAGAAAGTCCTTTCCTTTATGCAAGTGACTGGACAGCATCTGGTGCTGCCTCCTCTGGCCCCCATGGAGCAGTCAGGAGAGATCTGAGGGCTGGAAATCTCCTGGCTACACTGCTCAGCCCAGCTGCCCTCTCTAATCCCAGGCAGCTGTCCTGACTGCATCTGGGTTTTGTTGGTTGATCTCTTCTGGTCCTATTATTTGGACCACTTCCATTTGTAAAGAATTGCATCCTTTTGCACTGAAGATGGTCAAAAAATATAGGATGATCTACACTGCTTTGTCAACCTTGCTGCCCCTGAGTGGAGCTTGAGCTAGTTTATTTTTGGAAGACTTTGTATGTCCTGGAAGGGGTTCTTCAGTCTGTCACAGAACACCATCCTGCATCATGGAGCTTCATCATTCAACCGCTGCAGTTGGATGCAGGTGCTATATCCACCTCCACGGAAAAAAAAACAAACGTAGCTTACCAGAAGAGAAGTGATTTGCCACCTGCTTGAACAGGATTCCTAGAAAGCAGGATTCCTCCCAGGATGAGCAAGGCTTTGAGGCCAGCCCAACCAATGCAACGTGAGCTCCTGAAAGCTAAATACTTGTGCCAGAATTGTCATCTCATCACACAGGATTTGCTTCAGGTCTAAGTCTGGCTAGAACTGGTTTTAATTCTTCATATTTCTGACTTTTCACGGAACCTCTCAAAGAACAATCACATTGTCATGTGAAACAAACCACAGCAAGACCTCAGAAATAACAGCCATAAATTTACTTCTAGATTTCTGCAGATTTCCAGAACTGTAACCCATGCTAATACCTTCTTTCTTTTGTAAATATGGGTGCATCAAAGACTCCTTGTGACACATGCTACAAAATGAGTTCCCACTGACTTTCTCATTACCTGTCCAAGGGGATAGATTCAGATGTCCCTTCATAACAGGCTGATTCTCTCCAACCAAGCTTCATTTTCCACCAGAAGGGTGGTATGAAACTTGTCTGTGATAGTTGTTTGTCTGCTAGCTCAGTAACAGAAAAACACTGTTTTGCCTGTATGAGGCTTTTTCTCCTGAGCCACTGAGGCACTCTGTGATGTTCTTGCAACAAATCTCTAACTGGTTTTGTAATTTTTAAAGGTTGCCATCGATGGCCTTTTAGTTTACTTTTTCCTCCTGCCGAGACAACTCTGTATGTTAAAGACAGGACACAATATACCTCTGGACTGGAAAAGTTCTGCCAGCAGAAGGCACGTTATGAAATGCAAAACCATTTCAGAAAACTGTACTATTATCAGAAAGGTTCGCTTAACTAAACCCTTACATCATATGATTTTTGCTGGGTTAATCACAGCCACATTTATAGTAGACTAACTCTGTCAGTTAAGCCAGCTGTCAAGATTATCCCTGAAATCAATAAATACCTTTTAAGGTATCCCTTCTATGCCAAAAGAGGTGAAAGGGAAAAGAACCTCCTTTTTCTGCAGACCACAGGGGGAGCTTAGAAATGTTACAGTTAAAATCTAGACTAATTTGATCCAGGATAAATCTAGCCCTGGACATGCTTTGACAGTGTGGCTGGGTGGTCATTGCCATATTGGTGAAAATTTCTCTGGATACATACACTGTTAGAGTAAGAAACTCTCAAGGCATAGAGCGAGGCAGGAGAAGAACAAGCCAAAATCCACCTCTAAACCACAAACTCCTTCCAAAAACCACAAGAGAATTGGTTAGTTAAAGATTTCCTCTGGATTTTATCAAGTTTAGCAAGGATAAGAACCCTTTTTGTACCCACCAGAATACACAACTTAATGAGCTACTCCGAAGGGCAACAGGAGCCACTTCAGATGTTTTTCAGGATAGTTGTGCTATTATACTTGAAAACAGGAACTATGCAAGAGTGCCAGGAGGGATGGTCCTGATACAGTTAAAATAACAGAACTGAATGGTAGGAGTAAATGAGTGGCTTTCATAATGGAGGGAAGTAACAAAAAAAGATTCTGTAGGAAACTGTGCTGCTTAACACATTCATTAGTGACCTAGAAAAAGTATTAACAGTGAGGTTGAAAAAATTTGCTGCAGATATTAAGCTATTCCTGAGCAATAAGGACAAAGACCAATTGTGAAGAATTGCAAAAACACTTTACAAGATTGAGTGAGAAATAGTCACAGAATAAATTCACTGTGGATAAATGTGAAGGGGGAGACAAATGTAAAGGTGTGTGCCTGAAAACAAATCTGATGGGTTCTCATCAAACCATTACGACTCAAGTGAGAGCTTGATATTACAACAGTTCCATGAAAACATCAACCCAGAGCTCAACAGTAATAAAAAAAAATGCCAAATCAAATGCTAAGAATCATTAGGAAAGAAAAAGAAAGCAAAATAGATCATTATGACACTGTACAAATTCATGGTTCACCCAGACCTATTGACTGGGTCTCTTCATCCTGGAGAAAAAGGTGAATTCGGGGATTGGACAGTGGTCTACAGAAACGTGGTCAAAGAGGACTAGGGAATTACTTATTTTCTCATCAAATTCAAAGCCTGATCTAGCAGGTGCTAGGGTAAGAAAGGCAGTTTTCCTACAGTATGAGGTAGACCTGGGAACACATTGCCAAAGGATGCCTTGGATGATAGAAGTTAGGATCAAGACAGAAGACATCTATTGTGAATTATTAAATTAGCTCAGGGAATCACTACTTCCATGAAAATAGGGATTGTGTGGCTCAGCTCGAAGATTTGTCTCCCTTCAACCTCCCTTCATGGCTCAGGTATCGCTAAAAAACTTTGAGGTCCTGAGGAGGTCCTAGTAGACCTAAATGCGGTGGGAAGGGATGCCAGCCAGAGGTACTCTGACAGGTTGAGAGGTGGGCCTGTGCCAACCTCATGAAGTTCAACAAGGCCAAGTGCAAGGTCCTGCACATGGGTCA
>JANZLQ010000056.1:44024043-44053426 GCA_026212715.1 Elanus axillaris
CCAGGTTGGATGGGGCTTGGAGCAACCTGCTCTGGGGGAAGGTGTCCCTGCCCAGGGCAGGGGTTGGACTAGGTGATGCTTAAGGTCTCTTCCAACCCAAACCATTTTATGATTCTATGAAAATACTAGTAGCTTATAATACCTGCAGGGGAGACCTTTTGGGTCAGTGGTGGAGCTGCTGGTTGAACTACTGTGCTCAGACATAGCCAAGAAATGTATGTACCGTCATGCTCCTGATCACTGTGACCCTGACAGGGCCCAGCAAGCACCGTATCCATCACCCAAAGAAAGCACATCAATGTAGAAAAAGCCTTTGTTCTTGCTTGCATCTGTTTTCCATCTGAATTTGCAAGCAAGTGGTGAATTTTTTGATACAATTTTTATGCATTAGGAAGAAGAATCCCTTGCTGTGCTTCTGAAATTCACTGTAGAAGGAATCATTGCCAACTTGTGTGCAAGGCACCTCTGAAGGGTCCCCCTTGTACAGTAACAGCTTCAGAAAAAACATATACTGGTCATATTGGAAATAATTTCTTATGGGAAATCTCAAATCCAACCTCCAACCCAAATGAGAGTATTGGCAACACTGGATCAGATCTGATGTGGCTTTTTCCAGCTGAGTGTTTGAAGGACTATGAGAGTCTCTACTATACAACTCTGGAAATCCTATCTCAAATGAAGAACTATTTTTTCCCTGGGCTTAATGTAGTTCAAGTGAGCACAAGGCCTTCTTTGAGTGTTTGAGGGGGTCTTTCTGGAAAAGATGCCATATGGGAAATAAAAACTTGAAGTTTGCGGGTAAGAGGATAGAGGAAAAAAGGAATGAAATGCTAAAGTAAGTTTACACAGCATAGTTGTTTGAGGTTGCTCCACAACACTAAGTAATTCAGTGTCTATCTCAGCCCAGTAGTTCGAAAACCAACTTTCTTGTTACAATGAGAAGAAGATAGAGGTAACTCCTGGGGGTTTTTCTATGTACCACATTAAACACTGAACAATAGCCATCAATGGACTGCTTCAGCCCAAATTGCCCATAATGCCAGTTTACAGATACACAACCTGGGAAGCGCTGCAGTGGGCATGCTGACATCTGGAAGGACTTCCATTTCTCCAGCCAATCAATTAAATTATCTTCTCATTCCTGATCTGTCTTACGAATCATGTGGGTGACCATAACCTGACCTTGGACGCCTAATGCTCCCGCTAGCCACAAGACTCAAGAGACAACTTTTCACCGTAAGTACAGATGTTATGTGAATGCAATCATGAAAAATGGCAAGGCTTTTCTCAGTATTGTATGAGATCAGCAAAGGAATGCTGTTTGTAGGCTGAGTGCTGCTCCAGCTACAATGTGGCATGTTGTTCAAGGTTTTAATGTAATGCCATTGGAGCTGGTCCTGGATGAAGGAATTTTGTTCCAGTCTGAGTTCCAGATCTTCACACCAAGTGGGTAACTCCACGCATGCAGCAGAAACTCGAGCTCTGCTCACTCATCACTTTGGCACATTCAGGAAAATTCCTCGGATCATTTGTGCTGATCTGCTGTGCCTGCCCAGTTGGCCATCGCGCTGGAGGGCCGGCTCTTCGCATCTCTCCAAACCCTGGCTTTGACTGCTGCCGTCTCCTGTGATGGCTGCGGAATTGTAAGATGCTCTCTCATAGCATTTAATTGGTACCATCTTCCAGTTGATGATTGATTCCATACAAAGCCAGCTCTTGGGTTTACGCTCATTCCTGTAAATTTACATTCAGCTGTGAGTGGGAGCAGCTCCTGCAAAGGCTCCCACTGCTTTCTGTGGGCTGAGCAGGCTCAGGAGCAATGGTTGTATTTAGCTATTCATTAACAATTAATTGAGTCCCTTTCCAACAGTGGCCTTTGGGAGACAGAGAAATGAACAGAAATGAGGTAAACTTGGTTCTTCTTTCAGGAGTCCTACCCCAGCATTTGGTGATTCATTAATTTCAAACAAAATCTTTGTCTTTGTATTTAATAATCCTCAAAGACTTTCCCTCCCATGGGTCTCATAAATTTTGGAGTCCACAGACTTCTCACATTCAGCAAACAACTCTGCAGGTTATCTACATGCTGGTGGGCAGACCAGCATTCACCCTCCCATTTCATTCCTGATTTAAAATTCTAGGTTTAGT
Source organism: Elanus axillaris (assembly GCA_026212715.1). Classification (NCBI taxonomy): domain Eukaryota; kingdom Metazoa; phylum Chordata; class Aves; order Accipitriformes; family Accipitridae; genus Elanus; species Elanus axillaris. The sequence continues at coordinate 44,026,192 of JANZLQ010000056.1, forward strand.
ATTCAACATTTCCCCTTCTGTAATTATTTTTTTTAACTTGAAAGACAAACTTATCCAACTTACTGAAGCTGTTCTGCAGGCATCGCTTCTGTTTTTTGGTCCTGGACCATACAGAAAATGAGTTTGTGAAAGGTGACTTGCCTTTAGTGATACAGAGCTTAACTAACTGAATTTACTGTGCATCAGCTGATCTGTGGTAAATGGCAGCGTGCCCACATTTGGCCGAAGGCAAGTGCAAGACAAATTATCTCACATAACTAGTTTAGCTTTGTTTTTTGTTAATGTTTATGAAATAGCGGGTTTGGGGTTTTTTAAATTAAGGCTTGGAACTCCAGTCAATTTTGAAACTCGATCCTAGGCCTTACTTTCCAGCACTGTGACACTTTCCATTTTTCTCCTGGAATGCTCTTTTACCCTATCAGAGTCTTAAAACTGTGTTGCAGTTTTTTATCTTTCAAATCATTTAACCAGCTTAACTGTATTTCTAAAGTTATTTTACTGTCTGTGTGCATAGTAATATTTATTTGCATTGCAAGATTAACACAGGGTCACAAAGTTACAGTGGGGAGGAAAGGAGAAAATGTTGAACCCTACGACTACAAAAGCAGAAATCCCAAGGGCAGTAATTAGAACTATTTTAAATGAAGAAACCAATATCCATCTTGACATAGAAGTTCTCCATTAAATTATGATTCAGAAATTTTTTGAGGCACATGTATGCAATAGTACTAAGTGGACATTTCTTAGGTTCTTGTTATCTCTCCACTTGCTTTGTCTATATCTGGGAAGAGTTTGGGAATGTTTGATTTGGGGCTGCTAATTTCATGCTAGCAATATACCTAATTAATGATACGCTAGAGATTTTGACACACTATTTTATCTTGTCTTTACTGGTCTAGTAGGAGATTCTCCTGAGAACCTACGTAAAGCTACATGCTTGGTGGGATAAAGTTTTTCACTAATTCTTGAGAAACAAAAAAGTCTAAAAGCACAGAGCTTGAGCCTTACCTGTGTCACATCCGCAGGACACAGTAGCTTTTATCTGAGCATCTGTAGGCACTGAAGAAGATCAGATCTCAAACTACACAGAGGAGAAAAAACCTTCTTCTAGAAGGATGACTGATGACAGGAGAGTCCCAGAAGTGTCTCAAACTGAGCATCAGAATCAGTGGATGTACAAGAAAATTCAGAGCCGGCGAGGCTGCCAAATCCCATGAAGAAAATGAATGACCAAATGGGAAACGTTCTTGGGGACAGGATAAAATATGGAGACTGAGACATGAGCATTTGACTTTTTCCCCTGGCCAACCTACGTGTAGCAGAGTTTTCATGCCCTCAGTGGAAAAAAAACCAGTCAAAAGAGTTTCCTCCAATTGAACAAGCTCTCCAGGGAGCAGGAAATGTGATTTAAGTGATCTTGTCTAATCCATAAGAGAACCTGCTCGTGCTGTCCTCTGTACAGGCAGGGCACTCCGGCGGTGACTCCAGGAGCGAAAATAGAAGCAGTGCTTGAGTGTGGAGTGTGCTTGTAGTTGTGGGAGGCAGCAGAGATAACTGTGGCACTGCAGAGGGTTTTTTTCAAATGTGAAAGGGCAGGCAGGTCACCTTAGGTTAGCTCAGAGGTGAAGTTTAGCTTGTTTTCCTTAAAAAGCATGATATTTTTTTCATTGTCTCAATATTATTAACATTTATTCATCTCAGACCTTTTCTTTTTTCTTTCTTGTGGGATTTAATCCAGCAGAAGAGAGGTGGTATGGAGAAGAAAGGTGGCCTGGGGAACTGAGGCACAGGTTCTGTCAGTCTTTAAGAAACACTGAGAAAATCCCTGTTCAGAAAACCCTTTGTATCTTAAAAATGAAGTTCAAGCTCTGACATCACATTACTTTCAGAGACATAGCAGATGAATTGAATCCTTTGATTTCTTTGTTCCATTCCAAAAAAGAAAAAAAAAAAAAGAGAGAGAGAAAGAAACTCAGCATTATCACAATGTTCACGGGTCACTTTGGTGTTGCAGTTCGTTCCATGTGGAAAAACCTCTGGTCCTCTACAACTCTAAGGTGGCTACTAAAGAGGCTACTTGCAGTTTTCTCCCAGGTTCAATAAAACAGCTTTTATTGTTTCTGTGATGTATGCAGACTCCTTACTGAGAGCCTAACTTTGTCCCTATAACTACCACGATGTCTCAGTTGAAGAGCCCACTAACCATTTCATCAACCATTGTGATATGGCAGCTGCCTCTGAAATTGAGGGGTGAATGCTATACTAGGCATGCATTGTAGGTTGGCTAACAATGACACAGCTTAAATCAAGCCTTATGTATAGGAATGTTCCCACCAAATTTTCAGCCTAAAAAAGCTCCAACATACCTAATCTCAGAAAACTTGAAAACCAGTGGAGAAGAAAAAACACCTCCAGAAAACAATTTAACCCTGAAATACCAGCCTTACAGCAAAAGAGTTGGAGCCCTCACCTTTCCCCTTTTTACAGAGAGCCTAGATGACACGCGTAGACTGGATGTCGAAGTTCTAGACATCTAAAATGACAGAAGATGAATCACACCTTTTTCATTTTCTTTCCCCTTTGCCAGAACATGTCCCTTCTGGAATACGTCTCTAGAGCACACGTGCTGCCTTGCCAACTCTCGGCTGTCAAGATCATCTCTGCCCACATGCTTGGCTGCATTTCTTTGCAGGGTGACAGGACTAAAGGCAGAGGGCAGGTCTTCTCCAGTTTAACAGCAGCATTGCGCATCAAGGAGCAGCACACGTTCCCCTTTGGCAGCAAGTTAATGCCAACTCGTTCTGCAGATGGGAACTGCCTCTCAGTCCTACCAAGAATACAATTATTTTTATTTTTCCTACAAACATCTATTCACCTCCTTTTTTCTGTCTTCCATCCCCCTCTGGCCTCTTTCCAGCACTTGACAAACAAGCGTGTTCTGTGCTTGTTTGGGTAGTTTTCAATGACTCTATTAGGTTTCTGAGCAAGCACACTTCCCAGGCTGCACTCATGGTTTCTGTGAAGATGAAGAGATGATGGTGACACTATCATCCTATGTTCAGTCTTCTCTATCAGCTCTCATACTTAAGGAGAAGGACAAAATAACCTTAAAGAAGGTGTAAATATATATGGTTTGGGATTTACCCTTTTCCAGTTGTAACTTTTCCATTTTTTCTTTTTCCTCCTTTTACGCAGAATCCTCTGTTGGATCAAATACACAGAATATTTCTGTGACCCTGCTGCAAAGTACTGCCAGGAGCAACAAGAGGTAGATTTAAATAGTTGAGTGAAATTGACCTTTTAATGTTAACAAACATAACTCCAGGGTTTGTGTAATCCTCCCAAGATGTCTGAGAAAAACCAGTGTTTCCCCCCATTCAAGAAGTACCTATGTTAAATGTAGGTACAGTCAGGATGTGCAGCCAAGGCAAGGGAGATCATCTAAATTTTAATCGAGACAACAATGTCACCTTGGTTTATAGATAACTGATGAAAAATTTGTAGCTGTTTTTCAGAATGTCCCTATATAGGAAATTGAAGTCCTGAGAAGCCGAGTCTTTCCATAGCCGGATTATACCAACCTTAAGGGCTGTTGCAAAAAACACTTCTTCAGCGAAAATTTGCTTCCACCACCCAGCAATACTGCTTCTGTCAGCCTTGTCCTATATAATCTTGTATAAAATTTCCAGTGAGTCATAGGAATTCATGAGAAAAACGCAAAGGTCTTGCACAGAGGGGGAGAGTTTTACTATCCAAACAGTTTCCTGTTGTCATACAGCTTTTATACCATCTCTAATTCTTCCAGTCCAGGTTTTCTCTCTTGTCTTTTCCCTTGCCAAGTGAAAACTTCCCCATTTGTTTGAAATGGTGGGAGTCTGGAGAAGACGGACCATGGAAATGATGCATTCCCAATTAAAATGTTTCTGGCAGGTTGGTTTTTTTCCAGCACCTCCTCCTGATATTTCTCTGAAATTTATTGTTGAGATTTCCTACTTATTGCCAGTTATGGTTGCAGTTATTAAATGGGATGAGTATGATCCTTAGTTGATGGAAATCAACACAGCCCACAAAACTTAGAAAACGGACAATGTTTTTGTCAGGTTCAAGGCCAGAGCATAAATCAATTAGTCACTCCAGACTCCAAGGCCCGAGTTACTCAGAAATCCCATCCAGTAATCCTTGCAATAAGCCAAATAGCTGATGGTTTTACAGAGGTTCATAGCCTTATCGACATGCTTTGCAATGCAAGCAGGTAATCAGAGAGCTCATGAGCAACTCTCAAATTTTGTGATTCCTCCAAAGAGAAGAAGGAAATGAATGATTACCCACATGCTGGACCATTTTGATTGTGGATCATGGAATTACAGGTTGCTTCCCATAACCTGCTAGGCCATAGACTATACTAATTTTTTATTTATTGCAGGTGTAATAAAGTAGCTTGCAGGAGATAGAACAAGGAATCCAGTCCCTGGAAATCCCTTCCTGGCAATGGTCGGTCATCGCAATCCCACACCTACTCATCAGCAGCCTTTCATACCTTTTGTTCATATAGTTGGGCTGATTCACTCTCCAGGAAAAGTGACTGATTTGCACTTAAGTGACCTTTTTCCTCCTGAGAGGTGTCAGAGAGCTGTTATCAGCCAAACTCCTTGTCTTTGCTTTAGCAGAACTTGGCTTAGCTCCTGTCTGCCTTGCCACAGCTTTGACAGAGGATGTCTGTCTGCAATACACAAGTGATTCTGGTCTCTTTTTCTCTGGGTTAGATAGTGCAACTCCTCAGCTTTCTCGTTGCCTGACTTGAGGCAATGTATTTAGAGCAAGTTGGCCCAATCTCTGCCTTTAGCAGAAAAGCGAGTGCCAGCTCTTCCAATTTTGGACTGAGCTTAACACTCATTGCAATTTAGGAGACAACCCTAATAGTCCTCAGGGCAACCTAAGAGAGGGCTCGTTCCTGCAGTCTCCTCGAAAATCCTTATTACTGCGATGAGAGGGAACAGCCCCATCCCACCCTCTGGGCCAATGCTACCTTATCAAGATGTCCCTATTCCTTCCCTACAAGCCCTTCCACATCCTCAAATTTAATGCAGACTAAGTTCCACTTTCAGTACTTATATGGTCCCTTCTGCTGAGAGATGGGTTCGTTGTTCTGAATCTGATGGAAATTTTTAGTACTCTTAGAAAACAGTGCCAGCTGGAATATTCCCTCTCTATGTGTCCAGCAAGCAGCATTTTCCATTTCCTCAGTAAAATCCTCTTGGCTACAGCAAGTGCTGCAGAAACCCACACACTCATGCAAATGAGGAATGACGCAGGTTTGGATCTTGCAGATGGAGTTGCAGATTTGAGGACAAGGAACAAAACTCGAGGCTTCCGAAGATATGGTTCATCTCCTCCAGGTGTCAGTCAGGTCACCATCTCTCAACTTGGTGACGTTATACAGCAATAATATATGCGATCTGTGCAGGCAGGCTTTGCAAGCGGCACTCTTCCCTTTATCAGGCAACTGCTTTTCTTGGTACAGGCTCATGGATTTCCAATAGTATCTATGAAAACAATCTTGTTTTGGAAAAACTTTTGGAGTAATATGTTTGAGACTTTCTGGATATAATAGCCATTTCTCACTTGTTGACAGAAATAACTAATTACATCATTTACTTATATTTCTAATTCATGGCTTGTCATTTCCTGTTTCCTATTTTAGAAAATCAAAAGTCCCTGACATAGGGCCAGATCCTCAACCCTTTTGGTGCTGAAGATACACTGATTTACACTAGTTCAGAACACAGCATGCAGATTTTCCTGGGTTTGGAGAGGTTTTATATGCTTTTGGCTTCCTGGGTAAAATATATTTTGTCAAAGAACAACCTGGGAGTGAGACATATCCTTAATGATAGTCTTAATTAGGCATAATATGCCATCCAGCTTTCTGAGCTGTGCACTCCCTGTGCTCTTGCACATGAATGTGAAGAACCTGGAAAATGCCCAGTATGTTGAAGTTTGCTATTTGCTGGTGGAGCTGATGACCCACATAGACAAAACTGGAATCCAGGGCAATGATGCTAATAACTAAGCTATTTTTTCAGCATAATCCAGTTTTGACCGAGACAGACACTATTCTAGTTCTGCAGAAGAGATGACACTCTGAAGATCTAGGTCCCAGTTTTTCCCAAGCTGTGCAAGATCCCCAAGATGCTGGAGATCAAAGCCAGCTTGAGCAAGACACTACAAACCCAGCTGTATGTCATGGGAATATGAAGTCACTCAATCATCAACTACTGCTAGAGCTTTACACTTACAGTTCTGGAGTACCCAAGAATTTTGTCTACACCTTCTGGTGGGTTTGTGCCCTTAGTTTACCTCAGCTTCCCAGACACAAACTCATAATATTAGCATACCTCTATTGTGCAAGGATACTTTAAGGACCTCTTCAGTAATGCAGAATGGTGTAAGATGCTTGGAAAGAAAGGTGTAGTGCGGGAGTGAGACTAAAGTCAAGTTCTTCAGAGCAGCCAGGCTGAAGGTTATCTCACAAAAACCAGCATGAGCAAGGAAACTCTGCTCAGGTACCTACTTAGCCATGCTTGTTTCTCAGTGTGGGTAACAGCCCCCAAAATTACACAGGTGCTATAAACTTGTGCTCCAAAAACTTGAGAAAGTAACTCAATGAGCAGTCTTGTCTGTGTTAACAGCAGTGACAATGATCTGAACACCAGCAAAGATGGCTCTCCAGGGTGGTAGGCTTCAGTAAAGGAGCACTTAGACTGTTACCCTGTCTCACTTTCTAGCAAAACTTCAAAGACACATGAGAGCAAGAAGTGTTTTCAAAAGGCTCTGGGCCTGACTCCCACCTGGTGACAGCTGCTGTAGAGAGAGCTCTGCTCACTTTACCCTGGCAAAGACTTTGCCTCATCTGCTTCCCCCACCTCAGTCAAAATCAGCTCCAGGAACAATTTGCTAGGGAATGTATGACAAAACTTCAGTGTTCTTGAGTGGTTTTTTTAAATATAGAATCATAGAATGGTTTGGGTTGGAGGGGACATTCAAAGCCCATCCAGTCCAACCCCCTGCCATGGGCAGGGACATCTTTATCACGATCAGGTTGCCCAGAGCCCCGTCCAGCCTGACCTGGGATGTTTCCAGGGATGGGGCATCGACCACCTCTCTGGGCAACCTGGGCCACTGCCTCGCCACCCTCATCGTAGAACATTCCTTCTTTATATCTACTCTGAATCTACCTTCTCTTAGTTTAAAACCATTACCCCTTGTCCTTTTGCTACAGGCCCTCCTAAAAAGTCTGCTCCCTCCTTTCTTTAATCCCCCTTTAGGTACTGGAAGGCCTCAATAAGGTCTCCCCGGAGCCTTCTCTTCTCCAGGCTGAACAACCCCAACTCCCTCAGCCTGTGCTTACAGCAGAGGTGCTCCAGCTCTCTGATCATTTTTGAGGTCCTTCTTTTCACCCGCTCCAACAAGTCCATGTCCTTATTGTGCTGAATATGAGCATTAACATCAGCATCAATTGCAAACTGACCCAATGCAGCCCCAGGTGCAGACTATGATCTGCCAAAAAGACAGACGTCTCCTTGTGCTCTGCTTACCTCTCCAGAGCACTGCAGGGAACCCCGTCTATATACTGGGACTTTTTGTGGGTGAAAAGCACTGGGGAAGCACAAGGCATTATTGTATTCCGTAGATTCATTTTGCCAGGCCTTGCCCTTTCAGATTCCTGCTGAATGTCTCCTTGCAATCAAGAGAAAAGAGTTAACATTTCATGTCTGCTTTTCAACCTCAGCAGAATAATTTTTAACAGGGCATGAAAAGAATAAGCCTTGTCGCTTTCTTTCTTTAACCTTTAAAGGGAGTTTTGTCTTTCCATGAACTCTCCTTCATCTTTGTAATTTGAACTTGCTATTAGGGAACTGGCATTTTAAAACCAATTCAGGTTTCTGATCAAAGGTGCTGATGGTTGAAAGGCCCTATGTCACTAAGCCCTCTCCCTGGCTCAGCTGGTGTTATTTCCTGAGGTCTCAACAGATTGTTCCTTCTTGGTTTCCTCATTGATCTGTCTCATTCCTTATTTCAGTTCCTTTCTCAGTCAAGGGTATATATATCATCTTTCTCTTACTCCCACAGAAAAAATCCTCTGAGTCCACGGACTCTGTACTGATCTCAGACCATGATATTCTTCTCTCACTTTCCCCTCTGCACTCACAGCTTACTGTAAAGCCGTTAGGATGAGAGATACAAAAGCTCTCAGGAACACGGGAATGCTTACGTTGTCCAGCTCCATGTGTTTTTGTGGTATTTAACAAATTCTTACGGCATGTGACCCCTTCCTTGAGTAGTACCGCATGAGTAAGGAGCCTGGAGACGTTTGAAAGACTTTTCTGTTTGCATTTTTGTATGTACCTAAGCACTTCAAAAACAACTGAACTTTTCTTACATACGTCACATGCTAAGATACTGTGCTTAGACTTGATTGTAGAAATTTGCAGTCCCCAGTTTTTTCTTTGATTTGACTCAGATTTCAAACTTATCCATTGACTACTGTAGTATTTCTCCTGATTTACACTCACAGAAGTGAAACTTGCACTAGCTCCTAAAATGGTAGATTCTCCTTAGTAACAAGACTGAATAGTCTAAACTCTTCTCTCAACTATTTCCTTGTAAATGTGAGTTCACTCTCCAGATCCATATGGGGTTCATTCGGATTTGGGCTAGAACAGTACAGAGCCCCCCTGTGTGAATCTTTACACCTATTGTGTGATCCGTAAAATTCCCCTTTACTTCAACAGAGCCAAGATCTCACTGCTTATAACTCAATTAAATGTTTCAGAAAACAGCAGGGATTGGTCAGTGATTGTCAATGATTATAAATGGTAGCATGTCACAGATTTTAATACGGTTACACTTATATATATCAAGCTGGATATCTGTGCTTATTAATGACTTTAAAAGGAGTTGAAGACATCATCTATCTACTTTCAGTTCTCTGCAACTACTTTCTTTGGTGCCAGAAGACTAACACTGACGTTGCACATCATAGTCTTTCAAGATGCTCCTTTGCCAATTGTACACAATCCGTATGATGGTAGGAAAGTGCTCGCAACTTTATTTTGCTGCTTGTCCTCTAAAGACAGGGACAGAGATCACATCTCTGACTGGTGGAACTTCTCAGCTTCTCCTTCCCCCCAGCCATCAGCCTTTCTAGAAGTGACAGAACGCCCAGGAAGAGGAGGCGGTTGATTGATTGTTACATGTTCCCTAAATGAGTGATAATATTTGAATGGAAGAAAGACAGAAGAATAAGCCAATTAGGAGGAAGTGGAGGTTTGGGTGATGAACAGAAATAGCAGGGAGAGAAGCACTGAGGTGCTGAGGGAGAGAAGTCTGTCAGTGACAGAGCAACTGTGATGTGGCTCTCGGAGGCAAGAAAAACACATAGTGACATAGTTCTCACCCGCCTGTTCTTTTCTTGAAGTTTATTATATTGAACAGGGCGCTTTCTCAGACCAAACTGCATTTGAATTCTTGGAAATTTGACAAAAATGTCTCCTGAGAACTGGCCTGTTTCCTCTCTTTCCAAGCTGACCTTTTAATGAGGTCTCATTTTGCTTCCATAAGCTGAGAACAGAGTGTACGAAACCGGCACAAGATGTGCATTGTCTTTCTAGGATTTCTCATGTGATTCATTCTTCTGCACATTTTTACTTTCTAGGGGCCAAATCCCAGAAGAGTTGTCTTTACCTTCAGTGAGAGTTGTTCTTTGAGGAACCAGGAGAATGGATCTACTTACCCTTAAAACCACAGTTATGCTCAGAGGTCCTAAAATAGCCATCTATTCACTGTGTCTTCTTTCATGACTTAACAAAAGTATTTCACTTGGAATATTTGTTTGTTTGTTTGCTTGTTTTTATCAAACTAATAAAGGAAGTGGGAGCATTGGTTCTGTTCCTGAAATAAGAGTCACAAAAATCTTTTGATCTGATTCATAACAAAGTATTCCATGGGGATTTTTGCAGTACAAGACCTAAGGCTGTTATTATTCTAAGGATGCACCAGCGGATGCTAGAAGGAAAGACTAAATCAAAAGCTACCATTCTATGGGCATTGAAGATCATACTAGGAGTGGAGAATAGGGCTTGCATTCAGTCTGCTTTGTCTCAGTTGTTATACACACAGCAAAAAAATAGAGTAGCAAAGTCTCTGGCCCAAAAACTTGACATCATAAATGGAGGAGATTGAATGGGATAGAAAGTTAGCCAGGCTCCTTGATGGAGGGATTTGGGAGCCTCTTTCCTTCTCTGAGGACTGTTCAATCCTGCCAGGAGACTATGAATAACTAGTAATGGTTCAGAGTAGCTTTCCTGTCCAAGGTCTGGATAGATAAATGAAGGAAAGTCACCTTATGGTCAACCTGAGCTTCTGAGGAAGGGAGAGCAATGAATAAATCTATGCTCACTATCTCATCTCCACCCTGACCACATTGTGGCTACTAAAGGCGTGTGCCAGAGCTAGGAGCTTGATAGCAAAAGGAAGCTTTTATACCCTCCATCAAGGTCCTGAACAGAGACCATTATGCCAAGGGATTTGGAAAACCTACTCTACCTTAGGCACTTGCAAGCTGTGCACAAGGGCGATTACTACTTGTTTATCTCTTCTTCCACCTAAACTACCACAAGATCCAATAGCTGGGATGGGGGAGAAGAAACAGGGTCACAAATTTCAGTGATGGGGATAGTAAAGGCAAACAGCAGGTTCTTCCATTGGTGGAATGCTTAATTATATTATTACTTTATTTAAAATGAGATGTTCTAGCTAAGCTGGAAATTGATGCAACCTTTACTGAGTAGCTTGTATTAGTCTGGATGGTGATGGACTAAATGTTGATAGCACGGTCACAGAGACCTTATTCAATAAACACAACCACGCTGGGGAGCCATGTAGCATACCTCTAACAGAGGGTCACGACACAGTGATGTGCACTGCTGTGCTGAAGGTGCAAATTCAGTCCTTATGCTACTGGATGTTTAATCAAAAAGCTCAGAGCCAACATGTATATATTTTCTAACAGCTCCTTGCAGCTTCGCTCAAGCTTGATGGGAGACGGGGATTCATGCTCCTGCTCCTCACGATAACTGACAGAAAGCAAAGTGTGCATACTCCTGCTAATCATGATAAAGCAGTGCTGGGAGCTGGTAAGATATTGAAAAATGAAAGTGATAATATTTCATAGATGTGCTCACACACATATAATCCTTGTTATAAGCCCGTTTCTTAAATGATGTTTTAGTCTGTAGATCTCAGCAACAACTTTAACTCAACAAAATACGTTCACCTGCAGAAGAAAATAAATAGCTTGGTAGAACAGGGTGATGGCCTGAGGTATTCCAGGCTGAGACAGCAGACAACTTAGGATTTCTTCCGATAACTCCTCCCAATCTCTACCGTTGCAAAGAGATGTGGATTCAGCCTGACAGGTCAAAGAAGATAACACATGCTAACACAGCTGCACTAGCCTGGTGTGTTCCTAGGTTTGAAGGAGACCTTTACTATATAGATGTCACATTTGTAAGAGCAACCCAGCAAATATTTAGTGGATGCATTCAGGCAGAAACGCAAGGATGGTTGGAAGTCAAGAGGCAGCCACGGAAGGCAGGATTCGTAGGGCTGCTCAAGCCAGAGACTGGGCTGCCTGAGGCTTTCCAAAGGCAGCTGGCACATCTCGCTAGTTGGAAGAGAAAACAGTCCCCAGACAAACCAGCAGCTCAGCTCTGGACAAATACAACTCCTGGGGAACTTTGCAAACTGGATTCTAGTGTTGTCTCACGTCAACAGCTAATTATTGTTTTGTATAAAGTCCCTGAGATGGTAAAATATGAGGGACTGAGACTATCCATCTTCTGGTTGCTCCAGATAAGGATCACAGGCTTAAAAGACTTGGTACTGAGTTACTATATTTAGAGATGCAAAAGTTTATCCACTAAAGATATTTCTTGTGCATATATTTTATTACTTTCGTTATGCACTTAAAATAGAAAGTTTATGATCAGTGCTTTTCTGTGGAAGAAAGAATTAAATCCCATTTATAATGACTTTCCTCCTTCTTCCATGAACCTCTTACATATTACTTGCTACAGGAGCAAGAGAGACTCATTTGATTTTGTAAAGTATGTTCCTATAGACTTTAATTATACTCTTTGCTTTTTTTCCTTCTGATGAATAAATGTGGCAATTTACATATATGAAAACACTACCTCTTCAGTCTCTTCTTCCTTTCTTCAGATGAAGCTCATTGATTTTCTGTAGACATCTCCTCTGGGAGCTGCAGAGAGATCAATATTTAAAGAAAATGTGAGGTAGCTGTAACATCACTGAGTCTATCCAAATGAAATAATTCAGTATTAATTCAGGCGAATTTTGCACATGGCTGACATGAATGGACATTTTAAAAAAGGTAAAGAGCTATTAATATTTTTAACATAGGTTAAAAATTAGAGGCAAACACACAAAAGTACATCATGTTAGCAAGATACACTCCAGCCAAAATGAATTAAAGCAATGGCCACTGGGCCAGACCTGTAGCTGTGTAAAAGGAAAACTGTTAAATTCAATGCTCAAAAGTTCCATTTCAATTGATTCCTTTTTAATTAAGAGCATGTCTGGGGAGGTTGCTGCTACAGCCATGGACATCACATTGCCTTCATTTTGGAAGCTTTGTGAGGCTGTAGCGCCAAAATTCTCCAGAGTTCAACTGTGAGAAAAGAAATATTGTGCTTTATTACAGTTGGGGTCAGGAACTGGAAAAGGGGGAAGCAAAAACTCTTGACACTTGTTGGATATCCAAATTTACTGTGTCATCTGAACGCAGAGGGTCACAGCAGCATGAGGAGGCTGATACTTCACAGACTTTTGTGCACGGATTAACTTCAGTGAGTGTAAAGAAAAGGACTGGAGAAACCAAAGAATGACAGAGATGGAGATATGACCCATCCCCCGAAGATCTGTTTCCCCCTTCTTTGATATATTTGGAAATTGGGAATAAATATTTAGGACATGGAACAGGCACCTACAGTTTTCTATTAATTACTGGCAGAAACAATAGACGTACTGATTTAATCCTCATTGCAAGGTCTCTTGTGATTCCACCTGTATCCCATCCTGACTGTGAATTGTCTAACAGTTAGACCCATTGCTTAAATGGCATAAACACTCTTGCATTCCTGGCTGTGAGTTCATGCCCTGTTCTCTACAGCCACTCTCCCACTGAATGTACAATTTCATTTCAAAAAGTATATCTGCTGTGCGTTTGACATAAAAATAGCTGGCAAAAGCTGCCTGGTACACAGTGACTCAACCACAGGGAGTAGGAAAACTATTTTAGTAGTAAATTAACAACAACAAAAGAAACTGCTATGTTTTCCCAGGTTTGCCAATCAAGGCACTGGGCCAGTAAATATGATTTGGCCAAGACATAGGGCCACAGTTCCCCCTGCCCACCAACACTCAGCACAGGAGCTAGGACACTGGTTTTTAATAAACGGCACTAAAGACTTAAGGAGACGTTTTCTGTGAGAGGGCAGCAAAGAAATAGGATTTCCAAATTAAAAAAAAGTCAGAGGTTTATGGAGGAGAGGGTTTCCTCCTTACTCAGTTTGGGAGAGCAAAACTCACTGTACCTTTTTTTTGTGATACACACAAGTGCTGCTGAAGGGGATGCTGAGAATTTGTCTAATGCCTATTCCTGCCAGGGAATGGCATCACTTCTACAAACATCCAAGCATTCCTTATACAATTTATACTTAGTGACCTCTAATTATAAACACTTTCCAAAGCCAACTAGACTTAATTTTGAAGTTAAGAATTTGGCTTCTAGAATTTGCTTTCTGGCATTCTTAGTTATCTCTGGGCATCCTCCAGTCCTTTCTTCTCCCATCAAATATTGAATACATTGCCTTGAATTCTGATGTTAAAAAAATATATTTAAGCTGCTTAAACATATTTCAAAGTCTATCTTACCTTTTAAGCAATTAGTGACATTTCATTCCACTGTAGTATTGATCCAAGATCACAAAATAGCAAAAGGAAGGGGTCAAGAAGAAGTTGAACCCAGCAGAATGCAAAAAAAAAAACCCCAAATAACCAAACCTCAATAATATCAATTCTTTTAAACAGGAAATTTAATATCCAACCTGAAGAAGAAAGCCTCCGTCCAGCTAAAATTGATGTGTGCCTCAACAGAAATGCCAGCTCTGGGTTTTTAATGTAAAAAGCTTTGTCAAAGGAATGGTTTTTTTTATGCTTTTCCTTTCAATGAATGAATGCATTCCCTCTTGACCTCTCTTCTTGCCTCCTCTGACATACTACCATTGACTTAGTGCAAAAGGAAGGGCTAAGGCTGAGTTGCATTTCTGAAAGCCCCATGCTGATTAATGCACATAATGATGTATGCCTTGCCAAGAAGATATTTTAATTTTTTTTCTGAATCATGCAAGGGAAGTATATTCTAGTTTAGCCATATGACTCTTGCCCAGAAACACACAGGTTTTTCTTCACATCACTTTCCACCTGTACGCTGTGGCTACTGCAACAAAATCCACTTTCCTAGCAGTTTACTGGGTCAAAACTCTTCCCTACAGATGGTCTGCTTGCAGTCAGTGCGGCTAAATTATCTGTTCTGAATCATTTGCCCAGCAGAAGACATGAATGCATAAATTATTGGCACCACCTATTGGCAAAAAAGGCAAATGATACAGGATTTGTAGGTTAGTTTAAGTATTTTAAGTAAATATGGCTTCAAATGTTCCTCCGGTTATGATTTATTTTAACCATACGACCCAGAAAGGCCACTCAAGCTTTGCATTCCCCTTTGCTAGTGACAGCTTTGAGTTTGATCGTCTGGCTGGAGATCCATCCGCTACGTGGGTCACACAACAGAGGAGGACGCAAAGCATGAAGCTACAGGTGGAGCAAGTCTCACTGCTCTGTTTCAGGTTCTTCTGGGTACTTTTACCCTAAAATGCAAACACAGCTTTACAGGTTGGTTTTCCACTTCATCACCACAAGCACTAGCCAAGGTGGTCAATGAATCATGGATCAGAGTGGCCTTAGTTGCCTTTGGCTCTTGTGACCAGGAAAGAAGCTGCGTGATACAGGACTTGCTGAGGCAAGAGCACTAAGTAGTGGAAGGGATCTGAAAAAAGTTCAGGTGTTTTGAAGCATTTCCTGTCAAGAAGTTCTGATTTGAATTATCAATATTAGGCTGGAAGAAACGTGATGAAAAACCTCTGGGCCATGGGACATACTGGTTCTTTGTGGCTATTGGTGAACAGATTTGTTTGAGTGATTTGCATTTTCACTGAATAAAAGAGAGGGGAAAAGAGAGAAAGGCATTTTGCTTCAGGCTAATTTTTCTCAAATCCCAAAGGGCTGCTTTGTGATGATACTAGCCCTAAACTATCTGCTGAGAGGAATTCTTAGCTTTGGGTGTGATAAACTACGCATTCAGGCAAGAGCGTTGGATTTTGGCTCAGCGTGGACTGACTGAAATGTGGAAGGGGTCTGCTGGATACTTTAGCACTATCACAACTTACCCTCTGAAGATTCTTTGCGTTTTCTTTCTTTTTGCCTTCCTAGACTTGGAAAAACACTGGTATGGGTAAACCCCTCTACCTTCTCCTTCTATCTAAAATCTTCCAACTGGAGGATATCTACCACAGCATTATGGTTCTCTTGGTGTTGCACATGAGTTGATATCTCATATTAGCATGGACGAAAGTCACCTTTTGCTGTTACTAGCTTGCCCAGCAGGATGGAAATAGTAGGAATGAGTGAGGACAGTTGATAGACACAGAAAGACTCAGACAGGCTTTCGGAATAGTATAAAGCACCGCTTGATCTGTTTGAAGGTGTTTCTAGACACTGCCATGACCTAACCATTACAGTATCTGAGTACTTATACTCTGTGGAGAAGGACTGACTATGATAGATAGCAAATAGCTACGCTCATATACCTTCATTTATTTTTAAAGAAAGTATTTTTCTACACTTTCTGAGATGAAAAGTGACTGTGGTCAAGTTTAGCAAAACTAGCACATGCATGAGGCAGTGCTAATGGCAGAACAATTTTCATTTGCCATTGATTGTACCTAACTGACAGAAAGAACATTAATAAAGATGTCCTATCGTGTCTGAACTTCTGCCCTGAATAAGTGACAGGGCAACTTCAGCTATTGGAAGATCAGTTTTCACTTGAAAATACACGTTCCTCTATGGGCTTCTGCTGCAAAACACAACCAGATTATTTATTTACAGAGTGTCTATTGTCTTTAGACAAGTTGGAGATAAAATATAAAAGCTTGGAGATTGAATTTAGAAAGTGCCAACTATTATTATTTTTTATTATTAATAACAATAATAATAATTGTAATTATGATCTTATTATTATTTAGATTCATAAACCAGCCAGTAATCTACAGATTACCACCACTGTGTGAATCCTGTTTAAATGAGGAGAAGAAGAAAGCAGGAATTTAGCGTTTCCTCGGCCCAACAACTAGTAGGATGCCAAGCCCTTTTCCTGACAGCTCCCACGCTTAGGGGGACTCAGGGCATCTTCCATAGTTCGCACCCATGACATCCAGCAAAGTACTAGGCATGTATTGACCAGTGAATGATCCAACCAGCACATCATGTGATTAAAGGTCTGCAGAAAAAGAGATGACTGTATAAGGGTAAAATGTCAACGAAATCTCTTTCTCCAGCTTGGGTCTGGTCTGCAATGTGGACATTTAGGGGTAGATGCGGTATGGAAGACAGTCCATCCGTAGACTGACGTCCTCCATGGGGAGGGAATGGACGTGCCACGCAGAAAGCAGCAATTGTTCGGGAACAAGACTTATCTGGTCGGGATGGCAGGGTCCATCTCAATTGATATTGACTGTGGGCGGCCAGTTCCAAATATTTCTGGTCAGATAGTGGCAGATGAGTTGTATGGATGGCCTTTCCCAGGAGCCTGCAGCTGTTTAAATAGCCACGCTGTGGGAGCCACAGCACCACAGCTATGTTTGACATTATGAAACCTCAGCAGGGACAGGGACAGCCACGGGGACAAGGACTCCTCCCCGCTTCCTGGCTGCCATAGATTACTTTAATTGGTAAAACTATGCTCTGTCACTGGAGAGGACATGTCATAAAGCAAAACATGAACAAAATCCTGAGCCTAAGAATTCATTTGCCCCGAGGCTCAACGAAACCCTTCTGGGTAAAGCTGTGACTACGGGGAGTCAGAACACCAGCAGGGAGAGGAATCCCTTGGAAAGGGGACAGGCTTGTCACACCTCTCCAAGGGGGACATAGTAAACAATCTCCATGGCTTCCTGCCAGCCTTTTTTTTTTTTTTTTCCTCAGTGATTTTTGGCTTTTCCATCTGAACAAGTATGTGCATCCTCAGTGCAGAGTTATTATCTTTCTAGGGTGAGGGAAAAAGAAAACTCTTTCTCTGTGTGTGTGCGCATGCGTGCACATATATGTGAAAGTAAGGGACAATATTCTGATAAGGTGCCTTTGTAATGCTTTCACATAGAATTCAGTTATGAGAAGCCCCAATGCACTATTGAAAGTGGTACTTAGCAGCTCTCACATGTTCAAACAGATCTTTCTTCTTAGATTAATTAGTAAAATTTTTACAGGCACAATGAATTCCAATTTGTGACTGAACTTTAACAGGTGCTATTAAGCAGGCTCCTTTAATCTAAATTTGTTTATGCAAGCCTGTTTTATTTGTGCTAGGGATGGACGAGATACACTTCACAATGTCAAGAACAGAGAGAACTAAGATTTGAAGATAAACTGTACTCTCCATATAGTAAGCTAACAATCCTTTAGCTGCTTGTTTCATACAGCCAATATTATCCC
This sequence comes from Elanus axillaris, assembly GCA_026212715.1. NCBI lineage: Eukaryota > Metazoa > Chordata > Aves > Accipitriformes > Accipitridae > Elanus > Elanus axillaris. The sequence goes on from JANZLQ010000056.1 coordinate 44,044,105, forward strand.
ACAATAGATGTGAGATAAAAATCATCTCTAGGTGCTCAAAAGATAAAGTAATCCTAAGTACAATCCTGATATTGCCTACATTTGTTCTTGAAATATAATTTAAGCTTGTTCCTCAGTCCCTCTGCACTACCTGTAGCTATTCTGTATAAAATAAGTAAAGAAGTCCAGATTTTTTGGATGGAGACAGAACTGGTGTTTGATCTCCAAGCTGGCTCCAACATTTGCTGCTCCATCATGGACTGGACAATATCTTAGCTCCAGGCTTTCCAACTTATTTGCGGAGCGTAGGAAGGACACCATGTAATCATAATCAATGTTTTAAAAGTTACTAGATAAAAGGGTATAAATAGCCCTTGGAACAGGAACTGGAAACCAGCCTCCGCATTTCAGGTGACGACCCTATTGCTCTGGCTAGCAATGGCCTTCCTGCTACCCCTCTTTGATCCAGAGGAGATTTAATCCCAGATCTGTTGCATAAAGGCTCCGTTTCAGCACGATATAGGCAAAGAATGCTCTCCCCTGTCTCCCCAACACGTAGGCTGTCTGCTGACAAAGCCATTAGTGGGAGAGTTTGAACCTCCACAGATGACAGGAATTGGAAGGCTTTCCGCTTTCCAGAATATGCTTGAAAGGGAGCAGCAATTATCTTCTCTCTCTGTAGCACCTGAAGAGAGCAGAAAGAGCCTGTTTCACTCTTTTAAAAGCAAAAATGTACACATTAGTGCTAGAAGAGGTGGCTTAGTTAGTAAGGGTCTCTGTGTGTGTAAGAGCCACACACCAAACCTATGGAAAAAGAAGGTTTAGGACACTCTTTGGAGTGTCTTAAAGCTTTCTTTGGAGTTTACTCTGATGTTGACAACCCTCAGGCTGTCAGTTGTTGAATATTCCTTTTGGAGCCACCTCTTTTCCCTGCATGTAAGAGGCCTCTGAGGCTGAAGGGGCCAGCTCAGGAATCAGGGAACTCCAAGTTAAGTGTTGTGACTGTTTGGCATTTGTTTGATCTATTCAGCTCCTTTGAAAGTACGCCTTCTGTCAAAGACTGTCATCTAACCCAAGGTTTGTGTAGAAAGGTGGTCTTCCAGGATACAACTGGTTGTATCCTAAGTTAGGTGAATTACTGCTATTTTCTAGGGGTTTTCTTCTCTCTCTCCCCTCTCACTTGGCCTCTAAAAGACTATATTGGATCCAGTATCTTACGTCAAGAAGTTTTACTTAGGTGAAATAAATCCTATTGAGAGCACCTAACTTCTGTGGGATATAACGCTTTAGCCTGTTGAGTGAGGTTTTTATAAAAACGGAGGAAATTATTGAGCTCACCCAGAGTTTTCTCTGTTTTCTCTATTTTATGGCAATTTTCCCATGGTAGCATTGCCTTTTAGTAAGTGCGTGTCTAACTTGCTGGCACAACAGCATCTGAATCTAAGAAGAGTGGCAGGCTCGAGGTGTGCATTTGTCACTTATAACCTGTTTTGTTTTTAAAAAAAGACACTTTGATTTTGCCTTTCCTATAGCTGTTGGTTTGTCTGAAAAATGATACATCCACAGTCTTTTGTAGTAGGCACTTTAATAACACGTTATCCAATGAACAACGATTATGGCTGTTCCCAAGTCTCCTCCCTCTCCATTATCTATTCATTTGCTTTTTTATTAAAGTTCCTGTACCAACTGAAAACCACAGAGTTGCTGTGGGTGAATTTTAAACCGGTGTATTGGATGGAAAATATTGATTTCCAGTCGATTTATTTTAAAAAAAAAACAACACAGCACACATTTTACAATGGAAAATGTTCACACAGGACACAGGAAACAGAGAAAAATATTTCCTTCCCACTTCAGCGCAGGAGCTACACAGCGTGTTCCAACTCAGAGAACACGCAAACAATGTTCAGTCTTCAGGCAAGGTCAGCAAAGCAGATGTGACTTTAAGTTTACCGCTTGTACAGCGTGAGAACAATCCCCGGATAATGGAAAGACCTTATGGGGAAGCCATGGAGTTTGCTAAGCGTCTTGGCGAAGCGCACCATATGATTCACTGTGTGCCATTTCCACATTGCTCAATGCTCTTGGGGCTGCTGGAACAGCAATGACTAAAAAAAAAAAAGAATCACTTTGAGATAAATATCTTTAAAGATTGTGGGGGGAGGGGAGAAGAAAACATCAAGGCTCCAGGGCTCCATCTCCTATTGAGAGTAGATCACTTTGCTGGATGCCTTGCTTTCCACGGCCTAGTTGCACTACTAAAGAGGGGTGAAGTTCATCCTAGGGTAAGATACATCCCAGTCAGCTCCTAGACTTTCAGCCATTCTTGGCTCTTCCATTGGCAGCTGTGAGCTAAGACCTCTAGCACAAAAACTAAATGTACACATGGCCTTTATGTTTGTTTAAGTGATTTCGGGTTCAACATCTAGTTTATTGGAGTCTTGATCCTTGACAGAGATTTCTGTATTGTGTTTCAAAGAGGACAAGGAGATGAAAACATGAACTAATGTTAGACCAAAAAAGGAGGGCATTTTCCTTGTAAACTTCTCGCAGACATTTAAAAAAGTGAGACCTGTCCAAATAAATATGCATTTCACTGACAGCTGAAGATTATCCATTTGTAGTTCATTAGTGTTTTATCATAATAAAAACATTAAGGAGATGGTATTCCCTTTCAAATTTTTTTTTGTGGGGGAAGAGCAATAACATTCTCAAGTAATGTACGTGACAGAGTGAGTTAACCTTTATAACTCTGACCAAGGTCAGGTGACTAAGGTTGGAAAATATATTTTAATCCCCCTCTGTCATGTGGGTGCTAGGATTTGCTGGCTCTGGATCTCACTAGTACACAGATATGAATCAAGCTCTAGTTTTCTGCTAATCTGCTATTCTGTAAAGTGGTAATGAATTGGAAGCTGAAGCTAGCAGGACTCTCATGTTATATTATATAGTTGTGTGGGATTTTTTCTCTAAGCATACTTAATCACTAGCACAAACATCCACCAAATGCAGTTACCTTCTCCTTCATGTGGGAGTCTCTGAATGGGTAGTCTATGTTTTCTTGGGGAAAAAAATAAATTAGATGGAATTGAAGAATCGGTGACTATTGCTTGAGATCTGCGTTTTATTAGCAGTCAGCCTAACTTGTTTAACAGTAGTTTTATTCTGCAAGTGAAGAAAGCAATGGATTTAAATTAACTTACATGCCTTAGTGAAAGGCATGTCTTTGCAAATTAGTAGAGAAGATTAATTAGCAATGACCCCTTATCCAGGATATATGTCTTACTTTGAAAACATTTTTTCCTTAGTCCAGGGCCTGAGGCACATATATCACCTTATAAGAAAATAATAATGGATAAAATTATGACAAATAAACTTGCTGCTAACTCACCATGTCTTCTGCTGTGCTTATCTTCTAGCCTTAGCTGACATTCCCAGGATGGGATGCTGAAGCAAGCTGGCAAGGTAAGGTGGAAAATTTGCCAGCTTGTGCATTGCAGTCAACTATTCTGTGGAAAAATAGGTAATTTAAGTCTCATAGGACTGAAAAGTTTTCAATTCATTTTATTTCTTTACTCACACAAATTTTAAGAGGGATTAGTGCCCAGTTGCCTTGCTCCAGGACATGTCCAGAAGCGAAAATTCCCCATGCACAGTTCCCTGGGCCGACGGTTGCAGTGACTGAAACCCTGTCGAGTATCTTTAAAAGTTTTGAAGTCAGAAATCGGATCTGTGACTAACTTACAGTCTTTCAGATCATGCCATGAACGTAGTTTTATTAAAAAGTAGAAATCTTTATTTTACCTTCATTCTACACTAGAACAGAGGCAAGCAGAAATCCAGAATTGTTAGCTTTTGGCAATTATTTAACTTTTGCACACCATTATGAGGTTTCTTTTGCATTTAGCAGTAAGGGGTGAGATTCACTCTGTCTTCAAGTGTACCAACTCCTTCAAAGTTGAACTCCTGAAAAAATGCATCATCATTTTCTGCATTTTCCATTCCATGGAGATCACAAGAGTAAATTTTGAAAAATAACAGCACTGGAATGATCTTGCCTTGAAAGCAGTCAGGTGAGTTCAGAATAAGATTTCCCCAGTTTGTGCTTGACCTAAAAAGTAGTACCACAGCAGCTGCTCCTCCTCCTTCTATTCTGCTGTTTTGAAGGCTATGGTGGGTGGAGGTAGATTTTGACATCAAGCAAATATTTGTATAGCAATAATACTAATAAGTCTGATTTTAGGTCTCCATTTGCACTGTGGATTGCCAGATTGCTCTTCCGCGCAAGCACAGCCATGGCTATACCACCAGCTCTGCTTGACAACACTCTTCTCAGTGGCCTCAGATCAGTTGGTGCTGAAGTTATTGGTGAAAAATGACTTCTTTGCAAAGCAGATGAGATCATTGTACCAGCGGAGATGGACTTGGGGAATATTTAAAAGTACAAGTCAGTAGTGGTGCAGGACAAGGGAAGGGACATCTTGCATGTTGCTGGTCTGTGGGGACCTGACAGACCAGGTTTGACTTTCTAAAGATAAAGAGAGCAGGAGATCACACCTCAGTGCAAGGCCTGAGAAAATAGGTTCATATTTTTCTCTTGAGTTCCTTGCTTTTATGTATCATCACAGCAGTACCATACAGCAGAACTGCTGGAATTCTATGCAACCTCATACAGGCTGCGTGTGTCTCATTTCAAGGGGTTCTAATGCCCAACTTGGAGATATATTTCCCTTATGCTTGCACTCTACTTAAAATTGCCAATACGAGTGAAGATACAGTGACATCACTTTCCGAAGGTTAGGATGTGGGGGAAAAATTGGAAAGAGCAACAATTTTGGGAAAATAGTTATGATGAAATTCATGGTCTAGATGAGTTTTAATGTGCTGCAATAACTATTCTTGTGTATTTTCCTCTGCATTTCTCTAAATAGTCAAATGTCATTCAAGTTCATCAATGTGAGAGAGTATAGATATTCAATTTAATTTATCTGGGAGAAAGTTAGAAGCCCTCCTGATACCAGATCTTTGGCCAGGCCAAGTAAAGATTTCTGATATGGCTGGCACACTTTCATTTATCAGAAAGATTCACAACAAGATTGAGTATCTGCCAGGAAAGCTGAGCAAATTCAGATGGAAGATAAAGACTCTCATTTTTGCCTTCCAAAGTAACTAAATATTATGTCAGTTTACCATAGGAGATAACAAAGTCACTTTTTTAAAAGTATTTAAATCAAGACAGGTTAGTTTTTCTAAAACAACATGATGCAGCTCAACCATTTAGTTCTCTTAAAACTCAGTGAAATTCCCCTTCCTTACCTTACGCAAGAGGTAAGTCAATCCAGGTGACTCCTGACCTTAAACATAAAAGCTTTGAATGTTAAGAAGATTGAATGCAAAAGGGACAGAAGTATGACATTTAAAGCACACACATGTATTTGCTAAAATTACATATTTAGTAGTCATCTGCCTGGATGACTGCTTCTCTGCACATCATTCTGTTCCCAGATGAAGTAAACTTTCTGCCTTGTTTACAGAGAAATTTATTGCATGTAATGATCATTTTCTTTTTAAAAAATCTAGCAAGACATGGTCTTTTGGCAGTAATAAAAAAACTTGCCCTTTTCTTCTGAAAACAGTGTCTGGTCTGGGGTTTTACAGTTCAGTGTAGCAGTATTGCCCATCAGGATGACTTTCCCTATCACAGTATCCTCACAAAGAACAAAGTATGTTTCTACCAAAGCATCAATAGTGTCATTTTTCAGATTATTAAAGACACAAGAACTGAGATAATGAGTCTGATGTTCACATTAACGAGTACTTTATCTCCATGGTCAAGCCTACCAAAAAGTCAACTCTTGCTCTACCTCAGAACTGGAGAGAGACACTTGTCTCTTCATGCAGGAAGGGAAATGTTGGTCCTGGAGGCAAATGTCTCACACAGTCCCTGCCCTTGCAGGCAGTGTGGGCACCACACAGCCAGGACACTTTATGTGCACAGGTAAAACGACCTGGCAACACCTGTGGATGAGCTTTCCAAGGCTATCTCAGGAACGGTCCTCGCCTTGCCAAAAGGGAGCTTTCCCTGTGGTTGTGGACAGGCGGTGTCTTGGATGCTTACGCTATTCAAACAAGCTCAAGAGAAGGATTTTCCATCTCAAACCCCAGAGACACATTGCTACTTTTTCCATGATGGCTTCACACTGTGAAGATGGAAAGAGATGCTGGGGCACACAGGATTTGCCTTTCCTGCAAGAACCCGTGTCTGGGGGGTGTCTCCGAGCAGGGAGCGATGGGCTCTCTTCCACACTGCACTGAGATCTCTGCCTCCCAGCTCCTACACAGATATAAAAAATGAACAGACTGTGATGGCAAGGCAGAGGAAAGCTGGAAAGGCAGAGGGGAAAGAAAAAATGAAAGTTCAAGAGAAGACATCCTAGCTTCTCCCTGCATTTCTTCTTTCCTGAACCTTCACTTTTCCCCGCTTCACTTTCAGCACTGCATTATCCACATACAAACCGTGTGCCACTTGCACCTTTATTATCTCTTGATACCATTATCCTGAAGAAGTGAGGAAAATTTATATCTGCAGGTCCACTGATGGCTCTTCATTTATGGTCAAAAGTGCTTCTTTACAAAGGTTTCTCTATTTGTGCATGAATAGATCTGTATGCACACCTCCTCCCTTGCTTAGAATTCTCTTTGAGTCTATAATTATATAGTAAGTCTTTCAGACTCCCTTTCTCCTGCTGTGCTTCACAGCAAACACTTTTTTGGGGTTTTGGTTTAATCTTTTCTATTTCTTCAGCAGATTGACATCACATTTTTACAGTTTCAGCATTTACACAGGAATAATGATGTTCTCATGCTGTCCATTTCTATGGATGACACTGCAATGGTTTTGGGAGTGTCTTTAAAACTGTTAATTCAAGCTGCCTGGCAACAAAAATTGGCTAGTCCTTAGATGAGTTTTTTGTCTAACACAGAAACGTAGCAGTGGTATGAAATTTAGGAAAATTAAGAGATAATCTGTTTTTTTTCTTTTATATGCTGCCTAATGAAATATCAAACTAAGAAAAAGCTGTAGCTGTATTACCGAAAACAAATGTTTCAACTGATCCTGCACGTGTCTGGAGCAAATGCCTCAGACCTGCCAATTCTTCACGACTGGATTAGACACCATAAAAAAAATTGTGGGAGCCCAATGTGTGGATGAAACGAACGCTGACAGACACTCCCCCAATCCTACAACTCTTGAACCTACAAGGCAACTTCAATAAAATGTTATGGACGGAGAGCAGTCTCAGATATATTACGATTTCTTATACTTTATAATTATGTGACTACACAGAAGAGGGAGATTCTGTTTAATGTCCTCTCTGAAAGAAAAACCCACTCCTCTGCTCGTGAACTGACCTTTGCATCCCGCTGTAGTCTTTTCTTAGAGATACAGGTTTCCTGACACTCAGCCATAGGCTGTGCTAGAGAAAGCTAACTCCAGTCCTGGAATTGCGTTCTACTTCATGTAGAGACTTTACTACATGTTTTAAGTTATTTTCTTCCAAAACCAAATATTTCATTAGCAGGCTAGAGGGGAAAATACGAGGCTGAGTCTCTCTCAGGAATAGAGTACAACAAAGCTAGAGTCAAACCCAAAAATGATAGAGGTCTGACGTGATGCAGTGATGTTTTTGAATACTCATGATTTAAATGAAGCAGGCTTGGAATCAGACAACAGGACTCTTAACAGTTTGTGGCAGGTGTAATGCTAAGAGGTGCCAGGCATGTAATTTTCTCCAATTAAAATAATTACATGATTGGTGATCAATTACTGCACTTCTGAAAAATAACTAGGAATCCCTCATCCATGGATATTCTGAACGACTGTTTAAGACTTTCTGTCAAAGAGATATGATAATCACTTCTCTGTATGGAGTATCATATCCACAAGCTCTCTCATGCCCAGTTGTCTTTTGGCAGGTTGTTTCTAGCTGTATTAAAATGGCCTCACAAATGCCAACAAAATTCCCTTCTCATGCATTTTTCTAACTACTTCCAGAAAGGTGGTAAGATCTCCAAGATGTAGGACTGGTAAGCTGGGATAAATCCTTCCTTCCCTATCAGTAAATGCTTTTCAGTATTTGATCTGCAACCCTGAGATCGAGTACCAAAAAGTAGTCTGAACTTTATTGCATGCTAAGCCACCAGTAAAGCTTTTCTGTCTCTGTACAGTGATAGTCTTTTAAAGGTAAGAGAGATCAGACAAGGAGCCTTATTCTCACAGAAGGGGAAAGAAACCTCGTAAAGGCGGGGAAGGAAAAGCAGATTGCCTCTGTCCGAGGATACCCCTGATTTGCTACAAACACAGTGCTTAGCCAAAGCAAAGCTGTCTGCATGCAAAAGCATAAAGACACAACTGCTGTTGTTAAGTGGGAACGTGAACTCCTGAGGAAACCATAAAGCATCAAAGGGATGAGAGTTCTTCAAGCAATTGCCTGGGCTGTATCCAGGGCTGCAAATGAGTCCACAGTTCAAGTTTCCTCAAAATAAGATGAATGGAAAAAGTGTTTTGGGGGGTATAAAAATAGCTTCTCCAGCAGAAGAGCCCTTCTGGACATGAGACTGTGAGACTTTCAGGAAAGGAGACTCTGGTAGAAGGAGAAGCAACTCCCAGAGGAAGTCCCTGCATCTCCAAGTCAAATAAAAATCATTGCCAGACAAGGATGGAAGGGCAAGAAGATAGATGCCTGGATGTTGTAAAAATGGAGGATATACAGTAAAGCACCGTCAGCCTATGAAAATAGGAAGGCATATTTAGCAGATGCCTTTATATAAATATGTAAACCATTTCAGAGGGTTGCAGACAGAAGACCTTCGGGGTCTTCTGGTGGAACAAGTATGACAGGTATTCTTAAGGTGTGGTAAATGAACCTCTTGGTGCACGCCCAATAGCGATGGACACATTTCAACTGCAGCTCCTGGTGTAATTCCATGTGGTGGACTGACCTTGGCTAGACGCCAGGTGCCCACCAAAGCGGCTCCATCACTCCCTTCCTCAGCTGGACAGGGGAGAGAAAATATAACAAAGGCTCGTGAGTCAAGAGAGATCACTCACCAATTACTGTCACAGGCAAAAGAGGCTCAACGTGGGGAAATTAATTCAATTTACTGCCAATCAAATCAAAGTAGGATAATGAGAAAATAAAGCCAAATCTTAAAACACCTTCCCCCCATCCCTCCCTAATTCCCAGGCACAACTTCACTCTCAATTTTCTCTCCCTCCTCCCCCCAGCAGCGCAGGGGGACGGGGAATGGGGGTTGGGGTCAGTTCCTCACCCCTTGTCTC
>JANZLQ010000056.1:44063919-44097851 GCA_026212715.1 Elanus axillaris
ATGAGACCCCCCTGAGCCTTCTCTTCTCCAGGCTGAACAGTCCCAGCTCTCTCCGCCTCTCCTCCCAGCAGAGATGTGCTTCAGTCCATTCACCAGCTCTGTGGCCCTTCACTGGACTCTATCCAATATGCCTACGTCTTTTGTATACTGGAGATCCCAGAACTGGACACAGTACTCCAGGAAGGGTCACGTCCCTTGACCTGCTGGCAATACTTCATCTAATGCAGCCAGGGACACCATTGGCCTTCTTTTCCACAGGAGCACATCGTTGTATCATGGTCAACTTGGTGTCACCAGGACCCCCAGGTCTTTTTGTGCCAAGCTGTTTTCCAGCTGGGTGGCCCCCAGCACGTACTGGTGCCTGGGGTGCATGAGGTTGATCCTCCCCAGGTGCATGAGTCCTCGACTGAACCACCCACTTGTCTTCATCCCCCATATGGCAAAAGGAGAAGCAGAAGCTGGTGATGTGCTTTTGTGCTTGTAGACACGATAGGCCCAGTCAACTGTTCAGAGGATAAAGCTGAGGCTTGTAATTACTAGCATTAGTATTTCTGTAGTTGCCAGAAGCATCTGGGCCTCCTCATGGGACCCTGGAAAACCAAGAGGAGATACCATGATTTGCAGCAAAGCAAGCAGAAGAAAGAGAGCTGTCATCCCTGAAGGCTGGAGTTGATTTGGAAGCAGGCAGCAGCTTTAGCAACCAGCAATTATTTTTCTGGACAAAATAAGATTTTTTTTTTCCCCATTTGGCCCACTCTGACCTTTATTATCTTGCACTTTTTGACCTTCTGTTTCTGTCCTAACCAGGTAGAGAGATGCAAGCACATCTATCCATCTCTACATAGTTTTTCTAAATCCCTCTGATATTCCCTTTCTATTTTTCTGAGAACACTTCTTGGGTTCATTAATGCAAACCCTCGGCTCCAATGAGCAGTGGTCTCAGTATCACAAGAGTGTTATCCTAATTCTGCCAGATCCTTTTGACTCACCTTTGCTGTGCTCCTAGACATGCTCCTCCTTGTTCATACATCCCCTCTGCTGCCTTGTCACCCTACCGTCAGATCCCATCCTGTGGAGCCTGGTAAACCTAACCAACTTCCTCGACCTTGTTGTGGTCCTTCTTATCCCACCCATGTCCTTGCACTGACCATTCCTCTTCCACGAGCTATGCCAACCTCCACCCCACAAACTACTCTGTCTGCCAGACAATAACCGCAGTTCCCCTCAAAACACAACCTACTAAGAGGCCTCTGCAAAGGCCAGACACCCAAATTACACCACAAAGCCATGGGAGAAAAACATAGAGGGATGATGTTGTATATCCATAAAGAGAAGTACAAAAAAAGATTATACTCACTGTAAATCTGAGTAGCCTCCTTATTCCAGGTGAAACTTTGATTCATTACACACCTGCAAGGGAAGCACTGTGCTCCTTCAACGTATATGACACCTCCTTGATGACCTCGACTACTAATTTTAGGGGCATGAGAGCCAAACTAAAACATTGTACAAAATTATTCAGATTGGTCATTTTGGTAGAATTTGTTTTACACAAAACTGACTGGCTTTTTTTTTTTTTTTTTTTTGATCCTTTATTCCATGTTGCAGTTGATCAAAGTTTGCCAAAGACAATAATCTCACTGGATAAAAGTCAGGCTATTTTGGATTTCTTTTCAGGTGTACATCGATTTTGTGCAATCAAAACTGTTTACAGGAAGCACCTGATTTCAGTGAATTGCCTGGTTTTTAAACAGTGAATTTGTGAAAAAGCAGGAGGAAAACTGTGTGAAATTATGCATTCCATCTTTGACACTCCTACAAGAAAAACTGATGTTTTCTCACATGGAGCAAACTTTTATGATAAAACAGCTGCTACTTCATACAGTTTTCTACTTTTGAAGGTTGCAACAAGGATAAACAGAGTCATTTTTCCTCCTCTTTTGCAGCTGGCCTGTGATTTGCAAAGTCATTTTACAGCTTTGAACTATAGGCAGAGAGTTGCACCAGTCAACCCCTAGCAGACACATTCAACACCCACCTTTGCTAGCAAACTTACTCTGAAATGGAAATAAAACTCATTGTACTATGTGATATTTTGTTCTTCCATCCTGGATCTTAGGATTTAACTGGATTGGGTTTTTTTGTGATTTTCTCCTCTGGAGTTCCTAGCCCTGGGGCAGCTGTGTTTCTGCACTGTTTACAGCTTGCAAGGTACTTCAGGGTCCTTCAAGGTAAAGACCATCATGTCCAACTCAGTCTTTCTTGCCTGCCCCGTCTCTCAAGGCCCTTCATGCCGTGCTCACCAGTGCAGTGCAAGATGTTGCTTATGAAAAGGCAACGTTAATCCAATGCTAAAGCTGCGGGGTTAAGAACGCAAGACTTGGGAAGCAGAGATAAGTTCTTTCAACTATACAACGGGGCCACCAAATGCTCTTGTCACCGAATCACGGTCCTGTCACCCTGGTAGATGAACTCTCATGGACGTGGTGGGCTCCGGGGACAGGGCTGTGTAAGCACCTGGTCCCAGCTGACGACCTGGAGCTCGGCAAGAACCAGGGAGATGAGGAGCTCAGGGGAGTTTTCACCTTCTGCTGAGGTGCTCCAATATGTAGAAGGGCAAGTGGAATCTTTCCAGACATCTTCTAGGAGATACTAGTTTTATGAGCTGAAAACGAACATTTCCCTGGAGCTGGGATTTAAGCTTTGTTTTTATTATCCACCTACGGAACTCCACAGGAGGCAAAAAGAAGAAAGAACCTATTACACCTTCTTATGCTCAACATAAAGTTACTGCGAAACACGGAAGATCATCCGTGTCCCCTGTGGACATATCTACTGTGTTCTAATGTCTGCTAGAAAGTCTGGAGAAGAAGCCAGCCCTGAATATTTCAATGCCTGGAATTATAGAGAGGATGGGTGGAGCTTTCTTGTTTTGTTTGTTTTGGTGGGGTTTTTTTTCTCTTTGGAAACAAGCTGAAGTGATGAACTATTATTTAGAGCTGGCCCTTTGCCAGGCGGCAGTTTCAGAACTCCAAACAGCCTGGAGGTTGAGCTCAGGAGAGAGTAAATCCTCTGCTTTTGCTCAAACAAATGAACACTAGTGCCATTGCCTGGCTTTCTGGCTTCCATAAAAAGAGAAAAAAGGGGGTTGACTTAGTCTGGATTGTTCCACGGATGCACTGGAGTCAGCAAGATCACACTTAAGTGAAGTCTCTCACTCCCTTCCCTGCCACAGTTCATATGCCACTGCTTCAGAAGCAGCACAATCTCAAGGAATGAGATGGATCTTCATGATTTAGAGCTTTAAAAATGGATTTTCAAGTGATTCCAAAAGGGAAAAAAGAGGACTTTTAAAAGTCAAACAATGTCATGTGCTATTTTTGGAAATTCAGGAACTAAGCCAATCTGGTGAAGAGTTCATGAATAGCAAGCAGTAAGATGGTCTGGGTGGAATTTAAGCCCTTTGAACATAGTTCTCTCATTTTATCCAGTGTCCCTCTCCAAGCTCGAACCTGGCAACATCGGTGCTAATAACATATGGGCAACTCTACTGCCTAACAGGGGATGTTTCTTGGCCTTCATTCTGGGATTTGATAAAGTCAGACAATGGAGGAAATTCCCTATGTGCCTGATGTGTAGCACTTGTCACATCTGATGCAGTGAATTTGCAAGTAGGAATACGTTAAATTAATTGTGTGGATGTGGAAACACGAATTTGGGAAGGGGGGCATTACAAGGTCTACCACAGACATCATCTGTGGTTGTGGTCACATCACAGAGTGTCTGCCCTTCACCTCTTTATGACCATTTAGGTGTAGACTTACTGCAGAAGAATAAGCATACTTTAGCTCACAGGCTATGTGCTTTTTCCAAAGTTCCTCCAGACATTCCTGCTCTGTTTCCGTGCATCCCCTCTGCTTCAGACCCAGACAGTTTTTCTCCCTCTTGCTTAACAGAACTCTGAGATTTGAGGGGCATCATGAAATATGATCACCTCTGTATCCTACAGATCTTCACTTCAGCAAACTGATAGAAGCCTGCAGAATAGATGAACTGGATTTGGGGTTGAAAGATAGTCTGGAAGGCACCAAGTGGCCTAACAAGTACATCTTGCATCATAAATGCATGGTGAAAGTACAGGATTTTTTGTTAAGCAGATATAGCGGCTTCTCTCTCTACTTCTCCTGCGCACTTCTGTGGTGATCACGGATGGGAAGAGCTGTAGTGACCTTGGATGGCGAGAGCTTTGGTTCCGGAACTGAGAGAGGGGTGTGATGAATTTTTGTTAATTATTGAATTTTGATAAGAAAACCATGCCTGGCTTCCCAGAGTGATGTGTAAAATTGGCATTGCAAGGAGGTGACATGGTAGATGGAGTAATGCTTACAAAAATTTCCTTGGGCTCTTCATTTTGATGAATGTGTTTAATTAAACATTATGTATACATAAAAAGATCATCAACCAACTGGACTAAAAATACTCTGTGAACAAAGAGCCATAGAAAATAATGGGGTTTGGTGTCTCCCTTTGTTTACTCTGAGCGAAATTGGAAGTCTTCCATTTGTTTGGATTAGTAACAGTGTCATGAAATTAGAAAACCACTAGTCTCGGCTCAGCAGTGGTTTCCAGCTGTGGTCCAAGGACCTCTCTGGGGGGTGTGGGAAAGATCCTTACCTATTGTCAGTCAGCTTAAATTCATAACACAGATGCCTCTAACTCCACTAACACAGTTTTACAGCTGCGCAGGCTGGAGAAGATTGGAAATCACAAGGTCCAGATGCTCAGCTGGTGCAAGCTGATAGTACTCCATTTCAACGTCAGCAGACTTGGCTGGCTCTCCTTGGCTGTATCAGGAAAGATCTCATCATTTGCCTTCGTGTAGCTCTTTGTACTTATGGCTATTCAACACAACATGTTTAATCAAGAAGCCACATCTGCCAGGCAGACAAGACTCTGTTGCAGAGCTACAGTGCATCTAAGGTCAATGTTAGCAGAGCAATGGTCAGTAAATCAGGTGATCATGCTGGCAGGCCTGATTCTTACAGTGCCGGCGAAGTCCATAGCTTTGTGTACATTTCAGTGTTCATACATCCAAAGGGCTGAATAAAAAAAGTGTGGCACAAAGCCAAATGTTCTGCCTTTTTTTTTTTTTTGACAAAAGTGTGTGAGTTAGAGAGGGAAGCTGGAGGGTTGTTGAGGATTTCTCCCTTAGGCTTCCTCGAAGCATACATTAAAATCTTACTCTGAAACAGTCAGACTATAGTGCCTCCGACACATTGCATCATTGCCTCTGCCACAGGGGCTTCTACAATGGAAAAATATATTTTAGTAATTAATTTTTTATAGATCTTTATTTTTTCCTGGTGAAGAAACCCCCTTCTTGGGGACATTCTGCAGAGCCCACTATAGGCAGTTAATGAATGCAGACAGTGAGTTGCATGTTGTTTGTGGAAGAAAATTGTTCCTCAGAATGGGGAATTTGGGAAGATCATAGTCTGATTTGTCTGTCCTGAATCACCACCTGCAGCCCTTTAACCACCCTCCACTGGCCAAAGGAAGTTAATCTCCTAATTATGAACCTGGCATGAAGCAGCCCACAAGTATTGGGGTGGCTCAAAACAAATGTTGATGTCCAGCCCTGTGTGCGACTGGCCTCATCCTCTAAAATATGAAGCAATAGAAAAGAAAAATGGTCAAGTACAAGTTCCTGAGGAGAGACAAAGTTGCATCCCAAGTAGGTTGTAAATTGGCTGAGCAATGCTCACCTTACCCACCTTACACTGAGTGAGGCCATAGCTGGTGGATCAGATCCTGTACCAACATCTGCCTTAGTTCAGGATGCATCATCCCAGTACCAACTGACATTCAAATCCCCTTTCTCACATACTTTGGGGTTTGTGGGCAGGGTGCATAGCTCTGAAAAGGTCTCCTTGCCCTGCAAACAGCCTTCTCGGGGGAAAGCCTCGCTAGAAGATTTGCTGCACAGAAAGCTCAAGGATGGTCATCCTGGGGAAGAAATGGCTTGTAAAGAGTATGATAACAAATCAGGCGGCACATGGTTGTGTTTGGAGAGGAGACTGTGAGCACAGCCCAGTCCTTCAACCTGATACACCAGGGACCCTGAGACCCACCCAAACTGGCTACTGCCCTCAAGAAGATACAGAAGTGACGTAGGGTAACTGGACCCTTGGGACCTAATTGAACCAAAAGGCCTGTCGAGCATTGGAACAGGCTGTCCAGGGAAGTGGTGGAGCCACCATCCCTGGGGGTATTTAAAAGCCGTGTAGATGTGGTGCTTAGGGACAGGGTTTAGTGATGGCCTTGGCAGTGTTAGGTTAACAGTTGGACTCGATGATCTTAAAGGTCCTTTCCAACCCAAATGATTCTATGATTCTGTGATTCTATGATTCTACAGAGAAGGCCATGAAGGCTGCCCCTGTCAGAAACCTCCACTCCTCACCATCTCAGGGTTGTCCCACAAAGGCGTTTGAGCCCACACACCAAAGACTCCAGCCCACCTCACAGGCAGCTCTCAGAAGACTAGCTGGAGCCCAGCTTTTAAAGTAACATCTCACCTTACTGTTTGTCTGTCAATGGGAAACGCTATTTGATGAGGATGGTGTCTCTGGCTCATCTCTGAATTTCTGCATTACTTGCAGGTGAAGGTGCTGCTCTTTTCTCATAGGTCAAGCAGTGACTGCTCATTATGCGGCTTGTCATTATCAGCACACCATTCATTTGCGTGTCAGAGAAAGGAACCACGTCGTAAAAACTGGATCCGAGCCAGCACTTGGTGCTAGTTCTTCTGAAAGAAGACTGTCATATTTGTATCCAGATGGAGCAGAAAATACCTTGCTGTCTAAAAAAACAGCTCCAGACTGAAATTCCTTCTACATACAAAAGCTTTGGTGCATGCTAAACAAAAGCAATGATTTGTGGGTGGACGAAGTTGGTTAAAGCTGATTCTGATTTGGTTTGGGCTTAAAAAAGAACATAAAGCAGCAGAGAGCCAGAAAAGCCAGTAGCAAAGAAAGGCAGGGCAAGCAGCCCTGTGTCAAGGAAGGGAAGGGGCTACTGAATGCTTTTCATGGGAGCAGGAAAAAGAAAGCTCCAAGTCTCTCGCTCTCTGCCACAAAAATCGAGTTGCCCTACACAGACCCATCACTGTGAGGAGTTTTGCTCTACTTTAAGGGGAAACTAGGAGAAAAGAACATAAAGGTAGGAGCAGGCAGATTTCTCACCTCATCCCAGCCCCTCCTTCTTCCAGCTCTGAGAAGGTCTTCACTATCACATGCTCAGCCTCCAGCTTCTTATAGTGCTTTGGTCCTTTCCTGAAGCCATACCAATGGCACGACACTACCAGAAAATGACCAAAACTGTATCAAGATCTCATCCCACAAGCCCCTAGAAAAATTTGGCAGGAAGGACTGTGCTTTAAAGACCTTGCAGTCTACTTGGAGAGAAGAGAGCAGGGAAGCCTGGGCATAGAGCAAGTCATCAAAACAAGCATGATGATTTCCTCCCTGACTGATGCACCATGTCCCAGGAAGCTCAGTTTATAAAGCTCTTGTCAGGGTGGGAGAGCTCACCCCTGGCTGGTGGGAATAGTTGCACCAACCAGCTACGACAGAAATAGTCTAGGTCTTTGATTTTCATTCCAAGCTGGTGTCGGCATATTAACACCAAAATCTTCATTCAGCTTTAATTATTGTTAATTAAGTTAGACTCTGCACACTAACGGTAAGCCTACCTTGCCAGATACTTAAGTGAGAGCCGGGTTTGCATGCCCTGATGTAGGCCAGATTTATTTTTGCAGTGCATGAAAGGAAAAATAATAAAATACTTCTCCATCTACTGAAAGTACATGTTTTGTCCACATTTGTTGAAAAGATTAATGAGTTCTCCTGAACTTGGTTTACTGCAACTCAGATTTGTAAATTACAGACATTCCCTTTTTCCCAAATATGTAACAAGTTAAAAAAAAATAATACTGTTGTGTTTTAGAAGTAGCAAAACCAACCAGCATAAAAGAGGAAACCTGGTTGAAAGTGAAATTTAACCTCAAAAGGGAACTTCATAACAATCAAAAGTTTTATTCCAAGGCTCCAGATTAATGTGTATTTTGACGTTTTCAGCATTGCCATTTGAAAAATGCAAAAGTAGGGCAGGGCTATAAAACACTGCTCCGGCTGGGAAGATAGTGAGTGGGAAAAGTTGCATATCAGTTCACTTTTCCAGGCACACTACTCGACCACTCAGCCATGGCGTCAGTCACCCGTGGTCCAATTTCAGCACTTCTTTCACTTCAAGTCTTTCTCACTGAACCCTCCCCAGCAAATAAAAATGTTTCTGCTGGGCTTGCTGATGTCCCAGACCCGACCCAACCTTTAAGGGCATTGCCCTCTGCTGTTAAATTGTCCTCAAGTTTCTCTTTGCAGTGACTCCCAGTAGACTTCAGTTAGATGAAGATGGAGTGAGAGGGAACTATTGAGGAGGAGCAGATGTTAGTTATTTAAATTTTCACATGATTTGTCATCTTTGGACCATGCAACCATTGCCCCTTTAGCTGTGTGGTCTCTGTGTCTTCATTCGCTCTGTCTACTCTCTTGAGCTGTTCTAACTGGAAAGAAGGTGCAAGGTGCCCATATCAAGGATTAAATTGTATCTTTATTCTCAGTTGATCCAGGGCTAATAGCTAAGGCAGGGAGCAAGCAGGCACAGCAGTATGGACATCTCCCACCCCTCTGTGTGGACACAGAGGGAGGTAAAGACTTCTGGAGTTAAGTCCAAGCTCACGGAGGAGAAGGATCTGGTGAGAATCAACAGTAACGTATAGAATCGTTAACTAGTTTGGGTTGGAAGGGACCTTAAAGGTCATCTAGTTCCACTCCCCAGTGTCCTGGGCAGGGACACCTTCCCCCAGAGCAGGTTGCTCCAAGCCCCATCCAACCTGGCCTGGAGCACTGCCAGGGATGGGGCAGCCACAGCCTCTCTGGGCAGGTGCAGAAACCGGCACCAACTTGAGGAAGACAGACCAGGATCTGGAGGCAGGTTGTAAACAGCGAGGCTGTTTAGGAACTGGCTGTGATTTTATGATCAAATCAAACAAAATCTGTCTCTCATTTTGCTACACCTGCCCGGCTGGGTCTTTTTCAGGGGCTTTTTCATGCTCTTGTAAGAAGGCAACCCTGAGGTCGCAGGGGTGATGTAGCCATCCCGGGGATCCTGGCACAGGTACAAGTATGTCCTGTACTGGGGGGGAGGAGGAAGAGCCCCTGTGTCTGCATCTGTCAGGGCAACACATCCCACCAAGCAGAAGACAGAAAACATAAAAAGGGAAGCATGTTCCCTTTTTCTCCTTCCACAGTGAGTAAATCCATGCTTCCCTGCAGTAAGCCAAGTGAGTATTTTGTCAAAGCTCCTAGGTTTTGATTTAACATGAGAGGCTGTGTCAGATCTCAAAGTAAAGCAGAATAACCCCAATGTAGTGCCAGTAAAGAAACCAGCACCAAAGCAGTGTTGCACTGACAGAAAGTGTTACTGCTCAGCTGTGTGATAGCAGGTGCTTTCTGTTGAAATAGGTTCTGTGTCTTGCAGTTTGACATAGCACTTGAGACCACACAAATCCATGTTCTCCATATTTCCAGTATTGTATTCAGCTTAGGTTCTATTAACAAGATAAAAGACAGCCATTGACTTGAGTCAGCTGGGAGTAGAGCCTAAATACCTGTCCCAATCCTCAAGCATGCTGCTGAGTGTTGAGATGAAGCTGAGCAGCCCTGGAAAATAAGGATGAGGATTTGGGGGCTCTGAGATCTGTTCCAGACTCAGCAGGTGATTCTGGGTGAGAATCATCAGTTTGCATGGTGCAAGTTGGTCACCCTCAGATTGCTTTAACGTCCATGAAAAGCTATATAGACATAGTAGAGGGTGATGCATCTCCTCTTAAACTGGGTTATTGTCACTCTCTTGGAAGAATTTTTCCCTGGAGACATCTTTTTTACTCTAATGGTAGGTCACAATGACTGGCTTAGCGAGAGACATCTAATTTTAGATTTCTAAGAGTTAAGGGAGATGAATGCCCCCATGAAACCTCTCCTTGGTGCCATATCTGTAAAATGAGAATAATGATTCTGTGCAACACAGGGAAGCTTCAGCAGTGAATGGTTGAAGGCACTAAGAAAGTCTTATGGGATAATGTGAAATTCTTGATAATGATGTACGTCACCCCAACTTTCATAAAGCCAGATAAACCTTTGTTCATGAGATTTGATCTCATCAGTAGATCTGCAAAGCAAGATACCCAGGGACTGCAGTGAGCAGGAGTGCTTGGCCAGGAGAGCAGGTCTGCTGAGTACCCATGCTGTGGTGCATCTCTCAGAGCCAGCCTGGAGGGACGGAAACTTATATTCGGATCAATGGTCGGAGGTGGCAGGGAACTTGCAGAGTAGCTCTTCTCCATCGAGTCCCTA
This sequence comes from Elanus axillaris, assembly GCA_026212715.1. NCBI lineage: Eukaryota > Metazoa > Chordata > Aves > Accipitriformes > Accipitridae > Elanus > Elanus axillaris. Next base: position 44,074,392 of record JANZLQ010000056.1, read on the forward strand.
CCTCTGCTAACACTGCTCCCTGGAGCCTGTCTTGAGGAGAGTCTTCAAGTCCTGCTTTAATTATGACTTTGGCTTAGGAGCTCACTTAGCACTCAGTTTTTCCTTGTTGGGACATCACCCCTCCGATTTTGAACTGGTGGAGGACAACCGCAGCAGCTCATCTGTGCCTTCCCCAGTCTGCCCACCCACTCCCATTGCTGCCAGGGGTTTCTGCCCATCAGCAGTGCATTTGGTGTATTATTTGGTGCATTTTGTTGGGGAATGCAGCAGAGAGTGCAGCTGGCAGGACCCACTGAAGGTGGGACAAGGAGGCAGCCCTGCTCGTGGCCAGACATGCCTTGCTTCAGCTGTCTTCTGCCCACAACAACCTGCAAGGTGATTTATCTAACATGTTCCCTTGGAGGATGCAGCTGGAAGTTTTCTGACTTTAGAGCCATTGTTGTTTATGCTGTTGTCAATGCAGAGAGGCAGGGATAAGTGGATGAAGCCCAAGGGAAACCCTCTGCTAATACCCTACCCTGAAAAGACGGGAAGGTCAGAACTAGTTTCCCTGCATCTGCCAGAGTCACCCCCCTTTCCCATCCCTCCCCCTGCTCTGGGGACAGACAAACCACCCATGCCAGAGGCAAGCTAGTCCCAGGGTTCATCAAAATGTTTCTGAAGAACAAATATTCTGCTGCAAGAAGCCAGATTTTACAAACAGGCAGATGTTTGCAAGCAAATGTCCCAAGGAAGATTAAAATCCCAAGACACATTTTTTTTTCATAGCTCAGATCTTAACTACTGTCAGGCTGCTCGGATCGCTCACTGGAGACAAATATATAGAAATGATCAGCAGAGACAATAAGAGGTGGAAATTTCCAAATGATGCCTTCCTTCATGATGAGAGATGAGGTTTGTTCATTGGGAACCACAAAGAAATGATCCTCGTTCATCAGGAGCGCAGCAGCGCTCTGAAATCCCACCAGAGACTGGGGCCTTGATATCTATAGAAACAATGAAAGTCTGCTCCTAATCTGAGAACAGATAGATAAAATATTGTCTTCCAGAAAAGAAAAGGACCTTGCTGTACTCCTGCATCTGATTTGTGTCAGACAGTGGTGACAACCCACCTCTGCCATCCAAGATAGCTACAGCCAGTTGTGTCCCTTTTTGATAAATCTCATTTACTTCTATCACGCTTGTTTGTTCAAGACATTTGTTCAAGACAACAAGACCTCAGCTTTTTTTTTGCTCTAAGGGAGTTCTAGGACACATTTCAAAGCATTTATACTGAACCATTGCTTCCTTGTAACTTTCCACCCAAAGAATTATCTGTCAATAAATCTCTGTAACTCAGCAGGCTGAGTCTCCAAGGTTTACCTCCAGATTGGGCTTTGCAGCGTGTCGTGACATTCAGGAAACCAAGGCTGGAATAAGTGGCTAAGGGCTTCTCCTAAAGACCTGTAAGATCCTTGTAAAGTCATAGCTCTTCTCTCCCATCATCCACAAAAGTGGGATGACTTATACAGACCTTACAGACAGATCGACAGGTAAGTGGGTACAGATTTACCAGGGTGCTAGGTTCATCCCTCCTCCTGGGAAATCATTCGGGTTTGTGCATACAACTAATATATAATCATCCTTGTATCCTAACGCATACTGTAAAACTAGCATATTTGTTATTTGCACATATATATTTGCAGTGCAGTTATATGACTTCCCCCAGTTCCTCAGTCCCACGAGCAAAACAGTTGATTTTCCCACCAGCTGCATGACCTGTCTGTGCAAGACAAGCGCAGTAGAGCCATACGGACGTAGACCTGTATACATCTCACAACAGAGGATGTTCTTTTCCAACTTAAGCATGAAAGTAAAACTGTGCAGCCCCCTTTCAGCCCTCCTTTTCCCCAAGTGCGTTTGGGACACAGGCCCTTATTTGGGGCTGGTTTTGTGTTTTGGAGCTCCTTAGCTCTAAGTAGTGCCACCTTAGCTAGCACATCTCATGCTGATGGGTGTGAGTATCGAGAAGTCCTGAACTTGGCACAATTGCTTTTGATTCTTCTTTTCTGTGACAATCTCAGTCTATCCCCACAGGAAAAGGGGTACAGGTGTTAACGTTAGAAATTATCCTCTCCATATTTGCAGGTGCTACAAGTCTTTCTTCTGCAGAAGTTCTCCACTTCTGCCCTTTCCACAGGTTTTGGAGTTCTTCCACTTCTGTGCATTTCTTTTTTGCACCTGATGCTTCCATCCCTCCAGAACTGCAAAGCTTTCCCATGGCTTCAGGCAGAAGAAATTGCAAAAACATTTTACTTGAGCGTCTGAGGGGACTGGCAAAAATTGTATCCAACCAAGATGGCTTCATAAACAGGGTCAGAGAACAGTTGTACCCAATAAGCTGGCCTTGGTGTAACTATTTATTTCAGCACATAGGAGCCTGCAATTCTAGTTATGTAGTCATTACGCAAAGAACTGCATGAGACCTTGATGACTCACGCTCAGTACTTTCAATCACGCCATGAGCTAATCTTTTCATACCGTTGCCTAAACAAAACTAGTTTTCATTTCGCTGCATATAATGCAATTCATTAATGTCACTAGACCACACATTGGCTGAGGAAACAGCTCCCTTGGATTTTTGGAAGGGACCCTGGATTGCAGTCCTCGGCCTGTCTGTCTACCTGTTGTCTTTCCAAACAAGCCTGGGATAGGCGATCCGGCCAAGCAATCAAGTGCCCAGTTACTGGGGCGAGACTGCCTGGAGCCTTACATGAAATATGCTCGGGAGGAGACTGAAGCCCAAAGCCAAGGCTGGTTAGGGAAAAAAAAAAAGGTCCTATTTTGGGTGTTCTTGCTGAACATTCCACTTGAAGGAATTTCCTCCTTTTAAGAAGGAACGTGAAATTGTCAGACACCATTAAACCGGCAATTTTATATTTTGATTTTGTATGTGGTCTATTTATAACCATAAATCTGCATGGAAGCTCAGGTGATGAGGAATGTCCTAAGGACAATCCTTAACCATATCATCCTTGTGCATTTTCTTGCTTAAGAAAACAAGGGCTCACAACCTTTGTAGGCAGGGATGGAGCTTTAGGTTCTTATTTTCTGTACCTATTACAAGAACTTCCTTAAAGGTTTTCAAATATAGTCTCTGAAGTGGAAATTTAAAAAAAAAGAAGGAAAACAAGGAATAAAATCCAACAAAACCCAAGCCTCCAGTACAATAGCAGCTCCTACTGCTGCAGGTCGTTATCTTCCTGGGATCGTCAGTGTTTTCTGAAATGCTAAACTGCGTGTGGCTTAGATTTCACACAGCAGCTTTCAGCACCATCACACCACAGTAGCCAAGTAACCACAAGACCTTTGCAAATGGCTTAGAGAACCATGAGGCGTTGCCTTGCATGCGCAGGATGTAAAAGCAAACTAAGTGTTAAACATTTACTGCTCCATGAGGCCTTGAAGAGCTAGACTTCCCCACTTAAACAGTCAGGGAAAACTTTTCCATATCTTTTTATAACTACCAACTCTGCAATTCAGCATGACTGCTTAATGCGTTCAAAATTGCACCTTTTTTCCCTTGTAGAAGTAAATGCCAAACGGTCAGCTTCCGTTCCATTTCCCACTTTGAATAAGAAATTGCTCCCTAAGTAGCCTTCTCCAAGCACTCAGGGCTGAAAATAAAAGGCATACTCTCTAAGGGTCTATCCCACATGGTGAAATGAAATTCCATGCAGGAATACCTGTCCTGTCTTACCAATATTCAGAGAACAGATTGAACTCTAGCAGCTGCACAAGGTTACCAAATGCTTGCAGAAGCAGAGAAGTGGCAATACAGCTTCAAATGCTGCTTTGTTCAGGGAATCCAGTGCTAATGACTCCCTGATGGAGCCGGATGGGTTGGTGATCACCGAAGCAACTTCACATCCACTCTCCTGTGCACGGATATCCAAGGTTTTGACCTTTTTTCCAATGGATGTTGTGCATACCTCCTCTAAACCGCTTGACATCCTGATGAACAACGTTCCTTACTCTGCAAATACTCTTATGGACGCCCATATCAAAGGGTGAAGGTTCTCCATAAACACGGGTGTCCTCACTGCTGGATTGAAGAAGGAGACCATCACTTTCTCAGAGTTGTTTCAGGGATGCCCTCTGGTCCAAGAAGTCCTTTTTGTTGTAGCAGAACTGCTCTTACTACACCTGAAATGCACCCGTTGGTGTTCAGACTGTGGCACACCAATACAGAGCCCAGTCCAAGGCTGGGCACAGAACCAGGAATCCTGTCCCCAGGACCTTGGGTGCCGCCTAACTGAGCACATCCCAAGCAGAAAAGGGTTTCCAGCACTGCCTTTCCATGATTTTTATTTTCTTGTGAAGATTGAGCACTGTGAAATTGACTGATGACGTGAAAACAAAAGAAGTAGCAAAACATCAATAAAATACCCAGTCTGTGAAATGACCAAGAGAATGTAAAGCACACAACACAGGGAAGATTGAGCATGGGTAAAATATAGGAATAGGAAACCAACACAGGCCCAAGGTCTCTCTGGTTTCCCAGTTACTAATGGTTTGTACGGTTTTGAAAATTATCACAAAATTAAGTACTGTGTGATTAACAGTGATTCCTGAATATCTCCACCTCTATACATTTTCATTCCCAAGTAACAACACCCCACTTCTAACAGCTTTTGCAGACCAGTACCTATGTAGCCAAACATAAAACACATCAGGGTTTCCTCCATAGGCGGTAGGTTTGTAACTGTTGTCATCAGAAATCGCAGTACCTTATTGATCTACTGCAACATCCAATAAATTATCTGATTTTTTCCCATGTGAACTACCACTTATGAATGCTTTCACACTGTTATAACTTGTTTAGCACCACGCTGCACTCTCGTCTTTTCAACCTGCAGCTCCTAAAAAAGTAGCTTACAAAAAAACACAATAACTGAAAACAACTATTCATAACTCAGTGTATGGGATGTGGGACTGGCAACAGTGTGATGCTCTGTGCAGTTGCATTGACTTTGACAGTTACAGGTTTTGAATCCCAGGCATTGTTTGTGAAGAAGGAGAGCTCAAGGAACATCCCCCAAAGAGATTAGGCATCCACCCTGAGAAAGAAGAGGTTTACCTAACAACACACTTCACAATGCTAGAAGTAAATAAAATAACAACACAATAAAGCTATGATATGGCCAATGCATATAATATGCTGGCATGAAACATGTGTGGGTACAAAATACAAGTTAAAATAAGACAGATACTTAAAATCAAAAAGAAAAAATATTTCTAAGGATACTTGTAGATAATTCATATACCAAGGCAGAAAATCCTGTTTTTCGGGGGGGAGGGTTGCCAGCTATTTGTGTCAGAAGAAAACGTTGTGGATGGTTGATACAAACAGACAAGCAGGTGGAAAGTTCTGCATGCGAGTTTCTCATCTGTCACAGGGTGTGTGCTGCTATTGGGCACAGCTGGAGTGTGGCAGCTTGTATTCTCACCCACCCCCATGTCTTATATGGTTTGACCAGAGGAGATGATAGAGAATAGTCAGGCACTAGCACGCCTTCAACAGAATTCAAATTGCCTTGCGGAGTTGTTGTAAATCCCCACGCTCTGGAGATCTCCAAGGAAGTGCTGTCTGTATGCCCTCTACACTCTCAGTTCCTCTGCCTTTGTCAGGCATGCAATAATCCCCATTTCTCTCTCTGGAAGCATTATAAAAGCAAGAATCTGTCACCAGCCAACTTTTACAGCATAGATTAAAACTTCATGGCAACCCTTCAGTCTTACGTGCTCTCTCCAGGAATTGGCACTGCACCCTCAGCATTGATCCATGAGGCTTTGGACCCACTCCTCCCACCCGCCTGTTGGGTACCACTCTGTCTGCGTAGTCCGACCATCCTGTTTGGAGGAATATCTCTGCTAACTATCTCCCACCCGCTCGCTCCAGTTGTTGGCTGGATGGTAGCTCACAGGAGCTCTACGTGCCGGCGCCAGATGGGAGAGTGAGTGTTGCTGGGCAGAGGACTGGCTTCGTGGGAAGGCTATTCTTCACATCCTCACTCATTTCCAATGTCCCCGTGGTTTAGGATGAGTTTTCTGACTGGCCTCGGAAGGGTGGAGGGGAAATCGGAGCTATTCCTTATTCCCATGGGACAGCTGCTGCAGGTATTGAAGTTAGTCTGGTTCTTGCCTTTAAATCCAGATGGTTTTAGGATTTGATTACGAAGTTGTTTGTGCCTTTTTTTTTTCCTCCATCTGAGAACCAAATCTGCACTGATGATACAAGGAATGCATTAAACATTTGATTTATACAGTTGTGGGATATAATCAGCAGCAGAAATGGAAGTGGTGACTGGGAAAACACTTCAAATGAAAACCAAAGCAAAAGATGACAAAGCTTTCTTTGCACAAAGAACGACAGCTGCCTTTATCAGTATTATACTCCGATGAGCAGGATTCATTGCAGCCCCTGGTTTAGGAAAAGATTGCAACAGGAGCTCCTCTGGTTCAGGGAAAGGGAAGCAGCAAATGAAAAATGTCTTTCAGCAGACAGAAGTGACACGTTCTTGTGATTAGATGCACTGTTAGGGGAATGCCAGGTTGTATGCAAGCTTGATGTCAACTCTAGGTTAAATCAACTCCTCCTAATGATCACACAAAGGATATCCTGTGTAGAGAAATCTGAGAAGTTTTACTAGGAAATGACTTTTTATTTCATTTTGGAACATTTAGCAAATGCACCCAAGATTTTCATTTGAACACCTCTTATGAATATTATTCTCTATAGGCAAGGATCTCTGGTGGGCCTTTGTTTTCCAAAGCATCCCTCTGTTTCTTTGCTTCTCCCTACCAGAAGATAATACTTTGCCCCTGAGGCTGTAGGACATCATGGGAGATGCAGTCTGATTGGCAGGGTCAGAAAACATCAAGGAATTGCAACAAGATGTACATGAATAATGGCTTCTGGGAGGAACTGGAACAGTTTGGGTGGACACAGAAGAGTGTGGAAGCCTCCAAAACAAAATTATTCACTGTGATGTAAACCAAAGTGTTTTGATTCAGAATAGCTCAAAGACTGTATTAGCCCAGAAACAAGCAACCTCATCATGATACTCAGCTCCTCATTTCTATTTTGCATAAGCAGAGAGAACACAGCAATAGGAGAGCAAGGAAAATGGCAACAAATTTGGCCCGTACGCAAGCACTTCCCTTTGAAAAATAAAAGCTGCCTTGAAGTTTAATGCTCAGAGTTCAAAGGGTCCAGGCCAAATTCAGATCACCATGGGTGATTAAGGATTTCTTTGGAAATTGGAAACACTGGTCTGTTGACATTCTTGCGTGTATTAGCAGATGCAAGGGAGGGGGAAGGTTACCTCTGGTGATATTTCATCCCAGGTACAGAAAATATGACCCCAGAAAACATAACCCTGGCCTTGTTCTAGGAATTGCTACATATTTCTTGAAAAATATATGAGAAATTGCATATTTCCCCCCCCAGCCTGGGGGAGGACACGGTGTGTGGACAAAGCAGTTTTGAGGCTGGTTCACTACGCCTGCCTGTAATTGCAGTAGGGTTTAGGGATTGGTGGTTTTTTGGCTTTTTTTAAATCATTGATGATGATATTGTGTGTTTTGGGACCGTTAACTGCAAACAGATGTGGGCTTATCAATGCTCCAACAATGCTTTCTAGCGTTTCAACTCCCTTGAAAACCAATGACTTGTGCTCCTGCTTCATGAGTAATAGACTGGTTTTCCTTTACAGTTGGAAATCTTACAAGTAGAAATTTATCCTAAGGTGACAGGAAAGTTTTGTGTCATAGACAGAGTCCTCAGGACTCCTACACTATTGGAAAAACAGGCTGAGATTTGCTCACCCTGAATGAACCCCACCTCTCCCCACACCTGTCACCCCAAACATGCATGGACGTGGTAGCTATTGGAGGAAAACGAAGGGTGACAAAGTAGAAATGCTGCCACTCCAGCTGCAAGGAAGTGGCGAGCCATCTCACTGAAAACCTTCCCTGCACATTTTCTGGTATACACCCAAACGTTTGCCTAGGAGACTCTTCAGATAGCCTTGCTTCCCGTTCGGAACTAATGCTGGTTTTCAAAGGGGTTGGTTTAGAAGTGGGGAGGCAGAGAGGATTTCTTTCTGGAAATTTGTTTCAGAGTCTAAATGGCAGATGAACTCTTCTGAAAATCTTGCTTTGATGGTAGGTGATGAGCCGGTGAGCATTTGGCTGAGAGCTTTAGAAAAATGAAGGCTGTGATGCTGAATAATAGACTATATAGATGGGAAAGATCTGATCTCTTACTGATGTTCCCCCTCAGCACTGTAAAATTGCTCCCAGCAACATATTTTCCAGAATCCATTTCCATGTTAGACAAAGGCTCATGCTTCCAATCAGTGCAGTGAGAGAAAGACAAGAGAACAGCATCCTGCTTCTTGGGCAAAAGGCTTCCTAATGAGCACAGTCTGAAATACTACAAGGACAGGCAGTTGTTTTCCTTCTTGCACTTGCTTGCGAAGTCCAAGCTGTGAGAGTGAGACTGCTGGGCGCTGCTTGGTGGTCCACCACAGGACAGTGGCAGTGGTGGTTTTGGCAAAGTAATGGTGCAGGCAAAGACCACAGGGCATAGAAAAGGCAAGGTTTACAAATGTTGACAATGTTTTTTTATTAGGTCAGTTAGTGCGGCTGAAAAACAAACAAACAGACAAACAGACAAAACATGTTTGTGGCTAGTAGTCCATTTTCCAGGTCCTGAAAGCTTCTTTCTCATTAAACCATCCAGTAATAGCTGAGCCTGGGGAAAGATGCCTATCTCTTACAAGAGCCACAGCCTAAGGAAATAAGATTCTTTGTTTAGGACTTGATAAGCTGACCTCTTTTCAACTACAGTCCCCTGTACCCTTCATTTATTAAATTCTATTCCAAAACTTAATTGGAGCAGAAATCCCCAAGTATGTATATTGTTTTGCAATTACTGAGATTGACTGAAGATCTTCCCAATAGAGGCACTGATCACTGAAATCCTAGGAGCCAGACTCACCATACTTGGATGCTTAATGTAACTTCTGTAGTTGTATATGTTTGCACTAGAAAAACGGGGAATGCTGCTACATCTCAAGGCCCTTGCTGGACCAGCTTCTGCTCAGAACCTCCTTGGTAAAAGGGCAGAATAATATCAGCCCCACAAGTGCAGCTGTTTTGCAGCGGTGTAAATGAGATTGGGATTTGCTCCAAGTGCAAAGCACTGGAGAAGCTGACACAGAGAGCAGAGCCAGGGACTTCTGTACCCTTTCTTACTCCGCGTGTGCTGCTCGTCACTTTGACCCACTGAGGTCAGTGCTGATTTATGGCATAAGGCATGAAAAGAAAAGTGGAGGAGAAAAGGCAAGCATCAGGTGCTCCTGAGAGAACAGATTTCCTTTGTGATAGAGCAAATTATTTGCTACATTGCAGGGTCTGAGTAATTCACCCCCTGGATCTGACAGTACTACTTAATCTAAATGAAGATCAAAACGAGAACATTGAATGTGTTCTTATATTAGTAGAGAGAAGACACTGACCCTATCCTTTAACTCTCTGAAGATGTATAATTAGGTTCTGGAGTTAAAATGAGAGCTTTTGAATGAGAACTAAGTTTGGGTTTCTTTTTTATAATAGCAGGAGTTAAAGAGAAGTTTTGAAGGGCTATGGTAAATAGCCTCTTCATTCCTGAAGTCTTACTATCATGCCTGAATGACGTGGCTGAAAGTACTTGCTTAAGAGAACAAATGCCTGGACTCGGTTCAAAAGTCAACAGAGGAAGTCCTTTCTCTGCTGTTAGCTAGAAGTTAAGTTAGACATGATATTGCCTCTTGTGATTAAATACTGCAAAATTGCCTGTGTGTTTGGGGTAAACAGTCACACACTTGCTCTGCCGCTAGTCCAGGCTGATGAGGCTTGAGTCGTCTACCTTCCCAATGCTGTTCAGCCATACTAGCGCGAAACGATGCTCGTGCTGCAATGCCCCATCCTCCACAGAGACGTATGAACAGCATCAGAGTCCCACCAGCTTTATTCAAGAACAGATGATGGGGAGGCAATTTCCTCTCCCTAAGCACATATGCAGTATCATGAGGCTATTGATAGAAACTCCAGGTTCAAGTAACAGCAGATACTTTAATAAACTTATCAGTTGCCTTCAGGCTGTTGTCTATAATCCCAGGGGGAAATGTGGTCTCTGGACTGCCTCTGAGCCCATGAAAAGTAATTAAGAAATCAAAACTATTGTTCGCAATCTTAAGTTTGCTATTCAGGGATCTACTACTCAGCAGAAAATACTGACATACCTGCAAACCAAAAAAATATGTTGAGAACTTCTGCACTAAGGAAAGTGCAGAAATTACAGAAATCAGCATTACCCTCTGTTGAGCTGCTAATTCTAATATCTTAATGAGAATATTGCAGGGGATGGTACATTTCTTCCTCCCAGAGCACCACAATTGCTGCAGGATAGCTGCACTGCTACAACCCGACATCTATGGACAAGCTCAGGCTTTTACCTCCTGTGACATTCTGTGAAAAACACCGAGCACTTTGTTTTTACCTTGGCGGTGTGAAAAATCCCCAGCAGAAATGATAGATCTGGGATTCAGATGTCTATTGCTGTTGACTGCTTTCCAATGTCATTTACAGCCTGTGCTGGTTTTCATGGGCTGCCTGCTATCAGACGTGTGTTTGCTTCTTGCTCTCTCTGTTACTGTCTTGTCTTTGCCTTGTAACTGAAATGTCATCCCCTTTCATGCAGAAGTGGTTTTCTTGCTCCCTTGTGAATCACACATTTTGCTGCTGGAACAGTAAATTTCCCTCCACTGCCACCTCCCATAAGTTGCTTTCACTCCTGTAGACTTGGGGTCTCTGTAAGATATTAAAACAACCCCCATGCATAAAAGGCAGATAGAAACCACTTTTATCTGAGCTGCAGAGAAGAGATCGCTACCCAGCACAGCTCGAGGTGAGGCTGTCCAAGACAGAGTGTAAATGCACATTGCAAACTAAGCATGGGGCCAGTGCTGCCTGCCTGGTTACCCCTGCCTGTGCCACAGCGCCTCGAGAGAGGCAGAGCCCCCAGACAAGGAACCACCTGGGGACAGTAAAGTGAGAAACTTGTGAGATCAACAAAATTCAGCATATTGGAGTGACCAATCCAGACGGCTGAGCCTTCGTGGGACTGGTCTTTGTAGGGACAGATGCTGGGCATTGGGCAGGCTTGGCTGAAATGCAGCACCCTCCAGCCCTCTTGAAGGACAGGGGAACTGAAGGAGATGAAGTTGCTTCTGCCTAATGATGCCAACGGGCAAAGCCTGGGCTGCAACAACTGCTCGTTCTCTTTTTCAGCAAGCAGGGGAGGATGCTGTCTAACACAGCTCCTCTGTGAGCTAAAATAAGACGCCATTCATCAACACCTGAATTCCGATAGTGGGTGAATTTTCGAGAACTAACAGTTGCTGCTCACCTCTGTGTGCAGGAAAATTCCTGAAGTAACAGAGAAAGTGGGCTCCAGACACAAGTCGGAGAGCAGCAGATATATTACGGTACAAGCCGTATATTCTGGTTTTTACTCTGCCCCTCTTCCCAGCTCAGTCAGCATCATTAATCTGAAAATAGTTAGACCCCTCCAAGTAAGGCACAGGGACATCTGGAGTTCTTCTGCATCAAGATAAGGTCCCTCCACAAGGCAACCAACCCTGATGGACCATTAAATTTACCTCTAAAACATGGACTCACAATTTCTCAATCGGTTGGGGAAGGGGCCTGACTGAGAATGGGTCAAGCATGTAATACTGTCGTACTTTGATAACCCTGGGTGGATGTTTCTTCAATACATTTTTTCTTCCATAATTCCATCCACTTGCTTTCTGAAGTCGTGTGATTGTTGGGCACCCGCAGCAACTTGCAGTGATGGGTGCTGCAGGTGACAGGATGACTTGTGAAAAGGATTCTCCTTTTCTTTGGTTCCTTTCGGTTTCTTTTCACACTGTTGCTAAAAAAAATGCTAATAATCTCTTCTTGAGCTTTTAAAGAACTTCTTTGTGTTAGATATGAGAAGAAATTAATTCTTTATGCTTAGAAATGGGTGAAGCTTTAACTGCAGGTGACAGGATGACTTGTGAAAAGGATTCTCCTTTTCTCTGTCTCCTTTCAGTTTCTTTTCATGCTGTTGCCAAAAAAAAAATATGCTAATAATCTCTTCTTGGGCTTTTAAAAATTTCTTCATGTTAGATATGAGAAGAAATTAATTCTCTGTGCTTAGAAATGGGTGAAGTTTTAACTGCAATCTCACATCCAGTCTAGTGGACTTCTCTTTGAGAGTGAGAAATGAATTGAAGGAAGTCCAGGGTTCAGCAAGAGCAGCAGATGTATTAAGAAGTGACTTTAATGAATCACTGAAAGAATCACTGAGCTTTTTTAGTCTAGAAATAAGAAGACTGAAGGGAGGATATAATGGTCTGCCCATCTGAAAAAATACTGCATATAAAAGGGGGATCATTGTTCTTTCTGTCTGGGAAATACCTTTTGGGGCAGGACACAAAGTAGTTACTTTCTTTTGCAGGAAAGGAGATTTTGGTTAGAGATGAAGCCAATCTTCCTAACTATAAAGCTCTCAGCAAATGGGCTGGGAAGCATGGGAACCCCCAAGTCCCAGGGAGCTGCAGGACGGGAGCAGGCACCCCACACGGACAGACGGACAGACCTCCTGTCTGCCGCCACTTCGCAGCCCGCCTGGCACCCACCGTTCCCCCCACCCCAACTGCTCTCAGAGGATGACCAGTATTTGATAGTGTCACCTTAGCTTTCCTGTCAATCTTCCCCAAAATGGCTTGGGAAAAGCATTCTCCTTTTCTTCTCAAATATGCTGAGCAGCCCGAAGCACCTTTTCCATCTCTCGGAGTTTCCCCACTGTAACTGATGTGATCAGACCTCCACAGGTCGCACTTACTGCTTCATGTGATGTGATGATGCAGCTTTTCCCAGCTGGTCTGTGCTTACCCAGTGTGCAGGCACCAACAGTTGCAGATGGGTTGACTTACTTACCCTCTAAGTGGGGGATCACTGGGTAAGAAAATAAATAAAGTCACAATCCACTTTTTCTTCCACCAGTGAGTTTTATCTTTCTATATCAGACATTTCCAATGCAAGGTGTGAGGTTCCTCTAGCATGTGATTCTCCATCTATTTGACAGCCCTGGTGTGATGAGTTTTATCGACATTGCTAAATAAATTCTGCCAAGGAGTGAACTTGAGGCCTGTTCTCCAGCTGCCCACACCACAAAATCATTAGTTTGATCCCTGGCTGGTTTGGTCGACTCTAGCTCTCTGCAAGACAAAGCCTGGATTGGTGAGCAGATCACTGCAAGGATCTCAAACAGCAGGCAACATGAGTGAGAGTAGATCTGGGGTTCATCTTCCTCCCTCTGTACAGTTTTCCAACACTACCGCTTGACTTTGTATCCTTAAATATCCCTGGAGACCCTCCGATGGCAATAACCCAGGGTATGAAATGCAGGCCCTCCACTTGGCACTGTTGATTAAAAATGCCCCCAAGAGCTTTGTAGTATGGATGTGGTCTGTTCAAGATGGGACTAACATGAAGAAGTGCAGACATGAGGCATCACTTCGACTCAAGGTTTGGGATCGCTCCTTCGTCCTCTTCTATTTACCAGCGTACACGTAACCTTTGAGCTCCCGCTTTCTCCAGATGAATATTAGTGGGAAGAGAATCAGATCCCTGAATGTGTCTTTTTGATCATATGTGCTTGTTTGTTTTCTCAGAACAAGAATGGGGGATGAAAATGAGAGAAAATATCCCCAGATGTCCGGTTTATTATAAAATGCTTAAGCATGTATCATTTTCACTTGCATTGTGCATCCTCCTGTTTTCTTACAAGGAGGAAGAAGGGTTCACTGGTTTTTTTAAGCAAGAGTATAGAATCAGAACATTTTCCACCACTTCAGAAGGAAAAGAAATATTTGGAAAAAGAAAAAAGCATGGACTGTTTTTTTCCCCCACTTAATTTGTTTGGCGAAGAGGATCAAGGTACAATGTCAGGTTTTCTTTGTGTTGAACACCAGGCTTTCACCAGCATAGGTTTAAAAATCCTGCAGCCTTGGTTGCCAAATGATGCCGCATCTGTGCTGGACACACTGGTCTCAAGGCTCTGTTCCCTTGCAGCCATGGTTCTCCAAACCCAACACAACCCATACCTGTCCCAGATGCCTCTCTCCTGGCATCTCGCCTCCCTTCTGACCCTTGCTGCCCCATGAACCAGCAATTCAATCCATTCATCTCTTCCAAAACATGTTTTTTCTCCTTTCCTTGATGCATCTTTTCGGGACAGAATCAGGGGACAAACTGCTGCCTGCACTTGTGGTCCTTTCCTCAATGTGGGGAAGGACTCAAAACTACACTAAACCAGCCTGGCACGGACTGCTGTGGCCTCCCCTTTGGCTGAGAGTAGTTGTATCCCAACAGCTCCAGAGATCCAGTATCCAAAGCAATCTCCATCTCGTGGTTGCGTGACCACCATCTCAACTCATAGTGATGCGCAATGACATGGGCTACCTAGGATGGTACCTGTCACCCCTGCCTCCTTTGGGCTGGGATGAGGTTAGCCCTCTCCTGATTTTCTTCATTTTCCTTGGATGAGGCAGCCAGACAGGACAGCTAGAGCTGCAGTTCTGACCCAGTCGCGCAAAAGGGAGCCAGCTGGCCTGGTGAGTAGCATTCATCATCCATTGTTTGAGCAGATTTTCCCTGTCTGCAGGCAGAGATATGCAGGTTGGCATCCTCCCAGGGGCTGAGTTCAGTGCCTTCCCTACAGCTGGATCACCAATGTAAAACACCATCTTCAGTTTCTCTCTGTTCTAAATACCAGATTCTTCCCTCTCCCCATTCCTGCTTTCTAGTCTATTGTCCAGCTCTGAACATGATGGAGGATTTCTCTCCCCACCCAAATAAAAAAAAGTTTTAGCAGCACAAAGGCAATTTGCTTTTCAATACTTTCCAGGCTACCCCTATTACAACGCTCTGAAGGACTGTTAATTGCCCTCATAGGGGCTCTGGTTTTGGAAACCTCTTTTTAGCGAGTAGCTTCACCTCCTTGCATTTCACCGCATTGAAACGCAATTTGTTAATGTTCATTTCCAAAGCGTTGGTCCTCAGACCCAGTGCAAAACCTTGCTCTGTGCGTGCTGATAGCATCAATGAACCATGAGGTCATTAGCGTCAGACTGTATCTGTTTCACACCGTTTATAGAGCATCTTTAATGGTCTAGATAGTGACTAATTGTTCATATTTGGAGGGAATTGAAGCTTCCCACGTGACTGACAGCGTGCAAGGGGTAAGGGACTTTCTGTAGAGGAAAGGGAAAGAAAGATGCAAGCAGATCACAGCTCCTGAGAAGACTCAGCTCATCACACCAGTGATCCATCCAGTTGCTGTCATGACTCCAGAAATGGTAAGGACCAGAGCCTTAAGAGAAAGGCTGATAAACAACGCTGAAGGTTACAGGAATGGCATGCTTGAAGTAAGATTTCTTGAAGCCTCAGACATTGTGACAAAATTTTTGCCGGGCTCTGTGAAGTCCCCAGACCGGTGGAAGGCCAGATGTTCAGTAATTATAACAATGTCTTGCAGACATATGAATCAGAATAGCTCCAGTGAGGCTATCAGTCATTTGCCAAAGGAACAAATAAAATTAAGTCCATTTTAGTGGTATTGATTTGCAGTAGCCAGGGAGTTTCTGTTCACTGCTTTAGAAAAGAAGAGAAATCTTACAGCATGCCTGTAGAGTAAGGAAACTGAGAAATAAAGTACTATCAGCCAGGTGTCTCGCTTTTTAGCCTACTTTCCTAAGAAAATAAGACTGCACAGTCACACTGTGTATGTTATCTGTCTTCCTGTGACAGCCTTAAAACAATTTTAGCCCTTTTTACAGTATTAACCAAATTTGACAAGCAGGGTAAAGTCTGAAATATATTATGTCATATTGAAGATAAAAATTTCATTAAAATACTAGGTGGAAATGACCCCTGGCCCCTCTGTGATATGACTGAGGGAGTCCATAGCTTGTTTCATGTCAGATATTCTGCACCCAGAAGAGTTGGATAATATCTGGACTCCCTCTTTGTATCTCTCTTCCATCTGAGCAAGATGCTCTCTAACCACACAACCAGTATTGCTCTTTAAGGAAAAAGAACTTTTATTTTCTGCTGATCCTTTTTAGCCCAGAATGGCAAAATGCTTCAGACACTATAATGTGAGCTAACGGCTAGGAAAAATTAAAGCGTAAGCAGAAAGAGAGTGTGGCTTTTATCTTTGCCTTGTTATGCATGCCGCTGTCTTTTTCAGCACTCCTCTCCCACTTGTCTGGCAAATTAAAAACATAAGGAGATAAAATAAAAGGTTTCATTTCCAAAAGTTCCCTTTTTATTGTAAACGGTTTTCAAGCCCTTTCTGTTCTGCTGTGGACGGGACTCACAGTAACGCTTTCTTCCAAGCATGAAAGGACTTCAGATGTTCAAGAGCGGTGCTAAACGTTTGCCAAATGATGCAGAAAATCAATAATACCATTTTGGAGAATTCCCAAAGCAGAACGATCCTGATAATGGCCAGGTCAGCACGCACAGTCCTCGCACCCTGGGATCGTCTCTGTTTTGCTTCTGAGGTGCAGAAGCAGTCTGTGAATTTATTGCAGAATAAGCCAATACTCTAAAAATAGGACGTGTAGCTGTAACTGCCCTGATGCATGCTCTACCCTTTTTCAGAGCTGAGCCATAAGGCTTTCCTTCCCTTGCTGTTCTCTGCCCTGCACACCTCTGCTTGGAGATGCCGTGGGGCTGAACCAGGAGGCACCTGCCAATGAGCCGTATAGTCAAATAAACTCCCATCCCAAACGTGATCAGCCGGTGCTGAGCACCCCGTTGCCCACAGGTGCCGATTGCTGCATCAGTAGTAAAGAAGGAACAAACACAAAGTTCACAAATTATTTCTATATTTTCAACATATACGGTGGAGAGTAAAAGGAGCCAGAGTCTGTTTTCTGGCTGCAAGGCACACATTGTGTTCCCACTTTTTTCTCCCCAAACAGGATTACCTTGTCTGTCCCGCCTTTGGGAACGGTCTTTAGCAGATGGCATCCCCTGAAATTGTGCAGTCTAGGAAAGCACTGGGGCAGGACAGAATCAGACCAAGGTGTGCACGATGGTGAGCCAGGGCTGGAGGCTGTGCCCTGGGACTCTTTAGGGACTCAGACACATATAATCTACTGGTGCACGATAGCACTCCTAAACCAGCTCTTTGCACAGTGCAGGAATGCACGGGCATGGATGAGCCATGTCCTGGGGGCTGGAACAAGTCCTGGCTGCCGGCAGCAACGAATGCACGGCAGGCTTCAGCCTCTGCTGGTGATGGACTCCTCAATGAGGAGCCTTTCATTAAGTCCAACTTTGGCCCCAAGACCTCTGCCGAAACAAGGTGGCCAGCCCGAAATCACAAAGGCAGGATTTGTCATTTAGGATTGACGATACGCTGGCGGACAGCAGAACTTGCCCTGGGACTTTTATACACCTCATTTCTACCTCTAAAGACTACTGAAGTAAGGGAGAGAAAGGCAAATCAAAACCACATATTGTCTTTATTTTCTGCGTACAACAGAGGAAGAATAACGCAAATCACCAGTAAACCCAACATCTCTTCTGGGAGAAAATTCTATTGCATTTGTAAGAGACTGTTGACAGATAACTGGAAGCATTGAAAGCGTTGTTTCGTTCGAGCTGCCCCTCTCTATTTATAACCATTGACAATGCTGGGGTGTTGGAGGCAGATTAAATGGGAGTCACAGAAGTGACAGTTGGAGTTTTAAAGCAAACGAAAGTGTATTTAAGACGGTGATAGGTTTTTCCCCGTGCTCTGCTTTAACTGTCCCTGAATGCTTCTCTGAAGTCAGGCAAAGTAACCTTCTGCGCCAAATTTCACTTTGATTTTTTTTACTGTGTCCTCCATGGCCAGCTAAGTTGGGCAAGCATTGCCACAGTGTGAAATAAGCAGAAAAGCCCCCCCTCAGATATCTGTCAGCACTAGGCTAAAAATAAAATAAAGTAGGCAACTGTACTGTTGTACCATACAGCCAAAAATTAGTTAGCATCCAAATGCCAAAATTATTCTTTGCCCTGTGTTGCAAGGGAACTCATGGGAGAAATGTGCAATGGACCCTCACAGTCTTTATGGTCCATGAAACATTTGTTGTGACTACTTCGGGCGAGCGGTCGTCTCCCCCAGGGTCTGTGCATATGTGCAAAAACAGGCTAATTTTCAAGCTACCTTGCCCAAATTCTGCTGCCATTTCCAGGGCTGCAGCTCCCCTTGATGAGTCCCTGCTCATGGGCAGAACCTGGCAGGACATGGAGATTGGTGCACCACAGAGCACTGATGACACAAAGGTTTTTTTGGATGTGACTATGGACTGCTAACCACAAGTGCCAGAAGGGCCTTTCCAGCATGGCAAATGACCATTTTTATGCCTATGTGTTATGAAGCATTTATTCATAAAGTATTCTGGGGGATAAAAGGATATTTTTTTGCTTTCTCAAACAGTGGAGCGGAGTGGGCAGTGCATTGCACAAGAGACTCAGTTCTATTTCCAGCTCTGACAATAGCATATAATACATGACTGGGGCAATTCACCTACTGTTCAATGAGGTAAGGAATCTAGCTTTACTTA
This sequence comes from Elanus axillaris, assembly GCA_026212715.1. Lineage (NCBI taxonomy): Eukaryota > Metazoa > Chordata > Aves > Accipitriformes > Accipitridae > Elanus > Elanus axillaris. Next base: position 44,093,156 of record JANZLQ010000056.1, read on the forward strand.
CTTAAAAAAATATTTTCAGATCCAGTGTTTGAAAAAAAATAGTTCAACAACAAAAAAAAAAAAACAGTATTACTAAAGCAAGCTTCTTTAAGGCATTCTGTGGATGAATGTACCTCAGAGGCAGCAAGAAAGAGCAAAAGAGCCAGTGACAGCTTTAAACAACATAAAAATGCCATCTCTAGCTTTAAACAACATAAAAATGCCATCTCTAGCTTTGCCCCTGCATTCCTTACTCAGAGCTCCCTTAAGTTTCTGCTTTTCCCACAGAAAACTCCCAAGGTGTGACTTTGCCCACAAGCAGAGATTTTTACTTGAAACTAGGGGCAAGAATTAATCTGACTTTTGGAAAACACAAGACTTTTGCGAAGGATCGAACAAAAAATACGTGAAAAGCAATCTCTCTCCACTTTCCTACTGAAGGAGACGTGCTGGAGGCAGAGAGCGAAGCACAGCCTAGCAAGAGCCTTGGTGGAAGCCCTTGCTGCATGTTCAGGTGAGAGTAGCCTTGGGCTGGGCTGAATTTTGGGCAATTCTGCCTGTGAAGACCGTGATGGAGGGGGAAGGGGATGGTGGAGAAGAGGGAGAAGGTGTTTGGGTTGTTCTCATAGGAAATCCAGGCAGGAAGGGACTGCTGGGGCCGTGGAGTCTTGCCCCAGGTCTCACGTCCCACCACATCCTCTAAACCCCGTAGCCAACCCTGAAAGCTCCGCATCAGCCTCAGCTACCTTACCCTGGGGAGGTTTTATAATGCAGACACCAGAAGTAACTGTGCTGTGATACAGCCACTTTCCTGCAAAACAGTTGATACGTAAGAGCTGAAGCAATTAAGCTCCTTGACTTGCTTGGTTGTTTTTTTTTTCTCCTTATTTTTCTCCTTTAGAAATCCACCCAGAAGGCTCTACATTAATCAACAGCCATAAGGAGGCTGTCACCCACCAGGAAATGCTGAACTTGAACTTGCATGCAAACACTGAAACCTGAAAGTGTAGATCCCATCATGTGCACACATCCCAGCATGGACTTGCATGAGCTCATTACCTGCTCTCTCCAGAATGATGCAGGCAAGCTTTCAAATCGGTTTCCTGCAGGTTTTGCCCTTCTTTTTTTTTTTTTTGCCATTTCAGAGTTTACCCAAATGGACAATAAAAGACTATTACGACTGTGCTTAAACAAAATTTAACATAACAACTTTCTGAGCCTGTGCTTAGTTCAGGAACTGTTTTGGGGGCATTTTGTTGCCTGGCAATTTCCCCATTTTGTCGTGAAAGGTTAAGAGACCAGAGGGACAGTTCTAATTGTTAGATTGGATGGCTGATGGAAGGGACAAAATGCTTTGGACACATGTCAAAGCTTTCACAGGACTGGCTGATCAAAACTATTTCAGGAGTAATCGTTATCAGCATAACTGAATAATTAGTCTCATTTTCCAGAGGATCACAGCTACTAACTGCAGCTCAGTGCTTTGTGGCACATAGCCATTTTTTGAGGTTTTTAATGTAACCAGTCATTGATGCTTCAGGGCTCTGCTCAGAGCTGCTCTGCAGCCCAGGCAGTTGGGTCAAATCTCACTGTTCTGGACTCCTCTGGAAGTGCTACATGGGTGAACCTCTCCGAAACGGATTCCAGTGCGAATAGCTGGTGTTCAGCTGCTCCAAGATGTTGAATGTGTGAACAGTTTAAAACAGCAAAGTGAATGCTGTGTGCCTTGCTGTCTCTTAAAATCTCCTTTTGCTGGGTCAAAAGTGTTTTGGTTGACAGGGCTGGAGCCTGAGATGTTTCAGGTATGCACCAATGTGTAGAGCACAAAGGGGTTGCTCTTCCATACAATGCTTGAGCTTCAAGACTTGACATCATGCCACCATAATTCAGCTTTGTGGTCTCAGGCACCTCAAGGAGATTGTTGGTCCACATCCCAGGGAACCAAAGTCTTTGTATAGTTCACAGCCTGGCAGCGTGTCTCTGCCTCTGCTAGACCAAGCTGAGTTTCACCTAGGTGCTTGAAGTGCCAAGAGCTTGTAAAGCACATGTGAAGTCTCAGGGACTTTCCAGGTTCCACCTTGCTCCCAGAAACACTCAGGTCACCTGCAGCCAGGTAATTAGGCAGCTGAGACTCTTCACATGCGGATTTGGTCACCATCATTTATGCGTTTATTGCCCTGTGTCGACTGCTGAAACACAAGCTTTGAGGGGTAAAGAATGGTGTACTTGGAAAGATGTGAATATTTATAAATTAAAACTGGATTTGTGAACTGATCTTTTCATCCATCCATCCACCCATTGAAGAAATTTCCTTCCTGTCCAAAGTCAGGAGACTCCAATATTGACTCTTGAGCTCCTTAGGGACCAGAACCCGATTTATTCAAAGCTCATCTTTGTGACTGCTAATTAAAATGGTTGCTAGGCTTATCAGCAACAAGAAGACAATTTGCAAAGAGAGGAAAGCAAGTCTTGGTCATGGTGCTCTCTTCCATGGCTTCCACCATATGGAAAATACAAGACTTTTCCTTCTTCTTCTGCGTGTCTTCCCAGCTGGAAGCCCTGCAAGAACCCTGCCTCTCCCTGTCCACTCTGCAAGGATTAGGAGGACTCTCATTTTCAAATTAGCTCTCTCTTCACTACAAGAGCTCATGAAAGATACTGCAACTCCTACCTGTGTTTTAAGCACATGCATGTAGACAAGGTTTCTCCAAACAGGTTGCTACACCTTGAACTGAACTCTTTCTGTCGTGTGACCTTTAAAGAGCTGCTTGAAGAATTGTCTGAGGCAGATGGAGTTACAAGTCAACAACCCATCTCCTAGTCTTGTGGCTTTTGCCACAAGCCCTTTAGGTCTTTTTAAATGTCATGGTCTTTCGAAGTCTTTGAGCAAAAGCCCTATTAGAATGTTATTACTGTTATGCTGGCTGGCAGCTTGTTGCAGCTCTGTATTGTTCATGTGCCCTTTTTCTTACAGTTTTTCTGTCTCAGTCTGATTAATAGATACGCTTTTTCAAAGGCATCTCAGCCTTGACACTGGGGTCTCTAAGTGGTCTGCAGCCTAACACCTTTCGCAACGATCTTCAGCGTCACCTCCTGTGTGCCGAGACTCTCATTGTTATATACAAGGTGGGGGGGGTCTGCAAATTGCTCCCACGTATTTGGCTATTTGATAGTTATTGGTTGTACACAGAAGTGCTCTTTCAGGTCCTCTGTTGTTCTCTGCTGGACTGTGACACTCTCTGCTCTCTAACTCATCAGCCACTGTGAAATGGCAGTATTCCATATTATGTTAATAGCCATAAATGCACGGTTCAATATAATGACACTCCAAATTTCAGAGCTGGGCTCAGTCTATTAGATTATTAGTAAAAGGCACAGACAGCTTTGCAATGGATTAGACATAGAACTCTCCTTGGAGAGCAGAGTCAGGAGGGTTATCTCAAATCTGCTCAGGAAAGGATGCTCAAAAAACAAACATGCCTATCCCTTTGGAATAATCTAAGCACGCTGCCACAAGATTCCTAAAATACTTCAGATTATATCCTTATCTTATTTGTCTTTGGGGAGCTTTACATATCTTGAAGTCAGCAAATACATAGTTTACTTAGCTTAATTACTCATTAACATAGCAAACCTGTTTTCAGTACTAGTAAAGTCATCCCCTTGATGTCACACTGAACTCCGAGAAATGTTGCAATTTCAGACAAGTTTATCATAATTGAAAAACATCGCATGGCTGCAGTTCACAGTCACTTGCTTAGCTTAAGTACACTCTGCTAAGTACACACTGGCTATCATTTCTTCCCCTCCCAACCCTGTAACCTCAGTTACTCTATCACCTTGACATCTTTGTAAATGGGTATAAATGCCAAATGCTAATAAATTCCTGTGCCGTTCACACAGGTCAAGAAAACAAACAAACATAAGATTAATACAAGTTACTCGGATACTGTTTACAGAATAATTAAAGTGTTGAAACACAATCTCTGTTTTTAATAATGAATATTTGTAAATCACTGTTGCCACATGAGATCATTCAGCATCTTTTCTGCCTTATAACTTTCAGCCTAATTTTAATAATGAGTGCCTTTTCAGTCTAACAATGTTCTTTAGATTTAAAGTTAGCAGATTAATATGCACATAAAAAATAAGTACATCACCTCTAATATCTCCCCGGTGGTCAGGTTTTACTTTGCATGACTGACTCATTAAGGATAATTAATATTGGCATGATTACAGTTTGGCAAATTAAACTATGTGCCCATGGAGTAAAAACAGAATCACAGAATAAATTCTTTGCAAGCATGACAGCTGTATAAAATCTCAGTGACTTGCTTCTACCTGCTAAAGCCTGTCTGCTCTGGAATTCTATTCTCCCTCCACATCATATAATTTTGGTGAGATTTAACAAGTAAGTGGTGTTGACATTCGTCCTGTTGATCTGTGCCAAAGCCACCACATCGGCGCAGGAATTAATCCCTCCCTGGCAAGCAGCAGGCTGCCAGCAGCACTTTCGGGGTGCCAGACACTGGAGGTAACTTCACCACCTCTGGTAGATCCAGATGTCCTCTGCAGTGCTATTCTTCTAAAAAAAACAAGCTATATAAATTTAGCATTTAATTTTAAGCATTGAATTATTTATTAATTATTCTATTCTATTCTATTCTATTCTATTCTATTCTATTCTATTCTATTCTATTCTATTCTATTCTATTCT
>JANZLQ010000056.1:44124346-44174461 GCA_026212715.1 Elanus axillaris
AAGGAAGGAAGGAAGGAAGGAAGGAAGGAAGGAAGGAAGGAAGGAAGGAAGGAAGGAAGGAAGGAAGGAAGACTAGGAGGAGGGATGGAGCCCTGCTCCCCAGCCACTCTCCTGTGTCTGGGGAGCGTGCAAAGACATTGTAGGACCCCAAATGGGACCATCTCAGGAGTGGAGGCAAAGACCTTCTCCATCGCCACCCTAGAAGCATCTAAGAGGAAACCACCATCCCTTGGGATCAAGGATGCACTAGCTAGTACCCAGGATGGCGATTTACACACTTCAGTGGTCCTTGTTTTTAAGAAGCATAGTCTAGTCTGGGTGGTGGGCTCCCAGGTTTTTTTTCTCTGGATTTGGCTAGAAATCAAGACCAGCGTGAGAAAGGCACAGCAGCACCTTTAGCTAGTGCCACACAAGGATGAAGGCCACAACCCAAGGCTCCCTTCACTCTGTCCCGCCACAAGCAGGAGGTTACCCAGCCAAGGAGTGACTTAAGGGATCCCTCAGGATGAGCAAAACCCTCCATATTCATAGTCTTACGTTTGCCTTGGGGTGGTGACTTGCCTGTGTTTGCAGTAGAAGCTGGTGCTCATTTCCAGCTATGATTCAGAAAAACAGTGTACTGGCTTTTTTTTACCTGCATCCTGTAGGAAAGGCAGCTGCTACACAAACCAGGCTCAGAAAGGTCTCTTTCAAGCCAAAAAAACATTTTTGTAGATTCTGTTTTCCATGGGACAGGAGTGCTTTCATAAAACATTTTGCAGAAGATGGGCTCGCAGAGGCATTGCAGAGCTCAAGCTTCAGTAACTGTCACTTGCAAAATAAATGATGGAGAAGACAATGTAGGTAGAAGCACATTTTAGATGAGACCAAGTCTCTTCTGGTAGAAGTGGAGAGTCTAATTCTGTTCTGGTAGAAGAGAATTTAGCATGGTTTCCTAAGAAAAAAAGGGCTTATGTCATCACTCTGTCCCTGTGTGCATGTAAGCCTTTCCCCACCACCTGATGAACTCTCTCATCAATCTCAGTCACTTTTGAGAAAGTGCTAAAAGCCTTCAGTATACCAAGTTCCTATAAAAATGGGCAGACAGGTAAAGGAGTGGGAACTTTTATACTTTCCCTCACAGAAGGATGGTTGCAGAGTGACCTCAGCCCCTGGTTAGACATCAGAAAATACTAATAATCCACCACAAGACACAATTCCACAGAAAACCAAACTTCTTTAGTTTTATTGTGCACAGGAGGACCTGATCAAAAGTGTGATTTAAAAGGAGGGGTTTGAAAGATAGACCATTCAATTACTTTGATTGTCAGGGCAGTCTCTTGTATCTCCTGAAATTTTCTGAGTTATGGTGGAAGCGGCAAATTGGCATGGAAAAAGGAATGGGCAACTGCTTTGGAATAATTAGCTATGGCCCAGAGCATCAAATCAAACCGGAACAAGAGCAATTGCAATGAACTATTCCATCGGCCGCACGTCCCCCATTGATCCTAGTCCACAGGAACCATGCATTCATTAAAAACGCCAGCAAAGACACAGACACAGGGTCTCAAAAGCTGCCAGGTACCTGGCTCCAGTTTGATTTAGTGGACATCATCCAGGCAAATTCATTACATCAGAGGGGATGGATGGGTCTTCCAGCCCACCTCCCTTTCTCAGGGAAAGATCACTTGGCCCAAAACCATTCCCTACCTGTTTTTCAAGACTATCCTTAAAGCATTGCAGTGAGGGCAAATCCATTGCTTTCCCAGGGAAATTATTCTGATGCTTAAGAAATGCAAATTCTGCTTCTCTTTTTCCAGTTGCTAGTGTCTGCAATAACACCAGGGCTGCGCTGCAGCCTGCCAGAATGTCATTCCTAGGGCATGATAGCAGGGACCCGTGTGGCGGGCATGGCACAGGGACACAAGGGGATGCGCAGCCCACTGGGATAGCACTGGAGGAATAGTCGAGGCACAGGGGACCTGGCCGGGAGCCACCTGCATTGATTGTGTCTGTCTAGAGATAATACTGTGGAAAAGCAACCTGTGAGCAGGGTTCCTCTCCAGGGAAAACATGATGACCTCCTGTAGAAGGGCAGAGAAAAGAATTACAAGTAGGCATGATGATGAACCTGTGAGTAAATTATACAGCTAAAGCATTTGACAGTGTTGATTCACTCCTTGCGCCCTACTGGAGAAGCCGGCAGAGTGCAGAACAACAGGGGAATAGCCTACGTCTGTTTGGAAATAGCCAGCAAAGAATCATTATTTGGAGCCCAAATGAGTGCGTGTGGTTCCCTTCCTACTCGTTACCCTGTGCAGAAGGCCAGAGACAGACGGAGGGGTTTAGTACAGGTTTTGCTGTTGCAAGAGATGCATTCCAGACCTCAAATAATGATTTGGGCACCCAAGTTTGAACATAAGCTCTGCCTCTGCCTGGCCAGATAAGTAATGCAGTGATTCACTGAAGTGACTGGGAGTAGGACCCAGATCTCCCATGACCTATGTACGGGATTATTCTGCTTCCAGTCCACCCACCGCACCACCAAATAAAACTATTTCAAGCCAAATGTCTGTTTTTATATCACAGCATCTTGACGCATCTGGAGGCAGTTGCTATAATGGATGTACCACAAACAGGAAAAAAATAGATCTTGAAAAATTTGAAACTACTGTGATGCAGCAGGCAAAATGTTATAAAATCTTTCAACAGGAGCTTTGGAACCAATACCAAAATACACTATATAACATTAAATGCATCTATATTAAGTTGAGTCTGACAGTTTTATTGTATTTGCACACACAAAACTTTGTCCTGGATATTCTGGGAAGGAGCTTTTAATTGGCCTGATCTATCTTCATTAATTTATATTTGGATAAATATTTGCTTATTAATTCTGATAATCTGGTTAATGAGATGTAATGAAGATTGAGTGGAAGGGTGTGGATGCTCTTTGGTATGATCACACAAGGTGGTTGTTTAATGTCTTGCTACCAGCTTGGTTTTGATTGCTTTTGCTACAACAAACAGCATGAATTAGGTACCAGCGACTGTGTCGCGTTAGCAAGTAACAGTGTGAAGGCTTCATGCTACCTGTAGCATTTTATTTATATGTGTGCTCACTTTAGTGAGTACGTACCACGATTTTGCTCAAGGCTCTTCAGAAAATGAGTATATTTCCTTGGGAAAGAGACCTGAATTATCTTCCGATTGATCAATCAGGACTTTTACTTAATGTGATTACTGTCCTGTATTCTAGGTAGAGCTGATAATACCTATTAACATTATGGGACCCTTCTGGAAATAAGTCCCAGTTGCTGGTGCCAAACATCATCTATTAGGTAAAGTTTTCCATTCCAGTTGACCATGGCCAACTTCTGTGAAGAAAGCAGTTTTCTGAGGTGTCGTCAAAGATGGGCAGTTTAGCGAGACTGGAGCTTGTGAGGAAGAGCTGTTAAGACCAATGACCTGACGGTGTCTGATGGACATCTCTGCTCCTCTGCAGTCGCCTGTACTGCTCATTTCCACCCTGCTCCCACCTTCTCCAGTGTCAAGACAGTCCCTGGCGTTGGATGCCAACAGTATACAGTCTTCAGCCAGTTGCTCTTCAGCTTTCTACATAACCCACAAGGAAAAATAGGTGTTTTGAGGCTGCAGTTCATCTCATCCTAATATTGCTATCTAAACCAGTCAGATGAGGCAACCCCCCAAAAGCACCAGTGTCTCCTCAGTGCCTCTGAGGGAGGCCAAAGATCACGAGCTCCCAGGTGCACAGTACACATCTAAACTAGCCGAGACGAACTCCACTGTGAAGCCAAACATGGGACTAGTTTTGCCAAAGTCAGACGCGTTTCCAGCTGGAGCCGGAGCTGATAGGAGTTAGGCTTTAAGGATGCAAAGTGCTCCATAGTACCAAGGGCTCAGGGATCCACACTCAAAATATAGACATATTTTGGCATTGCTTTGTAGATGGGACAGCAAGGTGGCTCTAAAGCAACTTTTTCTCCTCGGATAGCCATGAAAAGAAAAATATATTTGTTTGCAAAATGCTTGGCTGTAACTTAGCTAAGTACCTTCAGACATCCGTGAGGAAACAAATAGTTCTGTAATCAAAGCAGAGCTGAGCAGGGTGAGTTTGTGAAGTGTGGAGCCACATACTGACCAGTGAGGAGATACTGAATAGCTCAACCGAGCTATTACTTAATTGAGTACCCACCTTTCCTTGCAACTGGTATGGCAGGGACACTGAAGAGTCAGTAGAGCACAATCCTGAAGTTAAACTCCTTAAATGTAAGAAACCAAAGTTTTGCAAATGTGATTTTTCACTTTGACCTTGTCGATTTTTTAAGTATTTAACTTTGCAATTTCCTTAGTGTTCATTTAGCAGTTTTATTACATAGGATACATTATGCAAGTCTGCAAGCTATTGTTTTGTGTGCCCAGTAGAAACCAGTGTTCATCATAGTGATAGAGCTAAACAAGGCAATTTTGAACACATAACCCTACTGCAGAGCAAAGAATGTGAAAAATCTCTTAAAATATTTGTTCTCTGTATGAGAAAATACCTCTTTACAACAGCTGAAGCCCAGAATCAGCAGTTACAAATGCTGTGGTTTATGCACCACATTTTCAGCAATCACCTTTCCATGGACACTGGTGGGATTTTGAGTGGTGCCTGCAGCAACAGCTACTTTTTCATATAAACTCCTAAAGTGGCTGATGAAGACATGAGCTGCCTGAAAAAAAAATGGGTTTTTTCTTTGAAATTTCTCTTTCCACATAAATTCAATTCAGGAAAATACAGTTCTACACCTGGATATTTCTATACAGTGTATGGCACCACTGGATATATATTTCCCTTGTATCATATCCTTATTGCCCTTTACATCGTGATCCTCCTAATTGGTCTATGTTTCCTGGTACGCTCCACTGTCTCCCATTTAGCCAAGATACAAATGCTAGCCTATGTTGCATCCTATGTGGTACCATCCTCCAGACAAGAACTAATAGGAAAGCAACTGAACTGCAATGCTCAGAAGAATGATATTGTCATTGACAATAGAAAATAATTCAGGGTTTGTTTGTTTTGTGTTTGGGCAAAACAAGGCTGTAAAGAACTTCTGGCATGAAATGTATTTAGTGAAAAATCCAGTTCTCCAACTAATAGGTATTGAGACTTTTTTGACCATCCCAAGTCGTTCCATCTCTTTATTCTTTTTACACACAAAAATTTGAAGTCATCTTAAGGTATCTATCTAGCTTTGAGGGTATAAAGGGGCGGTGGGGGGAGGTTGTCCACCATTGCTTACAGGATAACTTGACCCTTGTGTTGAGTTGATTGTCTGCAGGTTGTGAATCAGCTTTGTTCTCTGAGCAGATCTTTTCCTGGGAAAGCCTGGTACTAACTACACATTGTGAATGTGGTTTTCTGCTCTACGTTGTGAACTAAATACCTCCTTTCCTTGTCATGTGATAATGAGGCAAGGCTAAGTGTGGTCTCATAACCCTGAGATTGTCATTCGCTTTCTCTTGGGTTGTCATCAAGGCAGATATCTTGCACGCATCAACTCAAAAGAGCTCTTCTGAGGATAGCAAGTGTTTTATTCTTCTGTGCATTGGCTGTTAAATGGTGGTACAGGCATCAGTGGCTTTTGCTGGTGGGCCAGGCCCTAGAGGAAGATGGCTGCTGTCAAGTTCAGGGTGTTGTTTTTTCGTTCTTCACAGCAGGTGCTACATTGGCATTATCGCTGTGGCTATACCCACTAGATAAATGCACCTGTTCCAGGAAGCAAACCCTGCACTTTTCCCAGCGAAGCAGTGCAGAGTGACTCACATCCACATAACTCAGGGCTAGTCCTCTCTGGAGGACACTTGCACATCCACATTGACGCAGGGTCTTCCCCAGATTTCACAAGGTATCTCATCATTCTAAGACTTAAGTACTATTTTGAGGCCTCTTTCATGCAAAAGGGTCTACAATAACATACCAGTTGTTGGCAACCTGACAAAGAAGGATTTAGGTAGTCCAAGTCCCCTACCTTTCAGGAGGATCTCACATATGGGGCCCATCCAACCCTCTGTCCCATCAGGTTACCATGTAGTTCCTGTTGGGTTGTAACTCCCTGTGGGGAAGGTCTTCTTTGTGGAGTACGTGAGAGCATCCATCTCTCCCTCACAAGGAACTTCTGGAATGTGACCATGGAGATGGTGACAGCCAAACCCCTGTAGCTATGGTGGAGCCCCTTATCCATTGTAGCTTGTTTCTATGCAAGATCTGTGATGGGGGGGAAGAAGAGGAGTTGGAGATCTGGAAGGCACAGTAGGATTTGAGGAGGAAGAGCAGAAGGGTTGGGGTGCAGTGAGGCTAGCGGGGTGCTGGAAAGGCTGGACTGGGAGCCCTTCTTGTCTCCAGCAACCCTGAGGTGGCAGGGCTTCGAGGTTCCCTGAGGTGGCTCCACAACAGAGGGTTTGCTGAGCCCCAAAACAGAACCATCCCCTCTCTCTTCTAATGCTCAGATTACAAGAGTGTTTCCAAGGGCCAAACGTGTTTTATGGTCTTGTTTTGGTTTATCCACCTGCTCTTAATCTGGTTGTGGCTGAAAGGGTTTGGGGATTTGGGAGAGAGGGTAGTTCATGAGGATTAGCTTCAGTTTTAAAATTTCAGCAGCTGGCTGCTTTCACAAGAGAGCTGCTTTCTGATTTGGCAGTTAATTGCCATTCCTATTTGCTGTAAAAATTTCCTTTAAAATGCCATTAGGAACACTGAATGATGAGCTCTTCCTTCTGAAGGCTTTGCCTTCACAAGCACTTTCCTTCCAGAGATCTCTCAGCCCTTTGCACCTGTACTTGAACACACATCCCCAAATATCCTCATGGTCCTCCTTCCTCCAAAGAAAATTCCAGCCACCACAATGGAAAAATGAAGTCTCTTGTGGGTAATGATTTGTTGCATTGACTATCTCCTGTCCGGGCTGGTGAGAAAACCTGTCTGAGTGGCAGAGGTAGCATTCACATCTTCCCGTGCAACGTGTGCTGGGGACAAACTTATCCCAGTGGTGCCAGCTCCATAGTTCAAAGGACTAAATAGGAAGAAAGGGAACACACACAAATGTCATCAGGGAGGGAGACAGCCCATCTGTTTCAACACCGTTCATCATCATTTTTGCTAAGGAAACTGAGGCACCACTTATATACCTGTGGTCACTTGATAGCTCTCCAGTACTGCTAGCACTCCAGCTACTTCTGCCTGCCCTGCTTTCTGTGTTTTGGTGCTGTATAAAAGTGTCACATGGAACCAGAAGACTGTACTTCTCCCTGCACCATAATTTATGGGTGCGATTAGCCCAAGGATGAATTTACCAGAGTGGCTTCAACAGGATATGGCTTTTTAGCTACTCCTAATGAATAGTCTTTCTCTAAGAGGGCTCCTTAGCTAATGCATTTGGAGCTGAGCCAGAGAACCACCAGGTCTGGTGGCACAAAACCAAGTTTCCAACCCAAGGCAATTCACAGCTTCGTCATTAAAGCCCCTGAAATGCAACTTTTATTTTTACCCCTCCAGTAGCTGAAAAAAAAAAAAAACCCAAACTTTTGCAAGGGATTCCTGCTGGGAGAAACCCCTGCCCCAGACAAGTCCAAGCTGCCTTTCCCATTGCTCACATTGATGCCACTCAGTATAGGAAGACCGGCAGGAGATAGCAAGTACTGGACCGGCCCCATCCGGCGCTCTCCAACACATATCTGCTCAAGAAGTGTGCCTGGAGCAGTATGAACATGAGGTGGTTGAGGCCCCTTGGGTTCAGGATCTGGAATCAGAACTGTCCCTCTTCTATTCAGCAGTTTGTTTATTTATCACAGTTAAAGGGATCTGTATTTGCCCCAGTGAGTTAAAGGCTAGAACAAATCACAGGGGCTACCTCATCTGATCTCCTGAATTAAAGAAATCCTGGCTGCATTCCCCCGTGAGACCGTTGCAGTGCAAGGTTGCAAGTGCTGAGAAGTCCAAGACAAGAACCAGGCTGCACGTCCTCCAAAAGATGTCCATGATGGGGAAAAAAAAAAAAAAAAAGAATAAATCATGAAGCCCTGCAAGAGATCTCCCATGCAAGGATCAATTATGCAAACACTGAGCAGGGGACAGCCCCCACTACACAAGAAGGCTGCCCCAGCCTTTGCTGGAAGGGCTATGCTGGAGCTCCAGCTGCTTCTGCCATGGACAAGACCTCTGTGAAAGCATTTAGATGGGGAAAAGATAAAAAACCAAAAAACTTGTTTAGAGGGAAATTCATATGCTAAGCCTAAAAGTGATGATTTGTAGTAGAGAAAGTGAGGAAAGGGGATATCTTCACGGCATGGTGCTCTTTTTTTTTTGTGGCAATGTGCCAAGGGGTGGTTAGGGCAACATGACTGGGAAAGGGACAGTAAACTTCCCTGCAGCAAGAGGATGGTCTGGAGCCAGGGATTGCCACCTCAGGACAGGTCAAGAGAAGGAGGTAACAAGCACAGAGGGCTCATGCCACATCTCATCCCTGACTGTTTTCCAGGTGCAAATTTGCTCAGACCAGCCTCACAAATCACTGAGAAACAGCTCACAGGTAACGATAGGGATGGTGGAGGGCACTGGCCCCAAAATCCAGGGATTCAGAGCCACTTTCGAGCCCCTACGTCACCAGAGGAAGCTGGCAGTGGTGTTATTTCTTACCCTAGATGAGAGCACTCTCACCAGAGTCCCAGGCAGGGGACCTGACGTGTATTATCACCCCAGATGTGTTTTCAGAAATGAAATTTGGAAGAACATGGGGCACACACACATGTACAACACAACAGTGGAGACACCATCAGCTGGTCAACAACCTAGTGTGAGCACAGACAGCAGAGGACTTGGGTTCAGAGCAGCTGCCACCTCTTGAACCTCTGCCTTTAAAGCCAAGTTCTCTAGGAGACACTTGTCAAACTGCACCAGAAAAGTTTTTCAGCCATGAGCTATTTCTGTTCCCAGGGTCCCTTCCATAGGAATTATCCGGAAAGCTGTGAGGATGCATTGTGAAGTCAAACTGGCGGCCAGCCATGAGCTTGTCTGCCACCCTCAATATTGCACTCAGGCTGAGGATTTGGGGAAACAAAACAGACTGACTTCACGTCACAGGGTTTGCTTTCTGTGTATTCCTCACTCAGAGACAAGCACGCAAAGAGGAAGAAGGAGCAAAGCGCAGAGTTTTCCAAACATTGCATCTCTCCCTTTCTTCTGCCTTGCCAAAGTGGAGTTATTTGGGATTAATCATGTTGTGCTTCACTTCCAGTGACACCACACGGTTACAGTACTCCAGGGCTCTCTGCAGGCTGGTCTAGCTGAGATCCTTAATGATACACAAGCCCATTAGTCATGTGCTTCAGCCCCTTGTGTGTCAGGTGCTGTACAAACAATAATGCTATTTCTAGCCCAGAGGAGCTCAAAGTAGTGGATCCAGATGGATGTGGGAGGCAGAAGAGCTCCCAGTGGTATCTGCATGCAGGCAGTCTGCAGTTTTGCCAGCATTCAGGCAAAGGAGTAGGAAATAGTGATGCTGGCATTGGCAGATAGCTTCTGCTATCCTAGGAAATCAACCAAGGAGAACGGACCAATTCCCATTGCATCTGATCACCTCTTTGGCCACCGCCCTCCCTCCCTGGGTCCCCTTCCCTGAGTACCTCCTTACCAGTGCTTCCCCTCCCACCCGTGCCTCAGATAAACAAGGCACATAATTATTTCTGGTTTGCAGGTAGATAAAGAGATTAGGGGTAGGACCAGACTCAACAGGTGAAGACTTCTATGCATAGCTGTCTATGGGTGGGTGTCTGCATGTGAGCTGGGTGCCCCATCATTGTCCACATCTAGAGAGCTAGACTGCTAATCAGATTTGCATTGCAATTTGCTTCCCTAAGATATGCCCAGTGCTGTCCAAGATCCCCTAAGGTAGATGAAGCAGCTATGTGAGGTTTTTGGTTGCAAGACAAGGCCTAGAGAATCCCTGTGCTCTTCCAGAGACCAGGAGGGACACCCCAGGGCTGCATATCTCCAGTGGTACAAGACATGCAGGCAACCTCAGTGTCTACTTTAAGATGACCTGGATTGAACCCTGAATTGCTTTCCCAAGAAATTAAAAAGCAAACCAGACACCCTCTTGGAAAATACTTCTGGTAACCTGCCCACACAAACATTTCTTTCTCCATCCCATAAACTGGAGTGTAGGTTGTGCCCTGAAGCTTGGTACCTTGGTATGTCTATACCTTTCTCTCAGATGCACCCTTCCACAGGCTAATTCTGAAGCTGTGTCCTGAAAATAAAAATAAAGGAGTCACTGCTGCTTTCTCAGGTGGCCTATGAGGAGTCAGTCTGGCTTTCTTTACATTGCTGTCAAGCATTAAAAAGCGCACCTAACGACTCAGTGCAGGAATGGTAGGAGTTATATAGAAAAATCTTTGAAGGAAGGGCTTAATCTTTGCTGACTGGCAGAGATAGAGAAGAAAAGTCATCTAAGTGACTTTACTGGTCTGACCTGTCTGCTTCTCCTGTAGGCTCCATCACTTGGCATGTAGGACCCAGCTGGCCAAACAGATGGAAAACATGGAGGTACCTGCCAGTGGTGCATTTGGCCTCTCCGTTTAGGACATGTAGTGGCAGTAAGGCTGTTGGATGTGGTGGTGGTGTGCACGAAGCTTGTCCCATCACAGCTTTAGGTCTTTGCCCACCTGCTAATGCCGAGACATGAGAACCAACTCAGAAACACACAACGTGATACCCATGATGCGCAGATTCTTCCTGGGCTTCAGTAGCATCCCTTGATGACCTCAGCAGGCAGCACGGCTACTCCTCTCCTACAGGGTGGATCCATGAACTTCCCCCAAAGGCCAGGGGAATCAGTACGTGGGCGGCTTCATTTTCCTGCTGCAAGGAACAGTATTTACATTCAAAACAGAACTTTCCCAGTGTCTGAGGCTGTTCAAGTCGAAGGCAGCGAGGGTAGGGGGCTGAACGGAGATTGTTTGCATTGAATGTGGCCATCAGCCTGTCAGGATTTATTCCACACGTTCAGCTGGAAAAGGTCTGTTCCTTTTCTCTGTGTACTCTCACTGCACACCCATCAGCATGCACTTAGAGAAACTGCAGCTGATTAAATTAGCAGCCTAATGTATGGAACAAAAATAATTTGCTCCAAAACCCAGCATTTACTGCTCAAAGTGGAACTGGGTGACTCACAGCAGAATTCAGACAAGCCATTGGAGAGCAACATAGCCAGAAATGTGATCACATCTGCCATCCCACCAAGTGCATTTGCAATCCCTCAGGTGCCTTCTTCCTTGGTAGCTCTTCATCTTCTTCTTCTTCCTCTCCCCGTTTCTCCTCCTATCCATACCCCTCTGTGGCTCTGCTGTGCAAATACCACAGGCAGCTGCCAGCATTTTGAGAAAGGGGTGACTGCCACTGCGGATCACCATGTTGCATGATCCCGTTCAAAATCACTTGAGCTTCATGTCTGTCCCAGTCCCTGACCCTCTGCTGCCGGTGTCTTTGGGGAGGCCATTCTGGATCTTATTGCATCCAACTCTCAGAAACTTTATTGTTTGCAGTGGGAACATAACTGTGCCTCCTTTGTGATCATTTAGTTTTGTGTCCATATCATCTTCTTCCTTAAGTGGTTATATTCTTTCCTTGGCTTTCACCCTTCCGGCAAAGAGGTGGTCAGAGGTCTTCTTCACCGTAGCTTCTTTTTGCTGTATTGAATAAGCGAAAATTCATCCCATCTAACGAGTTCCCTTTTGTCTTTATCATCCATATTCCTCCACTGGTCTGTCTGGATTTACTCCCCTTTAGAAGATCACTGATGGTTTGGATGCTTTGTGAGACCAAACTTGTACTTTACACTCAAACTCTCAAAGGTGCACCAGACAAATGAGTGCCTGAGCAAGCAGTCCTTTGTGGTAATCCTGATGTCCCTGTTAGCAACGGTAGTGGCAGATCACACCTCCCGCCTGGAGAAGAGACGGAGAAGGCAACCGCATGCACTGTGTTGGTGGATGTCCCCTGTGATTGCCACCATGCAACCTATGCAGCTTGGTGCTCTGGCTGTTAAGTCAGCAGTAGTTCTGGACTCCTCTCAGTCATGCCACAGAGACCTCCAAGGAAAAGTATCTAAAAAGATAAATGGATGCTACCCGCCATGTCCAAGTGCATGCTCAGGATTGTACCAGAGAGTTTTTATCATAAGCTCATCTTTTTTGCTTCTGTTTTGCTCCATAAGAGACTCTCCAAAGGACTCTCCTTCCAAACAGCTGGAAACATCTCCGCCGGTCGCAGGAGGGGCACACCTCGAAGCCACAAGGTCCCCATCAGCCAGTGCTGAAAAGTGGATTAAGAAATGCTGCTCCACTGCCAGATATGAGTCATCCTGTCTTTCCAACTCTAGCTTATAGTCACCATGGTAACTGGGTCAAGCACCTCAGAAAAATGATCTGGGAATGTCCATTTTTCTTTCTCCCTATTTATTTCTTGTCACTTCCAAATGCCTGCCTCTCACCCTTCCCCTTCTCCAGCCCAGGAGGGACCTGCACATCAAGAATAAAGCAGCTCACAGGGGATCAAGAAGACTTTCTTTTATTCCAAACTGCAATCGTCAAAGAGGCAATTCTAGTACACGCATTTGAAAAAGGTGTCACAGTCCATGGGGAATCACTTTGCTCGTGAAGAGATAGACAGAGGGACTAGGCCAGACATAGGCCATATCAGGGCATGGTTTCCCCACAATTCTGCCATCAAATACTCCATCAGTAAGGTTCTCAGGTGCACAGGAATTGGAAGTTAGCCTGGGCTGCAATCAGTCAGGCTCTCCTCAATACAGGTGATGGCGCATCGTACATCGACCAGCTCTCAGCACCCACCACCCAAGACAAAGAAAACACCTTCGCACCAGTCAGAGCAGCAAAGGATCTCAAAGTTAGAAGCTGGATGAAAAATTTAGGAACGTCTTTCCTTGGCTAACCCTTTGTTTATATTTAGCCATGCTGTCCCATCCTCTTCCATCTACGCTGCCCAAAATGTCCCCTGCGACCCACCTTTGTTTGCAAGCACCTCCCAGCCCCTCGAGCAGAGGGCTTTGCTCTTCTCCCTCCTCCCCTTCTCATACCAATGAACACCTCTATCTCTTGGTGTTAGAAAAAATCCTGTTCGGGGGTCTAGCAGGCACCCAGGCAATGGCATAGGTGTTTTTAATGGCTCTGCAAAGTAAGACACTGAATTTAGGTGCCTGCATTGGGGTCACCACTGTTGTCACCATGATACTTGCACAGATTCTTGTAGCCAGAGCTTGTTTCCTTCCTTCACAAGGTTGAATCCTTCCTCATTTAGTGGTTGTTGGTCTCCATCCCACTCTGAATGCCTCTTTTAACCAACTCCGCTGGTGCTAGGCTGGTCAATCAGAGAAGTTTCAGCACTAGCAAGTTTTCCTTTGATTTTGTCCTCTTCTAGGTCATCATTATTGCATGTTGCTCCATTGCATTCCCTACACAAAACAGAAACACTCTGGCAGGTTCTGACAGGTAAACTGGAGTTTGGGTCCTGCAGGTTTTGGCAGAAACCACCAAGGCTGACATCAGCATTAGGCAGTAGCTGTGCCTCTATTACCCCAAATACTGGGAAGGACCAAAAAGCATCCCATTAGACAGATATTTCCATTAAATTTGGAAATGCCTACAAAACTATGCAGAAAAGGCCTACAAATGAAAAGCAAACTGAGCTGTTTATTGCCATTAGCAAACAGGAAAAAAAACAAAACCAAACAACAAAACAACAGAAAATGCAAGAATGTGATCATTTGGGAAGAATTCATTATTTGTTATTCTTACTAATAAAATTGATTTGTACTACAGTAACATCCAGGAGCATGCGTGTAGGAGCTGGAACTCCCATAACAAAATGGTAATTCCTCACTCTAAGGACTTTCTTGCCTTGGTTTTGTGAGCTTAACTGTGTAAAATGTTGACCTCTGGCCACCATTAGGTTGTGGGACTATCACAAGTGGTCCACAGCAGATGCAGATAAGAATATCAAGCATTAAAGTGTCTATGTTTTCATAAAAACTTGGACAATGAGGTTGTCAAATCACCCAAGGGAGATCCAGAACACTGATAATGGTCCTTTATCAGCAGGTTTAGGATCTAGTGAAGGAAGAGAGAGAACTGTTGGGTCAACAAAAGAAAATTAAATTATTTTTTTCAAATTGACCCATAGTGTCCTATTTCCTTTTGTGTTTTGATTAGGTTTGGTTTCATTCAGTTTGTAAGATTAAATGTGAGCAAATGTTAATACAAAGTACTTTGGCATGCCTGTTCCTCCCTACCCCAAAAGAAGTTTTGCTTAGAAGAGTTTCAATATTGAAACTTTGCATTTGTTTTCCAAATACTCTCTTTTACTCTCATCTCTTTGGCCAAATTAATGTGATGAGTTTGCCCTACATGAAAATTTGTGTTTGCCTCCTCCAATCTGTATGCTTTTCAGTGAATGAAAGAGGCAACCAATATATTTTTGCCCAGATATCATCAGATGTCTTTTTTTCTGGCAGGCTGCATGAGAATAGTGTTAGGAGAGATATCCTGGTACAGCCTGGAATCTCTGTATATAAAATCATAAAGAAGGTTGGATAACAAAGCAGACACATGTTATTGCTATGAATAGCCATGACATTTCTTGGTTGTACCCATTTTTTTGTTTCCCTTTCCAGAACAAGTCCCAGACGGAAATGCACCTTAGTTGCTCTGTATATCCTAAAAGCCACTTTAGGGGAGCAAGTGGCCTCTTTCAAAGGAAAGTCGTGGACTGTTAGCAGTGACAGAGGGTGAGAAAGGATGTCATTCAGCCCTTAAAAATAATCAGCCTTGAGCTACCCCAAAATCCAGGCAGGAGGGGTCAGTCTGACATTGTTGGCCTGCAAGTTGTCAGTGCACTTGGCCATGGGAGCAGCATCAAGGGCCAAGCACCTAGTCAGGCTCAGTCATGGAGCCAAATTCTTCCCAGTGTTACCTCAAAATCCATCTCTGGGGCTCTGGGCGTAAACAGTATTGCCCACACCTCCTCATATTGGCCACAGCTGGGACACCTGTGCCACAGGAGATGGGGAACAAGGGCAGATTCATGACCATGGAGGTTCCCAGGCTAAGGACCAAGGGAGCCCGGACAGTCTGCAGAGCCAATCCATAAATTGGACTGTTTCCTCTCTCTCAGAGGAAGCATCCAGGGATTTCTCTGTGCCAGGACATCAAAGAGAAGATTATAACCAGCTGTCTCATGCAGCTAATTGATACCAGGCCTCTTTATTCCTCAGGGAGGTCTCTGAGGGAACCAAGCCAAGGGAGGTCAAAAGGAATGAACGAAGAAACACGAGTGTCCCAGAGTGTGAGGAGGGCAGAGACCACCTTCACCCCAGGGGTTCCTCTGGGGAGCAATCTCCCAGCCGGCCCAACGGCCCCCCTCTTCCCTGAGGACAGAGTCCATCAGTGGAATCTGGACTAATTTGTCACCCAGCACCCAGAGGAATATCTCGTGTCACCCAACTTCTTCCTCTTCTTGTTTAAATAACCGAGTGCAAGGGCAGGACAGGATGTCAGTACAGGCTGGGGGATGAACGGATGGAGAGCAGCCCTGCCAAGAAGGACTTGGGGGCACTGATGGATGAAAAATTGGACATGACCCAGCAATGTGGATTTGCAGCCCAGAAAGCCAATCTGTACCCTGGGCTGCATGGAAAGAAGAGTGGCCAGCAGGTCGAGGGAGGGGATTTTCCCCTCTGTCCTGCTCCGGTGAGACCCCCCTGCAGTCCTGCGTCCTGCTCTGGGGTCCTCAGCACAGGAGGGTCCCGGACCTGCTGGAGCAGGTCCAGAGGAGGGACATGAAAATGGTCCGAGGGTTGGAGCACCTCTGCTACGAGGACAGGCTGAGGGAGTTGGGGTTGTTCAGCCTGCAAAAGAGAAAGCTCCAGGGAGACCTTACTGTAGCCTTTCAATATGTAAAGGGGGCTTTAAGAAATATGGAGAGAGACTTTTTACCAGGGCCTGTAGTGACAGGACAAGGGGCAATGGTTTTAAAGTAAAAGAGGGTAGGTTGAGATTGGACATAAGGACAAATTTTTTTACTGTGAAGGTGGTGAGGCACTGGCCCAGGTTGCCCAGAGAAGTTGTGGCTGCCTCCTCCCTGGAAGTGTTCAAGGCCAGGTTGGATGGGGCTCTGAGCAACCTGATCGTGATAAAGATGTCCCTGCCCATGGCAGGGGTTGGACAATATGATCCTTAAAGGTCCCTTCCAACCCAAACCATGCCATGATTCTGTGATGCTATGTCACCCCAGCGACTGGGAGTCATCTGCAAACTGTGGCTGAGATGGACAGCCATGCTCCCTTCCCTGTCTCCTCCACAGGGTCTTTGTAGGATATTCTGCAACTCAGCAGAATGCCTCTGTGCTTTGATTTTGCAGAGAACCAGAAGTTACCTTATTAGAGAGCTCAAATGGGAAATCCCCCCCTAGGACAATCTGAAGGTCAGCATCCATTTGTCAAGGCATGTTTTGCTCTTCTCCTATAACTGGAAGGACTTTCTTCAAACAGACAGTGAAATTGGCTGAGTAGAAGGATTTTTTCCTCCGTTCTCATCAGCGATCAAAAGAATGAGAGACCTCTATCTCCCATGGCTTGCACCACTTCTGTACTTCCAAATCAGCAGCTTAATTTTGTGCCAAATCCAGCACGGCTGGAAGTGTTGGCTTTTACAGCGATGTCTAGTGGTACACATGCTGCTGTAAAACACAAACATTGTCATGCAGACATATATGTATTTACATTTACAAACCTGAAAATGGCTATACAAAATTAGCAGTTTAGCTGCCTGCAGGTGATTGACTGGCGTCTTTTGCATCAAATTGCTGGGAAATGGCAGGGTCCCCAAATGAGGAAGGAAGAGTTAGAAACAAGTTAAGGAAACCATTGAACAGAGTTTAAAAAGGGGATGGAGAAAAGATCCATCTGTGCAACCTCTCCCCTTCTCCTTCCTTTATGCAGTGATGACAGAAGGCCCTGTGCTCCCCAGTGTCAATGCAGAATCAGCAGCAAATGCAAATCAGGCTCATTCGACCTTCTTGCTGCAATGTTTGGGGCATGGATTCAGCCTCCTGCACATCTGCAAAGCACTTGTCATTCTCCTGGGTGCAATGGCCCAAAGCAAGTGAAGCATTTAAGCAGATGTTGAACTCACAAGCTTCCCAAGCAACAGGTCTGGACACTGGCCAGCAAAGGAGGATTTCATTGGAAAATACCAGTTGGAAAACCAAGCGGAAATGTCCCAGGTTTAACAGCTTCTACTTCAGTCACTACTCATAGCTCTAGGGCAGCCTGTTCATGCCAAGTTTCCATGGCTTTCTTACCATGCAACCAGCGGAGTGAAAACCTTGGCAGCTCTGTGCTAACCCAGGGTTGTATCCTGGATCCAATGCAAGTAACCTGGAAGCCCTGAGCACCCTGGCTCCAAAAAGGGTTTTCTCATGCTTCAAGGCTTCCTACTATAAGTATGTTAATTTGGGAGACTTTAAGGCACTCCAGATTCCCAGATTCATTAATTCCAAGAATCACAGGACTTCCATTGCCTGATCTCCTGTGTTGCTCAGCCCAAGAAAAGCTCAGGGAACGTAGCTGGCTGAGGACTTTGCATCTTCTGTACCCTGTGGGTGGGGAGGCTGGAGAAGAGGGAGAAGGGGGAGACTACCCCACGGTGCAGATCCATCTAGTGATGGTTGACGGTTGGCATGGCTAACTCCATGGATTAACAAGTGTTTCCACATCTGCTGTTAGTTGTCAGGTTTCCAGAGATACATCCCTTTTAGACAACAGTGTGCACTGAAGGTTCTTAGAATTCATTTTTGCAAATTTATAGTTCCTTGGAAAATTTCATTATTTATTTTATTGCATTCTGGTTTTGAAAGAAAACAGATATCAAACACTGAAACTTCCCACAAACCAGGCAGCTTTGTTCCCAGGCATGTATTGACACACTGAAAAAAACTGAGTCTTAACAATTCCATCTTGTCACATTAAAGTCATGGGGATTTGCACCACTGGCTTTGTAGAAATATAGATAGTTTGGGCTGGAAATTGTTTTAAGAGATGATCTAGTCCCTTCCTTGACCTCAGGCCAGATTAACTGGATCTGGCCTATTTAGTGAGTAAATAGTAGAGTATTTCCTTTACATGGGAATTTCTGTTTGCCCTGGTGCTGTGAAACTGGTTCCAGTGTGCAAGTCTGCTTTTGCTGCTTTATGTAATTCAGGCAGTATCCACATCACTACACGTCTGTTCTGTATGGGTTATTGTTGAGGAAAAAGCTCTACCATATAACAGCAGTGCAAGTATGTACTGTGTGACTTAAATTGACCCTAAATCCAACTCCTGATTAATAGCTTCAGCCTTTGCAAAGTTTGCCTCCTCTTTCCAATAGCTCCATTGCTCCAGTCCCTTGTAACTGGCTTGCTTTATCCTAGGACTACCCTACACACAACACGGACATTGGCACCCTTTCCCTGAAGTTGAGCTGACTGTCTCATAGTGTGAATTGGCTGAGAGCATGGTTTATCAGCAGATGTTTCCAAGCAGCGGAACTTTCAAAGGAGTACGGACTATCTCACGTGTAGGTTAAACGTATGAAACCATGGTATCTGTTATTTGGAAGTAATTATTTATCTCTAAAAAAGATTAAATGCAAAGCCTGATTTGATTCTAATTTCTTAGTACAGCTGGTGAATATTGTCACTTGTAAAAAATATTGCATCATTCATGTGATGCTGGAATTTTGCCACCCTCAACCATGGCACGCTTTGCCATACCTTACTTGATTTAGTCACTTAGAAAAATCTCCAGGTTTCTGATCAGGCACTTAGAACCCAATAGGAGAGAGGGGCACCAATGCCACACTGTTTGCTGTTTGCACAGAAAACCTGGTTGGCCATGTTTTTAGTACTGGTTGGAGCAGATACCTCCAGAGATCCCTTCCAAACTCACTTATTCTGTGTCTCTAAATTCAGATCCAACTGGAGAGCCATAGAAGTCAGTAACATTATAACTGACCTAGTTTGTTATATTTCAATTATTCCACTTTGGCCTTTTGTTCCGGTAGGTTAGGCCCATATCATTAGACAGCTGATGCCCACCTGTGTCTCAAAATTTCCGAGAAGTAATCTGCATCTATACCTGTAAACTAAATGCCTTGGAAGTTCTCAGACTCCAAGGCCACTGGCAGACAACAACCTTCACCTAGGCCAGTGAATTCTGTCAGACTTCAAAACAGGGTTGCTCCGTTCAAGCTGCCTGTTGGGAATGGACCTTGGGAGGTTCCTCTCCCACCCTACGCCTTGTGCTGCTTGCACAGGCCAAAGTCATTGATTTTTGCTTTCATGGAAATGTCTGTTCCAGTGGTGGAGATGTTCCTAGGCAAGCTTCAAACTGACAATGAATATGCAAACAGGGCAAACTGGCTGGCATGGTACTGCTTCAGAAGATATACATGTCCAAGCATTTACACAGGGGGTAGCTACGTAAACTCTCACTACTACGCAGGGAGGTATGGGGTGTCATGCTGTTTCCATCAAAGATGTACTAGGGTGATCCAACAATCTTCCAAATCCTACTCCAGAAAGCGGCATATCTCCTGTAGGTTCTGTGTCATAGTTGCCAGTCCTGCGCAGATTTGGATGTCCTGTATCATGCCAAACAGCGCAGGGCACCTCTGCATGGGTATTGTAATTGAGCCTTTCACTCACATGCAGATAACTAAATTTACATGTCAATTTGTGAGATGAATTTGAAGACCCCTTATAATCTGAGTCCCAGCTGTTTTGGCTCATTGAAGCCATCTCTCTTATTCTTCCTTTCTGTCATTCAATGCACCTCCTCCTTTTTACACTGTTTCAGTCCAACTGTGAAGATTAACGAAGTCTAGTACTGTGCAAATATTTTGTCTGCTTCCTCCGTATCGTTGCCTGTTTTTTGCCACCAACTCCACGTTCAAGTGCGGCTTTGCTTCATGTGCACACCTAGGCAAACATTGCACAGGTCTCTTGCTTCTCCTGCTCTTTGCTATAGGATCCACAGAGCCTATCCTCATTTTAAATGCATGTGCCGTTCTCAAGGAAGGACTCTGAGGTGACATTCCCATTTCTTTACTGAAGCAGAATTCAGAAGTGTCAATCTTTTCATCTGTCCATGTTTTGCCATAAGCATGGAGTAAGGACAGATCTGCTGAACAGCTTACTGTTTTGCTTTCCAGAGGAGAATTGAATACAACACCTCCCCATGCATTTCCAGCTGGGGAATCACATAGACCTCATGGGGCTGTGAAACATTCGTTGCAGAGAAGTGCAAATTCTGATCTTTGGCTTCTTCATGTTTACTTTGCTGGCAAAAAGGGGATGAAATCCAGCTGAACTCACGAGGAGTCCACCCCAGCCTCCTTCACTGTTAGCAAACAGCTGGGGGAATGACCTGACAGTCCTAATGGGAAAACCTTCCTGCTGCCTGGTGAGCCTGCAAGGAAACTTGTGGTTGCTCTGAGCTGCCATTCAGGTCTATGAAAGAACTTCATAGGAGAAGTTTGGAAGAACAGCAAAGTCTTGGGAACTGCACATTTTCCAGAAACAACCCAAGCAACATAACAGCTTGAAATGTCTATTACAAGCTGACTTTTTATCTTCAAGGGAGTTAGGGAGGTACACGGGACCCTCTAACTCACCTTCTGTAATCTAATTTTCATTGCTGTTGCTATTGTCTCTTCTACCACCGATGCACCTCAGCCCAGTCCTGGTTATCTATTCTTTGCACCAATCATAGATTCATAGAATAATTTGGGTTGGAAGGCACCTTTAAAGGTCATTTAGTCCAAGCCCTCTGCAATGAGCAGGTACATCTCAATCAGGTTGCTCAAAGCCCCGTCCAACCTGACCTGGAATTTTTCCAGGGATGGGGCATCTACCACTTCTCTGGGCAACCTGTGCCACTGTCTCACCACCCTCAGCTTAAAACATTTCTTCCTTATATCTACTCTGAATCTACCCTCTTAGTTTAAAACCATTCTGCCTTGTTCTATCACAACAAGCCCTACTAAGAAGTCTGTCCCCATCTTTCTTTAAGACCCCTTTAGGTACTGGAAAGCCTCAATAAGGTCTCCCCGGAGCCTTCTCTTCTCCAGGCTGAACAACCCCAGCTCCCTCAGCCTGTCCTCATAAGGGAGGTGCTCCAGCCCTTGGATCATTTTCATGTCCCTCCTCTGGACCCGCTCCAGCAGGTCCGTGTCCTTCCTGTGCTGAGGACCCCAGAGCAGGACGCAGGACTGCAGGGGGGTCTCACCGGAGCGGGGCAGAGGGGAAAATCCCCTCCCGCAACCTGCTGGCCACCCTGCTTGGGATGCCGCCCAGGATATGGTTGGCCTTCTGGGCTGAGAGCGCACATTGCTGGGTCATGTCCAGCTTTTCATCCACCAAGTCCTCAGCAGGGCTGCTCTCCATCCCTTCACCCCCCCCAGCCTGTATTGATACTGGGGCTTGCCCCGACCCATGTGCAGGACCTTGCACTTGGCTTTGTTGAACCTCTTGAGGTTCACATGGGTCCACTTCTCGAGTATATAGCATCTGCCACAATATGTTTTGTGCAGAGACCTCTCAGCAAATCTGAAATGGATTTGCTTGGATCCAGGATCAGCCCAGGGTCAACTCCAAGCCTGGCAGGGAGCTCCTTTTCTGCTCAGACATGGACTTAATGGTATTAGTAATGGCAGTGTACTAATGTTTTGTAGTTACTTCTAAGAGGTATTAAAGAGGTTATCAGACCAGGGCAAGCACAGCTGAGCTAATCAGAGCTTTCAAGCCTGGAGGACAGTAGAAAAAACAAAATACACCTGTAAAGACTCAGCCCTAAAAATTAGACATTGGGCAGCAGTTTTGGAACTGAATAAGCCCTACTTCCATGTAAAATCATCATTGCAGTGGAGCAGTTTGGGCCTTCCAAGTGTAATAGGAGGATCCAAAAATACTCAGGGGTGTTCCAGATATCCAAGGTTGAAGACAGAAGTGCCAAGGCTCATATATTCTCCGTATTTTGGGCCCCATATACTGGAACAGCAGCAGCCCAGACAGCTTTTTCTTCATGCACACACCCCAACACACAGACACACATGCATCTAGATTTTAAGTAAAAGCCTGGTTCAGATAGAAAAGCAATTTTTTTTTTAAACAGTAAAGGAGTTGTCCGGCTGCAAACAGTAATTACTGCCCCATTCCCTGCTATCTTGGGTCATGCCCTCTGGAATTCAGATGCATATGCTGAAGACCAGGGTGTCTGAGAGATTCTACATGGCCTGATGTATAATTGGGAGATAGCATCCATCTGCATATAGAGTTGGAAGAGCTGGGATCAGTGGACTTATCTGCTTTCCTCTAGAGACAAATGCCAGGAGGTCACCGTGTGTCATCAGGCTTAGCCCAACAGAGACCTCAGCTTCCAAGGTACACTTGGAATAAACTATTTATTAAGGCACTCATCAGCAGTGATTGCTTGGCAGGCAGTAGAGACACAAGGCCAGGCCAGGCTCTGTAAAGCCTCTTAGAGCTGCAGCTGGGTCCTCAGCATAACAGTCTGCTCCTCCCAAAATAAAGGACACAGCGGTGAGAGAAAGATCCGAAGCGCAGGGTGGACCTGCAGATCTGACTCCTAGAAAGGAGGAGTGTTGAGACACAAGTGTGGTTTTTCATGCACCCCCCCCTTTCCAGCCATCTGGGACAAGTCCAGCACTGCAGCGCTAGCATGGAGGGAAATGTGTTTTTTCAGTGCTTTTTCAGCACTACAGGCCTGCAGTGCTTTTCAAGGTACTCACTGAAAAAGAGCCATCCCCTTCTCTCATAGTCTTATGCTGACATGCTTCCCAGGGACATAAGAGTCTCAGCTCCCAGCCACTGCTCTTCCACACCCACATTCACATTCAGGCTTTCAGCCTCTCTCTTCTATACCTTGGAAAGCAGCCTGGGTAATCCATCAGATATTTTTATTATTACTTTTATTTTCTTAATATTCATTTCATTGTGCAAAGTGGACCAGCTCTAGCTGCCCAGTCTGACCCAGAAGAGCTGCCAGGTTTTGAAAGTACGGTTCCTCAAGGATATCCCTCAGTACCTTGCAATGAGAGGTCCAGGTGACATTCACCCCAACTGAGACACTGAGGAGAGCAGCCCCATCTCCTCGGGGCCAGCAGGAGGTAAAGGGACCTCTGAAAGACATAAGCAAGGTGGTGACTGTTGAAGACTCAGCTGTCATACCTGCAGGTAGGACAAAATAGTATCCCAGGTGCTTCTGTCTATGGTTATGGGATTTGAGATCTTTTTATGATAAAGCCCATATCTCCAACAAAGTAGGAGTCAAAGGACTCAGCTAAGGTGAAAAAACCACAGTAACAACCTCCTTTTGCATGGATCTACATGGGCAGGCACGCAAGCACAGGTGCATTCACTCTGAGAGATATTTGAGGGCTGCTTTTCTGCTTTGTCCTTGACCTACCTTCATGGGGCTGAGACATCCTCACTGAGGGAAACTGGTATATTCCTGGAAAAATATGAAAGCATCTGTGATGCCATCCCATCACTTGCTTTTGTCCCTGCGGCTTACCTTGAAGACTTAGGCTGGTTTCTGACGTGGCTAACTCTATTTCTGAGGCTCTCAGCAGATGTCTACCTCACTCCGTACGGGTGGCAGGGACACAGCAAAGGAAAAGGCCACAGGCAGCCAGCATCGAACAGGATATAAAAGGCTAAGGAAATAAGGTGGTCTCCCTGAAACCTTAGGGAGAGCAATCAGGTAGAGGGAATGGCAAAAGAAAGCAGTCACCTACCCACCACCAAGAGGAGAAGCAATGCGGGGTGATGGGAGCACGGGGACGCAAAGCCTCCCCAGTCCCAGGACCGACGCTCTGCAGGACTCCAGTGCCACTGGGCAAGGGGCAGAGTTTGCCAAGTGCTTGCAGGCAGGGCTGCCCTGGGTTTGATATTCCTCATTTGGGCATGGCCAGGAACGAGCGTGTGTCCTTTGGCACCTGTCCCTAAGAGAGTGAGACGCAACTACGGAGAGGAAGGCGCAGGAGAGAGTCACTGGCAGAGGCTGTTTGCTTGCCCTGACAGGGAACGGGATATTTTGACGGAGGCCTCAGGACAGTCTTCACAGAGAAAGCACTAGCTGTGGGAAGGAGAAAGGAGGTGTTTTATTTAATAAGCCATTTTGGTTGTTTGAGGCGGGTTTGTTCTCTTGGTCATGGCTATTCATTTTCTGGTGGACTGAGAGGGGAAAGCTCACAGGTCAGAAGAAAGGAGTGTTACTAGAAAAGCTCTTTTTCGTGGAGTTTTATATCAATACATCTGTTCTTCCAGCTCCTTTGGGGGTCCTGAGAACCACTCCCCGGTGGGCCATGGGCCCCACAAATACAAGGCAGGGCAGGCAGGCACCAAGCAGCACGGCACAGGAACAGCCAAGGCTGCTCCCACCAGCTGTCCCCAGAGCTGCAGAGCAGTATTAGCGTGTCAAGCATTGATTTCTTCAGCAGCACAAAAAATACAGCTTTAACGCTGCTGGGACCTGAACGACTGATCAAAGCTGGCTCAGGTCTCTGCTCATGGCATTGCTTTGAGAAGAAGGACCCAGAAAGCACTCTGCTGTGCTTCTTTCTTCCCAGCTTTGTTTGCTCTGGGTAATTACTAGTACACCAAAGGATATTAGCTCTGGATGTGAGAGTGCGGAGGGACTAACTGGTCTCAAATACCAACATTGTAGCTCATTGTAATTAATTAAATGTTGACATGATCCCCAACAAGCAAAACCTTCATTATACTCTATTAAACCCCTTGATACAGATGCCTGACTCATTGTCAGTCCCTCTAATTAAGATCAAATGCATAGAAATGTAGACATCATCGCATATGTGTGTCAAACCCCAGGAAAGATCTTGCAGCAGGGAATAAAGGTCCACTGCTATTCCCATTTACAGCAGTTTCTGGAACAGACCAACTGTTTCCCAAACAGTTCTTGCACTTATCATGTCTGAAGACCCCTGTGACATGATCCTTTTTACAACTCTTCTATATTCAAGACCTACTGCATTTTGGAATGGAGTTTGCTAATCATAGTCATAGTTTGAAAGGATAAAAGGGACTGCTCTGACTATCTACTGTGATTTACAGATGATTGCAACCCTAAGCGCCTTGTTCAATAATTTCTTCAACTCCCCCGTTACTCAAAACCTGTTTTCTCCTTAGAAAGACACTCACCATTAACTCAGGACTGCAAATAATGGAGAACTCATGTCTCTAGTTATGCTTTTTCCAGTTGCTTTATAGCCTTGCTATTAAAAATGACTGCTTTCTTTCCAGGGTAAATCTATCTAGCTATAATTTTAAGCCAT
This sequence comes from Elanus axillaris, assembly GCA_026212715.1. Lineage (NCBI taxonomy): Eukaryota > Metazoa > Chordata > Aves > Accipitriformes > Accipitridae > Elanus > Elanus axillaris. Next base: position 44,149,823 of record JANZLQ010000056.1, read on the forward strand.
TCATTTTTTCTACCATTCTAGGCTAAATTAAAGATACATTTGCTATCAGAAACAGCTTCCCCTGTATTTCACCTTAATGCACAAGCAAGTTGCTTCAGTTTCTCCTAGATAATGCCAATAGATGAAGATCATTTAATCTTATGCTCTAAGTCAAATTTTCCAGATTTTTGCATTGTCTCATAATGCTCCTCAGAGTATTTTCTGGCTCCTTGGCTTCTTTTCTGCACTGTGGGCAACAAATTGGGACTTGATTTTCCATATGAGCAACCTGCATTTTTCAGACTTCCTTGGTCTGGTTCATCTGTTCCTGTTCTTGGCTTTTTATGATCTGAGCTTGCATTATGATTACTAACACTCTCTGAAACACTGATCCTAGGTGGATCACACATGCCTTCTCGCCAACAGCCTTGACAGCCTTTCTGTAAGGGAGGCAGATGTAAGAGCAAGTCATCAACTCTTGCTGGAAGGAAAGATTTCCCTGGAGGTATTTAAAAGCCGGGTAGATGTGGTGCTTAGGGACAGGGTTTAGTGGTGGGCTTGGCAGTGTTAGGTTAATGGTTGGACCCTATGATCTTAAAGGTCTTTTCCAACCTAAATGATTCTGTGATTCTGTGATTCTATGATACTCCTCTAAAGAACCATGTTACCAAAATGTTCCCATGTGCTATTATTCAGGACAGGCATGACTACTGATCCAGAACTGACAGTATAGCTAATGTATACAATACTGGGATTGATACTGAGAACCCTCATGTTCAGAAGATATTTTCATGCTTAATGCCCATGAGTTTGATGAAAGTTCAATGTGTAACTACCTTTAACATCTGTGCCATAACATTTATGTTAGAGATCATCAGATGTCTTAGCTTCACCCAAACAAGTGGATAGTCTCGAAGAAGCATATCACTGGTGTTGTCTAAGATGGATGGTTTCAGCTGCCAGTGAAATTGCTCTTTTCAGCATTTTGAATATCTAGAGGCAATTGGTAGGGGGATCTGCACCTGTAGGGAATCTGGGTCCTGTCTCACAGCAAATGTAGTCTCTTTACCCAGCCATAGATTCATTGCACAAGACAAGACTGAACACCTCTGTTCGCAGACCTACTGACCGAGAGATGCTGGGTACCCACTGGGAGCCCCTCCTTGGACCCCCAGACTCCCTGCCCTTAGGGAGGGACTCCCTTCCCACTGTTGGTGGAAGTGCAAAAGCAAAACAAGTTTTACAAGGCATGGGGTTTTTTGTTCCCTTGACATGAAGACCCATCAAAGTCTCCTAAGAGGGAGGTGGCAAGTCAGAAACTAGTTGGTGATGATGGAAGAAGAGGAGATAATCACTACTTGGGATGACAGCAGTCTTGACAGGGGCTGTCCTCAAAAGCAACACTTTCCTAAGGAGGGGGTGGCAAGTCCACTTAGGGTCACTTCCCTGGAACAAGAAGTGAATATGTGAAATGAGCATATCCAAAAGTTAATTAGAAGTCAAGGCCACAGCAAGACAGGGAGTGCATCCGAGATCCCATGGCTGTTGCTTCTGAGCAGTGAGTGAAGAGAACAGGAGGCAAAAAGGCTTGTTTATCTAATGAAAAGGCAAGAGAGGCAGGCAGATATCTCATGGGATGTACTCAAATTGCCATGAAAATTGAATGCAAATTTCCTTCCTTTCCCTTTAGGATCAGAGATTTAAAAAGAAATAGAGATAGGGCAGAGATGGAGCAGGAAGCATGTCAGTGGAGAATGAGCCTCATCACCATAATGAGGCACTTTGAGACACTCATCTCTTCTCAGCAGAGATCCCATTGCCCTGTGCAGGCGTTTAAACCAGGCAACACAGCAAGTTCCTTGCATTCTCTCTTCTGGAATGTCTCCTTAAAACGCCATGTGGCTGTAAAGCTTAAACAAAACCACCGTGATATAATGGTTGGTCTGCTGCTATGGTCTGATATGATGGTTGGTCCTTCCCAGCATCTCTTCCTGCTTGTCCCAGGCTCAGCTCTGTGGCAAAGACAACCAGGCAGCCAGGTTTTGTCTCTTGTGTCATTTTACTTTCTATTAGGCCATGACATCCAGGCAAATTCCTCAGGTACAGAAAATATTAATAGCATGGGTTTTCTGGGCTTTTTACCTCTTCCCACTGACAGGTCCTGACACCGTTGTGTGTGGTTATATCATGCCACTGGATCTTCTGGAGATTGCTCTAGTCTGGGCAGTGGAAGCTCTCTTTTCCCAGATGTGGTGCAACCCATGCAGTCTCTCCCATCCACACGGCCAGACGTATTGCTGGATCACAAATCCCGGGGTACAAACCCCGTGTGTTGTTGTGGGGGGCAGCAAACACCACCTTCAGGGACTGGATTTCCCACCACTCTGTGTTTGTAAGGCACCCAGCACAAAGTGTGATCCCCCCCATCGCATCAACACTCGCAAATAAAAGGCATCGGGGTCAATTTGTTAGCCATGTGCCTGGCATTGCCACAACTAAACCCTCCCAAACAGACATCTGCATGCAGGTAGATCCTTTGGCTCTGCTACCCGCTGCACCATGACCACACCACAGTAATGACAGGGGCCATGCTAATAGCCTGGGTGCCCCTTGGTCGAAATCTGGTCCCTTATCCTGTCCTTGTTCGCTGTACCCACAGAGAAACGGCTTAAGTGCATCACTGCCAAATAACCGGATAAGAGATGTACAGCTGGTCACATCAGATGACATGACCTTCCCCGTGGAGACAGGAGAAAGAACCGAGTAAGAGAGATCCTTTGCAAGCAACCAAAGACTTCATCGCTTCGAGTTAAGGGCTTCAGGAACTGTTGGGAGCAATGAGGATGTTGTTATCTCACCATTCCTGTTATATTTTTGGAGCCCTGTTACACTGACCCATTGTTTTCTGAGCAGGGGAAAATGTCTCTTTTTGAAGTACAATGTTTTTAGAGCTTGGTATCAGCTGAAATCTGCCTTTCAAGACTGTGGAGAGACAGGGTAACTCTTTGCTATCTCCCCTGAATAATTCCAGGTTGGGGGAGAAGAAGGAAATATGTTTTTTTTTTTTTTTACATTTCCCTTCTTGTTAAAGAAAAACCAAAAAAACCCTCAAAACAACAACAAAAACAAAACAAACAAAAAAAAAGAAAGAAAGAGAAGGAGAGCGATAAGAAACTGCAGATTTTTCCATGAATGCTAAAGCCAGAAGGGCTGTGCCATGGAGCTGGGTGCGGAAACAGGGCAGGCGTTGGAGGATTTTCCCTTCCAAGCCTGAAAAGAAACAAGAAGTTGGCTGGCTGGTGTTTGATAACCCCTCCTGAGTCTGCAAAGCCAGTCCCGATTTTTCATCAGAGCTGAAAATATCAACCTCCCCCATCCTTTCTTCCCCGCCATTTCCTCCACAACATCAGGGCACGCGGGTCCAGCAGTGCGGCTCTCTGGAGGATGCTGCTCAGCATCCTTCACAGCCGGCGACACCGGGAGGGGGGCACGGGCTGCGAGTGCTGCTGTGCCAGGCTCCGTAGCTGGTGACGTGCTGTCTGCCCAATTGTGATATAAACAGAATGTCCTTGGGACCGGCACGGTGGAAACGCGCTGAGGAAGCTCCCACACCTCCCCTTGATAGTGTGTTTTCCAAACGCTGGCGTCCCGCCACTAGCAAGTTCTCCAGACTTGGGGCCACCAGCATTGCCAGCAATCAGCTTAAGTAAACTTTCCACTGTAGCATCCTTCTAGATCAATGGTGTTATCTCTGTTTGGATCCTGGCGATGCTCACCCACCCAAGGCACATTCTGCTCACCCCATGCTGTAAGTTAAACTCAGGACTCGTACATCTTGCTCTGGGGGAGAATTCTTTCCTGGGTTGGGTTGGGCCCAATGAAAAATTGCCTTTTTCCTTTGTGCAGCTCAGATCTGGCCTCACTGTACATAAAATGCCATGTGTTCCCAGCTGGATTCAGCCCTTCCAAGGCCTACCCCGCAGCCAAATCTGATCTACATATTTACGAGCTTGTAAACAGGACAGGGCGGGTGAGTTCACATTCTTAGAAAACCAAGTGCGGAGAAAAGAACTTCTGAGTTGGAAAAACAAAGAGTAGTCTTGGGTCCGACCCAGCAAACACAGTGGTTTTTTCAAGACTTGGATGACTTGCTTGAGAATCATTCCCCTCCACTCCTTTTCTAAAGGATTTCCCAAGCTTGCTCTTTAGTTGGAAAAAACACACGTTCTCAATGTTTCTGACCAGAGTGGAGGAGACAGCTCGATAGAAGGAGACATTTTATCTTGGAGGTCAGCTGAAGCCAGGCTTCTGTTTGCAGTAGCCACAGAGGAACGTCAGTTACTTGTAAAGGGAAGTTTAAGGAAGCTGTTAAAAGGTGTTGCACAGAAGAAGCCAGCTGGAGTGCTCACCACAAAGTGCCATTGTGTTCTGCCACTAAATGCAAGAACCAGTAGTCTAGTTCCCAAAACTGTGGTCTCCAGACCTTGATGGTCCATGAAGGCTTGGTAAATGGTTCATGGAAAACCAGAGTATAAGGCAGCCAGCCAGTCTTCAAAAAAATGATGAAGATTAAGGTTTTGGTTCAGAAAAGTTGGAGGATCACTCATCTAAAGCCCTGTGCTATGTCCATTCACTATTTATAGATACAGAAGCAGAGAGCTCTTTGTGTTAAGGGCTGAAGAAACATTTTTCTATCTTCTTCCCAAAAAAGCTTTGATGACATTCCATAAAATATGTGTGTCAAAGGAGTTATCATAGGGCTAAGTCACAGCAGTGCTTCTACTAACTTATCCACCTTGCTGGGAAGTTTGTCATTGCTTCTCTTGTCATAATACCTAGGGTTTTCTCAAGTAGATTATTGTGGTGAATCTTTAGCTGACCCTCCAGAGTCCTTCTTGGCACCTCTCTTCCTCGGTTATCAGGATGTATTCCTAGTTCAGTATGTATTTAATTAAGTTCTCTGCCCTCTATATACCATATTTTCATCTCTAACAATGTTAATGATCACAAAGTTCTTGTTGACTTTTTAGATTATTCCATGAAAGGAACATTGAACAAAGAAGGTCATGCAGTGTTTCCTTGTATCAATTAGATGTGACAGTAGTGTGAGCTTTATTGGAAACCTCTCCCAACGTTTGTCCCTTCTACAGTCTGCAATCTTCACCCAGCTGAGAGCATCAATTGTCCTCTTTGTTTATCCCAGTCTTTGAAAGTTAAACCCTGTAAGATGGTTCCAGGTTATATCAGGAAAGAGTCTCAGCTAGCTGGTCAGCCATTGAAGTGCCTGGGCAAAATACTGAAATACAGATCCACTGGGTTGCCAATGGAAGCTCACTGAGACCCCGAAGAAGTAGAAATTCCCCCATAACTCACATACCTCCTTTTACAGGGGCCTTTGGACAGACAGGAATGTGAAGGCAATATTCCTAACGAACCCCACATTGAATTTGCCTCCACTCCTGAGAAATCCCATGTAAGAATTTAATTTCCTGATGAATCCTGCAGCCCATCATGAAGGGAAGAGAAACCTGCAGCAGGCACGGATGATAGTGATGTCTTGTGTTGCTGGGTAGCTTCTGCTTGTGCCTCCTAAAAGGGGATCACTTGAGGCAATTCTTCATGTCACAGGGTGAGGAGAGGAAGGCTTTTGGTTGTGGTGGGGATGACCTACTGTGCTTCTAAACTAACTGCCACAAGACTCCAAAGCAAGGATTTAATAGTAGACAAACTCCCTTGCTTCTCTGTCCATAAAAGCACTGAATTAAAGGTCTTTGTGGCCCTGACACTGACTTGGGACAGGGCAGGTTTGCTTGGGTGATGGATATGTCAAAGACCAAGGTAGTTTGTCACCAGTCGTATGAGATTCATTTTGCTAAGCTGGATTTGTGTTAGATTAAAAGCCAGACATCCAGGGCTCAATTCAGTAGTCTAAACACCAGTCTCTAGTGCCATCTGAACCACCCCACTGTTTCTGAGGCACCTCCACAGTTCCGGCTGATATGAGACAATTTACAGAGGACCCATACCCTTTTGAAGCATTAGCGGTAGACCAAGATACACTGGGGTGTCTGAAATGGCTCTAGCCTCCTATGTTTAACCAACCAAGGCACACCAGTGAGACAGCAATGCAAGCATCAGGAAGCTAAGGACATAGCCTCCTACCATGAAGAGTTATAGTCCTCCAAAAGAGAGCATTATGCAAGCCAGCTTTTAAGGACAAAGCTATCCAAGGCTGAGAAATTGCACGATTTGCCATCAGGCTGTTTGAGTCACTGGGAAGCTCACACAGGATTTAGATGAGCAACATCTTTGTTTATTCTTATTTGCAACCTATGCCTATGGTTGGATTTTTGCCAATGAGCCATTCTACCTATGGCTTACTCCTGCTACAGCTGGCAGCTAGTCAGCTTGTCCATGAATACTTCCCTTCCCCAAGGGCTGTCATATTGGCTGCATTACCCAGAAATGTGCCCAAGATGCCATCATGCAGAGAAGAGACTCCCAGGCTCAGACGCAGCAAGACCTTCATGCTCAGGACGCTCCCGTGTTTGCAGAATGGAGAGCCATGAGAGTGCTCCTCTCTGAATGACACGCTGATTTTTGCATTGCCCTGGAGGGAACCTAGCAACCCCACAAGGCCATTGTGTTCATTCAGATCCTGAGCCAGATGGAAATTTTCTTTTCAAAGAGTGCTCCAAGCGTGTTTCCTCTTTTAACCATCCAGGCAAGAATCTCATTGTGGTCTCTGCCCTGCTCACTCTAACATCAGCACGTGGATTCTAGTCTTCTTCCTGCTCAGACAGCAAGACAAGAGCTCTTGACACGCAACTCAGTTACCCTGACTTTTTCCTTCTCTCAGGAGACTTTTTTTTCATTTGTATCTGGAAAATAAGAACCTTCTTGATATCTCCCTTTGGATTTGCCAGATTGGCCAATCTTCCAGACTTTTTTTTTCCCTGATTTTATTATGTTCTTTTGCTGAGTCTCATGATTTTAAGATTTGTTTTAACGTCTCCTTTGGGGCTGGAGTCAGCCTATTATCTGTGAATTGTTAAGGAATAGGCAGTTGGATACACATATAACTTTCCCAAGCATTAAGAAACACTGAAAAAATATTACCTTTAAGGGAATCTGTACCAGAAGCCAGATGAAAAAAAGCTTTCATCTTTGTCTTCTTTTTAATCTTGTGACTCACTTTCAAAGCCCATCTTCCTACTGACCCTGCCATATTCAACATTGTCTGTGGCTCTGCATCTGCTGCCCAGCCCTTCTTCTTGGAGGATAAACCAAGCAGCTAAAAAGGCTACTCCTGAGCAGGCCAGTGTTGAGGTGAGTTAATGGACAGCTTGGCTTGAGAGCATGGAGAGGACAATGTCTAAGAGCAAGCTTGGGGCTACCCTCCGTACAGTCCCCTTTCAAAAGTGAACCAGCCATGCTCTCATGCAAAGCACTCATGATGACGAGCTCATCAGGCGGCCCAGGGTCAATGGTCGGCAGGAGCCCTCAGAGCCCAGGTCCTGGCTTCATCACAGGCATGAGAAAGCTGATGAGCCACCATCGCCTTCTACAATGTGCAAAGGACATATTTGGTCCTGATCTTCATTCCCTCGTGACAGCATTGCCTTAACCATTTTAAAAGCTTTGTTATAGAGTGAGATTGGCTTGCAGTATCCAAGTCCAGGTGTGGTTTCAAAATCTCCTTCCCTTTCCTCTGCCTAGTCCTGCCTGAGCAGGGTCCCCACAGCTCCTCTTAAAATTCCAGCAGCAGGGAAAAACTCTCATTCCTTGTGCTGCTGGCATATATACTTCAAAAGGATGGGTTTGTCATCATGCCATGGGGCTACAGAGTTGGACAACAAGGGAATCCTTTCTTGGTCCTTCTACAGACCCAGGGCTCTATACATCTTTAGATCAGCCCCTGTGCATTGGCAGGTCACAGTCCCTAGGGATAAATTAATTATTCCTTTATTATCTTGAGCAAGATTTCCTTCTTTCTAGATCCCTAAGGAAAGACAGAAAGCAATATATTCAGTTCAGGGCAATGAAGCTAGCAATGGTGCTAGCATGGGACATCTGGGTCCTTGGAGGGAGAATGCAATGAATGTAATTACTTCCTGGGGGTTTTCTGCTGCTGCTTTCAGCTGTGTGTCCCCAAACCAAGGGTCAGTGCCCTCCCAAGAAACTTGGCATATTGAATCTTCTTTGGGTCCCCTCAGCTGTCTATAGCGTCTCATAAGCACATTCCCAATGGTATGCAGCAAATCATAAGTCAAGTCATAAGTTTAGCTATAACTCACTCAGGAACCCAGCTAACTACTAGGGGTCAGCCATACTGCTAAAAAAAAAAAAAAAAAAAAAAAAAAAAGAAAAAAAAAAGGCCAGATTATGGTCACAAGCCCCCAGAGCAAGGGCTGTAGAGCAGATGAGCAGACTAAGTACTTTATAGCACCTGGCCCAAAGCCTCTCTTGGGCCCCATGCAGTGCCCCAGGGGTTCTATGATATAATTACTCTTTTGTGGGAGTTGTGAATCTCTGGAAGAGCAGGGGGTCTTCTGTGGCAGCCCACCAGAGTGGATCTTCAGTCTAAACCAGATGCATTGCATTGCATGCCCTGTGATGTAGTATGAGGGTATATGGAGGTAATTAAGGGTGCAGAGCCTGCTGGGACAATGTTAGAGGACTGCACAGTCAGGTCCTTATGGTCTTTTGGGAATGGTCTCGGGAGTGAACTGTTCCCTGGACCAAATTTATCTAGAGGGGTCTAGCTGGATCACGCTAAGCAAATTAGCACTGTGCATAATCCAAGACGTGAAATTACTTGTTAGCTTTCTGTTGGGTAACAGTGTAGATGTACCTGTGTGGCTCATCACTATGGCACCCTTCACCACTGTGTGATGCTCACTGGTTAAATTCTTCCAGTGGTGAAATTCCCATCCTGCATGGGAGAGAAACTGATGCACGGCAAGCTTTGGCAACTCCTCTTAAGAGAGGAGGAGACTACTAAATGCCAGTGATGTTAAGGGTGGAATCCATCAGGAGTAACCTTGGATGCCTATGATGTGTTTGCCCATGAACCAGGAGTCTGGGTTCAATCATCTGACACCTGCTGTGATCCACCTGCCCAGTACAGGGTTACCTCTTAGGATGAGATGGATCACTCCATTCTCACCACAGAGTCTACCAACTAAACCACTGATGGTAAGAGGAGCCCAGGGACCTGCACAGATATCTAAATTCCATTACATGATTCCTTTGCAACTGCCCCACCACCCCCAGACTAAACCATGCTTCCCTGAGCCCCACCACACCACAGGCTGCTCTCCCTCCCCACTGGGGACCCTGCAGGTCAGACGTGCACATCCTACCATGGGCTTTGGCATTGCCAGGGGTTTTCCAACCGTCAACTTGGGACAACATTGCCTAGAAGGTCAGCAATGGGCAGGGGAGGGGTAGCTTCTGCCTGCGTTTCTTCTCAACCAGATTAGGGTGCAGAAGTTGGAGCAAGCAGTCATGCCTATGCGCAGAGAGGCACGCAGGCAGCTCATCGGGGCTTTCACTGGCGTGACGGAAGCTGTCGCTTATCTGTGACATTGTTTATGGGTTCGGCTGGAAGGCTCACAGGCCTGAGGAATTCCACCCGATATCCCAATGCCATCGCCCTCCAGGGAAAACGCCGGAGTGACTGCAAACATGCTGTCCTCCTCCCTACGCCAAGCAGCTCTTGGATCCATCCTAGCAGGGCAGTGAACTCCCCCATCACTCCAAGACATGCCACCAGCTGCAAGGCGGTGTTAACCCTCTAGGGACCCTGATATGCCTACAGATGCCCTGTGGAAGTGGTCAACAGCGGATGGCGGAGAAGGTTGGGAAAGACTGATCAGAAGCTAAGACTCCCAGTCCCACACATAGGCAGGAATCTTTGCTGATATCCAGCCTGTTCTTCCATAGCTTGGCAGCTGCATCAGGGAGGTTATCCATCATGGGGCCTGGGAAGGAGCTAGCAAGGAGGGACGCAAGCTGAGTAATGGGAAGAAAGTGGCAGCTCATGATTGCTTTGGACCAGATTTAATGAATCTATTTTGTAAGAGCCAGAAAGAAAAGAAGGAAGAGACTGACTCTTTCTTTGGCCAGGAGAGCCCACAGTGAGCTTCAGCAGCTATGGTACCTCCTATGTCAGGGTTTTTCCTATACCAGTCACAGTTCTCTTGACTTGCTGCTCTGACACATCCTCAGACCTCTCCTGACCTTTGAGGACACATTCAGGAGAAGCTTGGGTGATGTGACACCTGTCCCTACCACAAGTCTAATCCTATATATGGATTTCTGGAGCTTCCTAACTCAGGAACAGAGTGGTTTTCACCTTGGTAGATTTTTTGTTTTCTATGAGTTCGGCCAATCATTTTTTTAGCATCCACAGCCTCCTGCTGCAGGGACATGCACAGCGGAGCAACAGGCTGTGAGAAGAACCATCTTCTCTTCTTTGCTTTTAACCTACTACCCACTCATCTCCATCTCCTGTGGAGCCACTTGTAGTGGAAAAGGCAGTGAATAATAGCTCCCTATTGACCTTCTCCACGGCATTCCACCAACGCCTGCAAGGTCTAACTCTCCCATAACCTACTTTTGTCCAGGGATCATTTCCCATTCAAAGCCCACAGCAAAGCCCCTTGTCATTGTGAACAATCCTGGTGCTCCTCACAGGGGTTTCCCACTCTTGGTGCAACAGCACTGGGGCATGACTTTGGCACTGGTTTTTTTTTACCCACCTGCTATCACGTCTGCAGCACTTTTGTACCACAGACTGTTCAGGACGTGCTGCAAAGAAGGGACCTTTGCAAAACAAAGATGCCTCTGCCAACTGCGGCAGAAAGCAAGCCTGCTCACAGATTCTGGCTGCGTACTGGGAGCTGGGGCCAGAATTTAGTTTGGACTGGGTCCATTTTCATTGGTGCATTTGTCTTTTTTCTTGTTTTGCTTTAATTTTTTGAGCACTGAACACTGGGAATAGCAACTCTCCAAACAATCCAGTGATATCACCTTTGAGTGAGTCATGGGGAGGGCAGGGTGGAGAAGTGCAGACAGGGAAAGTTCATGAGATTGTGCTAGCTCAAACAACATAAAAAAAATAATTGGATATGTGTTTGGATATGTGGAGAGGAGATTGCATCCACTAGCCACGCAACACAGGGTGTCACAGCATTGGGGATCACGCCCATGGCTTCGGAGATTTGTACCTGGCTGTTTTTTTCCCCAGATATGAGCAGGATGACATTAACTAAAAAAAAAAACCAAAATATGTAGGCACACACACAGCCTACGAACACATATGCATGTCCTGCACAAACACACGCTGTAAGAACAGCAAATAAATTACTCTTTTGCTTTCACTTCAGAGCACATACCTTATTGGCTCAACTTTTGCACCACCAAAAAAATGAAATTCAATCTTCAGGTCAAGTTTAGTCTGTCAGTCCAGTTACTTTGCACCGTGCGGGCAGTCTTTCCCTGAGCTCACCTGCAACTTGCTTCATTTCTTAATGATTCTGAAGATAATGATTTAGGGTTACAACAGGACCTGCAGTCCTTGCTCAGACTCAGCTCCATCACTAGGATTCAGACTTTGCAAGATGTGGAATGACCTTTTATAAAATGATGAAAGCTATAAGGGCCCCAAACAGACTTTCAGGCTCCCAGCAGTATTATTATGAAATTTTTATTTGTCAGGAGAAGACAGAGTCCTCAGCAGGATCTCCATAAGCCAACATGGAGCCTGCTCAACAAGGCAGTGGGAAATACGAAGGACGAGGCTCTGCATCCCACCCTACCTGGGAGCATCCTACACTGAGATACAACCGGGATCCTCCATCCACCAGGAGAATGAGCATTACCGGGTAGGCAGACAGGGTGGAGAAGAGGTACCTCAGAGGTCTGTCCCTACACCCCAGGCTGTCTCTGTGTTTCACGTGTGGATTTGGTTAGGTTGGATGGAGACTTCTCTGCTGGGAGCATTACTCCCAAAAGTAGCAGTCCCGTTCAAGCAGAGCAAAGCAAACCAAGTCTCCGTCGTCCTCTCCCTGTGAGGGCTTTGAGTTCCCAGATGCTCCAGCATGGCAGGGGGTTGCTGGATCCCGGCACACGTGCTGCACGTAGTGTCAGTGCTCACCACACCAAGACCACCCCACGGGTGGTTGTCCCCAAGGTGGGTGTCACCACCTCCTCCTTTGGAAAGTACACCAAGCTTTGCCAAGAAGTGTTGAGCTGGGTGCTCAAGCGAGGTGTCCAGAGGGCTGATTTTGGGTGAGTAGGAAGAGCTCCTCTTTGAAACAAGACCAGGTTTCACAAACTTGTACTGTGACACATGTCCTACAATATTTGGGTTTCCTGTTCTTTGATACTGCCTTGTTCTGGCTTTGATGCTTTTTGGGGACAGATCAAAAAGAGCTCTTACACTGAGATGTCAGGCTGAAGTGCTGGTGCATCACCCTGTGTTGCTATACCTGATGTTTTACTCCCATTTCCTATTTCTGGACCTTGGACGCATCCAACTGTGTTTCCTGAGCTCTTCAAGCATCCATTACTCAGTCCGGTCTTCCATGCATCCTAACAACATCTACGTTCCTATACAGTAACTGTTACAAAGCCCAGTCCAAAAACCGTCCCTCTCAAAATGTTGTTGCATATTTGTGTGCATGAAAGCAAGAGCTAATTTCTTCCATTTTTTACTCATTCCCTAAATAAGACCCTGCAACATTTCCCTACGTGCAGCCTCCCAGTCCCTATCAAGAGAGTTTGATGCTCCAGCATGTGCAAATTTACCAGCCAAGGACCTGTTCTGGGGACTCCCTGCCTAGTTCTGTTCATGCCAGTGTGATCAAATGAGGAAACTATGGATGCACTCAGTACACATCTCTTCCAAGGGGCATGCTTATTTGCATGGTAATGAGGATGGTAATGAGCCCCTTGTCTTCAGATGTACACAAGGTTCTAGTGGGTGAAAAACTGCCAAAGTTGAAATTCAGAGAATTCATAGCTTTTTCTTCTTTCCAATTTGGATTTTTTATCTGGATGTAAAAGACAAAGCATGTAGTACAGAAACTGCATTGTGTAATATACTGCTAAACACTAGATATAAATTATTACTTTAAAAACCACAGGCTGTTTAAGCAAGCACCAATCTCTTAAGTAGCCTGGCTCAAGCGGTAATTACTAGTTCCATTTCTAAAGAGACCCTTCTTTTATTTGCTTTGTTACCATAGCTTTTTGTTTTCTTTTCCTCCTTCTATTACAGTTAAAAAATGCTACATAAAGCTGCAGCTTCTCTGCAAACCCAGTGCATGCTGCAAACAGGGTTCACAGCACCACCATGAAAGAGTTTATGGTAATTAGTCTCTTTCTCCAGTGGGGAAACTGAGGCATGCAGCCTCTTCCCAGCAAGGGTATGAGCAAGATTACATGCTTAATGAGCTCCTTCCCCTGTATTACACCCAAATGCTGACACTGAGCTATGGTAGGGTCAAGCAATGTCTTAGGGCTGAGAGCCAGGGATCCCCCTGCAGAGAGCACAGGGCTCTGGGTAGAGGCTGGTCCCTGGGCAGGATGGAGCCGGAGCAGCCTGGGCAGGAAAACAGACCCATCCGCTATTGCCAAGACCTCAGACTGAGGAAAGGAATTGATGCTGGGTTTGGAAAGCCACCGCTGGTCCACTTTGCCCAAAGGATTGGATGGTGCCTGTGGGGCCAGGGTGGTGGGTTGGGGGCACTACGAGAAAGGGGGAAGGCTCAAAGCCGCGGTCGGATGGAGAACGGAGGAGATGCCACATGCAGTGCAAAGGGGGATCATCCCCAGCACCACTGGGGTGTTTAAAAGCTCCTGGCTAAACACTGAGGGGTGATGTTTCTGCTGGGGTTAGAACTGGTCAGGGTGATTCAAGCAGCCTAGCACCAACCTATAAAGCTTGCCACCGTCCTAGAAAGAATAAACGCCTTTCATCAAAACCAACCAAAGTGGGGTCATTGCCTCTACAAAACCTAACCCCGGTGTTATTGCTCTGTTCAAAACCTCAGGCTAGAACACCAGCGGCTGCTCATTAAACTGCAAATGCCATTCATTTCCATGAAGGCCCCAGGTCTTTCCAGCACAGAGACGTCAGTCCTGCTTACTGTCCTTATTCAATTCCTCCTTCAGCACATATTGACAGCCAGTGTGTACTCCAGTCCTATGACTTGGGTTGGCCTTTGGGAGATATTTATCCTGAAAGGCTGCATCTGTCCTTTCCCTGCCTAACCATCAGAAAATGCTGAGATCTTTCTTCGCCCACATCCCCATGATGGAGTAGCCCACATACCTAATGATTAGTCTGGCTGCAATTTCTGCACTTTTTAGGGATGAATGTACAAAATCTTTGCTGGAACAAGTTGTCTGGGTTTCCTGGATGATGATTTTTCTTCAGCAAACAGCTTGGGGAGCTTTTATGTAGTGTCAGTCCCAAATTTCTGGCTCCTGGCACCTGTTTGTCTGTTTTGACACCATGCTTTTGAACACAGGGAAAATAATAATGATATCCACAGCTAATGTTATTTACTAAAATATAAATTAACGCTCAGTCACATGGCGGCACGGTTTGTCATCCAGAGCTAAATTAAAAGAAATGAAGGCTGAGTCAGAAAGTTATTTCAGATCTGAGTGGGGAAGGCCAAGTGATGGGGCCATGGGGGAGCAACACTGACATCTTCTGGCTACAAAAAAAAATCTCCAGCTTTTTCACCAAGAAAACCCACTATGAACTTCCAGCACAAAAGCATAAATAGGAGTTGAGGTGGACAAAAGAGTTTTCAAGTAGCAGGTACAAGCTTGGAGCAGTGGATATTATCTGAGCCCAGCTTAAGAGTCCACCTTAGCAACACTGCAAAATTTGAACAGAAGGTGCATGACATTGGTGACCCAAAATACATGAGTGTAGGAGGTGAAGGGCTGTTGCTCTTCCATCAGCGCAGATGACAGGGCTGTAGCCATCCTTTTAAGTTGCAGTGGCGAACTGTGCAGTGCAACACATAGGAAGAGGTAGGCACTAAGAACCGATCCATGCAAACCAGCTGAGCAACAATTTTTACTGTGTGATCTGGAATGGGACCGGGCCTGGCTGCCTTGTGCTGATAAATCAGGGAGGCATGGGGACCACTGGACCTGTTCCCCAAATAACGGCATCAGCTCCTGCTGTAGGGTCTCAGAAAGCAGCCTGGCCCCCACGTATGGAAGATACCTCTTGGGTGCAAGTCTCCTGCATTAATTCAGAGCAGGTTGGCTGAACCCACAGTAAGGTAAACAGATTTGGCCATGGGGCTGTTGGATCCTGCACCAGGACTTTATCCTCTGGAGTAGATCCCCTTCAAAACACAGTGCATGCTGGATTTGGGGGTGGGGTGGGGGTGTTAACTAGATGGTTTCTGGAGAGAGTTGTGCCAAAAATCCTCCATCCCCACCACCCCTCATACTTGCATAGCTCCTGCAACAATTAACAGCCTCCCTTCAAGCTGTATGGGCTTGCCATGACAGCTCACAGCTGTGATTGAGGGTCCTGGGTCCATTGCTAGGAGCCCTTTTGCAGTGGGGGTTAGGAGGCTTCTGCCAAAGACATAGTATTATCCATCATTATCACTTTAGAGTCAATGCCTTGCAGTCCTGCAGGGGCCAGATCTTCACTCTAGTGGCAACAGCATTGCTAGCCAAGGACCTAATAGCATAATCACACCTTCAGCCTTTACTGCAGGTCTTGCCTCTTCCAGACTGGGCTGACCACCACCTTTGCTACCATGTGCTGCCATACCCTTCCCCTTCTTCTAACCATATTTCTTTTAATCTCTTCCAAGGTTCTTTCTTCCCATCTCTGAAGCCCTCTGAAATTGTCTTCAAGGTCATCTTCTGGCTGGGATACTTCAACAGTTGCGTGAACCCCATCATCTACCCTTGCTCCAGCAAAGAGTTCAAGCGAGCTTTCATCAGGCTGCTTAAGTGCCAATGCCACCGGAGAAGACGGCCCATCTGGCGCGTCTATGACCACCACTGGCGAGGGGCCTCTGTGAACAGCTCGGTGCAAGACTCTGAGACAGACCTGAGGCCCAGGATTAACACCCTGAACAGCTCATTCATATTTAACTCCTCCTTGCAGGAGAGAGCCAGTAAGAGGCGAACACTCAGCTTTAAGAGCTGGAAAATGCTCACGCCTTTCCAGAAACCAGCATCCACCCAGCTGAAGGAGAAGATGAACAGCCTTTCCAACAAAATCCGGGGTGGCTCCGGCAAAGGGGGGGTGACAGCCACCTACAAAACAGAGGTGGAGTCTGTCTCTATCGGGATCCCTCATGACTTCACAGAAACCATCGACTACCAAACCTATGACTTAACAGACTGCTGCGGGCTGCGAGAAACAGATATTTGAAGCCACTAGGACAGCTGTCGATGGTTTCTTTAGAGGTCTTTAGCAGAAATGTGAAGGGATACCATTTGGGGGTCTGTCAGGCAGACTGGAAGCAGCCATCGGGTATAAAACGCAGTTGCCCAAAGGTTATACAAGCATCCCCCACACAGAGGTCAGCCCCTTCTCTGGGATTATGGGTTCTTCAAATAAAAGCCAATGGCATATCCCATTTTAATGAGCCACAGCAGGAGGGAAAGATGTGGGGTGGGTATGGCCTTAGGACAAGAGCTGTTTCCTCCAGTGGATGGTTATCTTTGACTTTGGAAGAAGCTGTGCAATTAAGGGAAACCAGGATGTCTCCTTTGCCTTAAAAACACCTCCATAAAATCTAATGGAAAGATCAAACCCCAAAAGATGCCAACCCTGCCTTAGTACATGTGATCATGTTTCCACCCAGAGGCAGCACCCAGAAAGCACACTGCCTAGCAGTAGCTAGCACCTGATCCTTTAGGTAATAGGTTGGGAGCTTGTAGATCTACAGGGCTGGACAGGACCTCCAGCCAAGGCCTTTGCTTTGGAGGGCAAGCAGACTGTGGTATTCCCAAGCAGGGTGGGAGGATCCTGGCTCAGAGCGATCATGTCTGCAGTGACCACAGCTTTGCCCCTTCCACATAACCTGGTTTTAGGCCAGAGGAGCAGTCCAGATGTGTACGCTGATGTCAATGGGTGTGCAGATCTCTCTTCTCTAATTCCAGCCTGTGATGCATTTCTTATTTCACTTTCCAGTGAAACACTTACAACCCACCTTGCTCTAGTGCACATCCATCTGCGATGATACAGCAAGAAAGCAGCTCCTTTTGGTGTCAGTCATCCCCAAACTTTTCTGTCCCCTTCTTGCTCTTGTTGTTGTCTCTCTCGAACAACATGGAATAAAGATTCATCGTAGGGGCTTTGCTCAAGTCCATAGTCAACCTGCGCTGTGGCTCAGGAAAGGTGAGATGGCGGATTTGGGGGGCCGGTTTCTACTACTTGTAAAGTCAAAGCTAAAACAGAGCTGGCATGCAGTTGGAGCTCCCCTGTGTAGATGGATCTTCTCCCCCGGTCAGGGTCACATCCATGACTGTTCTCTCAAGTGGCTTCCCACATACCTGATGCATCAAAGCCTTTGGTGGCTATCAACAATTGCCCTTGGTTATGTCCACTAGAATGGTCAGAGGCAATGTCAATAAGGGAGATTTTTGCCCTGCTCACAGCTCTAGAGTGTGAGGTCCCCTCAGAAGGCCACCATGGCCTCCTCCGAGGGCCTCAGGGAGGTTGGAAACAGGCCTGGCTCACACAAATCGTGCTTTGCAACTCAGAAAATGGTCACCCAAACTCTACTTGGCCATGCATTGCAGGCACTGGTTTTATCGAGTTTCAGACAGGCAAGGAACCACAGAGGGTGATCATCAGATTAAGCTGTCAGCAGAGGCAGGAGACGTGTAGGCGATGGAGGCAAAGTCTGGACCTGAGGTGCAGTGTCTCAAGCCAGGTGACTAAAGAACAGGAACATGAAGTTGAGGGGTGGAAACATGACACTGAACGTGTCCTGCATAGAAAGTCATCCACACCAGCGCTGTCCCCCAAACCCATTAGGAGTCTTTCATGATGCTGCCTGCAGCACATCTAGCTAACGGTGGCTATCAAAGGAAGATGAAAGGTTCCTAGGCATAGCAAAGAGAATGTCACTTTTCTCTCTGCTCTTCATTTGCTTTAAAGGAAATCAAAACAGAGGAAAAGTTGGGCTTTTATTTTTTACTTTTTTGTACAGTGCATACTGAGACATGATATCTGGATTTGATCCTATCTCAACACCCTTAACACCCTTCTGCCTTTTACTCAATGCAGGACTCTGAGCTGGACAAATTGCTGCATAAAGACCTGCAGATTTTGTCCAAATGTTTTCCTCCTAGCAGCAAATCCCACCAAGGCACATGGGCAGCATTGCACTTACACTGAACCCAGACTCATTACTGCCTGCATGTTCACCAGTGTCTGCAAAATCAGCCCGAGGTTGCCAGCTTGAGGAGTTTCGACCCTACCAAAGCAAGGGCCCAATAGCTCACGGGAACCTCTGTGTTGAAATGCATCTTTTTTTCCCGCCCCATTTCATTGTCCTTCAAGGCAAGCGAGACCCTACAGTGATGATGGGGTAACACAGAAAGTCATTTTGCAGCGTCAGGACTGCAGCTGCCACTGGTTTCCTGGGCTTTGGGGGGATCCTGATGGGAGAGCACGCTGGGGACGTAGCAGGGAAGGCATCAGGGAGCGGGCAGTTGCTGAAGAGCAGAGATGCCTGGAAGGTCAAGGTGAGACCACTACTCCTCTCACCTTCCACCCGTCTCTCAGGTTGCATGGGCACACATGCCACTGTCGGAGGGAGTAAAGGCACCCAGATCTGCATTTCTGGGACCCTGTTCTGGTGACACTGCTTTGCAGGTCTAACGCATGCAAGTGTGTAAGGTAAGCAATTTGGGGGCACGGTTTAGGATGAGCTGACACGGGTATCATAGAAGTGAAAGCCTAGTCAAGGGGGAAGATGGAGCTTTGCCATTAAATGCTCTCTGATGCTCAGGATCAGGTTTATCTGGTGTCTTTCCACAGCCAGACATCCATCGCACATGGTAACATGTGCATCCATGACCATACAGATACACATAAACAGTTTACTATATTTATATATGTGTCATCTCCAAATTAGCAAACATTCTCCTATAAATGAGCAGATGTTCTCCTATACATGGAGACTTTGAAGAGGCTTTTAACAATTGCTAGCAAGAAGTTCATTCCCATGAATGAGTTGACATTATATTGCTTACACTTCTCCCTGATCTTTTAAATATACTTCTTTTTTTTTTTTTTCCCAACTTTGAAATATTTACATTTACAGCCTCCAGTCCCTTGAAAGCATCCAGAAGGGAAAGAAAGATTAGTCTGGAGGTTTACTGCCTCTCCGACCCAATTCTTTACAGACCTACAAGGGAGAAAATGAGGATAAAGTCTATTTAAGCACACATATGCATACACACACATAAATGCCAGAACTCTGGCTCAGTTACTTACTGCATTTGATCCAGCTCCGAGACATACCCCAGAAGGTGCTATAGGAAAGTCTTGAGCTCTGCTGTGCTGCATTCAGGCAAAATACTTGTTTCTCACCTAAGCCAGAGCCCCACTTTGCTTTAGCATCTTGCATCAGAAGCAGCAATGCCAGGACTGGACTTTGAGGCTGTTCGTGTAGAGTTTAATTTAGAGTAGACAGGGCTGCATTTGCTGGCGCGGGAGGAAGGACAAGGTTGTCTGAAGTATGACCTGAGTATCTAAAAGTGTGTACCTCCTTTTGATTCCCTAAATCTCCAAGATCTCCCAGATTTGGAAAAATGGTCTCAGACCTTCAGCATGTAAATTTGTTCTGCTCCCACTGACTTCTCTGGACCCACAAGGGTGTGACCAGCTGGGGATATGGCCCCATTTCTCCAAATTTACCAAGCAGGCCATTTCCCAAAGCACCCCTACCTTGGTTATCCAGCAGCTCTCACCCCATTGCACTGGCTTCATGTCCCTAGAGCATCGTCAGACCTTGCTGTTTCAATAAACCAAGTGTCGAGGATGGTGAACAGCAGCTTTTATGTCAGTAGACTCTCACCAAGTCCTATTTAATGGGGAAGGAAGGTCCCTGTCAGCCTGAGCTGGACTACAGTTGGGTTGCATTACTATTGTTTACAGTGTGTATATAAGTGTACATTTTCTTTAGCAGACATTGGAATTTTTTATGTATAGATTTTTATTTTTCATCCCCAGATGTATTTATTAGCCAGAGTATTTCTGTTTTGTGATTCAAGTTCTGTCAGATTGATGTAAGCTCTATGAAACAGAATGCACATATTTTTGTTTGTTTGTACCAAATACATGCACAAACCTGTCTAAACTGTTGCTGTGAATCATTCCTGTGTCTGATTTTTAAAACAGGCGTTATAGGGGATGAGGGAGGGAGGAAGAAAAACCTGCAAATTATCCACTGTTGGTTTTTTCTCAAAGACTGTTTTGTAATTTCACAAGGATAATGGCTCCCACATGCAAGAATGTATTATAAAAACAAGTCAGAAGAGGACGCTCTCAGCTCTGTGCCATGCAAGGATGAAGGGGTCGCACCAGCCATGTCTTCTCTGAGATGCTCCCTGGAGCAGGAGGAATCCGGATGCACCCATGGGAGTGGAGGAGGGCAGGAGGAGGGAAGGCTGTTGTGTAGTTGGTGGTCAGAAAAAAGCTCTGGTGAAAGAATTGCCATCAGAGTAGGGGTTTTTAATGAAAACTGAAATTTCAGCTTGTTGAAAATTTTTCTGGAAAAATTTCATTTTTCTTCTAAAGTTAAAATTCCAGCATCACTCACAAAAGCACTACCCATAGTGAAATGGAAATAGCATTTCCTATGTTCCTGTCTCACGCTAGGTACTCCATTTCACAAAATGCAGCCTGATGACACCTCTAGGTACTGGGCACTGGTGTCTCAGGGCTGGGTAGCACAGGAAGGACTCTGAGCTGAAAAACAGCAAAAGAAGACAAAACACATGCCTCACCTCTAGTATGCTAGAGCATTATCACATAACAGAGTGTGAAACATGGTAAGAGGAGAAACAGAGCTCTGAAAACATCCAACAAGTATTCCAGAAATATTTCTTTACTGTGCAAACGACCAAACACAGCCCAAGGCTGCCTGTCCTTCGGGCATGGCTCCAGGCAGAGGCAAAGACAGCAGCAACCGAATGCAACTCAACAGCTCTGGGGAGAGATTGTCATGACTTCGCGGTGTGTTTTGCTAATGTTCATGTGTGGTTGAGTCAGACCGATGCTGGGGAAGGGGGATGGATGCTGCGTCCCCTGGCAAGCCTGCAGCAAAGGATGCTCTTGATTGATGGTGCTCACATTTTTTTAAAGGGATTTCTTTCCCTTCTGCATGACTGTCAAGCCAGGCCGCTGCCCTGCTTGGATGCCGGGAAGAAAGCATTAGGTGCTTTGCTGTTGATTTCTCCAAGGGTGTGATAAGAAAGATCCATGCCGCGGCCACAAGGATTGAATGAGCCTTTGGAGCCACAGGGCTGGGCTGGGCATCTTGCTTTTGGCATCCTTCCTCACCCCAGGTTTAATCCATTGAGAACATTGTGTGGCCTGAGCTATGTAGGCAGGGTCAGCGGCCAGGGCTACGTTGTCCTGGTGTCTGTCAGAGCCCGAGCTGGTGCTGGTCTGTTTTAGCAATCTCATCTCACAGCAGCCCACAAAAGACCATGCATCTACTCGTGCAGCCTCGCAGGGATCGTATGTGACCTGAGCAATTCCCAGCGCCTCCTTGTCTCCTTTGCCCCATGCAACCCCAAATCTGTTCCTCCTGGCCACCAAAAACCTACGCTGTTACTCCTCACACTCTCCATGTGCTGGCTGGGCATTGCCAGGGCAGAATCGATGCACTCGGAAGGGGAAGAGTTCTGGAGCATCTTGATCCTGATGGGAGTTGGTTCCCCTGTCTCTTGGTGTCCCTTCCCCACAGCACGGCCTTTGTAGACAACCTCCAGCTGCAGAAGAGGCCTTCTTCTGCTCTGGTGGGAGACCTGTGGGCAGGTGATTTGCAAAGCACCTTCCTACTGCTGGCCATGATCCAAAGCGCAGTTAGTTATGAGGAGCACGTGCTCTTTGATTGACAGTGAGATATGGTACACCCCTAAAAGCTTGGTGATAACTGTCCGACTAAGTTCATTACTATTTTTATGATCTTTTCATTTTTATTCAGGCTTGAGGGAAGCCAACACTTGGTATTTGGCTTGCTCTCTGCTCTGTGATGGACTTGTCAGCGTTTGAGACTCAGCATTTGCTGAGCTGCTGTGTTTGGGTCCCAGTGCACTGGAGCTAAACCTGGGCAGAGCCTGGACACTGCCGTGGAGTATCAGTATACTTTTGGGGATGCCTTCTTCATTTAGCACTCTTTCTGATGCCAGAGAAGGCAGTCGAGCTCACTAGGCCCTGTGATCTGTGCCTGACCACCCAGGCTCCCCAAAAAGTTAAGTATACTCTCTTCCAGATTCCAGTCCAGCCTAATGAATAACCTGGGTATTGTCTTACCAGTGACACATGGTAGATAGAGAAGACAGCCCAGAGACACTGCAAAAAGCCAATCACTCCATTTTTAGCACCTGGATGTATTTGGCTATTTTGTTTCTGCATCCCCATTTCGGGGGATGTCTGGACCCCTAAGCAGTTTCTGCTTTCTCATCTCATCTGTCCTGGTTTCGGCTGGGACAGAGTTAATTTTCTTCCTTCTAGCTGGTTCAGTGCTGTATTTTGGATTTAGTATGAGAATAATGTGGATAATACACTGATGTTTTAGTTGTTGCTAAGTAGTGCTTATCCTAAATTAAGGATTTTCCATTTTCCCATGCTCTGCCAGCACGCAGGTGCACAAGAAGCTGGGAGGGAGCACGGCCAGGACAGCTGACCCGAACTAGCCACAGGGATATTCCATACCATAGAACGCCATGCTCGGTATATTAACTGGGGGGAGTTGGCCAGGAAGGGTCAATTGCTGTTCAGGGACTGGCTGGGCATCGATCAGCAGGTGGTGAGGAACTGATTGTGCATTACTTGTCTTTCTTGGGTTTTATTTCTCTCTCTTTTTGTTATCTTCCTTGTCATTTATTATTATTATTATTATTATCATCATCATCATCATCATCATCATCATTATCATTATTATATTTTATTATTACATTTTAATTAATAAACTGTTCTTATCTCAACCCACAAGTTTTACTTTTTTTTTCCTGATTCTTCTCCCCATCCCACTGGGGTGGAGGGACAAGTGAGCAAACCACTGCATGGTGCTTAGCTGCCAGTTGGGATTAAATCACGACATCATCTCACCTTGGTCTCTCTTTGCTTCCTCCACGTGACGTGGCTAACCTCACACCCTGCTAAGTCTATGCTTGCTTTCCTCTATCCCACCGAGGTGTTTTGCCTATTTAAGTCCTATTTAAGGACTATTTTCCTATTTAAGGAACACCTCTGTTCCCCTGACCCCATCTAGGAAGCTTTCACCCCAGGGTTGCCACACCACTGGGCAAACCCAGGTGGTCCTGCCCCAACACCCTCCTGTGGGGCTTTCTGCCCACCGTAAGCCCGGCACATCATGAGATGGGAACCTCACCAGGAAAATCTGCCAGGGACAGCACATCACTTGCAAGTGGTCACCAAAAATGCTACTGAGGCTTTGTGGAGGGCAGCTGTTGGGATATGTGAGATATATAGATATATGAGATATAGATCTAAGACAGGAAAGGGAGAGGCAAAAGGGAAAATCAAAAGACGATCTAATATGAAAACATCAGATCAATATTTGATAGCAGTCACGGGTGAAAAGTGCATGTTAGGGAATTTTGGGAAAGAAATGGAGAGTGGAAGAGATGGAGAATAACTTGAAAATATCTTTGCATCTCTGAAAAAATCTATGATGTACATGTAATTTGACTACTTTGCTTCTCTGATTAGCCCAGCTCAAAGAAAAGGTAAAATGGACTTAGAAAAGGTTCAGAAAAGGCTGACAAAGATGACCAAAGATATGGGATAGCTTCCATCGGAAGAACAATTAAATCAAAGGGCTCTTTCCTAGAAAACAGATGACTGAGGAAGAACACAACGGAGGTCTATAAAATCAGGAGTGTCAGGAGGACGACGAGTAGTGGATGATTGTTCACTGTTTCTCATAATACAAGAACTAAATGATATCAAACCCAATTATCAAAATGAACAAAGCAATGTAATTCTTCACATAGAGCATATTTAAATGGTGGAACGCATCGCAAGATATTGCATCTGCCACAAGTCTGTAGGGGTTGGAATAGCAATTAGGTGCCTTCATGACAGAAAAGTCCCTCAAGATTTGTTGGAAAGACTTACATAATTTCTGAGCTGAGAAGTCCCTGAGGCAGTGTGCTGGTTTTGGCTGGGACAGAGTTAAGTGTCATCATAGTAGCTAGTAAGGGGCTATGTTTTGGATTTTTGCTGGAAACGATGTTGATAACCCCGGGATGTTTTCATTCCTGCTGAGCAGGGCTCACCCAGAGCCAAGGGCTGTTCTGCTCCTCTCCCCACCCCAGCAGCGAGGAGGCTGGGGGGGCACAAGGGGTTGGGGGGGACACAGCCGGGACAGCTGACCCCCACCG
>JANZLQ010000056.1:44178376-44216039 GCA_026212715.1 Elanus axillaris
CTCCTCTCCTCTCCTCTGTAATTTATTACTTACTTTATTTTTAGCATGCAATTTCTTTGCATTACATTCTTCTATCAAGGGCCCCTGCAGCTATTTTTTAGCTGGTGGAAATGGGCCAGGCAAGTTATTTTTTTTTTACTCTTTTCATTTAGATATTTATTTTGGAGCGATTTATTAGCAGAGAAAGGAACCTGATCGACAGCTTGAGAGGTCTTTCCCTCTCTCTGTCCTCTCTTTGAGCCAAGGAATGGGATTTTGACACTCAGGGCAAGTAAAGTGGTCACCAATGGGCCCCAGATGGGCGAATTTTTCTAATCCCCTTTTTATCCCACCTCTACGTCCCTTGTCCAATTTACCCTGTGGCAATAACTTCCACCCATTGTAGATGGGCTGCTCAGTGCCTCCCTCCCAGTTTTGAACTCTGACATGAGATGAATAACTGTTCCCTATCTGCTCTCCGTAAATGGGTGTAATTAATTCACGGCTTACAGACCATCATGTCCATCCCCACCATCTCTTTTTCCAGTGAAGGAGTCCTATCCTATTTAGCCTATCTGAAAATCAAGTTTTTCCAGACTTCTTAATGCTCTCTTTCCCTTGACCTCTTCTAGGTCCATTACATCCTTTTTGAGAGCGTGCGGCCAAAGTTAACCCAACTATTTCAATTGTAGTTCCACCAGGGATATCATTAAGTGCATATCATCATGCACATGGCATAATGATATTTTTCCAAACATTTTATTGGCCTTCTTGTCCACCGCTGAACACAGAGCTGAGGTTCCCATTTCAGCTATTCACAAAGATTCAGCATCTCTTTCCTGAATGCTAATGACTGCTTTTCAGCGCATGACCACCGATGCATAGTTTTTTTCTCATCTACATTATTTTGCATTCATCAGGATTAAATTCACCACCTGCTAATTCAATATCATGACATCTCTTCCACAAATACTCACATTTAGCATTAGCTTTGACTACCCTGAATAATGAAGGAGTGTCAGCAATCTGTTGCCAACCTATTTACACCTTTTCCCAGATCTTTCTGGAATACAGTGACTATTATGAGACCCAGCACTACCTTAAGGTAATTTCTAATAGCCTCCCTCCACTGTGAGAAATGACTGTTTAATCACACTTTTTTTTTTCTTTTTTGCTTCTTCTCTATTTATTCCACCAGTTATTAAACCAGATAGACCTTTAGCCTTATCCCATGACAGCTTAGAGATACAGGAAGTTTTTCAGGATAGACTGGTCAATATTAGGCACAAGACTGTAAACACTATGAAACCTTCATAAAAGAAGGCAACGTTGACTATAAGGAAAAGAGAAGAGGAAGAGTAATGGATGATATCACTTGAGAGGAACTTGCAAAGGCCATTAATGTATGGATACTGTGTACATTATGCATCATATGCCAACTTCACTAGATCAAATACTTTTTTCCATGGGAGCAATGGCCAACCTAAGAGCAAAAGCCAATGTGACAGGCAACTGCAAAGTAAAAGGTCCATATATTTATTTTAAACAAGAAAACGGTGCTTGTGCCAATGTATTCCTAAAAATACTCTTAGTAGCACAGAAAAAAAGTTATGGGCAGTGAACAGATATAACTCAGGCTTTGCATTAATTAGCTTATTCCCATTAATAATTTAGGTGAATATGAAAAAACAAAATCCATAATTGCACTAGGTTACAATTATGTAATGTAGCTTAAAAATATTCCAACCTAGGTCTCCTCAAGAGGTAGTATCTAATGGAGGGATTAGGTACCAAAATAACTGAACAAGGATTTGGAAATATGTTCAAATGAATTGTAATCTCTCAACTGAGTGCAGAACAAAGGAGAAAAAGGCTTCCTGCTCTGCAGCTCACTATGAGAGAGGCTGAAAGGGGAGCTGGAGTAACCTCTTGCTTTGAGAGCCTTAGATCAAACAGAGCAGCCAGAATACCACCACTAGTTAAAAAGAAAAGGAAAAGAAGTAAAAAGGAAACAAAAAAAATTACCTTCCATTTGCATAAGCCATAAATGACTACTGAAGGAAAAGTTAAGCAGGTATTCTGCTTCCCCATCCAGGGAAGACATTTGGGCATTGATCCTGATGCATCAGCAGATATTTAGGCAATGCCCCTGGGATCCACCAGTTTGGGGAGGATTGTTGATTTGCTGGAAGGCCGGGCTGCTGTGCAAAGGGACCTGGAAAGCAGGTCCGGAGGAGGCCATGGCAGCGGTCAGGAGTTTGGAGCATGCACACAAGGAGATGCCAAGGGAGCTGGGTTCATCCAGCCTAGAGGAAAGAAGGTTTTAAGTGGGCAATTGGTTGCACTGCTCTAATGGGGTTGCAGAGAAGACAGAGCCAGGCTCCCCTCGGATGCAATGGGTTCAACATTTAACAAGGGAAATTCTCATTAGATACAAAGAAAAAAACATTTCCTCTGAGTAGAGTACAGCCCTGGACCAGGGGTCCAGAAAGGCTGTGTGGCCTCCATCCTTGGAGATACCTGAAACTAGACTGAACAAGACCCTGAGCAACCTTGAAGTTGGCCCAGTGTTGAGCAAGGGGCTGAAATTAAGACATTCAACCTCATTTGTTCCTCAAGCCTACAACTCTGTGGAAAATGGAGCGCATATGTGTAAGGCTTCTAGCTCTCGCCTTCAGGAGATGCTTTTTTTGTAGGTTACCATTTGCATTGGGATAAATTCCTCTGAGGCTCCAGTGAGAAATGCCATCCTTTTTTCCATGACATGCAGAGCACAGAGCTTCACAGAGGTCATTTTGTTCTGGAGAGAAGCAACAGGAGGGCGTGATTAGAGGTTCTGAATAGCCTTAGAAGAAACAGCTCTTATCAGGCTGCAGAGCAGCCATACGTACACCCCTCAAACAGCCTCAGAGCTGGCTGGGCACATTTTTTAAAGACACTTCATTGAGAAACATTGGCCCCTGTCCAGAATATTAAAAACATAATTAAAAAGTAAAAAAAACCGCTCTTCTTCCCTGCTGGTTTTGATTTGTTTACATCAAGGGGAAAACACAGTCCCTGTTGTTTCATTTCAGATGTGTTCTCAAGGTCGGCACACCCTGCACCCCGACATTGCTCATAAATCACTAATGACCTAAGTTTTCATCACCCAACTTTGTTCTGAATGGTTATAGCTCTTCATTACATCTCTCCTGTCACCAGAAGAACCAGTGACAAAAAGGGCACCGAGGTCAAGCGATACACGTCCAAGAGAAAGACCTTCCCACCCTGACACCCCAGTATTTACTGTCTGAGTCTCACCAAGGGGGGCACCAGGAGAGAGAAGAGGAATCAGCGGTGCACGGCAGGAGCTGGTTGTGACCCCTTTCTCCAGGACACCCCACATGGGTGACAGCCACCATCTCCCTGAGCCCATGTTTCTGAGCTCAGCAGGGTCTGGGAGACAGGACCCACCACCATTCAGGGGCACAAACAGCATTTGCCCAGATAATGGTGAAATTTAACCAAAAATGCCAGTCTCATTTGGATTTCTCTCATCTCACTCCAAAGCAAAATGTGTGTAAATACCATCAGCTAGAAAAAATTGCTGATGACTGAAAGTGAAATTTGCCATTAAAAGTGGAAAATAAATGGGGTGTACTAGAAGCATCTAGACATAGAGAGACTGAGTCACTATTATGCTAAAGTATCTTCATCAGACCTCCCCAGTGAATACACAAAATGGTCTATTTATTGTAATTGGAGTTTATGATAAAAGCACTTTCGTATTCTCTATGTATGTACACAGCTATTCAGAAAATATTCAGAAAAACTTATTTTTCTCCCCCTTTTTTTCTCCACAACTTCTCACCATTCTTTTCTCTTTGGAAAGAGTTGCTTTCAAGCAGAGACAAGCAGAGATGCCTGCTCAGCTGTATAAAGGCAGAGGTTAGCTCACATGGATTCCACACCTCCACCTTCTTTGTCCCTGGTCACCTGCGACTGCTGTGACACTGATTGCCTCTCACTGTTGAGGTGCACAACTTCATTTCTCATGGCCTTCTCTTTACCTTCCTCCTTAATAACTCTGAGCTAAGAAGAAAATTGTTGCAATTACTGCAAGGCTGTTGCTCTGATCTAAAATAGTTGTAGTTCAATAAAGGCCCAAAATACAGCATTTAACGGCAAAGCACCCTGATCTAGGATGGTAAAAACAGCTCCAAAGGAAATAAATATAAATCTCACAGTTGTTCTGATCTGCCGGGAGGGTTTCCTGTAAGCATTCCTATATTACAGTCCACTGATCCTGCTCTGATCTCTCCTAATGCTTTGCATCTCTTAGTTGTGGCTGGCTGAGATCTCTTTCTAACCAGGAGTGTTATGAACCACATCAGCACCTCTCCTCCTCTCTCTACCCCCTTTAAAAATCTTGATTGCGGTCAGGATACCCTTCATTCAGGCAGGGAATGCAAAAACCTCCCCACTCCCAGCCCCCTTCCCCAGAACGCAATTCAACCCTCACCTCCACCATAGCAAGGACATCTGCTCCAGGCCACCACCCCTCCACCATACCCACACTAATGACCTGGAATTCATTAAACTTTGCAAGATTTACAGTCTGCTTGCACCACAGACCAAGCAACCCACAGGCAAGTAGGATGAAAAAGAAATGGGCACAACCAACCTACCAAATTCCAAGAGGGTTGTGTGACCCCCTGATGGGGGGGATCACACTGAGGCCAGTGGGGCCAGTGAGCCCTCCTGCCTCATCGAGGTCTTTCATAACATGGGCATCACCCATCGTGATCTGCTCCCGAGACCTTGCTCCCCATCATCTCCACACTATGTTTTTCTCCAACTCAAGAGCGAAGGTGACACAGCACTTCTGGTCTTGCCCTGGCCCAGAGGTAGGATGAGGCAAGAGGATACAGCAGTGCCAGGATCTGGAAAACCATCTTGTGTCTCTGCTGGACAGACATGGCACTCAAGGACCTGCTGAAGACCTAATGAGGCGTGGACATGGCAAAAGCGCATCAGATTAAGCCAGCGAAACCCCAGCGGGTTGAGTTCCTTGCCAAGTACATGAGAGGGATTTCAACATTTTGATCGCACCCACGCAGAATCATAGAATATCTCAAGTTGGAAGGGACCCATAACAATCATCGAGTCCAACTCCCTGCCCAGTCTCATCAGTGAAGAAAGTTAAATAATCGTATGTGAAGGGACGAAATTGAGAGCAGATCCACCAGTAATGCCTACATCAGAAAAAAACAGAGCCAGCAAAGTGTATCTTTGCCCCTCCGCGAATGACTCAAAATATGCAGAGAAGCTAAATTTTTCATATGGCTGTTGTTACCAGAGGTTTTGACTTTCTGGAAGAAGGCCAATGCTTATGATCAAGCATCTAAAAATTGCACTTGGTGAGAGCAGCAGCACTTCTACAGCTTTGCGGCTCTGAGAAGCAAACAACCTGTACCAGGGACACACAAGGGCTCCAGAGGGATTGCCACCATCGGTGTCCATCTGGTATTTTTAGATGACGGGCACTGAGAGGAAGAGATGCGAGATTTAAAAAAAAACAGAAACAAAAAACCACCTCTTTTAGACAGTGGGAGTAGGTCCAGCCATGCCATGGCCCCATGAGGTGCTATATTGATGGTACTGAGGGAAGGCAATGCGGGCTCACCGCTGCGCTCAACCTCCTCTGGAAGGAGAGCCAGGCAGATAACCTAATCCTGGGATTTGTTTTCATTTTGAATCTGCAGGACAATAAGTCCCAGCACACCTGTGGTCTTCTGCATCCTGTGACATCAAACAGTCTGTATTATCTCATATGTTTTTGCAAAATACCCCCTTTATTTGTGCTGTAAATAATAAGAATGTTTTTTAGTCTCTCCCAGTGACTCAGTTGTCCTAGGTGCTGGATCCTAGTCACCACCATCTGAACGACTTTGCCATTAGTTTTTTTCAGGAGTACACATTGATTTTTACGGGAAGGTGCTATCAGTATTAGTCAGCATCTCAGTATTTATAAAACATACTGTTTTGTTTGCTTTCTTGACTGCAATTATAGAGTGAAAAGAGGTTTCTATTGAACTGTCTGTCCTGATACAGAGGTGTCACTCTCGACCAGGCACAGGTTATCTGAGAATCCTGTCCAGCTCAGGATTTGCTTAATTTCTCCTTTCTTCTGAGTTAGTTTGCATTTTATCAGTGCTTAATTTCCTTTGCTATGGTAATGCTAATTCCCTTGGCTTGTTTAGGCGTCTCTACAGTTCCTCCTTGCTTTTGACTACCTAAATTAGTTCTGTGTCATCAGCGGATTCATCTGCCTCTATTTCCAAGCCATGTAGCAGCACATTAACCAGCATGGCATGCCTTGGGAGTAAGCACTGAACTGTGACCTTCTGCCATAATTGACCATTTAATCCTCCTCTTTGCTTTCTCCTAGGACAGCTGTAGAGCCACAACGATGGTTTCTCACTCATCCTGTGACCCCTTAGCTCCCTCAGGAGGCTCTTTAGTGTGACCTTGTTAAAGACCTTCTGGGTATCCAAATGCACCGTGTCAACCAAGTCTCCTTCATCCACCGTTTTCCTGACACAGTCATTGGGTCGCAATTCCCCGTGAGACCTTTATTCTCTGCAAGCTGCTGGGTCCATGCTCTCCTGCCGTGAGCTATCTCCCTGAAACTTCATTATCCTGCTTTTAAATATCATTTCAAACTAAGTTCCCCGGGACATGGGGGAGGAGGGATGACCTGTAATTCTCCCAGCCTCACCTTAGGGCTTTTTTCATATAAATGTAACCTTCCCTATATCCCAGTCCTTGCTTCTTTTCCTTAGTAAGTCAATCAAGTCCTATTTAAATTGCTTAAAAATGTCTGCCCAGACAATCCTTCCCCCCCAGGAAAGTCCTCCCGAGACAAGCTGTGGATGTTTGCGGTTCATGGCTGGGTTTCTCTGACGGTCTGCAGGGAGGTCTACAAGGCAAATACCTGACATGCCCGCTTCATCTACATTTAGCCCCAAAAATAAAACTGCAAGGTCTATCAAGCAAAGAGAATGAAGTGTGAGACAGCTCATCTCTGGAAACCGTGCTGAAATATTAGCATGGGGCAGTGCTTCAGCTAATAATGCCTCAGGGGGAGATCAAAAAGAGACTGCAAGGACCATTTTGAGATTTCCTTCTCAGCCTCCTCCCTTTCTATTGAAGACCAGGGAGGGTCGGAGGAGTCTCGGTGCCCGGCAGTTTTATATTCCCTTCACCTCCAGCATCACCCCACTCACACATTTATTTGGATTGAAGACATACGTGTTCTCCAGTTATCCCTCTCAGTTTCCACAGAGGGACTCCCAGTATCAGAGGACCCTTTCAGGTTATATACGGTTCACGTGTTCCACACCACATACAGAAACAGGACCAGGTGCTTTACTGTCGGCTTCTGTAATGAAACTGTTCCTGTATCTGGGGCTTGGCTTTAAAAACTCTTATAATTCCTGTTCTATGTCTTTGGGTCAATGGGGTTTCTTCACAACAAATACAAAGGGCTGGGTAAGCCAGAAAGAACATGTAATATAAGGGAAGTATGGGAAGTATGTAAGAAAATCAGACTTGGCTGGACAGAGATGGATATGGTGCCATATTACAGAAGGCAGATCATCACTGGATTAGCTCCTAAGTGTCTATATGATGTGAACCCACTGGCAACCAGCTACCCCAATACCCTGAACTCATCCTGAGTCTTTCCCTTATCATTAATGGGCTTTGGATGAGGCCCCGGATTCTTTGACTTGCATCCCAGTATAAAATACCAAGTTTTTCCTGCTTATCTTTCCTTTTTTTTTTTTTAAAGCTATCAAAACCCGAGTCCTTTACCCATTGTCAGCCACTTTGTGTTATGTTAAAAAAGCATCCTATAAGTATATCCACAACACAGGGGCAGTTCAGCACTGGGCAGAGAGCAGCCTTCAGAGGAGGGAGCTGCTGGAAATCTCCTAAACCCCATCTGCCTTCCAAAAAAATTAATTTCAGCACATCGCCTTCCAGAGGTTTTCCACCTAATGCTGGCCACTTGTCCTCACCTCTCTCTTCTCTCCTCCTGCAACCTGGTCAGAGTTTCTCCTCTCCCCAGATGGGCGAAAGCAACCCACACCTAACGGAGGGGTAAGAGTGCAGGGGTCCATGGCATGGGGAGGAGGCAGCAGGGAAAGCAGTCTTTTCTGCCCAGGACCTGCTGTGCCACAAGGTCCTGATCCTAAAGGAAAAAAAACCCTGAATCCAGCCACTCTCTCAATATATTTAGCAACCCTAATGGGTTTCTCTCTTCCTTGTGACTGCCACGCGTGTAGACTTGATATTTTCCTACTCAGATAAATACTCCTATGCATTTCGAGTACAGTTAGGCTCTGCCTTAGTCACAGCCCAGGAGACAAAAGCCACATGGGTAGTCACTGACAGTAACTCCATGCCATCCCCTGCTCCTCGGAGTTCTGCCCGATACGCAGGTCAGCTCTGCTCGCAGGACCCTGATGGAGAGGGAAGGGGGGCTGCCGGCAATGAAGACATCCCACCTGCAGAGCCCTAGCCCTAGTGCACAGCCCTGCACAGCATCGGCCTGATCCCGTTCCCCTGCAGACGACTGGAGGCTGTGGACCTGGCAAGGTACACTGGGATGCAGCAGCAGGACAAAGACGGGCACGCACACATATCTTTTTTTACCAAAATCACAAGGCAGCTTTGGGTACCTCCCACCATACCACTTTTTGATAAGCAACTGCATCCACGGGCTGATCTTCCTAGGAGAAAGGGCTAATCTGCATCCAGCACTGGATCAGGAACATGCTAAAAAAAAAAGAAAAATCTTCAAAAGACATGGCTATCTACCTGCAGGTCAAAGGAAGAGGTTGAAAATTTCTCACTGAAATGCAGCGCAAAAACATCTGCCCTTATAGCAAACACTTTCAGGATGATGAAAAACTGCATTTCTTCCTGGTGGTATTTACATCCAGCAACTAGCATGCTTGGCACTGTCTTCAGAGGACCCATCCCTTGGAGATCGCTCTTCCAAAATCACATCCTTTCCCCTTTCTCTCTACATTACCTTGTCATTTGTTCTCTCTTTCTCCTTATCCACAGAAGAACTCCTTTCTGTGTCCCCTGGAAGGACTGATCAGTGGATTGGCCACGTTCATCCTGACCCAAGTCCTCCAGCAAAAGGGAACCTATCCCAACCCAGGATGGATGGAGGTGGGTTGCTTTAGGTCAAGAAGAATGTGTCTCAGCTGTCCTCAGAGCAGGAGTGATCGGTGATGAGATTTGCTTGGCTCAGCAAAATCCCTTCTCTCCCACTCTTGCATTTCCCAGTGGAAGTATTTGTCCTGGAGCAACAGGCGTGGCCGCAGTGACGCTACCGCATAGCAAGGACATGACACTGTGTGCAGGCTGGAGGGAATAGAAAGGAGGGTGGAGAGTGCAGGAAGGGATCCTGATGGAAAAATGAGTTCAGGGATGGTCCGATGAGTTCAAGGTCATGCAGCCACTTTGCAAAGCCTACCGCCTGGACAGCCTTGCTTCGGAAGGCCCTGGGAGTGAGGGTGGTTGCGATTTTATATAGATAAAAACATAGAAATATATAACCATATATGAATATATGGGTTTATTTATATATATAAATATGCATGTATTCACCAAGAGTTTTCAGTTCAAGCAACTAAAACTGACTCAGCTGCAGTGACAACTGCATACAGGTCCAGATAATTTAAGGGTCATTTTATCCAAATCCCCCCTTTCCACCCACCTCTGACCTGTCATTATTTGTTCTGGCTCTCTCCCTACCCTGCTGCTTCTCATTTGTGTGCAGATTATCTGAGAGGACACATTATCTGAAAGTGGGGATTCCTTAGCACTTCTTTTTATGAAGTGGGGCTTTGTGCAGTATTTCAAATACAGCTTTTCCATCTGAAAATATGGTCCTGTGAGGTGCAGAACAGAAGAGCTGTCCCTTGCTAAGAGGGCCTCACACAATGCACCGACTGCATCGTCTCCAGACGTGAGTCAGGCGGCAGAGACAGTTAGCTTAAAATTAATCCTTGTCTGAAAAGGTATTACGGGAAAAAGCTGTCGTTCCTCCATCCTGATTGTGCTGAAAGCCTGGCCCACTTAGAGCCGATTGTGTCAGCAGGCAGCTTGATATTCCTATTCTTTGGGGATGGCAAAGTTTTTTGCTGTTTAAAAGTCATAGCAGAAAGGCTCCGCGGGCTCAGCATCATGAAATGGCCATGGAAAATCACCTAGCCCTTTCCAGCTGTCCCATCAGAAGGCTGCTATATGGGAATTAAATGGTTGTTTTAATCGAAAGGGCAGTGGAAATTATAAACCATAGTTTATTTTGGAGGCAGGCCATTTTTAAGATCCAAAAGGATGCTTGGCTTAGGAGGGGGGAGACAGTACACCAAATATTCCTGTTTGTGTACAGATGAGTCCCAGAGCCCTCCCATAACGAAGTTAATGGACAAACACACCCTCAGCAGAGGAGCTGTTGAAATTTTCAGATGAAATGAGACAAAAAGGGGCACAGTGGTAGGTTTCTTTTCAAAACAAAACAGAGCTGAACCTTTCCAGTAGGTTGTCCATAAGCCTGGGCAAAGAAGGAAGGTACCAGGGTCCGACAGAGACCCAACGCGTGATGGAAGAGCAGGATGGGGCGTAACAAGCACCATACGCAGGGGCCAACACGCACGAGTGTGTGCCCAGCACGTGACATTGGCAGCCACTTGTCACGGGCAGACGTGTGGTGGGATGTTTCTAAAAGACAGAACCCGAACATAGGCTACAACCCCTTCCCTCTCTACATCAGGAGGGATGGTACCAGGGAATGAGGCGTGCACCAGGTAATTGCTCTGAGAGGCCAAAATCAGCTTCTGGGACGGTCACCCCAAAATAGACATCCTCAAAACAGGGGCCTGGGTCTATCTTTATGCCAGCAGGTCCAGTTCAGAGTCCGGCTGTGCTTGCAGAGCAACCCAAGGGTCCATGGACCATCTCAGGACACATCAACAGAAAGTCACTGCCAAGCTAAGGACCACCCTTCTGGACCATGGCCCCTCAGCAGAAACTTCACTGAGAGCAGAAAGTGATCCAGGAGCAGAGATCCCAGGATGAGATGGATTCTCCTGCTAAGCCATGAGCAGTGGCACCCAACAAATGGATGCAAACCAGCGATAAAGGAGGACAGCCCAAAACAAGATCCTTGCTCAAGGTCTTTTTTCTGACTGCAAATGGAACCAAGATCCGGTGCAGCCATATCTCTGCCATGAGGCCAAAATACCCCTCGTACGATCTTACACGACAGCTGTGAGGGTCAACTGCTGTCTTCCCCTTGAGCACTGCTGTGTCCAGAAACATGAGCGAGGCAGCACGAGGTCACGGACGGAACTAGCGGATGTCCTGCTATGACTGCTGGAGGTTCATATATGCTTAGGTTAGGAAGGAGCAGGCAGGTATGGTCCAGGTCAAAGAGGGGAGAAGTGTGGCACTGGACAGGAGCACAGCTCCTGGCTTGTGTACGTCTCTTTTCCACGCAGGAGCACAACAGTTGTCATCACAAAAGTGGGTAAAAACTCAACATGTTCGCCTGGGAAACAGCAGCGTGACCAGCAATAAGCAATGATTTCTGGGCATATTTAGGAGCACAAGGAAGTCCAGGTGTTATCAAGATGGTCTGAACATCCCCAGGTCAGGGAGAAAGCACCAGCTTGGAATTTGAAGCTTGTTACCTGTAAGTAGGTAGATTTACAGTTTCCACCTTCATTTTAAATGAAGTGAGCCAGGGCAGGGAAGGAGAGGTTTTGCACTGATGTCCCTGTACCAAACTTTCCTGGAGATTTAAGGCCCTCAGCTGGTGAGTTTTATCACAGCACTACCGCAGACGATGGCACAGCCACGTTCCCATCGGCAGGATGGTTGCGTGCCCTCTCCTTGCCCTGCTGTCACCCCCTGCACCCAACCGCGCTGCCCATGACGGTCACAAATCCTCCCCTGAGCACCCGCCAGCTCCTCCGGCGATCCTGGCGTCCCACCAGCTCAGCCCTCACCCGCCGCCCAGCCAAACGCGACATATTTAGCTCTGCTACTTTTTTTTTTTTTTTTATCTCTCCCCTTATAAATCAACTTCTCCAGACCCTGAATCACTGCCTGTGCTGTTGCCTTTCCATTAGGCAACGCTCATTTGCCAAAAATCTTGCAAATTGCCCTCTGGCAGCCATCCTGGCCAGGGCCACACTGCCCATGAGAAAACTGACACTGTTGCTTCTCCTTCGAACATAATTGCTCATTTTATTGCTGCTCTCACACTCACATCACTTATCTTACAGACACCCAAAGCAAACCACCCTGCCGTGAAGCTGCCAGGCTAACTGGGGTTAGGAAATCTCTCCCAGTGCTTCACAAAAGATTTTTGTTTGTTTTTTTTTTTTTTTTGCATTGGACAAAGCTGGCGTTGCTGGGCTCAAGGTCCTTTGTCTGGGCCAGTATCGTGCCAGTTGCTTACTCCTTGCGGCCTGTCCCTCTAATGAGATGTCACCAGTACTGGCCCATGAGAAGGGAGGCCAGCCCACACAGTCACCAGCCCATGACCAACTTTTCTTGTAGCCCAGCAAGGGACTATAGTAGGGGAAGAGGGTGGGAGGAGAGAGGGAGATCCTGGAAGGTGCTGAGCTCTCAGACATTCCTGCAACTCATGGAGATCCTCCATATTCAGCACATCTCTCTTCGATCCTCATGCAGGACCTGATTAATTACTGTTATTTCTACAAGGGGACACCTGAAGACCCTGGGGGAGGTGGAGGCTCCCGTGCCAGCTGCAGGCCAGCTGCTATAGTCATGCAACGATGCTGACCTCGAAGCTCCCGTGGGCCAAGCAGATACGGAGCAGGCGGACTGCCATTGCCCGAGACACCAAGTAATCGGCCCCAGGACTCCCAGTGAGCCCGCAGCATGGCCAGTCTCACACACAACACACCTACATGGGCTCCGAGAGGTGGGAGGCCATCCAACCTCTTCCAGCTTTCTAATGGTGCAGTTACAATTTCTACTGAGATGCAATTTAAACAGTATGAACTCAAGTATTTGAACTTCTTGAGTTTTTAAAACCCATTTCAGGCAATTATAAAAAGGTATGTTTTGTAGCAGCTCTTTCTGTAGCTCCCTTTCACTTACTTAGACTGAGGTAGATTTTAAGTTATTCAATCTCCATGCCTATTTTGCATCAGAAAATTCATAGTGGCAGGCAGAACATGGAGTTTGAATTTGGTACTCTACAACGCAGCTGAGGGCCTTACACCCACACAGAGAGCCCATCTTCCCCAAAACTGCTGAAGCATCTTCACTCTTCTGTGAGTCAGAAATGTCAGAATCCGAGGACTGCATCTTCAGTGGCCACAAATCAGCATGGTACAGCTAAAGCCAGCTGACTTTTAAGTTAAGCTTTAACTTTCTTGAGATGTGGTCTCATGGTGGATTAGAAGAGGATAAGAATAGACCATTTCAGTTGGAAGGGACCTACACAACGATCATCCAGTCCAACTGCCTGACCAGTTCAGGGCTGACCAAAAGTTAAAAGCATGTTGTTAAGGGCATTGTCCAAATGCCTCTTAAACATCGACAGGCTTGGGGCATCGACCACCTCTCCAGGAAGCCTGTTCCAGTGTTCGACCAACCTCTGGGTAAAGAAACGCTTCCTCATGTCCATCTAAACCTCCCCAGTGCAGCTTTGAACCATTCCCACGTGTCCCATCGCTCGGTCCCAGCAGAAGAGCTCAGCACCTCCCTCTCCCCTTCCCCTCCTCAAGAAGCTGCAGAGAGCAATGGGCTCACCCCTCAGCCTCCTTCTCTCCAGACAAGGCAAACCCACAGCCTACACCCCGCCGCCTCTGCCAGCCCCCCGGGATGTCTCGGACACCCCAGGGCTTCTCAGGTTATGGAGCTCTTCAACCCCATCGACTGGAACCAAACCTCACTGAAAAACCACCCGCTCCCTGGACCCTGGCTGTGCTCACCCCTCTGGGCTCCCACCTCTTTTATGTCACTCACGCGTATGTGTGTACGTATTCCTTTTAATTTTTAATATTTCTAGACAAGATTTAATGCCACAAGATGGCAGCATAAAATCACCTTTCCCCAGTTTGTGTTCAGTTTTCAGAAGGTCCCCCAGGGCCCGTGTCACGGAGAAGTCGGTGGTTTCACCCCAGGGATGGCCACAGGAGGAGAAAATACCCAATCCCACCAAGCGCCGAGCCAGGACGCACCTTTTTTTCATCACTTAACCATCTGCAATTTCAGCCTACACTCACTGCAAGCGCTTTTGTTTTGCTGAGTTTGTCCATCTTGCAGGCACTCATCTAGTAACTGCGAAGTGACTCCAAACCTGGTTTGGGCACCCGGAGCCTCTTCGCTTCACCCCACAGCACCGAGGAGCTGGAGAAGCTGGGCTGATGTGCTGAGGGGTGTTAAGTCACTGCAGATGAGGCAGGCAAAGCCCACAGGCTTTAACGTGCTCAACTTCGGGCAGATCAGTCCTGAGGGCGCCCAAGCAGAAAGCTGGGGGTTTTCCTTCTTTTTTCCAGCTTTGCATCTCCACGCAGGAAAAAGCCTGTGTTATGAGGGGATGCTTGGGCTGAGAAAGAGGAGACGAAAGGTGTAGCAAGCCCTGAGCAGCAGCAAAATCAGAGGAATACGCACAAGCCAAGGCAGTGGCATGGTGTGGTCAGATGCAGAGGTACAGCCCAGGCTGTTGCCATTCCTTCCTGTCCCCTCTCTTAATCCCTGCTACGTGTCTCAGAATCTCCCAGTTCCCTTTTCCACTTTGGGTCTGTGTTTGCTGCTGCAAATAAATCAACACCAGGGAAACTTCCTGGGCACCAAACTCCATCCTTTACACTGTCGTATAATAAGCATCCTCTGGTACAGCCTGGCTTGTGCCCACTTGCACAGTTCGGAGACCAGCATGGGTCCTGGACCATTCCTGCAGGGCAAGGGGAAAGGGCTAAACACTGGAAATACTGTACAAAATCATGCTGGGAGCCTTAAACACACCGGTGCGGATGCTGTCTGGATGGTCCCCTCTGTGCGTGGCTGCGCGGACAACTGCAGTCTCCACTCACTGCCACTGACTCAGGCTTAACCAAAGGGTGAGACTAAAGGGGTTCTCTGCTCACCGCAGGTTGGTAACGATTTGTGCCAGGAGGGATGTTAAGCCAAAAGTTTTGGAGACGGACCTCTGCCAGCACCCTGCCTTTCCCACCTACTGCCTTCACAACGCAGCCAGCCAGAAGCAGCTCTAATTACTTCTGGGTAATTAGGTGCCTCTTAGCGGCACAACACCCATATCTGCTTTCTACCAACCTTCATCCTACCGATGAGCACGTGGCGGATACAGCAGGAGAGAGGATGCTGCAGGTTTTGGAGAAGGGAGAGGAGGGTGAGGGGGGTCGCACAAGCAGTCACAGAGCCCCAAGGTGATGCCAGGGCCACTTCTCCTCATCACATGCTCAGGGTGGCCTTCACTGCTGCAGAGGCTGCTAATTTTAAGTACCTCCTAGTAAACAATTGCTATTTTTAGTGCCTGTGAGAGCTACACAAGCCTTGTTTTAAAGGCTGGATTGCTGGTGACAGAGGCAGAAGAGTGAAGGGGTGAAGTGGGATTGCCCTGCAAGGTTTTTCTGGTGGGGAAGGGAGATGTTAACTTGAAGCCCCCATATGAAGGGAGCATGAGAACCACCATCAGGCCAGGATGCGTGAAGATTTGGTCCAGCCTTCAGCACTGCCCCTCACCTCTCCTCCTTCACTGACCTGCCCACGCACAGGTTTCCAGTGCGTGGAAATCTATCCCGGCAAAGGCAGGTCCGTGGAACTGGGTGATAGGAGCAGGACAGCGTTGTCCTGCCCTAGCTCGTGGGGTGTACACCAGGACCCAAGGCTGAATGGCACATAGAGAAACAAGCCCTGGAGTGAAGACCCTTTATTAAAAGCCAGGGTCCTGAGACGTCCCAATTGAGCGAGCGCTGACATGGATCCCCGCTTAGCAAAAGCAGACACCATCGTCGTATTGTCTGCAGAAAGAAGAAAAAGGAGCTTTGAAACCCTGATTACCAGCATAGCAGCTTTTCTTGGATATCCCATGATAAAGAAGCCACAGGAGAAAGCAACCCCCCGGCTTTTCCTGGGTCATAGTCTCATGTGCCCAAAGGATTTGGTTTTCTCCTCTGCTTCCACTTTGCAATAGATTTAGCTTCTGGGAAAAAACTCTGGCTCCTCGATGTTAAGCTCTGGCAAAAGTTGAGTGATTGAAGCTTGACACATGTTTTATCTTTTGTTCTCTTCAACTCAAGCACAGTGTGCTCTCTTCCCGCAGCACAACTCTCTCTCAAGTCAGTAACACCATGAAAAGGGGTTTGCTTCTGAGATAAAATGGAGAAAAACATCATGAAGTCAATGTACCGTGGTTCTTTCCAGCTTTCGAGCAGCCAGGAAGGCATCCACCTCCCCACAACAGCAGAGAATCAGCACAACTTAGCTGAGGTTGGAGAGAATCAGTCAAAGATGGTGCCTCCTCTCCAGACATCTATCTTGGGATACACTGACTCAGCCTCTGGAGAGGTTTTTCCCCTTTTCTCTGTCCTTCTCCCTCACATTGTTGTCTCTAGAAGGACCCTCAGTAACTCAGTTATCAGCTGGATATCCTACTTCTAAATAGGTGCAGTTAGGCAACGCGACGCCCACCCCAGATACTTCGTAGAAAAGCACAGAGTACGCACACTTCACGTGGGGTAGCAGATGCCAAAATAAGACACATTCTTCACTCCTTGCGTGAACCCTTGGCCAGCAGCCACCCAGATGGATAAACGAAATGCAGAGAGATAAGGCAACAGCTAAAGACACGTCTTCTTCATCCTGAAAACTTTTTTATTTTTGGAAACTGTTTAGACATTTTAAAACTATGCTGATGTCTACATTCCCTTCACTTGACTTGAAAAAAGAACAGGATTTATAGCTCTAAGTAAAAAAAAGTTTTTTCTTGTTCCAGATGGCACCTTTCACAAGGTCAAGACAAATCCTCGCTAGTTACTAACAGCTGTGCCTACGGACACACATCTGCACAGTCCAGGGGCTGCTTAGACTGGGGGACAGTACTCCTCTTAAGCTGGAGGACACGCAATTAAAGCAACAGACTCATTAACAAAGGGGCACACTGTACACAAGTCCTCACGGAAGCTGTTAAGCCAGGGGAAGTGCAGAGCCAAACATTACTCGGGTTAAGCCCCTAGCCCTGCAGTGAGGACAGCCATTTGCCTGAAGGTAGGCTCCAAAAGCAAAAAGCTGACCTTCAAATCCTCACGCCACAAATCCTCCTAGCAAGAAAGCGTCCTCTGAGGATACAGGCGTCAGCCCCAGTGACACCAAAGCATGAAATGCTACTGTCAGAAATGAGCTGTTGGCCTCGATGCACCGCGGCTTGTAACGTTCCTGCCCGACGGTGCAGAAGACACGCGCATCTTCTGCGTTTGCTGTAGCGGCACCGAGCACTGCTAAACCGGGTCGAGGCTCAAAGGCAGAATGAGTTCTGCAAAGCCTTCTCTCTAAACCCACACAGTTCAGGAGATCCCAAACCCTGATGATCTGCGAAGCCTGCACGTTTCCTGACTCTGCACCCAACTCCTCTTCAGGACGTACTGGAAGTTGGCGTGGCTACCACTTGGCTTACGGTTTATCAAAGAAACATATGTCCTAGCAAATACGTGCCTACACGATCAGAAAACTCTTTGAAGGAAACAAACCATATGCTTCAGTGACTAAAACTAGAACCCATTTTAAAAATAAGCAAGTTTCTTTTCAGGAAGGCTATTTGTGTCAATGGAGAATCCTCTCACTAAACTGATGGGCAGCTTGAATACAGCACACAGATAACCATCTCACCACAGTCCTGTTAGCTTTGCACTAAGCGGATCTTTTTGGTCCAGATTACATTGCTGGAACAGGAAAACCCCAGTTCTGAGAGATTCTTCCATGCCAAGCATGTTTATGTGATGTAATTCTTACACTGCACGATCAGAAATTTTTATTTTCATACAGACCGCTATAGGTGATTACCTTAAGGTTCCACTGGGAACCAGTTTGTCTCTCCACCAAGAAGGTAAGTTTTAGTTTGGATATCTTCCCAAAGTTTTAAGTGTTACACATGAGGTCAGCCTTGTTGTATTACTTCTATTCATTGACCTCGAGTTAATTTTCAAAGCTTTTTCTTGTTAAATTTCCCTTTTTCATCAACTTTATGTGTAGCCATTTTTTTCAAGCACATTTGAGTAAATTTTCAAGCAGTTCTATTCAGTCACTGCCAGAGGTGCTGTTCAGATGAAGATGCGCTCTCCGGATCACACAAGGAGGAGCTGGCAGGCTCCTAAACAAACCTTGCCAGGCATTCCTTATCCTTGGCACTGGTGTTCAGTCTTCTCGTGGTTCAGCAGCACTGGCCTCTCTGCCCAAACGTGGAGGAGAAACTGCTTCCACCCAAGCAAAGGAAGGAAGGACATCTGTTTGATCAGCCTTCTGCACCTGGCTGGTTTGGCAGTGTCTCCCAGCCTTTTGCTTTATTGCAGAAATAGTTTAACATGAGAATTAATCTTGTTGGTAAACCAAGCACATTTATACACAACTGGGAAGGGAAGGACACGGGGTACTCACTGTATATCAGAGGCTCTGGGGTGCCACCTCCAAGTGTGAGATGCAGCATTCCCACAGAGAAAATTAAGCTTACCAAGCTGTATCCTAAGGTCTGAACACTTCAGACATAACCCAGAACTGTCCAGTTTGTATTTGGACTAAGCATGAATCTGGGATAATTGCATTTAAGAAGTTTAACTGAAGCCCATGTCAGATATTGCATGTAGGCTCCATGGAAAATATATTTTTCATCCAGATGTAACATAACTGAGGCAAGCTTTTACATGCCTTCAAAATTCCTTACTAGTGGGAATGGCCTTAACTTCCCTGAGAAAACTCTATCAGCATCAATGTTGTCCTTCAGACTTTTGGACCTCCTTTTCTGGGGCTGGGGGGTAAAAACCTCACCTATTTTGAGTATTGCTGTCCAACAGAAGATTTCATCACAGAAGTAGTTCAAGAATGCTGCTTCTCATCGTTCTCCTTCTTGCCCCACTCCCACGTATATTTGCATGGTGTTTTCCACTTGGATTAGTTGCCCCAGTTATAGCTAGAATGTAGCTGATGGCTGTATCTGCATTACCAAGGTAGTCTGGGGGTTTTACTTTGCCCTTTAGTCTGGTGCACAGGCATGAATGCTCCTTCCACAACACGGTTCAAGAATGTTTGAAGGACAAGTGACAGTTTAGAGTTTGATGTTGTCTTTACAGGCATACCTGGGGAGTTCCTGGAGAAGTGCACCTGGTTTAGTTTCCCGAGAGAAGCTTAACTTGTACACCTCAAAACCTTTCTGTGAATCAAACCAGTTTCTGAAAAGTGGGAATGACTGGGGCACTCCTTTCAAAGCCAAGATACTATTCCAGACCAAATGTGGACACAGTCTCCAACGCTGCTTTCGTCAAGGCTGTGTGTCTCTGCTTTGCAGCACTGCGATTCCTTTGAAAACTTCCCCCAGACTGGCCGAGTGAACCCAGAGGGAAGACAAATTCCCCCACGAAATTACAGGCAGATTTCCTGAAGCCCAAAAGCCCCCATAAGCTGATGAACAGGTGACACAGAGAGTGAAATATGTAGTGATACAAAGTGATTTCTGAGCTAATCTGTACAATTGGTAATGACTGTGCCT
This sequence comes from Elanus axillaris, assembly GCA_026212715.1. NCBI lineage: Eukaryota > Metazoa > Chordata > Aves > Accipitriformes > Accipitridae > Elanus > Elanus axillaris. Next base: position 44,198,178 of record JANZLQ010000056.1, read on the forward strand.
CTAAGGTGCAATTCTTTGAACAAACAGTTAAGATCAACCAGTACATTGAGTATCCAGATCTATCTCAAGATCCTCCTACTCCAAACTTTGTAGGAAGGGAGAAAAACCCTATTTTTATAACGTTAAATAAAAGAGTTGCAAGTTACTGAGTGAAGTGTCCAGGAAGTACCAAAGCACCCAGTCTTTTTATTACAACATTTATTTTAGTATAGAAGGCACTTACAATACAGAAAGAAAAAAAAAATAAAATGATAGGCACCAAAAGTGAAGTTAGAATTAAAATGACAAAGGAACAGTTTACCAGACAAAAGGAGCACCCTTCCCTGTTAACAATACAGCACACGGAAATGAAGCTATTGATGACTAATTTTTTAAACAGTTGGGGCTTTTTTTTTTTTAATAGAAAAAGATAAAGACTCTTCTACTGTGAACTGAAATTTAAAAAGAACCCCTCCACACACCTGTACAAGGATTTAGGAGTTGGTGGTGTTCACAAACATGGGGCCTTTCAGCTCCGGCACTGCAGGAGATCCTGGTACATCTCAATGAGGCGAGCGGCCTCTCTCTGCCCAGAAAGCACAGCACCGTGGGTAGTGGAATAATACTTCCTGTGAGTGGCCTCCCCTGAAAACATCACCTGCATTGGCTGGAGAGGACAAGAAAAGCAGAAAAGCTCAGCAGCTTTGGAAAGCAAAGGCAAGGCTAAAAGGAGACAAAACTTTCTGTGCCCTCCCACATCCCCGTGAGCTGACACCAGTCTCTTTGGCGTGCTGGTTCTCAAAATCCTGATGTGGTGCTCCACAGGGACAGGCACAGCACGTGTCTGCCAAGGTCAAGCTTCTCCTTGTTGCTACGCGGAGCCGTTTGCAGGGCTGAGGCACCTGCCAGACACACAGAGCCACACACACAGAGCCAGACACAAGCTCCAATAACCTTAAACAAATCTGCATGAGTTACTGAGCACCCTACTTCTCCGTCGACTCCTCTTTTTGCTCCCCCAAATTATACTTTAGTCTTTTAGGCATTAAAGATTTACTTTTCTGGACTGCAGTTTCAGAAGGAAAAATAGTAATGTCTCAAAACGCACAGGGTGAGACAGTGTCTTTCTCTTACATCAAGAGCTAGGTGCTTGCTAAAATTGCTACCAACTCAGTTCTGAGGCAGGAATTGCAGGTACCCCTCTTCCCTGGGAACTACAGAGAAAGATTCCTAAAGCTCCAACTACCTTTTTTTAGTAGAATTCTCTGCCAAACAAAATTACATGGTGGGGTCAGGCTCTGGATGGAGGAGATGGACTGGGCAGATGCTTGGAGGCTGCATATTCATCAGCCATTGTCTTTGGATTTGGACACGTAACCCTGAATGATGGGGTGAGTTTGGCTTACATACATTAGTGCTCATCAGCTGAGCTGTGGTAACTATCTCCATGTGTGCTCTGGTTCTCTGTACTATATTCAGAAAGGAAAGGCAGTGTTTGAGGAGCAAATTCATTGTCTCCTGCCAATGCATGAGTCCCCCAGCCAAGGACTGGGCCTCCCTCACCCTCTGCTGCCAACACAGAAATATTTCCTAATATGCACCTCTGACACATTCAGACCTAGACTTTAGCAGGGATTGTGCATTTAATGCTCCATATTCAGGCTATGCTTTAAGATAGAGTAACATGCTTTCCTAGGGAATTTTGAACCGGCCAATAAGGCTAATGGTCTTTAAGCACAGAGATCAGAATTCCAAAAGCCATGCAAGATGGCCAGCTCTTGAAAATTTCATAGAGGGATGTGGGAATCCCTGAAAAGTTGGGATTCCAAACATTAAAGGTAAAATCCTACATACGTTATTTGTCTGGAGGGGTATGCATAAAAAAAAAAAAAAAAAAAGGAAAACACACTACTGGAGGCCCAACCTACCTCTTTCAACCTCCACCCAGAAAACCCGCTGCCCACCACCATGTTAGTCTTGTTCCCACAGAACTGATTGGGGACATACTTACAGCAGTTTTGGAGCTTTCAGCATAAGGCAGTGGTTTAGCGAGTTTTTCTACATCAGCCCCACTAGACCCAACTTGGGTATAAGAGTAGGATCCACGGAAGTTGGGATTGCTGCCCCAGGAGGACCGCAGGATCCGGCGAGGTTTCGGAATGTTTGGATTCCCTGGGTGGAAAGCAGGAGAAGACAAAAAGTAAGATTGTGTCTCAAAGAAAACATGACGATGCCTGTGCAAGTTGTGGAGTGGCATGTATTCAGTCTGATTTATTGAAAATACATCCTAGCAGAGCCTGGAGGCTACAGTAAAGAGGCCCTAAACCAGATCTCGCTCCTGTTACTGAGTTGTAAACATCTAAATAACAGAAATAGCATCCCTTTTAATCTCAGCTGCAGTGTTCCATTTTGGGAAAGACCATTAAAATGCTTATGTTCCTAAGAGATTGGGAAGCTTCAGGGAACCCTGGACACAGTTTGTTTGAAAATACAGAATGTTTCCTGGTCTCATTTGCCACGGTGGTGATCAAGCATATGATTCATCTCACTTAAGTATTTAATTGCATGCCCAGTCTAAACTGGTTGTTTAGGTAGTCTTGTGAGCAAGGTTTGCCACCAAACGGGAATGGAGATAAGGATGTTAGAAGGCAAATCTTCACTATGCAGGCACATAGGAAAACCTGTCAAAGTTTTCAAAACCTGTATTATTTATTCCAACTGCTATTCAGTTGCTCCCCATAATTAACCTAAAATCCAACAGACCCATTTTGTGGGAGGCACATGGTATAAAACGAAGATTTTTGAGGCTGGAAGTAGGATTTCTAGATTGCTGCAGGATTTCCACTGCTAAGAGGATGTAGGACCTAAATGTAAGAGGCACCTGAGGGAACCAATGTTAGGGCCACCATCAGCCATCATCCCCATCCCAAAGAGTAGAGGAGCACATGGGATACAGGACGGTAGCCAAAGCAGCTCCCCAGCTGGTGCCACAAGAGCCTTGGGTACAACTGAAACAGGGAGGGTCCTATGTTGGAAAGCCTCTTGCTAGGCTGGTTTGAGACCATCTCAGTGTCATTAACCGAGATTGTGTTGGTGTCGTGTGATCATATCTGGCTTGGCAGGAGAAGAATAGGGAGACAGGACATGGAGAATTGCAGTGAAGATAAATTCTCTCTGCAGGAGAGATGAGACCCACCCTTGAGGCAACCTCCCATAGCCAGGCAAGGTTCAGCTACTGGAGTCTGTGCAACTGCCAGCACAAGAAGCAAGAGTAACTGAAACATGTTTGCGTCTTCAACAGTTCCGTGCCTGCTTCAGGCCCTGACTCTGTAACACTTCAGCATGCTTAGCCTGCTATGAAGATGATCCAAATTCTGCCACTTTCTTCACTGGGGCTTGGAGAGGGAGACATTCAACTGTAAAGACTAGCCAGGCACTACATTATTTAGTCCTACTAAACAATTATTTAGTCATGCCTTTAATTCCTTAAAATCAGGAGCAGGTTACTTCCTGGGTTCAGCTACTGTTTTTAGGAGTATCATGTGTCAGCCTGAACTATGAAATGCAAGGCTAAAACAGAGCAAAGGCACCTGGATGGCTTGCCGGAGTACACTGTGAATGCTTTCTAACCACTAACCCCCAGATCAAAATATGGCACAGACTAGCAAATAAATATACCCTACAAACAAAACACATCCTACAAATGAATGTTGTTTCAGGAATAAGAACTTAGCATAACAAAGCCTCTAAAATATGCTCCCCCAAGAATCTTCAAAGCAGGAATGCCTGGGATGGAAGTGAAAAACCCAAGGGAGTCTGAGAACAGGGAGCTCTCAGATGCGTCAAGGAAGTAAGTAATCACGTTTTATTTTTAAGGGCTGTGGGAAAACCCAGGAGAACACACCATGAAAGCTGTCAGATAACACAACACCAAACAGGGCCAAAGCAGTCATCCATCACACTTCATTACACAAAAACAATCACACAATGTATTTTAAAATAGAAGGAGTCTCTGCAGTGGGCTGGTGGTGCCTCTTCTGTGGCTGGTGCATGTTCTCATGTTCCACTGTCAAGGTACCCAGAAGATTTTCAATACAGGAGTCAACAAGGAAGAGGTTGATAAAAAGATGATTAGGAACACACAGTATTACAAGCAATGAGATGCGGACTTGTCAGCCTGCAGATAAGGCCACAGATCTGCTAAAAGACTGAAATTTGTTAATGAAAGGGTTTGTGGAATCATCAGCCCCATCAGCGATTGTATAAATCCAGCAATATTTAAGAGAACAATCGTTAAAACTGGTAAAGGCAACAGCTTTGTCTCTCTAGTGTTTCCCATGGATGACCTTGTACTGTGTATACAAGCAGGTAAACAGCAGCCTTCCCACCAGGGAATTATTCTTCATGTACCAACTTCATCACAAGGGAAACTGCAGCACAGCAACATGAAGCATGTGGCATTGGGCAGATGGCAGAGCTTCAGGCAGAGACGCCTGAGCCAGCTGCCAGCGTGGAGCAGGCCTAAGGAGCCTGGGTGCATTAAAACACAGCTGTACAGCTCCCAGAACAGAAGTCACTCTCCTTCCCTAGCACTATGCTGCGTGGTGCAGATGTACTGGCTCTTATGAGCTCCTTTAAGGTCCTCCAGCACATCAGACCACATGAGCATGATCCAAGTGTCCATTGTGTAACTATTGTGCCCCTGCACTTCTGCATTTATGCACCTTTTAATGTGAGGAGCTGTTTCTAAGAGAAAAATCGGGAGACTTTTATTTCTGCTGCACACAGGAGAAGCTTGGTTGAAGGTCAGACAGGAACATGTAACACAAGCTTTGATCCTGAACTGTTGTTTGCAAGACAGAAACTAGAAAGACTGGGAGGGCCACACTTATTCAAGGAACATATTTAATTGGACTTTCTCAATCTGCTCTTAAATAGATAAGTAAATATGTGCCTTTCCCTGAAGATAAAAGTAACAATTAATATGGATGTGAAAACTTCTAAGTTTCCAAATTGAGATAAAATGGCTAAAAAAAGGACCTTAGCCTTCACTAAAATAGGAGGGCACAATCTTTATGCCACAGATTTCCACTTGTGAAGGTATGGAAGATAACTCCGTGCACCTCAAACAATCTCATCTTTATTCAGGAGGTGTGGCTACACAGATTTATTGGTTATGGGGCTGATTATGAGACACAGAATTATAAAGTCAACTCACAGATTAAATTAAGACACCCAAATTTAGTTGCCTACCTGTGAGCAAGGTATCTAAGAGCCCATCAAGGCCAACAGAGATCTGTGGTACTACCCACACATTAGCACCTACAGCCACAAGACAGACATTAGGGTATCCCAGGCATGGGGCTGGTAGATACGATGCAGAACATAAGAGATCCATTCCCCTCTAGAGAAATAGCTGGAGGACGGGGAGGACAGCTCTGGGCATCTCCAGCCACAGCTTGACAAATCAGTGAGTCCTTCAGAACTGAGCAGGCCTGCAATTACTGCCTTCAGGCTTCTAAAACTCTCAGCTTAGCCAACAGAGAAACCAGAGCAAGACTTCTAATTGTTTGAAGGCATCCCATTTAATCAGATTTAGAGGACACTGCTTTTCAGCCATCCAATTGTGAAAACCAGTAATTGTCAATGGTTCTTAGGTTAGAACAATCCTGGGAGTTTTTCACAGCAAAGCCAGATAATCTGCCACACTAACCTGCACGTGAAATGTAAGGTCAGAGAGGCAGATCATCTCTCTCAGAGAGAAATTCTCAATGTGAACTAACACTGAGTCTAAAAGAATGGTTTTAACATAGGACTGGTCTAACACCCTCTGAAGCCATAGCAGAGGCCTCCATGAGCAATGGACTAGGAAAACACAGCTGAAGATGGGAACGCACTTGGTAAAGCATTAATTCTTTAATAGAAGAGTAAGAAATAAGAACTTGAGGGATTTTATAAGCAGAACATGAAAGCTGCAAAAGGCAAAGTGGATATTAAAAGGCTCATACTACCTGCTTTCATTACTTAATATAAGGCTCTCTCTATACCCAGTAGAGAAAAAGCTTCTTCAGAAGATGTCACAGAGCATCAAGTGAGGTATGGAAGATCTAAACTGCCTCAGGGAAGAGTCTTTCTTTCCACTGAACTTAGGACCCTAGGAGGACTAGTTTTCCAACGCAGTTAGCTGACTTACATGAAGTCGGGTGGTGGGAAACACTTTAAAAGCTGGGTTGGGTTATGCTAATTGGACCAGAGGAGTCCATTAGTTTTCAGAAATAACTACAGTTAGATCACAGACAGAAGGCTGCTTTGTTCCCCACAGCCACCTCCTAGCTGGTCTAACCCACTCTCACACTCCCAGTAAAACAGATTAGTGGAGAAGACAGTAGGTGCATGAAGAGCTGAGCATGCTTCTGTAAATTCAGCCTGCCTGGCACCTGGTCCAGATTACCCTTGAGGTATTGCTTCTTCTGTTAGCTTGCTAGGGAAAACAGGAGTAAGTGTAACAGGATAAACCCAGCTGCCTTAGCAAGGCTGTCCTGGAAGATCTGTGAAAAGGTTTTCTACAAAACTAACAAGTTTTGGGGGCAGAAAGTGGAACGGGTCATATTGTGTACTGGGTGCTCCAAGAACAGGTTTTCTTCTCACAGTTTTGAGCAGCTGAAAGGCCACCTCTCCGCTTATGCACAAAATGTTCATTGCGGGGCAAGGCCCTGGTAAATTCAGTCTGAAATTCTCCAGAGTTAGATAACCCAGGATTAGCAGAAGGCTGAGACAGAGCTCACACTGCTGAAGAGTGATGGACAGTGACCAGGTGCAGTATCAGCTGGAACAGCAACTGCAGCACATACCGATGACCCAGTGCCAACATATTTCCATCCTGGGAAGAAGAAAGGAACATCCAGCACATGTAAACAATAACAGTGGAGGAGCCCAAGAAGGAAGAGGGAGAGTATACTCCTATCTGCCAAACTAAGAAAGACCCAAGAAGCCAAATTCTCACTGACGAATCGAGGTGTTTTTAAAATACAAGTGGTCTTAAGCAAGAAGAGCTGCAACAAACAAGGTTGTTTATACGCTCTGGGAGACATCAGCACTGGAACAACTTGGCCATAAAGAGGAGAATAGTCTCCTGCTACGCCTGCGTAGGGCAGCAGTTGGCCTGCTGAGGTCAGGAGGAAAGAAGGCATGTACTGACATTGCAACATAACGTAGGGATACCCAACACCACTGAAAACAAACAGCTCGGGAAGCTGCCCAGAGTCCAGCACTGACTGATTCATCCTACTTCTCTGCAGGCTGCAGGGGTGCCACAGGTTCATCATCCAACATAAATGCAACAATGAACAAGCTGAAACAAGGATTCAGTTTTGGTCACTGCACTAGGGTTTCTGAATCCAAAGTACACCCTGTGATTTCTGAAGAGAGTAGTAAACTGTAAAACCTCTTCTGGCAGTAGCCAGTTATGCAGGTAGTCCTCAGCTTCCAAGGACCTTTCTCTAAATCTCTGCACTGTCAGTAGCAAATGTTCTGTAAGCACAGAGGAAAGCTACACTTGTGAAGGCAAATTTCTCCAGTTAATTGGAGATCCATGTACAAGATGTAAGGATGGAAACCCACTGGGTGTTAAGATTTGGCTAATGCAAGCTAGCAAGTAGATATAAATAGCTTAGTCATGGGACCCATCTCTAGAATAGCATAAAATACACCTAATCTTGGAGGACACTGCTCTTGTAATTGCTTGTAATTATGTATCCTTGCTTCAAGACTGCAAGTCAGTCACTATTTCTTCCAGCATTACTACCTTAGGCTTGAACTTGTACAGTGTCTCCCATCAGAGGATCTTAAATAACTCCATAGAAACAAAAAGCCCTTTCCTTGGTAAGGTGTGCAAGCACTAGCGAAATGACTGCAGGCAAACCAAGGCTCAGCTTGTTCAAATATTACTACCTTTAGTGATTTTTGTCTTGGATTTTCTCAGCATAATACAGATAAGATCGGTCTTGCTCTGACTGCTGCCTTTGATGTGATGTGTGCTCAGTACACGTGAAACCTGTGAAGTCCAGGAAGATTTAGGTGAACCACCCAGAAATGGAAACTCTCAAGATCAATGGATTCATTGACATTTAGGCCAATGAGATTTCCATATAGCCTCATGTTAAATGGAAGTCAGGGATGTGATTCAACCACTGCATCTCAGCTGATATAAACAGGTTCAACTCCACCAGCTCTAAAAGAGCTATGCTGCTTTCCACAGCTGAGATCAGTCCTCAGGAGTACTGAGTCCGACAGCTCCAGCTGCTGAAGAGTTATTTGTGATTAAATAAAGCAGAGGATGTGGAATCCTCAAGCACTTCTGCCCATCACTTCCTGAGCTGGTTATCGGCCCCTCTGTATAAATAGCTTTCAGGAACACCCAAGCAGGAGGTATGCTGGAAGCACATGCAGAGCCCATTTAAAGGGACATAAAATGCCAAAGAACTAAAAATTACTTCAGTGCATTTCCTTCCTAGTGGTTATTCAACAGCCCAGCCCCACTCTCCCTCTCCTCTCCACTCACCAAAGGAACTAGAGCATGGCTGACCTGTAAATTTACGTAGCATTTCGGTGCAGGTTTCTGCCACAGTTTCATCATCACACTTCTCCATAATCAAAGCCTCTTCTCCACAGATCCAGCCACTCAGGACGTGGCCGTACCTCTCTGGTGGGTAGAGTACATCAAAGCTGCAGATCTTCTTGTACCACAGCTCCTCGGGATAAGTCAAGCTCTCACTCTCTGCCTCATCTTCCCAGACAAACTGGATGCTGTTGCATTCAGAACTCCAGAAAGGCTCTTCGAACTCCAGGAAGATCTTGTCAGTCGTATTGATTCCTAGCTTCTCAATGGCCATCACCTTCTCCTCGGGCAAGCGGGGATGAAACAGGCTCTCGTGGCGTTTCTTCAAGACTCCCAGGGACACAGTCACAATGACATGGTCAGCTGGGATGAACTCACAGTCCTCGCACTCTACGAAGACATCGGAGCCCTTGTCCTCCTCAGGGAGGTCACTGTTGTGGTCAGCCACCCTCTCAATCTCCTTGCTGACCGACTGGTTCCAGTGGATGCACTTGACTGGCTTGCGGAGCTGAATGACAGACTCGGGAATGGAGCGGGCCAAAATCTCCACGATTTTAATGAAACCGCAAGGAATGATGTGATGAGCCCCAGGGATTTCGGTCCATTCCCCAAATTCACTGAGTGAGACTTCATCCATGCTGTGGGAGCTGCTCTCACAACTCTCTACCTAAGGAAAAGCAACACAAAAGCAACATTGCCATAGAGCAACTCATTTTGCCACAGCACAACATTGCAAGGGCACAGAGGAGCTGCGCAAGCTGGGAGTCCTGAATCCCGCTCTGAAACCACATTGGTTTTGCTATTAAAGAAGTGTTTGGCCATAGGACCTGGCAAAATCAATCCTTAGCTTTCCTTCCAGCCAGAGAAAGCATGTTGTCATTGTAACAAGCTGCATCAGCTAGTGTTGCATCGGCCACGGTTGCATCATCCAGAGTTCAGAGATGATGTTTTTGCTTCTGCATGATTATCAGTTACAGTTTTGACTGGTTTCTATCATTTGAAACCCACTTCACTGGTCAGGGACTGTCTGCTTGGTGCTCCTACAACAGAAGCTGGAGTTACGTTAATCAGATGCTCTTTCCAATGTTAATAAATGTTCCCATGAGGAGCCATGAAAAACTTTTGGCAGCTATTTCTGCTGTCTGCAGCTTTCAACATGCTGTCAAACAGTCAGCAATCAGCAAGCTAACAATCTGCCAGAGGTGAAAGGACCGAACGCAGAAGGAACTGAAGGAGACAGAAAAGGGAAATGCCAAGAGGTGAGACACTTGTGTTTGATTCACTTGATGTGATTATCAAAGCTTTAGATTCAGGACCTGTTGGTTAATGTTTGTAGGAGTTTTAGGTATAGCCATAGCTTCCAACAATCCCTGGAACAAAGGCAGGATGTTTGGCCTGTCCTGTGATAACTTTCTAATGATAATACTGATGCATGGGACAACTAAAATCTTCCAATCACCAGAGCCACAATGATTTGCACACTGTAATTCTTTAAGCATTTTAGACAAAGGGAACATTACAATTCCTTGCCCTACCCTTTGGCCAATTATTCCAGGCCTTTCCACACTTTAATAACCATGTTCGGAAGCCTGGCAAGTGTAGACTCTCTCCCTGTGGAGCATCCTGGTGCAGGGCAGGAAACTCTGTGCTGGGCTAAGGTGTCAAGCAAACAAGGGAATGTTGTACTGAGTAGTTCACAGGCTGCTCCTGTGACTGTATTGACAAACAAGTTGTTGCCCCTTCCTGGTCATTGCCCATTGACTCCAGTGAAGACTGAGCAGGCACAACTGCACTGTCCGTAGCTAGGTCTTGAAGACCTATCCTCTAAGTCTGCTGTGGTTCCAGCCCATCTGATGGCCAAGCAAGCACTCTCCAACACTTACCCAGGGTCAGCTCTGCTGGCCCACAATACGAACCCTGCACCCTAGGTCACACAACAGGCTGCTCATCCTGCCTGGATGCTCCAGCAGGACACTCCACATTATGAAGATAACAAACAGTGATGACTATTTGATTCTTCCAACTATGAAGGAAAAACACCAGGGAGAAAAACAGGCAACTACCAAGCCTATACTTTGCCTGAGACACCAGTTAATCCCCACTCTCTCAGCAACCTCTCTGATCTGATAGTCTTAAGTATCAGAAGCTTTGTTGTTCTCAAGTATTTACACATGAGAAGGGATTTGCAAGACTTGCAGAAAAGTCTCTGGCTGTGGCAACCTGTAGCAACCACAGAAGTAACCATCAGGAAAACCAGAGCTGTATTAAATAGCTAACATTGTCTGCATAGGTGATGTTACATGGATAACACAATAAATAACTAGTCTTTACATGGCAGCTGTGGAGACACCCTGTGATACAAGCTCTTGGGCTAGGACACTGAGATATCAGAACAGCGCTCAGGATGCCTGGGTTCAAATCTCAGTTTTATCAGAGAGATAAGACTGACTCTTTAGGTCTTTATTTCTCTTTATTTCAGCTTCCCACCTGTAAACAGTGAATACCATACACTTACCCACATCACAGAGTGCTGCTTGCCTCCCCTGCCTCACTTCATAAGCCTTTAAGTCATTATAATTGAAATAGGAACGACTGTTACACTTTATTTGTGGAGTGCTTGATGCAGCATTAAGTCCTCATCCCACAGAGATCTCATTTAGGCCAACGCATCAAGGAGATAAAAAGAACTAGGGAAGCCATGAGGAAAGATGATTAGGACATGGGTTTATACAATCTGCCTTTGATTTTATTGCTTTACCTTCAAAATGCCTTCTAGGGATTTCCTCAGCAAATTACTAGTATCAAAGTTACATTTCTTCTGGTCTCCAAGATACAGACAGAGGCAGACGGGGGTAAAAAACACTCAGGTAGGAACATGGAGTTCCAAGTGTAAGGCACAAGACACAACATTACTAAAAGGACCTAACAATAAAGTAGCTTCAGGTGGTGAGAAAACATTAAATCAGACCAGAAAATTTGACAGGGCCTAGGAAAGCCCCTTCTAATTAGAAAGCTGGAAGTTTAAGATTAAAAAAAAAAAAAAAGACTAAAGGCATTATTTCTTGCAGCCCACTGTCTCTAGATATGCATCACGAGGAAAAGTTGTCAATATAAACACAAACTGCCCGAGCTGCAAGTGACCACAAAAAGCAATTCCCCAGTGATGGGCAAGGCTTAGCCAGGTGTCTGAGGTTCAAGATTTGTCTGCTCTTAGTTAAAACAAACAAACAAACAAAAAAAACCCCAATGCCATGTACACACACCTTAAGGTACTGCTGGATCATGGCTAGTTTCAGCCTCTTGACGGCCTCTGTGTCATCCGGATCGGCCTTGACACGTTTGCGCACTACGTCCCGTGTAAAGACGCCCACACTATTCTGGCTCTCAGCATTGACTGGTTTACCTCGTTGGAAGAACTCCTGAGTCAGGTTATAGACCTGCCAGAGACCGGAGAGAAAGACAGACAATGTGATACACAGCAGAATCCAAGGCCCATGCAGGATGCTTTTTCCTCCATCCAAACCCAGCACATTCAGATCACCTTTTCTTGCCAACTTTAGAGATCAGCTTTGGCAGTTTGTTGTGGACACTGCTCCAACGCCATGTCAAGTTCCACCCACAGCTATGCTGGTTAGAAGGCAGGAAGCAACACTTCCCTCCAGGCAAAGATAACCACCCTTACTCACCTGCAACAGTCTAGTTACTATTAAGTCATTAAGTTAGGATTAACAGCAAGTTATTTTTTAATTTGAGCATGTCCATTCTATCACTTGCAGAAGACCAACAGAGGCATTCCTGCCATTTTCAGGAGCTAAAGCCTATTGTTCAACCAGCTGTTTAGATACTGTAGCTGGCTCAGTAAGCCAAGCAACCGCAGAGCACCTCTACGGAGCAGGCTTGGGTTTGCTCTGTGTAATTTCTGGCTCTGCTAAGCAGTGTCACAGCGTAACTTGGCCTCAGTGTCCATCCAGTCTACTGGGAGTAAACTCGAGCACCAGGACCCACACGCTTCCTCGCATCTGACAATAAAGCATCAGCTCTTCTCCCACCTTGGTCTCTCAGGTGCAATCCCAGGTTGCAGGGCTCATACATTTGACTGCTCTAACCTGGAACCAGCCCTTCCACCCTCTCCATTATTTAGCAATAACACCCAGGAATCCACCAGGGTGGGGGAATTCAGTTTCATAGTTACTTTTCTGTTGTCCCCTGAAAAATAGGAAGCAACCAACACAGGCTTAGCAAAGGAATTTTGTATGCACACACATTTACTTGAGCACAAGACAGGTACAGATCCGTGGAAAACCATGACAGCTCTAGTAGCCCCCTACCAGGAGCCAGCCTGAGGAGGACCCACGAGAAATATCCCCTTCTAATAAATCATTCTTCTTTGAAGGACATCTTTGTGACTTTTTTCAAAACTGCAGTCTTCTACCATAAAAGCTACTTAAAACCAAGAAAACAACCATCCACCTGGGCCATCTGCTTGTGGCTCTCTGGAGTAACCAGTACTTCTGTCTGTGATATTGCCAGAAGAGCCTGCAGTTGAATCATGGCCCTTCATTTCCATGGAAAAACTCCAAGGAATCTTTTAACACAGGAAAGCTTTTAAAAGATGCCTCCCAGAAGTGCAACTCATCCCATTAATGACATGTTTGTCCAGAATGAGTCACCTTCTTATTTATATCATGCCATAGGGCTGCACAGTACTCTGATAAGTAGAGAGGCCAGACCCCATCTCAGTGAGTTTTTCCTGTCAAAGATGGTTTGATTACAACTTGTGATTCTTTTTTGGAGACAAATTATTGGGACATACTGAGAAGTTCAACTCAAAAGTAAATGCCTGCTAGGAAGCTGGCAGAACTGTGGCAGCCTCTCCTTCAAAAGCTCCTACAGCCTCCCATTCTCTGCTGATATGGCTAATTCACATTTTAGTTTCTTCCCACTCTGATTCTCTCCAGAAGCTTGATTTTTCTCTTGGGTTTTAGGAATGAAGTGAATTTGATGAGGCAAAATAGAGGGATGATGAGGAAAGGGAGATAGTGAGGGAAAATGCATGGCAGTGGTAGAAGCAAGAAAAAGCAGGTCTGTGAGTAGGAAGACGAGTAGATAAAGACAAGTAAGGGATGAGGAGGAAATTGAAGAAGAAAATAGGTGAAATGAATAATGAAGAAAGGGGACAATAAACTACAAAACCAGAGAAGTAGTAATCACAAGAAAAATGAGTGGAACTGGTGAAGACAGAGAGAATTGCAGACACTGATTGGGTCACAGCCTTTACAAGGAGATTTCCAGACAAGAAAGGTCGAGACCAATGCCCTATATGAAACAAAGGCTTCCAGCAAAGGAAAGGAAATAGTGCCTTCTCTGTTCCCCAATGCTAAAAGCTCTTTGGCAGTTTCAACATCCCACAGTTCTCAGGTCCACTGATTCCTGAGGCCCAAACCACTCCAGCAAGTACAATCTGCATAGACCTTGCGTCAGCATAATGCAGCTCAGCTTTCATAAGCCGATTGCACACTATAAGCAGATAACGAATTCACAAGACAAGCAAAGCTGTGTTAAAACCCAGCTACCATTTGGCCAAAAGGCTAAGTGAGCCATGGGTATGTTTTTATTAATCATTGTATTCTTCGTTGCCCAACAGAGAAAAGAGCAAAAATGCACACAGTTCTCTGTGCTGTAAACATCAAGTCTTTCCTATATATGTCATCCCATTGATCAGACAGCAGGTAAGTATAATCACCATCACGATTCATTATTTTTTCTCAGAATCCCTGTTATTTCCTTACTTTTCTCTTCTTGGGGGTGCCAAACCATTTGATGAAGAACAGAAGGCAAAGCTGTTGTAGGCAAGAAGCAAAAGGAGAAACAACAGCAAGTCCTGCATTAAGAGATACATTGTCATAATAAAATAATAAAAAGATGCTCAAAATGCATTCTTTAATGTACACATGCAGCAAATGCATCCTGTATAAGCAAAGGTTCACTAGAAGCCCTCATTTAAGGTAGATTTCTAATGAAGAGCAGAATTGTATTGTCTGGAGTTGGAGTTACCTAGGCTTTCCTTCCCCAGGTGGGAAACTGCTCGTAATAACAGAAAGCATCATCATGCCTATGGGACCACCTCTGAAGTCACTGGGAACAGGCATTTGTAAGACTTGAAAACATTCTCCTTCAATCATTTCATCATGATATAATAACAGAAGAGTTCCTGAGAGAGTTCAAGTGGGCTTTACCTCAAAGATTCTGGTGAAAGGTAGCATCAAGAACGACCTGAAAGATTCTGCTCATTTTCTAGCTAACCCTACAAAATATCCATGCATCCAAACTGAGAGCACTACGCCCGTCAGCAAGGAGAGCTACACCATACAGATTCCAGACTCATCTCCTTTTTGTATTATCACAGACCTGATACAAGCAGGAACTAAAAAAAAAAAAAAAAAAAAAAAAAAAAAACCACCAAAAAACCAAAACAGACAGACCATCAACTGCTCCTATCACTGGGAAACTCACATCCCAGCACAATGACCTAATCATTTCTCACTCTAAAGCTCCTCTGGGTCTGGGGCGAACAACTGGCCCTAGAAGCCTGTCTGCAAGAACCATCAGCAGAAGCAAAAGACACAACACATCTCAAGTGACTATTCATTCTAAGCAGATTTCCTTCCCTAATTCTGAGGGTTTACATACAATCCTGCAGGGAAATGGGGCTGAAGGTCAGAAATTAAAGGAAGTTAACCAAGTGGCTAAAATCCCAAAATGGCTTCACTTTAGTTTACATCTTCTGTCTTCTTTCTGACCCACTTTGGGACATCCCACAACCAGGGTCTCTGCAGAAAACATGGGTTCCACCAGGGATGTCCTCCCTGTTACCTACAGGCTTCCACCTACATGTGTTTACTACATACGTGCTCTTCCACCACAGGAAGAGGCAGTCTCTTAGGAAGAACAAATCTAAATAAAGAAGCTTCTCAGCACTGAAGGAGATCAGGAAAGCACATCCCAATCCCCACTCCTTCCTGTCAGCACCGCTGACAGTCTGTAGCATTGTCTTTTTCTCACTTGGCTTAAAAACTGCAGTGACTTAATCCCCGGTCAGTAAAAAAACCTCGATGGAGATAGGTCCGTGCTGTTACCAGGCCAGACATCTGTCAGTGCAATAGAGGGACAGGGAGGGAACGGTGACTCTCAGTGGCCCTTTGGTCCTGCTTTCTATGATAACGCAAGGCAAGGCACTCAAGCTTAATTGGGGATGGCAAGCAGCCCAGCACAGGGTGGGGGTGAGAAGGGTGGAAAACTTTGTCAGTCCTTGGCTGCATCCCTCCCTCAGGAGCTGTGCAGCACACAGGAGAAAGCTGACAGATAACAAGGCCATTAATTAGCTGATTGTTAAAGGGAGGGTTCCTGTGAAACAGGTCTTTAGGGACCATGTCCTTACTGAAAAGCCTATGTAAAAATAGGTACTTTTTCTAAATCAGGCTGCCCAATAGAGGGTGAAATTCTTGGGCAGGCAAAGCAGTGTGATTTTTTTCACCTGCATTTAACTTGTCAAGCCCACCACTTCCCTCCCACCCTTCAGAAATACCTGGGATATGGCCTTAAAATACCTCTTTAGAGGGGGAAATGAAGACTTAGCAGGGACAGAAGATCAACTCTGAGATGGGTTGTCCCTATTCACATCTTCCCAGCAGTTACACGCACACATAGACTCTGAAGCTGCAGACATTACCCTCAAAGGTCACACTCCTCTCACATTTCTTTGAGGGTCATGCAGATGTGGTATAAGCAGGCAGGGGCAAAAATGCTCCCCTCAGCCCCAGGATTCCCCCAGTTATCCTAGTAGGAGTGGAGAGAGAAAGGCAGGAAGATTATACGTGGCACAGACATCACACCCTTCCAGCGCTGGTGCCCTCTTCCTTTGAGATTGACCAAATAGACTGGAGATGACACTGAGCAGTTCCAGCCTCGCTCAGTACACAATCTAAGAAGGACAGTCTTAAAACAACAGTGGCTGGAGAGTTGTCTTGCCAACAGCAGGCTCAATGCCCTTTCTCGTGGTGCATCGCTCCGCAATGCATGGTTGGAAATCCAGGTAGCTGCTCTGCAGGACTGGAGACCTTCCTTGCAGGCATTGCTCAGTTTTCTAGTGCTCTCACAGAGGAGGATTTGGGTCGCTTTGGTCGCAAGCTTGTGATAGATCTCTACCAGCTTCAATGCAGTGCAACAGTCACTCAGTCAAGACAGCCTCTCATAAGGACACTTCTGCTACAGAAATGAAGAGCTGAGCAGTCCTACTGCTGGCTTTCTCGTACCCAAATAAAGGCTTCTGTGAGGCATCCCTACAGCTATTAAAAATTCAGGCTACTGCAAACAAAAAAGAAGCAAAACTTGTACTGAAGTAGAAGCCGCCAGCCAAGAAAGATTGGGTAAATGCCCGGAAAAAGCATAAGGACTTTCCAAATGAACTAGCAAGGCAAAACTCTGGAAGTACTGGGGTGCCCTGCCTTTCAGACCAGGAAAATTCAGCACACAGAGGAGAGACTTTGCCTTGCTAGGCTCCAGCTTCAGTGACTCCACATACCCAAGTGAAACACTCGAGGGTGACCCTCTGCACTTTGCATTCACTAGAATTTGGTGTCCATATGACAAAATAATTGCAGGTAGAGAGATACAGATGGAGAAGCAGAGCTGGAGGCATATGCTCGAGCCCAAGCACGTGGCAGCTGCTGCAGCAAAAGAAGGGCAGTGTGTGAGTGCATGGGAAGCGAGCCGGCTGTGCAGGGGAGGGCAGGCATTTGAAACTGTGACAAATTTAGCCCCGTTCATTCAGGAATACATTTTCCACTGTTAATCCCAGTGCTCCATCCATGATTAGGCTTTGCATCCATCATGGAGTTGCTGGTTGTTTTGGTGGGGTTTTTTGGTTTTGTTTTTTTCTTTCCTTTTCAGGTCAGGACAGCGTGTGTCACAGCCTTTGTTATCTCAGCCTCTTCTGAAGTGGGAGGTGCAGCCTGAGAGATGAGATGACGTGATGGTGGGAGTGCTAACAGCAAGCTGCCCCAAGATTCTGAGAAGGGTCTGGGAGCTCCTACAAGGCAAGAAAGCAGCCTGACCTCAGGATCTGGTGATCTGTAAGGTGGCTTTTCATCCTGGACAGCTTCAAGACATTTTAACAAAACCTCCCAAAAAACCTGCCTCCTCAAAAAAAACAGAGATGCAGAACTGAAGACCAAATTCCTACTGTTCCTCCCCAGCATCCATTTCAT
>JANZLQ010000056.1:44216075-44255559 GCA_026212715.1 Elanus axillaris
CCCCCCCCCCCCCCCCCCCCCACCCCCACCCCCCCCCCCCCCCCCCCCCCCCCCCCCCCCCCCCCACAGGAACTTAACAAAACACAGAACAGAAATGTACCAGGTGGACTCAGCACATGTGAACAGAAACATTCTCTGCACCTTATGCCAGAGTAAAACGTCCCCAAATCCACACACCTGCTGTACATGCTCCTGACTGCTCACCCACCAGGGCACTTGTATTTCATATAGTGTTTTTTAACCAGAGCTTTTCAGGACATCACATAGCTTGCCTTAATTCCCACTTTTCCCACACAGCACAGGGAAGAAGCCACAGTCAGCTGTCTTAAATCACTCAAGATCATCTAGTCTGACACCCCAAAGAGGCTACGACAAGAAGCTCAACAAAACTGTGAGCTGCCCCTGCAAGAAAGTCCAGCACACTTTGAAGGAAAACAGAGAAAGCACCTCCCCGGCAACAGCAAGTAGAGGTTGGCTGATGTCCTCTTCTTGGCTTAAGCTGTCCCTTACATATTTTTTTGTCACAGAGAGTAGCTGTAGACATTTTTACAATCCATAAATGTGAAAACCTTTTCTGTCTCCCAGTGATAAAGATATCTTGTGGCAACAATAAGCTAATTATGTGTTGCTCAAAGAAGATTAACTTTTAATGTGTTGTTCTCTCATGTCACTGGCTGCCCCCCTTCTCTCGCTTTAAAAGAAAGGGTAGATTTACCAAACTAATCATTTCTAAAACACTGGCACCTTGTTATAGGCTTTATCATATTGGCTGTACCTCAAAGCTAAGCAGCTCTCATCTTTGTATTCTCTTCTTATTTCAGAGCCTGCCTGCCTGCCTCTGACACTTTCCCTTTGCTGGAGATTTTCCTGTCATCTTTGAGACAGGATGATCACCGAGCACTGCATGCAGTTTGGCGGTGTTCCATTTACATAAACAATGCTGCTCACTGCAGTATTTTCACATACTCCCTCTTTCTTTTCTAGTCTTAGTCACTGTTAATCTTGCTCCACACACATCTCACCTGACTTTTTTCCTGGCTGGCTCTGGTTCTGTTTTCAATCCAGTAATATGAAAAACATTGTTCAGATGAATTATCTCCACCTGCATTTGTCCAAGAAGAATTCCCTCCCTGCCACAGGTTGCTAAATTCCTTCCATAATGAGGTTTCTTTGAAATTCATACTACTCCTCTCTCAAACTGAAATGATTTTGTGCCACCCCATCACGGATTCCATCTCAGAGACCCAGGGCAGTGTCAGAAGTCTTTTCAGACAAAAAAAAAAAATCACCATTTCTGCTCCCCATTCAATTCTTGATAATTCTTCACAGGCTACAGTGACTTTTCTCTTGGTGGCTTTCTAAATGCTCATGGACATATTTTTAAATATAAAGTATGCATGAGCAACCCGAATCTAGTGTGTGTTTAGCCAAGCATCAAATACTGGTGAAATTCACTGTCAGATGATAATCTGAAGGTTTTAGGCATAGCTACAGCCTGATGAAAATAATGATGTTTTGCTCCATTTTATATAACCCACTGAGAGATCGCATTACCTGGAGGACTACAGGCCTGTCAGCCTGACCTCAGTACCGGGGAAGATTATGGAACAGTTTGTCTTGAGAGCACTCACATGGCAAGTCCAGGACAAACAGGGGATCAGGCCCAGTCAGCATGGGTTTACGAAGGGCAGGTCCTACTTGACCAAACTGATCTTCTATGACCAGGTGACCCTCCTTGTGGATGAGGGAAAGGCTGTGGTTGTTATCTACCTCGACTTCAGCAAGGCCTTTGACACTGTCTCTCATGGAATACTCCTTGAGAAGCTGGCGGCTCGTGGCTCAGACAAATGTACTCTACGCTGTGTGAAAAACTGGCTGGATGGACAAGCCCAGAGGGTTGTGGTGAATGGAGTTCAATCCAGTTGGCGGCCAGTCACAAGTGGTGTTCCCCAGGGCTCGGTACTGGGGCTGGTTCTGTTTAATATCTTTATCAATGATCTGGACAAGGGGATTGAACACACCCTCAGCAAGTTTGCAGACAACACCAAACCAGGAGGCAGGGTCGATCTGCCCAAGGGTAGGAAGGCTCTGTAGAGAGATCTGGACAGGTTGGATTGATGGGCTGAGGCCAACTGTATGAAGTTCAACAAGACCAAGTGCCGGGTCCTCCACTTGGGTCACAGCAACCCCATGCAGCGCTCGAGGCCTGGGGAAGAGTGGCTGGAAAGCTGCCTGGCAGAGGAAGACCTGGGGGTGCTGGTCGACAGCCAGCTGGATATAAGCCATCAGCATGCCCAGGTGGCCGAGAAGGCCAACAACATCTTGGCCTCTATCAGAATTTCCGTGGCCAGCAGGAGCAGGGAGGGGATTGTTCCCCTGTACTGGGCCCTGGTGAGGCTGCACCTCGAGTGCCAGGTTCAGTTTTGGGCCCCTCACTACAGGAAAGACATTGAGGGGCCTGGAGCACAAGTCCTGTGAGGAGCGGCCGAGGGAACTGGGGCTGTTTAGTCTGGAGAAGAGGAGGCCGAGGGGAGACCTCATCGCTCTCTGCAACTGCCTGAAAGGGGCTGTGGTGAGGTGGGGGCTGGTCTCTTCTGTCTGGTGGCTGGTGATAGGACAAGAGGTAATAGCCTCAAGTTGCAGCAAGGGAGGGTTAGGTTGGATATTAGGAAAAAAATCTTTACTGAGAGGGTTGTTAGACATTGGCACAGGCTGCCCAGGGAAGTGGTTGAGTCACCATCCCTGGAGGTATTCAAAAAGCACGTAGACTAGGCACTCCAAGACATGGTCTGGTGGGCATGGACGATGGTTGGACTTGATGATCTTGAAGGTCTTTTCCAACCTAAATGATTCTATGATTCTACAACTAGACATTCTGCATTGACCCCCCTGAAAGTAATTCATAAGTGACATTAAAAAACCATATGGGGAATAATTATCATTAACTTTGGCAAAACTCCTTCTTTCACTTCATTCTACCTAAGGCCAAATCTTCCTACTGAAAGCAGGCAGAACTAATACCAATTGTTCACATGTGTTCAACACACAAATCAGTAAGAAACCCCATTTTCCCTCTGAAAGAAAATACTGGGATGACAGCAGCAGTGCTGAGTTACATTAAAGTATGTCTGGCCTTTTTTTGAGTCTAACATTGGCTAACTGCTTTTTTAGCAGAGGTTAATCTTTCCACTAAACATGCGCTTTCATTTCCATCTTGCAGGCTTCTATTTACCATTTTTAGGCTCTGCATTGCTAGTTGATTGGTTGGGGTTTCTTTTTTTTTTTCCCTGTCTGCCTCTTCTGTAACATACTGAGGCCTTCATCTACATTGAACTGAAGAGGATGCCACTGAACATAAAGCAAAAGAAGTCAAAATAACCTTAAATTGAAGCCCACGCTGGTCTGAATCTACTAATAAAGATGTTCCTTCCCTTCTGATGCAGGAAAACTTGCAATTCCTATGATACTGCGCTGACTTTGGCATACTATGCAGCACACTATGGTATTTATAACATCAATAAAATGTCACAGGGCTACAATATTTAGCTAGTTGTTGCTAAGGTTTTACATTCTACTTTGTTTAGTAATTTGATCCCTCCTTCACCCTTTTAATTAAGTAGCAACTTTCTAGAGCAATGACTGGATCTGCCCAGCAATAGTTGCTGGAAGTGATTAAATTGATGACAAATGTGGAAAGATTGTTCTTCCTAACAACAGCGAGTTAATCCCACATCAGGGACAAATGAGGTATAGTTATGCAAATGAGAGCAAACTAAATGTTGACTTTTTGAAAAGAAATTAAAGACATTACTGGTTTTCTACCTTTGTCCAATACCCAGAATGTTAAAACTGTCAAGGGTCCAGTGTTTCAGGCAAATCTACAAAATCATAAAGTAGCTGAATACCAACCTCGTTGTATAAATCACTGAATTCTTCAACCACATCTTTCGGGATCCTTTGCCCATTGTTGGTAAGATGATAAGCCACCCCATTCTTGGAGTAAAGACTGATCCGCCCAACACTTCTCTCGCCATCAGTAGTCTCTTCAAGTAAACCATTGTCTTCTGCTAGATGATAGACTGGGTTTCCATGTGAACCATGAATCCACGTAGCTCCCAGTTCAAAAGTGGCGTGCCCTGCAGGACAGTAAACCAAGCAGACTAGTTACAGAAGCCCATTTTTCTGAAAGCGTGTCACACTCAACCCTAAATAAAATGTACATGTGCAAAATCAGAACTACTGCTCAAGTACACCACGTGTTTGACATCACTTAAGCGAGCTCTCTCTGTTAGACAAGGGCAACGGCAGTGTCCTTCAAACCAGTCCTTCAGGATACAAGTTGAGATAGTGCTAGAAGGTGGGATGTTTCCAATAAAGATACATCACAGTGACACACCTCTGATACTTGAGGTGAAATTCAGAATCTTCTAGGTTCCCAGTCCTTATCATGGTTGTTGCTAGCTGCTTTATCCTTGCTACTTGGCCCTTCTAAAACGTCTTCTCTAAACCTGCACTTAAGAGCATGACCAGAAAGCAGAGAATGTACTGCTTGGGCTGCAGCACAAGCACTGTACTAGTGAAGGGGGTGTGGGAATGAAAAGAGCTGTAAGAAGCCACACTGTATTATTGCAAAAAGGACATATAAGGATACTTACATAAATATTAAAGTCGTAGGGAAAGAACAGAGTACCTAAAGACTTCAAATATCCACTGTATTCGAGAGGAGGGGATGGATACCCAGACACAGGAAGAAAAGCATCTACAGCAGGGAGATACAGGAAAAAATTGGATTGCCCTGGGATAGCAACTTTGGCCTGCATACTGAACTTTGCCCTGTGATTAAAAATGCATGTTATTTACAAACATACCACCAACTAACTGCAATACAAAAATGCACTTCCATTCCCCAAATGAGTAAATAGTTTATATTTTATTATTTATGCCTTTGAAAATTTAAATCACGTTCTTTATAAAGGTGCACTGTAAGGTAAAACACCAAATACATTTAGTCTTCATCACCTATACTCTCTGCCTGCAAAACACAAAGAGTTTGGTCAGCCCCACTCTCTCCCTTCCTTCTAACTAATGGGGTTTGCACCAGGGCTCTGACCCCTCCTAAGCCAGTGGCTGCCACAACTGGGCTGATAGCACAGGGAGATGTTCAGCAGGTGAAAGGAGGTGCTAAAAATAAGCCTGGATCATGACCTCCACTGACATTTTTATACATTCTCAGAAGTCCAGAGCTACCTGTTTTAAAGCCTGACAAAGCTGTGTTCTCTCCCAGCATCCCAGCCAACACCACACTGTGCAGCTCGCTCTGCAGAGGTGCGTGAATTAAGTGGGATAGTTAATAGGATGCTACTTGATGAAGAAAGGATCATGCAGTTACCAGTCATCGTATACTGTTTAACATGTAAATATATGCTCAGACAGAAAGACACTGCAGCACTATGCTATAATGCAGTCAAGTTTAACGGGTGAAAGCTCAAAGAAATGCTGCTCTCCAGCTGAGACACTGCCTCCAAGGGAAGTGCCACGTATCTTGTTTTTCAAGCAGACAACCACCTCATCATTAAGAAGCATGCTGATTGCCCTTCAAAATATGCATTACAGGACTCCAGAGCACAAGATTTCTACGTGTACCTAAAACAAAGCATGTGCTTCAGAGTGTGCAGCACCAAGTCACAAACGTGTGAATATTTAAGGCACCACAAACTCCAATACAAACTCCCAGAGCACCCAGCCTAGCGGAAATGACTGCTGTATGTTGGCAGCCAAAGGTACAAAGCTCATAAATATTGCATGTGGCAGTCACCTTGTTAATGCAATCCTCCTGCGAGTCATCACATGCCAGATCAGCAGCAGGAATACTGCCTGCTGCTTTATGTCAGGAGCTTGCTCCCTGCTACACTAACAATCCCCCGGTATATAGCCCTAATTTACAGGCCACTTCATCTTTGAGAGAAAAAAATATGCCAGCAGGTCCCGCTGTATTGGTGCTCAGTAACAATTATGATGTCTTCCAAGTTCTGTTTTCAGTAGCTGTGTGGAATATAATCAAATACCAACAAATTAAAAATAGTCATTCTTGCCTGTAGAAACTTACTGACATTACTACCAACTAGATAAGCCAGTTATTACCTAGTGTATATCACATGATACATTATTTTAAAGTGTAAAATTAAATAACATCTTTTTGAACAGAGATAGCTAATTTACTTTCAGGGCCTTGAAAATTTTAGTTTCAATATTAATCTACTTCGAATGAATCATCCAATACAAGAAAAAATAGAAAAAATCTGCTTCCTATTCTGTGAATATAATTACTGAGATACAAGCAGCAGTCAAAACAGGCCTATACACAACAATATACTATACCAACAATTTTCCAAAGGAAGGCACAGATTGTGCATCAAGCCTTCTACATACGCACGGGAACTTTCACATTTCCCTTTGCAGCCCTGACATTCCTTGGGCATCCCGTGGTGAAGTATCTGCAGCAGACACAGGTGTTATAGATCATGTACAAGAAACACAGTCCACAAACACACAAACCCTCTGCCTCACCTGTGCTAGAAATGATGAACCAAACCTCTGAAAAATGCAAATTATTCCCCTGTGCTGAGTAGCAACATACTCTGTGCAGCTGAGGGAAAATACTGTCCCCTACAAGACACAGAATGGCTCACCAAGAGTGGAAGTATTAGAATATAACCCTGAGAAGGTGCCACCGATCTAAATTGTATCCTTAGTCAAGTGTGCACACAGGGGAATGGCCAGACAAGTGTAACATTTAAATGCCATTTAGACAAGCAGATCAAAATGGTTGTGTGTTGAAGACCCAGAAGAACCACTTCTATAACAGTTTTTCGTAAGCTTTAGCCAGTTCTGAGAAAAGAGCAGATCTTGCATGCCCCAGGTGCAATCTTGCTGCTCCAGGCAGTAGAGAAGAAGAAAATACCCTGCGGGACCATGCTGCCCTTTTGCCCTTTCCCTGTACAGGGATTAAGGAGGTTCTGAGTACATGCTGCTTCTGAAGACTTCACCACCCAAATTTATTTGGCTAAAGGGCATGGGAATCAGGAATGAGCAAAAGGAGTCAGAACACGGACCCACCTTGGGAGAGAACTGCAGTCCATACCCACACAGCGGAACTTCAATAGTTTGCAGAAGATAAGAAAAGACAGACAGTTTGTAATTTTAAGAAAGGTATTAAAAGATCAGCTTTGGATTCCAGTCCTCTGCTCTGCAACTAACAGTTACATCTACAAACTGCAAGATCTCCACCAGACTGAAAAGCCTGCTCTTGTCTCACATTAATTAAGAAGTGTTAACGAACAGGAGGGAGATTCCCATAAAAAGCAAAGATATAAGTAACCGGTGAAGGTGTCCAAAGGTGCGAGGATTGGTCTCAATACTAACACAACAAAACTATTTCACAGGTGCACTGACAAAATGATATATTGATCCCTGAGGATTTCAGGTCTTTAACATTTCCCTCCTATCACAGACACGATTCAGGATATTTTTAATACAGTGTATTGTGAGTAAAGGACATACTTCCCATTCTAACCTCTATGCCAAGTCTCAGCAGAATGTAAAGTGCCCTATTCAAACCCTGGAGATTAGACTTGTCTGACTGCCTTTTCATTCACTTCCCTTCTGAAAGCTCATAGGACCCTGCTGTTTATTTACTGTAGTGAGTTTATTGAGTAAAATATAGTAAGTGATGTAAGCACCTGACAAATAAAAAGAAAGGAGGGCAGCAAGAGGCCAAAGTTAATAAATATAGAGTGGAATCAGAAACTGAGCTAGTTAATTGAAATCAGGAAGGCAATTCAGTAAAAGTGAAGAACATTTTGCCTCCTGTGGAGAAGAGACATGCAATGCCCTTCTACATACCAGGGAAAGTTTCACCGAGTACTGTGCTGCAAAGGGTAATATTTGTTCCAGTAGTTTTGTATTTACAGATTTTACAAGCCCTTCCAACTGACATGGGATTAAAATACCCAGTGTCTGCACCTTTATTACACACTGAGAAAGGAAGCCACAGAGGTAGGAAAGCTGCAAATCAGGATGAAAGGGTACATTGAAGAGGTTTTTCCAGAAGCCTGATTCACAGTGGGTAGTGCCCTACACAGTAAATTAGTTCTAGGGAAATGAATGGGGCTATTTGTGAAACAGAATAGCTTGGAGCTCACCCCTTTGCAAGTGATGTAAGTCACTGAGAAACAGCCATTTGCTAGCCAGGAGATTTACTGACTGCTCCTAGTCAAGAGTCAAGCTTGAAAATGTTGGTGGAAACTGTCTCAATACAGTTATTTGATCACAGAATGTTTCTCACAGACCTGTTACACAGAGCTCTTCCTGTACAAATGAAAACGATCACCAAGGTCTTTATTTTATAGAAATACAGGTTTGGAGCAGCCCTCCCTGAAAAAAGATGCACAAGATAGCTCAGATTCACCCATCCACCCTGAAAGGAGCCTAAGGATTTATGTTCCTGACAACATTACACCTCAAATAACCTCTGGCATGTGCACCTTGACCAAAAAGGCACATTTCCAAGGTCAGATTAACCTAATGACAACACAAAGCCCTGCTAGCAGAATAAAGAAAGCCCAATGCGTTATTCCCAAAATGCTGCTCTTACCAAGTTTCACACTTTGCACGCGGCCTCCAATTCGGTCAGTCGCCTCAAGGATAGTTACATCCGTGAAACCGCTTTCCAAGAGCGCTTTTGCTGCTGACAGGCCTGCAAGCCCAGCACCGATAACTACTATTCGAGGCTGTCGTTTTCTCCGTAGGCCACTACTAAGAGGATCATCCGTGCTGTCTGCAGATATTTCACAACTTTGCATGCCGTCCAAGCTCTCTTTCTAAGGAACCTATGGAAAAAGCAAACAAGCGTGTTCAGGGAACTCAGCTCAAACTTATTCTCTGCAGTTAAAAATCCTAAGGAAGTCTATAAAAAAAGTCCAGCAGGAAAGAAAGAAAACTTGTGAACTAGACCCAGCCTTCAAAATGGGATGCATAGTAAGGATAAGTGAGGTCAAACTGGGATGCAACAACTTTTTGGCCTGGAGCACCAGTACTGGAAACTCCAGAAATCTCCACCCTCTTGTACCATGTAGACTATTTCCAGAGAAGTCAAAGGATTTTGAAACTCCCATCTCTTTATATAACCTCCAAAAGTGGCAATTTTGTGGTAGAGACTTTGAAAAAAAAGAAAAAGAAAAAGAAAACAGCATACGCAGTGCCGACAAGCATCCCCAGTGCCGACAACACAGCAATGAAGCTTCACTTTGCCTCTGTGGCAACCACAAAGCATAAGCTTCAGAACATATAACTATGGGACTAGGTAAAGAGGATTTAGCTCAAAGCATGGAGATCAGATATCAAACCGATCATTACAGAAATGGTACAGAGAAAAAAAACGTTTCAACTGATGAAAGCCAAAAAGGGCCAGCTGAAAAACTCACAGCCACATGATGCAGCCCCTGGAGCCAACACTGTCCTGCCACATCAGGATCAGCCTCAGTCTTTGATGAAGAGAGGTCCAAACCCATACCAATCCTGACTAGTCCAATTCTACCTCCACCTACCCAATGCATCAAACTGCTCCTCCAAGCAGTATCCTATTTTAATCTGCAAAGTCCTAGAAGTCATCTTTTTAACGGTGTATACCCTTAGTTCTCAGGTCCCATTACCTTATTTTAGTACGTGACCCGAGTTCATGGCTAAGGTTGAGCCTTAATCAGGGATCATTAAATTAATGTAGGATGTCTTTATACATGAATGTCAATGTCTAGACATCTGGCTCTTGGTAGGTTCACACCTGCCCTCAAGAGCACGAAGGAACAGGATACAGAGACCCATACTCCACCAACCCAAGCCGACATCAGTCCTGAC
Organism: Elanus axillaris; assembly: GCA_026212715.1. Classification (NCBI taxonomy): domain Eukaryota; kingdom Metazoa; phylum Chordata; class Aves; order Accipitriformes; family Accipitridae; genus Elanus; species Elanus axillaris. The sequence goes on from JANZLQ010000056.1 coordinate 44,225,988, forward strand.
TTCCGACATCAGTCCTGACTTGCCAAGGATAAACACACAGCCCAGGATTCATCGGCCCTTGAATCAGCTGGTGCCCAATGATTTGGATAAAGCGCGCACATAATTCCTAGCCTTACCGTCTTCATTACCCAACGCTTACTGAACGCAGAGAAATCCAAGGAGCTAGTGTGCTGCCTCTACCTGTTGCCAAGCTGCTGGATACAGCATCTGAGCTCTTCTCCAATTCTCCCAACACTCAGCCAGTGTCAAAGGCTCCCGTTTCTCTGTTGCATCACCAGGAAAAGAGGCAAACCTCTGCACTTAAGACACTGCTGGACTACTGTGGTATATGATCACGTGTACTCATGAAGTACACAGCAATAGTGGTTTCATTTGGAAAGTCCCTTTCTTCTCTGGGATTTTAAAGCATTTGTGGATGTTGACCAAACGTCTCCTGCTCTCTGTAACAGAGGTGACACCAGACTGCAGTCAGCAGCAATTTAAGCAGTGGTATAAAAAGTAAAGTGGTCCTACTGGAGCTGTTGATGACTGTTTTGAAAATGTTTACTTCAACTGGGACAACTTCAGCTCAATCCACCCTATCTGGCCTCACCTGCAAGAGAGATTAGCACAGTGCCTGTAACAAACTCTGTTTCTGCCAAGACAGCTTGTTCCAGCTGCCACTGAACAATGGAACAGGTGACATGGAGCCAGCTCTGGCTGCAGCCATGCTAAAAACTTCTACCTGCAATTACATCAATCATCTCACTGTTTTCATCTCCTGACCAACAGATCTCAACTAGCAGATACTTGTCACAGGGAGCCAGACACTGGTGTTTGGAGACTTATTTCCAAGCTGAAGTCAAACATGCCAAGCATCCGATGCTTTCTAGTCCATGGCAAAAGACTCATGAATCATGGTCATCTGACAGGTGGAAGAGCTGTGAGCAGCCAAAATCAGGCACTGGACTTACTTCTGAGCAAGCTGGATTCAAAACCAGTAGAACAGTTTGAAGAAGTAGCAGCGAATGATTTCTTCCCTGTTCCGCAAGAAACAGTAAAGATCTGGAGCAGGCAGGGGGGTGGAGGATGTAAAGCTCCTTCCCTACAGCAGCTGGTGGGATGGGTCAAGTTTACAGTTGCAGTCACCTTAGGACTTATCTCTACTTGGTTTTGATGCCAATTCATTCCTCTTGTGGACTTTCATCACCTGTGACAGAAGTGTTTTGTTCTTTTTTTTCCTTAATCCACTCTGAAAGTGGATTTGCAGAACAGGTTAAGATAAACAGGAACATGGCACTCCAGGTATGGAGGGCCTCCCTTGGAAGTCAGTTGGGAACTGCTCCATGACGTATACGTTAAATCCTCACCAGAGACTGATAGGAAAGATGAAACCACCCCTGAACAGACACAAAAACACACACCACAGAGATGAGGGTCAACATTCTAGTTAAAAACTGAACCAAAAAGGAAATAACACTATCTATTTGTGCAGGACAATGGGAAGGAGCCGGGCTTCCTACAAAGAAATGTTTTTTCCACCATCATTTTTACCTTCCCTTGAGGTTGAGTGAAGCCACTACATTTCTTGGGTCCTGTCAATCACTAGTCCTTTACCTCCCCTCCCAAGCATGCCAATTTATTGACTTTTAATTTAACAAGATAAGAAGCAAGATTTCCCCAGGTTCTTTTAAGGTGGGCCCCGAACATTGGGATCACTGTATTCAGAGCTTCAGCAAGTCATATTGAAGAGTCTGGGGTTGGTACGAAGAGGAATGACCCTCTTCTGATAGTACTAGCTTCCAGCAGTTAAGTCCAATAAGAACACTGTAAGGTAGAGCTAATGTCCTCTGAGTGTAACAACCCAGGGGACTTCTGCCCCTCGCATTTGCCAACTCCTTTTTGAATCCCCCTATACTTGTGGCCTTTGCAAAAATTTTGTGGTGAGGAGCTCCACAGTCTCTTAACCTTATGCAAATATTCATGTCCTTTTGGTGGTTTCAAAATGGCTACCCAATGAAAACTGAGGACATCCCCAAAAATCGTGTTGTAAGAAACCGTGAACAGTCATTCCCTGCTCACACTCTCTTTGGTGCTAAGGACCTTCATATATGATCCTAGCCATCTCTTCTTCAGGAAGAAATAAATCTTCATCTGGCTAGTCCTTCCTCATTTGTGAGCTATTATAAATTCACAGCTGAAATAACTCTTACTGGAAATGCCTTTAGGATTTATTACAACGCATAGACATTCTACAACACTCTCCACTTCTCATCCAGTCTCCAGATAACACTTTGATGCATGTATTTTAATTGCCACAGTAAGTGAACATCTTTTCTGCTATCTACATCCTACAGAAATTGAACCATTTATCTCAGTTCTTTAAAGTACAGCTTTCCTAATCCTGGCTTGGGCAAACTCACATGAATTCTTCACCTGAAAGCTTCAAGAAAACGTTTCCCACTCCTGTTTCAGCATTTTAATATTGGATTAGGTGACCTGTCGAGATAGATGAGAAAACAACAAGGTATTTTGTGTGTACAGAATCCTGATTTAGTAGCTACCCTTAATTAGCCAACAACCTTTACCGTATGATCGGCAGGGGAAGGCAATTAAAATTTAGCAAGAGCTCAAGCTTTCCAACCAGGATACATGCTCCGTCGTGAAAAGAACAGACAATATAAATATATGAATCCCCACTACACTTTATTTCAGTATCAATTATACACTCTGTTAGGCTCATAAGTAAGACAAGAACATAAAACATGGTCTATTATGTGCAATGTGCAATGCTCTGCCTTCAGTACTTGCCAAGCCACCAGCCAGGGCTTGAATCAGTGAATATTACTAGGCCCTCTGACACAAAGGTAGTTTGGCTTTTTACTTTTTCTTGATTGCCAAAAAGGGTTGTTTCTTTTTTTCTTTTAATCACAGGGTAAGAAGTGTTAGCTGTTGTACTGTGAATCTCTTGAGGCTGTAATTTTACTTTGTGTCCATCTAAGAGCATGGGTAGTACTAAATCATAGCTTGACTAACAGTAAAATTCCCCCTGCTTTGTCTTGCTTATAGCTTTCCTTTGAGATAGCTAACAGGCTATCCACAATAAAATTAAATTTTAAAAAAATCCAAATACACATCTTCCTTCTGCTTAAAAAAATATAGCTTTGATCCTCTTAACTCTTGTGCATGTCTCATTCATGATATTTGAATAATCATTCTTCCAGACCTGCTGCCTTTTCTCAGTCTCTACCGCCATTCTGCCTTTGCCTCCCTAGATGCCACTACCTTTCATTCATCCCTTCTCACTACCATCCCATTTCCTTCATTCAAAAAAATTCCTAAAAACAGCCCCCTCCAAAAAAAAAAAAAACCTTGAGCTCAACTGCTGTTTCCCAGCTGGCAAATCTGTAGAAAAATATATTTTCAAAGATGCGCATCATTCTACCAACCCAGAATCATAAGTTTCCATTCCTTGCATTCATACCCTTCAATCCTATGAACACCCCGTCCCTTCATCTCTGCTGATCTTAGTTATGCACCCAGCCCACTAACTGCTCCCAGGGAAACAACTCTTCATCCACATAGAGGAGCCTTGTTAGCTTTCACCAGGACTTCACACCTATTGCCATCCTAGCAATAACTTAGAAATAATTTTGAACAGATTCCTTTCTTTCATCCTTTTAACAAAGATACATTCTGTATATATCCCCTTTAATGCAGAGTGCATTCTACTTATTTAAGTTATATGGCCCCACAGACAATGGCAAACTAAAGCCAGCATGAATGCAAATGTCAAGCTAGCCTTCTCTACCTTTAATCCAGCAGCAACAGCAATAAAGTTCAGAGGCGTGTCCACTTCATTATTTTTTTTTTCCTCATTTTGCTAGTAAGACCTTGCAGGTCACAAGGAAAAAGCCAGAGAATTAAGGCAGTTCACAACTGCCTTCCTTATTACAACAATACTCTCTGATCAGGCTATTCTTCTAGGACCCTTAAGAAAAGGTCACCAAGGTTCCAAGAATTTAAAAATACAAAACCAAAATAAACAAAAACGTTTCTCAAGGAAATCTGCTATTCTTAGCTCACTCAAATACTCTTGTGGTACTACTGTCCTAGCTGTGGTGACACAAAGACTTAGGCAAGGCAACATACTGAAAACAAGGCTTGCGTGCTTCAAGGTTTGTCTGGTGGTTGGTTGGGTTTTTCTGCTTTGTTTTTTTTTCCCACCACGATTGGTTAGTCTTTAAAAAAGTGACCTTCCTCTCCCTTCAGACTTCATATCACACAGCAGGTTGTCTTAAACTCACAAGCCATAGCTGTGAGGTCCTGGCATACCACTGACCACAATCATGGTCATCCCAGGTGGGACCCCTCTCACCCCATTTCATTACTTGGGCATCCAACTTGCATCTGCTGCCTTCAGGTGACGGGGAGGAGTAATCCATCCCGCTGATCTGTGGCATACCTATCTTAGGATGGACAAACTGAAAGGAAGCTTACAGACCAGTTTAAAACAATCACCTAACCCTTCCGAGTCCTCTTATGTTAGCACTTTAGCTAGGATCGGGAGTTTGCTGTGGAGTGACCTCAGCACCTCCACTTCCCATGTTTTCATTTATGCTGTGGAGTGGTATTGGAGCAGCCAAACAGCTTCACTCTTTGTGGATGAAACTAAACTAGAAGATGCACTCCAGGAGAGGCAAAATGCATCCGCAGCCACTAAGGGGCATTCATGGGACCAGTGTACAGTAAGTCCAACTTAAAGCCTCCAGGGGCATGGACTCGCAGACACGGGGACCTCAGCACTGGCTCTTTCACTCAGCGTTATCACCTCATATTATCATAACATACTTACTGATCTAGAAATACCTTTTGACAGCTAAAATGAGGTTGAAAGGAACTGCACCTCCAGAAGAGGCAGCCAGTGACTACACTTCTACTTGCTATTCTGAGACTCCTGCACAAGGACCCAGTGTTCTTTCCTAACTACACTATTTGCCTGAATTTTTTAGTCCTTCTGTAGAGTGTTGAATTGACAGTCTTCACATTAAAAAGTCTGGAGAGTGAAAAATGCATCATCAACACAAACAAATTCCCTGCTGACCACACAGACCAAGCAGCTCCAGCATAAACAGACTAAAATTTACCAGAATCATTTTATTTCTTCTAGGTTTTTAATTGATGGGAATTAAACATCATCCTTAATTAGAAACCTAATATTGTGTTTGTTTGAAAGGAACTCAGATTAAAAAAAAGACTTCATTTCAGTTGAAAGACTAAAAGGAAGCACAAGAAATAAACACACTAATAATAATGAAATTTATTATTTTAAGCGCAACTATTCAAGATACTATCAACACATGAAGGGGCACTACATACACATGAGTTTATAATGCAGGTTTGTCATCACAGGCTGAAAGTATTTACAAACAGAGAATACTTGACACCAAAAGGATTAAATCCATCTAAGCAGAGACAACCGAGCAGCAGAAGCTAGAAAAATTCAGAACAGAAATAAAAGTGTCTATTTTTAATAGTGACACTAATCAGCTGTTGAAATACTTTCACTAAAGACAGAGATAGTATCGCCTAAAGCTTTTACATCGGGATCCAATCTCTCATAGACATTTACACTCCATTCCCACCAGAAGACAAGGCTGTGGTGCTAGGAATGCTCCTGCCTATTCGATGGGGATGGCCAGGGCAGATTTGCAAGACAAAACTTTCTGGCATTTGCACCTCAAGAATCTACCATGATGCAGAACTGTGTGTCTGTTACCACATGCATTATTAGCATAGCATTGTAGAGATGTAGAGCACACATCCAGGTGGTGCCCAGTGAGGTCCAGTGGTGCCTAAGGAATGGAAATTTGCACAGACCACCCAGTGTAGGGCATCTCCTGGACCTTGGAAAAATAAAAAACCCACCCAAACAAACAAACAAAAAAAACCCCAAACCCCAGCAAACTTTGATAGAGTTTCAAAAGCCTTTTTTCAATAGATGTAATAATCTCTATGTTTTCATCAACTGCATACAGAAGAGTGGTTAGCTGAAAGCACTATTAGCAGAGCCCATATGCAAAAGCTCTGCAACAGAAACAGAAAGGCAACTTATTTAGAAGATGTGAAGACACTCCAGTGTTTAGGCCATTAATTCATTATGCAGTCTAGCACTGCTTGTACTGAGCAACTGCATGGCTGTAATAAGTAGCCTTTATCTAAGTAATTGCAATAACAAAATTTTCAATTATCATCTCCAATGCACCTTTTTTTCTAAGCTGAGGGAGAAGTGCTTGGAAGGATTATTCTAATGAGAGCAATTATATCTCCTTTAACACCTTTCCAAGCTTGACTCAGGCTGTCCACTGAGCATAGGTCAGGATAGAGCAGATTGTATCTCTGAGTAGACAGAAAAATGAAGTGGAAGGAGATTGCTGTGCTGGCCCCAGCACTGCCTGTCGCCAGCACCTCCCATCGCTGTTAGCTGTGGTTCTCCATGGCCCCTGGCACAACAAACATGCATTTTATAACTTCTCCCTCTTTTCCCCTTTCATCAGCCTTCTCAGAAGCAAGCACATTAATCCTTACTGCCTGTTATTTCAAGATGCTCTTTCCAAGCTCTCCAGGCTGTAAACATGTCAAATTGGAAGATATGTCTCTTTTCTCCTTCTCCACATAGCCCCCTCCTTTTTAATCGAGAAGATTGCATGCCAAACTCACTCAGTCCTTTTCAGAATCACCATTGATAGCAGTATGGGTTAAGCCCAGGGACCCTTTTAACAGAAGGCAGGAGCATTATTAATTGAACGCAAGTACTCTACGTCAGTCAGATACGCAAGTGAAACAAACCTGCTGTTATAAACCGCCTTTGTATAGTAGTTGTGCAAACACCAATCCAGCAAGGTTGCGTCTGCAGTGCAACTGGAGGTTTATTGCATTGGAAGCAGACACACCTTGTTTACTCAGCTACCTGGAGAGCTGCAAGAGGAGGATAATGGTCTGCAGTCATCTATGTACATACCAGGGCCCTTCCCAAGCTCATAAACCTGTGTCACTGACAGCATACGCACCAGCGAGATCAAGGTTAACTCATGTTACACCTGCACATGCTGGAAACTCTCCTCCAACCGCTGGGCTGAAACCACCTGGAAGCAGCATTTCATCGTCATCCTCATGCTCAGGCTTTATCCAATTCAGTATTTTAGTCTAAACAGTTTTGCCAACTGGATGTGGGCAGCTGGAGCAAGTCACTTGGCCCCAGACCAGTCCTGCTGCCCTCTTTTGCAGGCATAGGCAGGCAGCAGGTCTTGGCAGAGGAGACCTGTTCTGACAGGTGACAGAAACTGGAAGTGTTGGTCAGAAGCAGCACTGAAAGGCTCAACTCCAACCTCCCGCTCCAAGTAGGACCATCACCAGCACGGCCTCCTTGAATGCAGTGTTTTCCAGTACTCAAAACAAGCAAGTCAGATCCAAAATCCCTGCTTTTGCCATCACTGCAACTTCATCCCCTTGCTCCTCATCACCTCTTCATGACTGACTGGAGCTGGGAGCCTTGCAGATGCTGCGTGGGGACATGGGAGCCTTAGTGAGCAATTCTCCCTGAACCCAAGCAGGTTTTGAGTGGAGCATCTCCCTCATCTCTGCAGCACCCTCTCTACTGCATCCCACAGGATCAATACAAACCATTTATCCTGTGTGCCTCACCTTTGCCCCCCAGCCCTGATGACGGAAAGATGACCATGCTCATCTTTCTCACTGTGGTGGTACAAAGAAGCCAGACAGCTTTTCACAAAAACAAGACAGCAGTCCTGCTGCAGATGAGCAGCTGGTGTCCTGCCTTACATTTCTGCAGGCAGAAGCCAAAATGAAATGGTTCAATTTCCAGAGAGCTGCTGGAATTTATAGGGTTGGCTGAGAGAGAAAAACAAGTTGGAACTGAAGACAAACACTACCATCCATTAAAATTTGCCCATGTAAAAGCCCAAGCCATCAAATGTGGCTTGAGGCACTAAAAAGGCTGCAGTTCAGTAGCATTGATCTTACATTAGCATCTACAAGCCCCATTTACAAATTACTGACCCACCCCAATGACTGACAGTGAATGCAGAGATGGATCAGACATCAAGGAAGGAAAAGCATTAATAACACAACACGCATACTCTCAAACAGCAGCACCAACAAAATGCTTCCTGTTTTACCAGTATGCCAAACATGCAACCTTGTACCCAAAATGTCCTTGGCATCAGTTTTTTTGAAGGCAGCAGAAACCTTCAGGCTGACTCTGCAGTCTTCTTTCTCTGGACACATCGCAAAAGAAACAGAGGGAAATTACAGCATTAACCTTTGCCTGTCCAAACTCAGGTTTCCTCCAGCCTGAGAAGATGACCATAGCTGAGCTGCCTAGCCTTTATTGTAACAAAACGCTGCAAGCCTTATCTTTGTTTACCCCCTCACCTCCAGAAATACCACCTCCCCACATTTCAGGAGAGACACAGATGGGGCCATACTAAATTGTATCCTCTTCCCAGGCCGGGAAGTTGTGATTCTTCAATACACACACAACAAACAATGGAATCCTAATCCTAGTGTGACCACTGATGGTCTGTGGGACCTCCAGCAAGCCATTTCACCTACCTGTGTCATATAAGGATGACCACCCAGAGCAACCTCTGTAAAACTACCCCACCAGTTATGAATGAGAAGCAGACCAAAGCTGCTAGATCTCAGAGTTGAGGCCATCAGACCTTATGGCTACAGGCTCCAATGACAGCACTGCTGGCCTAGAAAAGGAAGCAGAACTGTTTAAGTTCTTCAACAAAAACAAAAAAACTGTTCTAAGAAAAAATATTTTTCATAAGTGTGATCCAAGACAGCTGTCCCCTTTGCCTCTTCCTACAACACTATCATCCAGGAAAAATGCGGGGGAGACCGAGAGAATAAACTGTCAAATCTGACATTTTATAATTATCTCTGAATCAGCAAAGATGGTGGAAGAGGCTCCATAAGATCTCCTGCTAGCTTAGAAGCACTGGGCACCTCCTTTGCCACCTAATTTTCTGAGCAGCTTATCTGAAGCTGCGTTGCAAGAGAAGACATAGTTAGCTATTGTCCAAATGTGAGCGACCAAACCAGCAGCCCACGGAGAGTGGGAAATGTGGACCAAACAGCATCTGTGCTAATTGAGTCTTCACGACAAGGAGGGCTGGGAAGCATTGCAACAAGCCACCAGCTCCCAAACCCATCACATGTGGACTAGCCTCCCTGCTGAGAGATGATTTGCGGAGCTGGCAGGGGCACAGGCTGGGCAGACAATTTCAGACAACAAGCCAGCAAAGATGGAGCAAGCAGAAAGCAGAGCTCACTTTGTAAATGGGTGCCACAGTTCTGACTTTATAAATTAACCTGTTGAGGAGCACACAAACATCATATGTGATTTATATACCAGTGAGGAATCTGCTGCTGCAGCCAGTGAACCTCATTGAATAATACTGACTTCAGGCAAAGAAGTGTCAGGATGCTTTGTCTTGTTACACCCACATCCCTGCACACTAACGTTCAGTTTGTATCAACTGCACCAAGTATTCCAGTAACACACCAATTGTCTCCCAGAAACACTTGCCCCAGTAAGCCTCTACTCTACAAAGTCACCAAAAACTTGCTAACTGGGAAAATTTCTGTACTTTTGAATGCTTAGAGGAGATTAAAACAAAAGTAAAAAAGGGTCACTGGATGGTGCTTTTGATCAGGAAACCACTGCACATTTTTACCACTGTGATCCAACTTGTTTTAATGCCTGCAAATACCCCTCGAGTCAAATGAACTTGTTCAAAGCTGATTCACACCAAGGCTACTTTTTAAATTGGGTAGTTGTTGACAAGTAGAATATATTTAACAAGCCCCAAGCATCTTGGCATGCAGTATAAGACTTCCTATTATGAGTTGGGTTTTTTTAAAGCTAACATATGGGCAAAGCAGGTTGTCTGCCACAAGGCACTTCCATACAGAGCTTGGCACTAACAGAACTGCAAGGATATCCAAAAAATAAACCAGAGAACATCATGCCAAGAACATAGGGGATGAATCACACCATTTAAAACTCACTGATAAAATGCACCATTATGTGTTTTTCATATCCTTCTCATTTGAGGGATAAGAAAGTAAAATAAATCAAAATAATTGGCTGGCCTGTGGCTGATTCGCAAGCACATTCCTCTGGCTGAAGGGTACCATGAGAATACAGCAGGCTCAGCCAGCTCTCAGGTGCTGGGATGGGACCAGGCTATCTTGAACTACTTTTCAAAGGCCACTCTGACAGCCTGCTGGAATACAGCTCAGCCAGTGGGCCAGCATCTTGATTTACAGTATGGGGATAAAATTAAGGACTAGATGTTTTCCTCCACCATCAGAAGCTCCCATGGAAGTACTACAAGGCAGTCACCATCCCCAGATGATTCCCAGAGAAACGGTCTGAGAATGAAGACAAAGGCCTTTCAGGAACACACAGCAAGGGCACCCTGTGATGGTAAGATGGGTCAGCTACGGTCAGACTGGCTGAGCTTTTGGGACAGTCTTGGAGGCATAAGTCTCTTCCTTCCCCTTTTTATTGCAGCTTTTCTGCTCACACAAAGCTGGTTAGCTTGTCTGCGGCTCAGACAATGACTTCCCTGCGCCATGCAGTCTGGGCTATGGCACTTCTCACGCAGCTAGTAAGATCAGAACGCTGTAATGCTGTGGTTCACGTGCTAGAGGCTACAGTATTACACAGGACACAATTAAAAGGAGTTTCACAGCAGCGACAAAAAGCACAGCTTTGGCATGTTCCTTGCACAACAGAGGAGCAAATCCAGTAAATCCTCTGCTCAACAAATCCCCTGAAGACAGAACAAGTATATGCTGCAGCTGACATATCAGCATCCCCTTTATTTAGGGAGATTGCAGAGGCAGGTTCAAGGGCCCACCTACACGGAAGGCTTCCCACATCTACTCCATCACCAGGGACAGCTTACACTGCCAGAACACTCTCCTACTGCATCAGGAGCAACTGCAGAAAATAGGGACACCAGCATGGTATTCACCCTGCTATAGTGAATGTGATATTCCTCTCTTAACCCTGCTGATAGAAATCATGATCTAGCCACAAATTCTAACGCCTGTGGTAGAAGTCACTATGTTTCCACATCCTATAGACCACTGGGGACCTATCAACACTGTGAGCTGGCCAGAACCTAAACCAGTACAGCAAGATGCAGTTTTGGCTGTGTTAGCCTCAGACAAGACTGAAGGTTAATAGCTCAGGTTAGCTGTTGAGCTAACCAGGACAAGCAACAACCAGACCCAAACTGGTCTGCCTTTTAGAGTGTCTCTATAAGCTTGCCACACCGTGGTTGACCCCATAGTGGGAATCTTCCCCTTACTTCCAGCTCCTCGATCACATTCAGTATTGGGAGGTGTCTGCCACTGCTAAGCTTCTCATGAAAGCAAAGCTTTCAGGACTCTAAAAGGAAGGAGAGACAAACAGTAAACTACAGAAAAAAAGAGGTTATAAAGTAAAAACACTGGCATACTGGATCAGAACAATGCTGCAAACAAGGCTCCTGCAGAACTTGTATTCTGACTGCCAAAAAGAGCTGTACACTATCCCATCTGCATAACCGTGCGATCTTATCTTCACTACCCTCCTCTCTCCGATTGTTTGGGAAACTTAATTGATAAAAACAGCCTTAATTAAATAGGAAACTTGCCCGTGTTTGCACAACTCTGAACACAATGGGGTCTCAGTCAAATAAACACTGATGTCCATATTACATTTGGGAATTCTCTGTGGTTGGGGTTTTAAATTCATTGCAGCAAGCTTGGGAGCAAAGTTTCAACAGGAATCTTTTCTTCTCCTCCCATCCTGCGTAATAGGAGGGTGAGACAGGGGATGAATCTGCATGCAAAGAGGCTCAGTACTGGTTCCAACTCAATGTGCACATGAGGATCATTTCAGGACACACCATATGAGACACACTAGCCCAAAAGCAATTATTTTTTCTCACCATTTCTCAGAACCCAGACCTAACAAACTGCCCTGAAATAGCAGCACAACTCTCTAAATAGCATCATTTCTTCTCTGTTTGAAAGCAACGCCCACACCGAATCTTTGATTTTAAGCCATCCCCAAAGCAGTTACCACATCTTTACCATTTAAGCCACAGGAAAAATCATTAAATACAACAGAAACACTAGGGGATGAGAACAAAATTAGAAAAGCTGAACACCACACAGATTTACTCCCACAGTAACTGTGACTCCAGGAAAAGCATGTCTGTCCAGGTGGAGATATATTGAGGGGTCTTCTCCCAGGCTTGTGCTTTGCTGGAACATTAAATGCAAACCACATGCTCCAGCTTTAAGACAGCAGATACGTAACCAGGGTTGGCTTTAGCAAGCTGCAATACAGACCATTTTCTCCATCCTGCTGTCTGCACAAACATGCTCACATATCAGATGAGAGACCAAGGAAGGGGAATTCAGGTTAGGAAGCATGTCCTTAGATCCTGATGAAGTCTGAGTCATGGCTGGCAGACTGGCTTTCTGAGATTTTTACCCACCAGAAGCTTGCCTTGAAGAAGACAGGCATTTTCCCCCTCATGCTTGAGGTGTGGGATTTTGCAGACAACAACAAGAAATATTTCAGTACAAAAGCACAGACTTCTAACAATACACTGCCTGCATTCAGGTCATCTAGAGATATCCAGAGGAAATCGGAGACTGCTACAAAAAGCATACAGGAATGCATCCCTGCTGTAAAGCAACAGAAGCAATTCACCCCGCTGAGTGATTTTCCTCCTGAGTGCTAGGCACATCGAAACAGCAGAAACAGCTCATGAAAGACAAGGAAAAGAAGGGTGGGAGAGGAAAGAGATGAAAACGCAACATTGACATTTTGGCTTTGTTTCCACCTTGTTACAAACCTCAAAACAAACCCCAAGGATGAAGTTTTATCTGGCCATTCCAACAGAAAACCTCCTCCAGTCAACTTCTTGTGCTTTGAGGTTACCAAGTACCCTGCAGGCAACTGCGGCCTGGAGTGCAATGGGATGCACGCTAATGATGGATTATCACTTCAGCAAGGTGCCTTTCATTCTTCCTGACACACCTGAACTCAAAAAACGTTTCTTCTCTGTGATAATTAAGACATTTTACTGAAACAAAGGGAAGTTTATTTTGCATTGGTCCTCTTCAGGAAACTGTGTCTCCAAACAGCTTTACAGAATTAAGATAAAACATTGCTCAGAAAAATTAAATAGCACAGGCTGAGAAGAAAAAGAGAGATTTTAGATCTAAGAGATTTTTCACAGAGCAGGAAGACTTGTCATGTGGTAAACAGCAGAAACCAGAACTGGGACATTTGTGATTTATCTGTTCTTCCACAGCCTTCCCATGTGACTGGGGGTAAAAGAATGACAATCCTATCCATAAGTTGCTAAAAATATAGCACAATTTCAATATGTTTAGATGGGAGCTCATTTTATTCAGCTTGTCACGCTTTACCCTTTCAATACTTCAGCTTCACCATATGTAAAACAGCATTAGCACCTAGCTGTGCCAAAAAAGCATTTTGATTAATGCCCTCAAATGAAAAGGTATCAGTGTAAAGTATCAGATACCCACCAGGACTGAGCTACGTGGAAGTCAGAAGAGATAACAAGCCAGTAAATTTCAAATCCCTGTTTGCATCTGTCCTATAACTACATGCTGAAATCCATACAGCCTAGAGATAGGCTGGCATGTTGGCAAGAAAAATTTGTCATTTCTAAATTTAGCAGAGACTTCAATTATTGTGCAATGCTTCAGAAGCAACAGAGATATAAAGTGGAGTTTGTAGGATGACTATTGAAACTTAAATGAGAGCTCTACTCACTGAGCAAAGTCTTTTCTTAATTCCCTTCCTGTTTGGACAATTTGATCCACTTCTTTTTTTCCACTGCAACCGCAAGGGTCTGTCCTGCAGTGAATGGATAGGCTTTTTTCTGGGATAACTTCCAGGTTAAAGAGAAAGGATTTACACTTGAATGAAACATAGGCTCTGTATTTGGAAAATTTGTTTTGAAAACTTGGGAAGGAAGCAAAGCCTCCTTCATTTAAAAAGGGACTCAATTAACATTCTCCAACAAGTCTTCCTATCGAAAGAACAGTACTTGCTGGGGGACATGTGATTTGAAACTTGTTCTCCTCACTCACAATGTCCCTTTCTGAAATACAGGCCACTGTTTTTGAGAGACACGAGGATCTTTGCACAGCTTTCTAAAGGACTGCCTGTCACAGTCAAGGCCTTGACTCCAGATATAAGATGTTCTATGACTTAGGCTCAGGAAACTTAAAATAGTGCTTAAAGACCCTAATAAAAACCTGGAATGACACACTCACTCTGTGAGCACTGTGGATCCCTTTACAAGGACAGCTCATCCATGCTCAGCCACAACCACAAGATGAATCCTCCCAAAGAGCTAAGCATCATCACAATCTCACCGCCTTGTCTTCTTGAAAACATACAGCATTGCGCATCTGGTTTTGGTTTTAAAGCATTTCATGAAGACGACACTAATGACCAACCAAGCAGGTGTTCTGCTTTTGATTAATAAGTTACTGGGTGTGGGTTTAATCTGCAGCAGCCAGACAGGACCACCATAATGGCTATCTTGGTTTTGAAAAACAATCCTGGAAGTGCTGGGCATGCCTAGGTATTGCCCACACAGGAGGAAAACAACCTATGCCATTATTTTCTTCCAGCTAAAGCTAAAGGGCAAAAAAGGCCACTGAATTTGATATGGACTTCACTTATCAACTGCATATGACAGAGCATTCCTCACCCTTCAATAAGTATAGGTCAAAGTCTAGCCCAACTCAAAGTTGATAATGGATTGAGTATGGGACTTTACTTCAATACACAGCAGACTGGGGTGGGAAATAAAGGTATTATTAGTGTATATTGTTACAGAAAGTATGCAACCTTCACCTCATTTAACACTTTGGGGAGACCATCTATAACATACCATTTGTTCCTCTTGGATGCCTCAGGCTGAAATCTGACCCAGGCATGCAGCAACAGAACAGAACAGTTACCTGTAGCTACCCACCGTCAGTGCCTCAGTTAGGAGGGTACTTTCTATGTAGTGAAAACAAAGATGCAGACCTTCTCCAGAGCCTGTCCCAGTAATTTAGATGCTGAGATGGGAACTACGCTTTGGAAAAAAATACCATTTTCCCTGCTGATCACGCTTTTAGTCCAGGCACTAAATCAGGTGTAGTTAACTATAAAAACTATTCTGCATTCAACCGCTCTTCTCTAGTTCATCCAAACTAAACTGGTGGTTTGGGAGTTTGTCTACACTGAAATGGACCAAAAGAGTTACCCTGCAATCTTTTCCCTTCCTCCAAAATAAAAGTGATTTAGGGGTTTTGTTATTTAATAAGATTTTCCACGGGAAAGTCAGCATGCTTTAAATTCACACCCTGCTTTACAGTGGAATATTTTTCTCACATGGACAAGAGCCTAACTCTTAACCTTTTCTAGGCACAAATCACAGATGTCAAGAGAGGAAGCATCAGAGAATCCTCCAAACCTCCTATATAAATGAACCACAAGGTACTTTGCACAGCTGGTAAATGAGCTGCTTGATGATAAACACACTTAACAGAGTTTACATTTGCTTAAGACACTTTAAGAGGTCTACTACTCTTTTCTGCCTGCTACAGACAGATGTTGGACAGCATGACAAGCTGAATGAAGATAGCTTTTAGATGAGGTAAGCAGGCTATAAATGAAAAGCCTTAGGCACTTCACCCAAGACATAGGGCCAAAAGTTGGGTTCAGCTTGAGCCTTGTGTCAAAACCCTCCATCGATCCCAAGGGAACCCACAAAACATTTGGACAGGGCATGTTTCACATAGTCACTCTCCTATTACCTTGAGCTAAAGATCCCCTTCGCAGATGGATTTTTGTACCCAGAAGCGTCCCCTGCAGATACCTTCTCCTGAGAATATAATAGGTGGTGACAACTCATGAAATGTGTTCATATCCACATCTTTCAATAAATAAGCTAGCTGCTGGGAAAATATAAACACACATCTTCTACAAGAGTCTGACTTTGTTGTCATTATGCCTTTGAAAAGAGACAATCCCCTCCAAAAGTTTTAAAATGGGTAACTGCATCTTCTCAGGAAAGAAAGGGAAAACTATTTCAGTAATCAAATAGCTTCTCTCTTCCATGTAAAGAACTAGTCGCACCCACCACTGTGCAAGCTTTCTGATCCTGTCCACTGTGCATCTTCACATACTGGAAACAGGCTTTAGGATAAGGAACTTGCTGCAAAATCCAAGTGTCCACACACACACAGGACACCCTTCTCTGTTACATCACGTTGGATTTAAAAACAGGGATGAAGTTATCCAGCATGTTTTATTAAAAGACATGTCTGAAAAGGATTTAACCAGTAGAAAAAAATGTGCTTTTAAAAGTAAAATTGCCTGGCTAACATAGCCAAAGTCTGAAAATGTTGCAACTCTCTGCTCTAGGACTCAAATATTAATGTAAATGCTGCAGACATACAGAGCCCCTGCCTCAGAAAGCTCCTGGAAATGATGGGGACACAGGACCATATTTACACCACTGCTCCACTGTGCATCTTCTCGCGTCCATTTGTCACCAACCACATCTTCCCCTCCCTGCTCCAAAGCAGATTAAGCTTAATATACTTATGTAGTTGTGAAGTGTACTGCCTATTATCCAATTAGATAGCTAACGAGATCTGAGTAACAGCACGTAGGCACAGATAACTGTTGGCTGATATCTGGTACAGATTAAACACGTTCGTTATTTTTCCAGCCCTTCCAGAAAAAGGGTTGGGATTCGTTCAAAGGCTGCTCTGAAGACTGGATGCAGGTAATTGTTTAATTTAGTTTGGAACCCATAAACACATCACGTTTGTTTCCTCTTGTTCTCCTGGGGCCATTATATCGCAACTGTCCCATTACAAAACTCCTGATAAATCTGGCATGGCTTGCACATTTAAACTTTCAGTGCGGACAGGGGCAGATCTCACCACCTTTAAGATCCCTTCTAGCTTCAAAAATCTATGGAACAATAAAGGATCTATGCACCAGCAGGAAAAAAAAAATGTATGCCTGTACAGAAGTGATAAGGATATTCAGGAATGCAATCGTTATTAGCTCTGACACTGTTCCACATGACAATCCCGTAAGATACAGCTAAGCAAACATAAACTAGATGTAATCACCACAAAATGGCTGCTTGACAACATAGTTCTTGGAGCAAAATTATCAAGGGTTTGCTATCTAATTGGGAGGGCACTGGAAAGCGGGTCCTGCCAGGCATAAGAGCTGTACAATATTTTCATTACAAATTTGGATGATAGACTGGAATGTATGGCCATAAACCCAACAGATGATTCAGCTGGGAGGATTTGCAAGCACTGTGGTGTACAGGTTTAGATTTCCAAATGATCTTGACACACTGTTCCAACATCAACAAGAGGAAAATCTTAAGAAAGAGAAGTCACAGGTATAAATGCAAAAATGGGGAGCAACTTCCTATACAGTAAGACTCCAGAAAACGCTCTGCCATTTTAGAGAGTCAAGGTACAATTGTGAGGTTCAAGAATGTCCCACAGATGCATAAGGGCAAACCTCAGCCTGCAGTGACGATACATGGAAAGCACTTAGCTACACCTTGCAAAGTTTTGCCCTTAGCTGCTCACTGCTGTGCAGCCAATACGCTTTTTATAAAAGCGCACTGGAAAGAATCTTGTCGAGAACAATAAAAACCACCAGGTATGAGATTAAGCTGGATCCATTTAAGCCAGACATGTTCCTAAGAACAGACTAGCCCAGGCAAGCAGGCAGGCCACAGCCTGAAGGAAGCCTCCTTCTTCCTACATCCAGCAAGAAAAATTCAGAGTTTAGCTCTTCTGAGTTTAACACTCTGGCTTTAATCTCTGTTTAAAAACAAGCTAATGGCCATCAATGTGGATGGAAAGCACAAGAGTCCATGGGCTTATCAACACAGAAACAGAGACCAGAAACTACTTTTTAGAATCCCGTGTGCTTTTACTTCACACCCCTCTTCTTCCAGCACACTTCCCCCATAGAAAAACCCCACGTAGGTCAGTCTGAATACGACTTTTTCACTATTTTCAGTAACTCCCTCATTAGCAGATCTTTTAAGGAGTGACCATCCTAGAGACATTTAACCTGTCCCCACAAATGGGGGGACAGAGATTGGGTGGGTAGAACACAAGTTGATTAAAATTTGGTTGGATCATTATGCTCAAACGGTAGCAGCCAACAGACTGAAATCTTAACTGGCAGCCCTTTATGAATGGTGTTCCTCAGCGAGCAGCCATTACTGATGCTGACACTGTTCAACATCTTAATTAGTGCCCTGGATGACAGGATGGAGAGCTCCCTCAGGAAGTTCAGAGGCAACACCCTGCTGAGGTGAACAGTCAATACACTGGAGGGCAGGACTGCCCAGCAGGCTGAAAGAACGGGCTGACAGAAACCTCACAAAGCTGAGAAACAGAAGTAAGAATCCCGCACCTGAGACAAAAAATACCCATCGTCAGCACAAACTGGTGACTGACTGGCTAGAGAGAAGCTCTTCAGAAAAGCCCCTGGAGTCCTGGTGGGCAATAAGGTGACCAGGAATCAGCAGTGTGCCCCTGCAGCGACAAAAGCCAGGCACATAGTGGGCTGTATTGGGAAGGACAATAGCCAAGAGCTCTGGGAAATGGCTCTTCTCGGCACCAAGGAGGCTGCATCTGGACCATCGTCTAATTTAGCTGCGCTCCCCAGAAAAAGGCATTGAGAAACTCAGCAGAGTTCAGTGGAGCACCACTGAGGTGGTCTGGTCACTGGAATACATGATGTAAGAGAAGAGAATGAGGGAGCAGGGTTTGTTTAGCTTGAAGAAATGGCAGTTAGTGGGGGATGTAATTTCCATCTTCAACTACCTAACTGGGGGGTTACAGAGAAGATGGAGCCAGACTCTTCTCGGTGAGTATGAACACAAGAACAAGGAACAATGGGCATAACTTGCAGTAAGGGAAATTCTGATCAGACAAGAGGAAAATACTCCTCACCATGAGAGCAGTAAGCACGGCATCAGCCTGTCACACTTGACTGGAAAAGGTCCAAAACACGATAAGAAAAGTTCACAGGAATCCTACCTTTGATTCTGGCCTTGCTTGGAGGAGGCCAGATGAGAGAGCTCCAGATGTCCTATGCACCCTAAATTACTCTTCAGTTCTAAGAAATCATTATGAAGAAACACTGAACAAGGGATTTTGCCCAGTAGCCTACAGCACTCTACACCTGTTCAGTGATAACAAGTACTTTAGACTCAAAAGCTGTCAATAAAAATACCTTCCACATGACTAAAGATCCCTATATCTGCAATTAAGGGAGAAAAAGAGTGCTGAAGAAAATACTAGAGCTTTCACTTCTATTTTGCACAGAACAAGAGAAACTGGAGACTCACGTTATACAAGTTATCATACAAAAACCGTGCAAGAAAACTGTGAAGAATTCAAAGAAGATGCGTACTGATAGTTCAAACAAACAAAATCAAGACTGCTCCTCCCTAGCTGCTCTTCCCACTGCAATAAACATGAATCGATGCCAAGAGGCATTTCAGACCTGTCCAGACCAGCCTTCATTTTGGTGTTAGCTTCTTCAGTTGTCTCGGGACAAAGGCTCCCTGTATGTAGACATACCTTTCATACATATTTCTCAC
The DNA here is from genome assembly GCA_026212715.1 of Elanus axillaris. Lineage (NCBI taxonomy): Eukaryota > Metazoa > Chordata > Aves > Accipitriformes > Accipitridae > Elanus > Elanus axillaris. The sequence continues at coordinate 44,245,766 of JANZLQ010000056.1, forward strand.
TCTCTCCCACTGAAAGGTATAACAGGTGTTAACAGATCTAGAGAAAATGCCTGCAACAATACACATAGACAAGTTGGCATTTTTTTCCCCAAAAATAGAGTGAAGCACTTGGATACAGTTCAAATGAAACTGCCACCTTCCTCTGAGTATCCTGTAAAACAACAAACCCCCTAAAACCTGACAAAACAGATACAACTATGGTGTAAAAGAAGGTCAATGAATGCAAACTACAGTGTTTTGTGTAATGTGGACATCTGTTCACCTGGAAGCAGCAAGACCCAAATTCACTTCACCCAGAAAGACAAGCAGCCCTCACATATCTGTCACACAACAGCCATTTGGAATAATTTTCCTAAAATTGTAATGATCAAACAACAATCACCTTCAAGCAAACCGCTAATTGTTCCTTTAATGCTGGCTGGCTTGTTACCCAGTTTACCCTGGTAAATAATGTTTCTAGTGCTTATCTGCTGCATTTTCTGTCATGTTTTATGTTTGAGTGCTACCTCTCCGCTCAGAATAATCTTCACAGCCGCATTTTAGCAGCTTTAGAAATGCATGAATAACTATCCTTCACAGAAAGGAAGAGATAGTACATAAAAAAATCAGATGCATGGAGCATAACCACTGCAGGGAGGGAGAACAGAATGTCACTTGTGAACTACAGCTGAGAGGTCAGATCAGGAAAGCACAATTACCAAAGCTGCAATCAAGCTAGTCATGGGGAAAGCCTTGGTAAGAGCAGCTGGCAAGGACCTTGACCTTACAATGGACCAGCACCATTCTGGAACAGTCGGTGAAGATCCATAATGCCTCTCTGTGGAAAAGATGGCACTTGAGCAAGAAGAGCATATGCCCTGTTTCTATACTGGGTAAAGAATCATAGAAACATAGAATGGTTTGCATTGGAAGGGACCTTAAAGACCATCTAGTTCCAACCTGCCTGCCATGGGCAGGGACACCTTCCACTAGGCCAGGTTGCTCAAAGCCCCATCCAACCTGGCCTGGAACACTTCCAGGGATGGGGCATTGTTACAGATGCATGCATAACCAAATCCAACAGGTATTAAAACTCAGATTTATTCTTCAGTAAAAGTCAGTTAGAAGTCCAGTAACATTTTACAAAACCACAGACTCAATGGCATAAGGGGAATTAGTATTACGCAGGCAACTTAAGAGTCCTTGAGATTTAAAAGTGATGACTCAAAATGCACACATCACTTACCTACAAGCTGAGGGCTCTCTCCCTCAGGAGTTACCTCAGTCCAGTCATTGCCCTGACCCAAGGGGCAGTCCCTGACTGCAGACCCGCTGCTCCCAGGAGGACTGGCTCAAAATGTCCTCCAGCAGGACCCCCGTTATACCCCTGTCAAATCTGACCTGGGGTCATTAATCCCTATGGGCCAAGACAGTCACCTCAGTGTACCTGGCACGTCTCAACTGGCCAGTTCAAATTTTAACCTGCGGCCTGCAGGGTTTAGGGTTTTTTGGTGTTTTTTTTTTCCTTCCCCTTCTCCCTGCCTGGAGAAGTTTTGCTTCCTGCTGGCAGGATGCAGGGAGGTGGAAGCGTACCGCCACAGGCATCCACAGCTTCTCTGGACAACCTGGTCCAGTGCCTCACCACCCTCAAAGTAAAGAGCTTCCTCACATCTGATCTAAATCTACCCTCTTTCAGTTTAAAGCCATTACCCCTTATCCTATCATTACATGCCCTTATAGAAAGTCCCTCTCCAGCTTTCTTGCAGGCCACCTTGAGGTGCTGGAAGGCTGCTGTAAGATCTCCCCGGAGCCTTCTCTTCTCCAGGCTGAACCACCCCAACTCTTTCAGCCCATCCTTGTAGGAGAGGTGCTACAGCCCCTTGATCATCTTTGTGGCCTCCTCTGGACTTACTCCAACAGGTCCATGTCCTTCTTATGTTGGGGGCCCCAGAGCTGGATGCAGGACTGCAGAGGGGGTCTCACCAGAGTGGAGTAGAGGGGCCGAATCACCTCCCTCGACCCACTGGTCACAAGAGACAAAGCAATAATGAAACCTTCCATGACAGAATACTTCATCTGTGCTGCTGTCAGAAAAAAAAAAAAAAAAAAATGCATCCATCATACCCCAAAGTTTCCATATGAGAGTTATAAAATCGTGTCTGACGGCTCAGTACACGTAGGTGCCAGATGGAGCACTGCGAGCAAGTTTGGGGCCCTGCAGCTCAAGAAGGACATGGCCCAGACATTCCCAAAGTGTACCGCAGAGGACTGAACAGCTCGCTCTGTACAGTAACAAAAGGGCAAGAGGTCAGCAGTCTTCAACTGTAGCACAAGAAATCGGAGTCAGAAACTAGGAAAATCTTGGTAATGGTAAGCACAATGAAGGACTTGAAAGGATCACCCAGGGAGGATGGGGAAAGTCCATCACTGCAAGCTTTTAACAACTGTGTTGAACAAACATCTGCTGGGAAAGTTTAAATAGATCTGACCCGGTCTTGGGGCAGGAGGTCAGATTAGAAAACTTATTAAGGTCCCTTCCGGCCCTGCTGTTCTTTGCTTGTAACAGAAATATGACAACAGAACCTGGCAGCAACAGCCCCAGAGCACACGAGCTTCCCCAGTATTTCCACACTACGTCAGAGAAATGCTGTGAGATCCTGTGCGCAGCAATTGCCCATTCCCATATGGTAACTTCTCCCTCCATTCCTAGAGCAGCAATACAGAGATAACACAAACAATTGGTCTTACAGAACAGGCGCAGGAATGGGAACTCCCCAGCACAGCCTTCCCAACGAGACAGTCCCTCTCACATGCCACAGCATGGGGACAGTAGTGAACAGGAGCCCATCTACACTTTTTCTCCCATTTTGCCTCCTTCACATCTCACCCTCCAGTCAGAGGAGCTCTATCTTTTCTTCTCTTTAGGCCTTTCTTCTGTTCCTCCTTGGAATACTTTCACGCGTAAGATCTTCAGGACTGGATCCCTTTCATGTTTTGGGGAAGCCCTGAGCAAAATGTGTGTGCTTCTACCAACAAAAAAGCTTGCACATCATCTGCTTAGCGTTACAGACTCCCATCTCCCCCCCACCCCAGCCCTGCCTGTCTCTCTGCTGGGCTGGGAGCCTGGCATCAGAAATTCCACCTGCATAAACTCTTCCTGCAGAAACACCTAGTTAGTACTGACCTTCGGTCATCCTCAAGATCTGCAACCTTCAGTGCTTCTTACCGGCTTGCCCTTGGCAGCCAGCTATTGAGAGCAAAGCTAACACTCCACTGTGCCATGCAGGGAGCCTACCACACAGTCCTGGATCCTACCCCAAGGGAATAGGGGGACAAAAAGGGTAATGACCCAGTGCTTAACTCTAAAGCCCATGGTCACATTCAGCCTGTTGTTGTCAAGTTCTCTTCAAAGTCCAAACAGAGGCACCAGATGCTGCTGTATAACTGGAGCAATGGTGTGAGCTCCCCATGTAGTCATTGGGACATTTAATTTAGTCTACTACATTACTGGAAGCACTGTGCTTCTGCAAGCATTAACAGCACATAGCATTCTGAGAGATCAGACCATCCAAGCCCCAAAGTACTAACCTTTATCTCAGGGTTAAAGCTTGACCTATCAACTTCAGCAGTACAAAGGTTTTCAGACTTTTTGCTTCCTTGCGTGTCCCCCAGAACTCGTCCCAGCTCATTCTTGTAAATGCAAAGCCCATCCCCAAGCTCTCAGTCATGTCTGTCTGCAGAAGCACGCAGTGAGCAAGATGGCAGAAGTAGTCCAAGGCAGAAAAACCCACTCATGTGTGCGTGTTTGTGAGTACACCCTGGCACACCTGAGGGCACAGTTTTGCAATCCCAGGAAACTTAAATCTAAGTTTGCACTGTCCTTAAGAAGGACAGTCCTGACTGTCTGTGCAGTGCTGACAGCAGCAGTCATGGGACAGGCCAGGGACTGGATCCAACTGAAAAATAACCCTGTAAAAATAAGTAATAGTCTGCCACCAGGTGTGTGGGCACCCTGATCAAGACCTGTTGCCCACAGTCACACCAGAACACACATAAGAACAGGACCAACCCTTTCACTAGAAGTAGCGCCTTCAATCTGTGTAAGTCACCCGTGAGACTATGCCCTGATGGGGGTGGAGAACAGTTATGCAAGAGAGGAAGCAACCAGTCAGGGACAGGACAGCACAGTGAAAATATCTTAATGCAGTTTCACTGCTGACGCCAGGGTCTTGCAAAACGACGCTCCTTCCAGCTACCCAGACTTTCCGAAAGGGTCTATGATTTTTAGGAGCTCAACCAAAGGATTACCAGACACGCTAATGATGCACATCTTCCTGGCAGAGTCCTCTGGGATCACAACTGTAACTGATTCTGAAAAAGAAAATCCTGTTAGAGGAAGATTGGAGATCAAAGGAGGAGGTTACACCTACATCCAGGAACATGCATGCCCATGGGACAGAAGAATTTTTAATTCTGTTTCAGACTGAACATCTGTCCGTCCAACAGAAACATTAGGTTAGCACACTTGAATGTTACACCTGTACAATCTCGTCAGAAGAAAAACCATTCCTCACCTGCCCTGCAAAAGGAATTAAACTGAACAGAACTCTTAGAAAGGAAAAGAAACTGCTCCTTTCCTATGCAATTCCCAGCTTAGGGACAGGGCAGGACTACCTGCTTGGCTTAGCACAAGGTATTTTCTGGATACCTTAGCTAGAAGGTAGCATGAGTAGGTATTTCACAACAGAAATTATCCAAACTGAACTGCCCTTTTTTTTTTTTTCTCTCCTCAAAGCGTGCAAACATCATCATATCCTGTCCAATATTTCAGTCATTCCAAGCATGCCAGCAACCTACGCTGTTAAATGCCACTCAGCTAAATCTAGAGGACACACTTAAGAAAAATCTGGCATTATGCAGAATAATGACTGATGAAGAAATGAATAAGTAACTATCCATTCTTCAGGAATTATCTACCTCCATTTAGTTCTCTAAGAAACGTACACATTTCTTAGTCTAGGAAACAGCTAGGAAAACAAGTATTTCCTTATTTCTTAAAAGGTAGTTTCTTCCTTTGAACTCAGTAGGTTAAAAAAAATTGATTTTAATGACATTTTCAAGCCATTATATAGGCTTTGCAGACCTTTAAAGACCTATTGGATAAAAGAAATGCAAGTGACCAAAACTGAACATTTCCCACAAGCTGAAATTGCCTTTATTTGTGTCAGATCAGCTCTCTGGGCTCCCCACAGCTGAGAATCTGCCTCGCTTACTGTGACCTCCATTCTGCCACTGATCTGCTCTGTGGCCTCCAGCTTGCTCCCTCCATCCTCCTACTCTCAGAAGCGAGATAAACATGGTCTCAGAGGACGGTGTGGATAACAGCTCCAAAGGAATATGTGACAACCAAAGCCCTGTGTAAATCACTACTCCAGGGCTACAAAATCTGTTTCCCTCAGACCCAGCAAGCTCCCAGCCACCATCATTTTAAGTTATCTGAGAGCACTAACAATAGCAGTCTTGTTTTACCAAGACTTAAAGGATGGCCTGGTAGCAGAGAACTACCCTGAAATAGCTCAGGAATCAAACTCCAACATGAACAGCAGGGAGGGGCTTTTTGACCCCTCTTGCATTACATTCCTGCTGATGAGCTTATCTCACACTACCTTCAGAGCAACCAGGCCTTCCTTGGTGCCAGAAAACTCCCTGCTACATCCATCCTTACAACCTCATGTCCCTGGCCCCAAGATACCACAAAACAAAAACTCCAGTGGCCATTAAAAAAAAAAAAAAAAAAAAAAAAAAAAACCCAACACACACACCAAAATTGCACTTAAAACCAAGGACGTGATTAACATTAACCAAAGCAACATCACTTTTGAAAAATCTACTGCATTTAAGGATCTCCAGATGAAAAGGTCACCAACATATACAGTGCACCTCCCAAAGCAAAGGTCTGTGTCATGCTGCTGTCAGGTTGAGCCTGCAAACAGCTCATTATAAAAACCCCACATGCTGCATTATCCACAGCCAGGGTGGGCAGCGTAGAGCTGCTGGTTGAATCCCCAGCACCTGCAACCTTCCACCAGCCTGCAGTCCAATCCTTACCCCAGGGTCCTTCAAGGGTGCTGGCTCCAGTACTCAAAGCCTTTTCTTCCCATACAACGAATAAAGAACATGCTGTATATTTTGGTGATGTGATGGACGCTCTGGTCAGGTGAAGGTAAAGGACACTGCCATGAATTCCATAAAGAGCATATGCCCTGCACAACTGAAGAGTAACACCGGTGCAACACCAACTGATGATATCCTACTTAAGAAAAGACAGTTGCTTGTGTCAAGTTTAACCTCAAGAGGCTTTTATTACAGGTTGCAGTGGACTCTCAGAAGGTACAGGGAGGAGTTTAACCTCACAGGCTCCCCAAAATACATTCACGACCGTACACAGACACAAACACAGGACCTGAAACTTGAGTTCTTACAAAGCCACTCTCCAGAGCCCAGCCACACATCACATGAAACAGCTGCACCACATCAACACGCTCTTCAGGTGCCACAATGCACATGGTGCTAATGGGAGCTGCAACAAAGTTTTATTTGCCAAGTAGTTCATATTCCTACCCACAGTATTGCTGGAGTTTTTTCTTAAAATAAGAAGAAACCACAGAAACATCAGATTTTTTTAAAAGGCAAGGATTTGTAACCAATTTCCATGGTGACTACTATAAAACTCAAGTGATGTTAGTGTGCATACACCCACGTGCCCTCTACACTGAGCTCGGAACAGCTGGACACATCAAAGCCAACACATGAACAAGAGCTGATGAAAATAGGACATATCATCAAGGTGGCTGAAAATTTTCACGTTCCCTCACCAGGAACACAACAAGGATGATAATATGGTCTGGAAACACCAACATGTTTTGTGATGCCATTTGTTAAACTATTCACTTCTAAGGAGTCCATAATACAAGGGATCAGTTGCATTCGGTTTTTTACAGCATCACAGACCTGCTAGCACACTTGGTGTGCATAAGGATTTGAGCCCCGGCTCCTACCAGCCAGGAGAGAGCACCTTGCTCACCAGCCATGGTGGGTCAGTATCCCTATCCCACATTACTGCTGTGCTACAGGTTAATTTTTGCACCCACACAGAGCAGGACAGATCCTGAAGTCAGATGGTTTAGACACTCTCTTGAGAAGGAAGAGTTCAAATCCATTCTTCACCAACTTCATTTCTAAGAAGTAATCCTTATAGCTCTCCAATTTATTATTTACCACTCTGACACAGCGTTTTAGGTCACCAACAGAGCTAAAAAAATCCGTTATTTAATTTCCTTAGACTTGAATTCATTAACTTCTGGAGAGGACTAATGTTTGTAGCCACTGGGAAAGGGTATTTCTACATTTTTCCATTTTCTGGTCTGTTAATTACGGTTACTGAGAGAAAGAGACAGCAGTTAGATTTGTGAAATACAACAGGCTGTATTTTAATATTTGTCAAGGGCATAGAGAAAATAATTTCTATTTCTTTTTTATATAGCTCAATCATACAAAGTAAGTAAATCCACGTACTACAGAAGTCAGCATCAGCGTTCTTCTTAGACCCTCATTTGGGCCAGCAGGAAATTAGTTGGAGAACCTTGGATTTCATTAGAAGGGATTACTTTTCTGTGGGATTACAGTCACAGAAACCATGAAGCAGTACAACTGGGGTTGAGAGGACAGGCAGCTATACTTTTGTTAGCAGGCAGCAGGAATACACTACGTGCAGGAATACCCCTCCAAGCTTGAGGCAGAAATGGGCAGGAGTCCTGCTAATTTTTGCAGATGGAGGATTGTGAAAAGCCCAAATCGTACTACTTGACTAAAGTGGAGACCAGTAAAAGAGCACCATCACACCTTTTGATCAAAGGGTCCTGTAGGGAGCCCATAAAACACAGGTGTCCTTCTGCTCGTGAGGCACGTTAGCAGTTTAACAAAGCTTTCCAAACTCTACCTCAACCGCTCCATCCCCACCAAGTCAACTGAGATTCCCGCATCCCAGGAAAAGACTGGGTTTCAGAGGCACCACAGTTAACTTGTGACAGCAAGTCAGGGCACATTTTGGTGGGAGAGAAAGCCCCTGGGCTCCCAGGACATGTGTGGTATGTTCGTGGAGTTCTAGCCACACATTCTGCCATTTCTAGAAAGCATAGCACAAAGCAGTACAGCTCAAGAGCAGCTGCTCCGCTGAGCCGAAGGATTGAGAAGGATAAATGACCACACTGCCAAACATCAGCCGGTATTTTCAGGACTTAAAAGACCCAGACCTCTACACCTATTTCCACGTATAGTTTGGCCAAAGTAGCAGCTAGATGCTCCTCTAAACCCAAAGATGCCCAGGTAAACATTTGAGCAGCTATGTGACTATTCAGATCCAGGCACTGAGTCAGACCCAAGACCATCATTTTTTTGCCAGCTCGGTAGTCATCCAAATCTGTTTCCCAGTCCAGCTACCCACTCCACAATGAGGGTACAAGGGAAAGGCAGTACTGTCTTTTTAGAGGCAAATCCAGCTGAAAGCACGGACCCCGCGACTCACTGAAAAACACCGTACATCTGTTCCACAGCAGTGCCGTAAAAGATTAGTAAGTGCTGGGCTAGCAATCTGGAAAGGAAAAAGGACCTAGAAGAGCAAAGTGTTATCATCACGTCAATAAAACATTTGTAAGAGACTGAAAACAGACAGCATTCTTGCACAACACACAGAAATGGTCGTAGGCTGATTTCTCCTCCTCCACTAAACCCGTCTGGTAACTCTGGGAGCAGGACTGTGTCGTACAGGCTAAGGGAAAAGTGGATCAACAGGGTGAGCTAAGGACAGAGCTCTGGGCTCGAGTCTATTTGTGCAGGATCACAGAGTGGACGTGCATTAGCCGATACATATGGTTTCACTTTACATAAAGCTTGTGTTTACATCTAATATATCAGGGCAATTACAGCTGGTCCCAGCACTGGATTTGAGACAGCGTGCCTATACAGCATGCAAAGGATTTTTAGGGGTGATCAGAGAGCAAGGATCCAGCGGAGCAGCTGTATTTCTGGGGCTGATGATGTAAATTGCTAAAAAGCTTTGTTTTGAGGTCGGGTTTGGTAACTGACAATTGGCTTTGTGCATTTCGCTACTGTGCGTCCCAGACTAATCCCTCATCCACCGCAGCGATTTAAAAGACGGCGCAATTCTGCAGAAGTCAATGGATTTGACTGAAAACACGAGATGGGTATGAACTGCCAAGCCCCCAGTATTGTAACAGCTTTGTATAAACAAGAAACACCAAAACGCAAATGAACTGCAAGCCTTCACAGCTCGTAATTTACATCCCGCCTCACGCATCAGATTATGGTGACTTTCCTACTTAACCTTTACTCTTCATGTCATCGCCTGAAACGCCGAGGCAGAGAAAGCGGAGACGCACGCAGACGCACATCGCGTGCGGGCGATCCGCTGACATAAACACATGGAGGAAATAAAGAAAAGGAGAAATAATAATAAAAAAAAAAACCCAAACAACAACCAGACACCCCAAAACCCCAACGCAACCGCAGACACCAGCGGGTGCCCTGTCCTCGGTGGTCCTTTCCCCCACCGCTCCCCAGGAACACGGGGAAGGATAAAAGCAGCTCCCACAGCCTCCCGCTCCCCACCTGGGCTCGGCGGGGCACCCACCCGGGTTCCTCGGGGCTGAGGAACGGCGGGGTTGCACCTTTATGAGGTGATTTTGTGAAGTTGGCCGTGTGGGATGGGGCGCCGGGGCAGGCCTCTCAAGGCAAAG
>JANZLQ010000056.1:44256121-44293910 GCA_026212715.1 Elanus axillaris
CTCCTCCTCCTCCTCCTCCTCCTCCTTCTTCTTCTTCTTCTTCTTCTTCTTCCCCACCGGCCCGCCGCGGCCTGTGGGGCGGCCGGGTGCCTTCCTTCCCCCGCGGGCAGCCTGCCCGGAGTAGAGGAAAACCTCAAACTCAACCCACCGAAAGAGCAAAAAAAAAAAAAACAACCCAAAACCGGGTTAATAAATCCTCCTCGCCTCCTTTGGGACACGGCACTGAGGATCCCAGCAGTGCCCCTCAGACATAACCACCTTGGCTGGTAATATACTCTTAAATACCTCTGGGCACAGCGCCTGTGCCATGCAGACCTGTCCCGAAGGCAGGGAAAAGCAAAAAAATATCCCATTACGGTGAGACAAGCTGGGAAACGGCATCCAGAGCTCTAAAGCAGAGGGGACAGGGCTGTCCCGCTTCTGAATTTGATGCCTTTCATGCAGCTGCAGGGTAGCAGCCTCGTCTCCAAGCAGCAGCCCCATAAACAGCACGTTTTATTAAATGAAGGTCTCTATCCAAAAAAAAAGTTTGCAACCCGGAGCGAGCAATGTGTGACGCACGGGATGAGGATCCACCAGTAGAGCTGAAACACTCGGTCGTCCCCCAGCCTGCCCAGTAGACAGACGCTGGATGAAACTGCTTTTGGATGTATGGAGAAAAAAGTCTGGAGAAAAGGCTGCGCCTTGGATGAAAATGGCCATGTCTGCAAATTGCCTTCAAGCGTTTTCAGGTTTTATAAAACACGTTCAGCTGCCTGCCGGAGGTTTGCACCTGCACGACTGGGGTGAGGTTGCTTAGCCTGCCGAAACATCTGGAGAAAACAGCAAGAATAATACGGGGTTTGGGTTTCCCAGCTTCAACCAGCTATTGAATAACAACTCTGCAAACTTTTCCATTTCGTATATACAGTGTCTGCAGGCCATTTACTTTCAGACCTTGCGCTCTCCTGACTGCCTGTTCCTTACTGCCGCTGTCACCGCTGGAATCCATACCTGCAAAGCACCTTGAAGTACCCAGATGCTGAGGCCACGGTAATATTTGTCAATCAGTGCAGGACAACGGGCATCTCATGGCCACATGCTGTGTTTGAAATGCGGTTTCTGAGCCCACAAGTCATAAGGATGGCTGTCCCCATCCAGCACTCCGCAGGAACCAGCCAGCGCTGCTGGGCCAGGCTGGGCACCGTGGGGTGCTAACGGAGAAGAGGCAGCAGCTCTGGCTTTTCACACATGCCATGGAGCTTCAGCATAGGGTCTCCACCGAGCCTACAGATGGAAGCAGAGCCTTGCAAATTAAAGGACTTCAGGGAAACGAGCCATATCCCTGTGTTAACCAGCTATATCTGGAAAGAGGAATTGGCAACGAGGTTGGTTATGTTGGCTGGGAAGAGCAGCCTTTCCCACCAGACTGGACAGGGTCCGAGATGATGAGGAAATAGGATCAGTTTGATGGTCCAACATGGAGCTACCTATCTGGAGGGGACAGAGGGGAAGCCAGGAGTTCCTGCCTGTAGTCCTCAGCATCGCACAGAGCAATACCTGGCCCCAGGGCTGCCTCTACTCGAGGCCGCATCTGTCCGTAGCCAAAGAGGAGCCACGGGGAAGAACAGGCTGGTGCTCCCTGTTCCCACAGAGAAGCTGACCCATGAGAGATGCTAGTCATCCAGCAGCTGGGAAAGCTGGTGAGCCAATTCCTACTGAATGGCACTTCTATTTCCTCCATAGCAAATAAACAACCATTCTGCAGGACTGCACTAGCTCTCAGCTCTCTTGGCTGCAATTTGAAGGATTTGAACTAAATCTAGAAAGCTCTGAGTAGCTGGGGTCCCCTGGGCTCTACCCTCTTTCTCCAGTTTAAATTTGGCAACAAAGCCCAGCCAGCTCAAAAGCCCTAGGCATGCTTGCAAGACATTTTGAGGGTACATAGAAATTCAATTACCTGTGGGAAAATAAAGCTAAAATGCATTGCAAGCACATGTTTAATACAGTGTTTGATGCATTAAGGAGGAGGAATTGACAGGTATGGCTGACACTGGTGCCATACTTGGACAGTAGTTCCAAAGAAATTTGATTAAATCCTAAAATAAGCACTTTTTGTGCCTCTGACATTTGTTTTCTTAGCTTGTGGTCTGTGAACAGCTGGTCTTCAAGGTAAATAGAGCATCTTTCCTGGGAAGAACCCATGAACCACAGGTTTATGAATGAAATGCAAAGTGAATGATAAAAGTCCAGAGAGTGTAACCCACAAGCTAGGAAGAAAGACCTCCTTGTGCAACACGCCTGAGAAGACTGCCAAGAGCTGCAAACCAGAGACATAATCAGCATGAAGAAAGAAAATGGTAGCATTGCCTGGAAGGTCTCTTTCTGGGAGGATTGTTGGGGTTTTTTTGCCTACAGCAAGATCTCCCAGGGAAGGGCAGAAATAGCTCAGGTCTCATGTCCTTCGCCACACACACGTTCAAATGGGGAAGGGAGGCTAGCAAACTAATCTGGAGATCTCATGGTGGGCACAAGGAGAGTAGAAGGGTACCTGGACACCATATTAAGCTGTACTTCTGGCTTTGGGGGTGTTTGAAGTCTTGTCAAGGGGATCTATTGGATGAATTGATCCTTCTTTTTTTTTTTTTTTTTTCCTTCCAAGCAAAATAATGATTTAAAGCCATTAAGCAATTGTCCTTTATTGACCAACATAATGTCCCATTCCTAGAACTGTCAGATGAGATGAGGATCAAGCCTGGCATGAAGCTTTTTTTAGAAAAATAAAGATCCAGCTGCCTGGAAAAGAGAGCAGGAGTGGAAATGAAAAGTAGGCAGCATTCAGTACTCCTCCATGCTCCAAAACACCACATTCCTGACAGTCAGCATAAAAAGGCTTTGCCTCTTACCGTTCTCACGCAGTGTTTTTCATCCCCAGATTCAAAAATATTGGTAAAAGTGCCATTATCCACTTGAAGTCAGCAATCTTTCAATGCAAAGCCATCTGATACAAGCCACAGGGCGTGCTATGCTTTACAGATTGCCCACTCTTGCTAAGATTCGGAGTTGGCATTAAGACCATGTCTGTAGCCAAAAGACCTCATTGCATGTCAGAAGTTTGGCACGCGCTTAAATCTTTGGGGGATCCACTTGCACACTGACATCTAGCAGGACCCTTTTCAAGTTAAAATATAACTCAAAAGCAAACACAAAATATGTAGGTTAGAACAGGTGTTTTCCAATTTTCTAACCCAGGAATTGTTATCATTAGGACACCTGGGCACTGATTTTGGCTCCCGCTCTGGGCTCAGCAACGTGCAATGGCAGAGCTGCTTGTATTCCCCCATGCAGTACACTAAGTACCATTTGGAAAAACCTGTGTTAAATAATTACATTACAACAACTCCAGACAGCCCAGCTGACTTTTCCATCCTCTACACTGTTTGTTTACTAGGGAGAGACTAATCCGTTTTACCTGCAAAGTAGACAAAGCAAACTTACTGTGAGGGCTCAGATGTAATGCTTCATTATCTTTCCATCCGTACGTAATATGGAATTTCCATGATTCATTCACCCACTTCAGGAACACTTGAATAGCGAAACAAAAACACACATTCCCAGGAGAAAAAGCAAAACCACGTCCGGTGCAGGGGAGAGAAACATTCTAACATAAATACAAAATCTCACTAGAAGTTTTATCTGAAGCAAGACTACTGATCATAAACACAACGGGGAAGGGCAAAGATCAAACACTATCGCTTCTTGTGAATGTTTTTCCCCTTTTCCTCACAATCCCCTGACAATAAGTCAATAAAAGGTTTTACCAAGACTACAAAGGGAATCTGAAAGCCCAGCAGCCTCCCTTTGAAAGTATATTCAGGCTACAGGCAGTTTCAAAAGTCACTTCAGAGAGTCTGCCCTTTGCTAAAAAGCCTTGTCACCTTCCAGCCGTTCCAGCATAGCTGCAGTAATTCACAGGAATGAGTAATAATGACATTTGCTATTCAGTCATCATTTGACAAGCTGCCTATCATAAATATTTCCCTGTGATGATAATCTAGACACAGGACAACCATCCATCTCACCTTTATGGTTAGAAACAAAACAAGCCCATGTGAGAAGGAGAACTCGTGAAATTCCCCTCACAGGTTTTTTCTTCCTTATTCCCTGCTAGGAAGGTGATTTCCAGAATGATACAGCTGAAACAATAACTTCTTCTAATAACCTGAGAGCGACAGGCTTTAACACTTCCCTACATGGATTCCTGGAAGGATATAGCTGCTGAGAAAAGTATCCAATCTCAACAACAGAAAAAAAAATCTCTGTGTGGAAGATCCATTGCAATCCTTGATAAATTGTTGTAGCAAGCATGTACCCTGAATGCTTGAAATGTCACTAGTTCTAGCTTGTATCCATCAAGCTTCAAGTCTGAAATACTTATTCTTACTGCAACCTTCTCTCTGCTAAATTTAAAAATCCTTCATGATTCCATTTCTGCGAGTTCTCATAGCTAAAGTACCCCTTTGGTTTCGTTTGGATTAGGAAAATTGGGAATACTTTCCCTGGAGCACAGGCAGAAAACAGGTTAAAAGATGGGACTGTCTCATACAGACACACGCAGCCTCGCACAAACACACATCTGCGTGCTGGCCGGGGGCTGTGCTGTCCTACAGCCAGGATATCTCCCACTGCCTCGTTGTACACAACATCTGGTTCATCCAGGAAGGAGCTTGGACAACTGCTATGCCTTACATGGACTATGGAAGTGCTGCAAGACTCTCTGGGATATACGGCGGCAACAACCTGAGTCGGTACAGACAAGGCCATTGTCTGTCCGTGCTGGAGAGAGAAAGTGCATGGGAGACAAATTCTTCCTGGACCTTCAGTCCCCACCGTCATAGATGTATAGATCCTGGCTTCAGTATTTCATGCTTTTATGACACGCTCTTTTCCTTTGCACCTCGCTACATCTCTCAAAAATCCTGGAGAAAGTCATCTTCAGGAGTCAACAGGAAGGACAGCAGTACCCCAGCCACACCACAAAGCAAATGCCTTTGAAAAAAAAAAAAAAAAGAGGAAAAAAAATGGGGCTGGCAAAGAACAGCTGAACAGCTGTCCCAGGTGAGAACAAAGATCTGTCCAGACCAGTGTGCTGCCTCCACAAGTGGAAGGACAAGACTCACCCCTATTAGCTCCCGGTTATTTTCTGCTCAGGGACTTCGTGAGATAGGCATGGTTTCTCTGTATTTAGTAACCTTCTTTGGATTTTGTTTTCATGAGCTTGTTTGCTCTCCCCAAGTAAATATTGACAACCCCAACACCCTGCAGCAAGGAGTTCCACCAAGGAACCATTTCGATGACACATCCTTTGATTTGCTTGGAGCTTGTTATCTTCATTTGATGCCCCCACATTCTTATATTGGAAGAGACAGTGAACAGCTGACCTCTCTGCAAGTCTCTCACTATTTTGTACACCACTAGCATGTCTTTCTTAAGTTATGCCCAGGAAAGTCCTAGCTCACCTAGTGTGCCTCCTTATGAAAGCAGTTAGGACCTTTACTCTGCTTTGCGGCCAGTTCACCATAGGTTGCATGAAACCACAATCACTTAAACTATTCTGAACACACAGAATCCAGGAAATGAAAATTTGGCAGGTACAAAGGAACAGGGTTGAATGTGGAAATCTGGGAGAGGCTTTGCCAACGACAGCAGCGCAGCTCCTGCCTTATCTCACAGCAGGTAACAGAGGAAAGCGCAAGCAATGGCAACTGCAGTAAGAACTAGTCCTACAGGTCTCGTTTTCTATCTCTGGCACTGGCCAGGTGACAGCAGTACTTCCAGCCAATATACCTCTCTTCCAGCCAATATCTCGCCAGTTCAGATGTTCCCCCTTAAGGGCCAAGGGCTGATACCTGCAAGGGCCAGTGAATGATCCTGAGCATCCTCCTGTCCCCAGCACTGTTTCCATCCCGGTCTCAGCAGCCCCTGCCTCCCCTCCCCTGGCTGTGCTCCGGGCACTGCGATGCCCACAGATGCCTGCTCGCAGACTGCAGCCGTTCTCGCTGACCAAAACAGCCCTGTTGTTTCACTGTGCCCCGCTGTCTGTCCGTGCCTGTCTCAGCTCCTGACGATGCCGAGTTCACAAGCTGTCCAGTACAGAGGCTGCCTTTGTCTTCTGCACGTGTACGCTGCCAAGTGCTATGAGCCATCCTGGTACTGTGTTTCCTAAAAATAGCTTGCCCCACAGATAACCTGTAGTCTTTAAAATTCTCAGGTCTTGAAGATAAGCCCTCATATAACCTGCACAATATGAGAAGCAAAGGCACTCCTGGGGAGAAAAGCTCTGAAGAAATAGGCTAAGAAGTATAATAGAGAACACAGCCTCCGTACACACACAAGCCACAGAGGCAACTAGTGCCAAGGGGCCCGGGGAGCAAGTATTATGTATAACCTGCACACAGACATAGTACAACAACTGCTGAGCCACAGGGGTTTTTTTACAGACAGCCTCCAAGTTCTGTGCATGAAGATACAGCACTGCTAACAAAAGTAATCCAAAAGAATAATGATCCATCTAAATAATCTGGAAAAGCACTCAAATTTAGCTCCTTCTTTACGTAAGGGTACGTATTTTGGATACAAAATACATCCAGGTAGCATTTTACCCTTCCACAGCTTGCAACATATCCATTTACTCTTTCACATTTTATTTTAATGACAGAGGAGTCAAGCAAGCTCGATTGACAGGCTGGTTCCCAGGGAAACATGAGCAACTTATTTCTCTTAAATAGCAGGCACAAATGTTTCCTGTGTTAAACCATGCAGCCTGCTGTGACATTCAGATCTCAAGGATATAATCCCAAAAGGACAGAATGTGTTTGCCTGGCTCTGAGGTGGGGAAGGAGAAAGGTAGCAGCACACTTCAGCTGGTGACAGGCACTAGCAGAGATCTGGCACCCAAATCACTTTTGTGGACACAGGTCCCTTGTCCTAATCCCCAAAGGAAGGGCAAAACAAGACTTTAACAAGAACTAAGAAAATTACCCAGCGTTGCTGGAAGAGAAGCGGAAGAAGGGAACTGGTAATAGCAAGCCATCAAAATCTCAGTCAAAATGCTAGACCGGCTGCCCGGTGTTTCTGGGACACATTAGGAGCATAAAAACGGCCGCACGGCTCTGGCCCAGGGTCTATCCAGCCTGGGAAGCTGCTTTGGTGGATACAGATAAAGGTGGAAAGGGACTTGGAAAAGAAAATGGAAGACAAAGCTGAGCATCCTCATAAGGTGCTCTCTGGTAGCATTCAGGGCATCTCAAAACCTGAGACTAGCTATGTAGAGACGTGTGGAGAACACATTCCTGCTGCATGTGATGAAGGATGCTGATCCCAACTGCTATCACATGCCACGAGGTGCAGTGGCTTTGGTGGCTAAGCTCATTTGGCTTCCTGCTGTTTTGAGTTAACAAGATGAAAAAAATAGATAAAACCAGTGCCATGAGCAGGCACTCAAGGATGGATCAAACACATACGATACTTCTCCCCAAAACTCTCCTCGCCTCCTTTATATTCAGCTCAAGGGATGTCTTGAGCGTGATGGGATTTGTCTGCTTAGTAAATCCCAGCAGATCTCTCTTCCATTTGCCCATTTACCTCTTGAATCCTCTTGTATCCACAATATCCTTCAGCAAGAAGTTTACATCTCAGCTACCCATTGCATGAGGACCCACCTCCATGGGTTTGCTTGCAGCCTATATCCCACTAACTTCATTTGTTGGCTACTAGTTCTTGTAGTGTCCGAGGTGCTGGACAGCTGTTCCCACGCCACCCTGTCCCTGGCACACAGGGTTTTCCAGACCTCCTTCGTGTGCTCCTTCAGTATCTAGGTCCACATTCTGCTTTCACTTATCTCCTCTAGCCAATATTCAAGTGGTTTTTAAGTGAGCAGGTGATAATTTGGCCTCGGGACAACATTTTCCCCTGCCTCACACAATTTACTTTTTTGTTAAAAAGAAAAAAAAAAGGTTAAAACTTTTTTTTTTTCCCCTTAGTTGCTTTAGAATTCAGAAGAAAGGAAAAAGGAAAATGAAACACAATTTTTGCGTGCCAAAGTTTCCAGGTGCTCAATGTCCTGTTACTGGGACGCTGAACAAACAGCCTGCAAACACGATCCTCTGCCTTTGTTCTGCCAGATGGAAACCTCAGGTCACTCTGCACCCAGACACCACCACAGACCAGATCCTCAGAAGGAGGCAATATTCGATGGAGCAAAATGCTCCTTTCATCAGACAAAGGATATCGAAAAGGGACCTGGGGTTTTTCACTGAAATGGTGGGGGTTTGTTCACCCAGGAATATTTTCTGTGGAAAGGTCTCTGTCCATGCAAGTGACTCAGCTCAACAAACAGCACTGGTGATTCATTACAGTGGCTGGTGACCTGTGTGGTGCTGAGCCTCTTCCTCACCAGGGAACAGTCTTAAATAAATGTCATTTATTAAATGACATCAGCAGTGTGATTCACTCAGTAGGACCATGGACTGCAAGTCTACCACTCGGGTGCTCGCTCCAGATTTCCCTTCCCAAATCAGCTTTTTCTCTCCAGTTTCCTTCAGCTGTTGGCTCCCATGCAAGGACTGGCTCTTGCTGCACATCGAAATGGTGCCCAGCACGGTGGAAACTCTAAGCTGGGCTGTAATGCAAACACCGAAGTGACTGCACAGTGAATTCACTCAAACGACAGTATTCAAACCACTTCCCTGAACTTTCCATGAATACACATGAAAAAAAAAAAAAAAAAGGTTACTGAAAGGAAATGAAATGGTCCAACCATCAAAGGTGAAAGATGATCCTTCATGGAATTACTTGCTCACAGATACACATCTTGGGTCATATGTCCCAGTGTGGCTCCAACTAGAAACTTCTTATCAGGTCATTAAAACAAATCAAAATAGGAGATGAGGCAGGTTTCTAATGAAGTCTAAGAACAGTGAGAGCACATTAAAAAAGCCATCCCTCTTCTCTACATTCATGCCAAATATCCAAATACCCAACAGCTCTCCAAGTCCTGATGTTTCAGGTTTGTCTGAATCTTGCACGTAATTTCTACACAGAGAGATAAAAGTTGTCTCAAATGAAATAGCTGTGGACCTAGACAACTTAAACATAAATCTTCAAAAATAAGAATGCCTGTTCGATGAAACAAGCACATTAAACCCAGTTGTCTTCCTAAATGCAAAGGGTCTTTTCGACCTCTTGCAATTGCTGCTGTACTTCAAGTCTGCTGTAATATTCCTGCTACCAAGGCATTGTACAAACCACAGAACAGACTCAACATGGAAAGGCACTTAATTCATGTACAGTTTTTTCCTATTCCTGTCCAGATAATGAAATCAATCTCATTAGAGTCCATCTCACAACTGAAGCCCAAGCTATGAACCAGAAGACCACAGCCCACTACAATCTTATCCAAACACTGTCAGGTTTTCTTATCTCCCAGCATCCATTTTCCCCCTCTGCCACTCAGTCATATCAGTGTTTATGCAGCTGCACAAGGCAGCATGATATACAGAAGAAAAATGCTATATAAATACAAAAATAGGCATAGCTTTAAACTTTTTTCCAGCTTGAAGACCCCTAAAAGCCAGTGGAGGATCAGCTCCCTCTTGTGCATAGTTCAGCCTACAGACCTCGGTCCTACTTGTTGTAGTTATCTTCTGCTGAAACTCGCTGGTTGTGTAGCTGGATCAAAGCAGGTCCCTTTAAATGCTTTGTTGTGCTTGCACAAGTGGAAAACATCTCCTATAAAAAAAAAATCCCCTCTGTTTGCCAAGCCGTGTGTAGAGATTATGAATCACTAAATGGCAGTCACGTGTCAGCAAAAGTAGCAGGAAGTGTCTTGTGTTTGACCTTTATTTATAGTAGCACTTTGCAGCATATAGTTAGGATGATCTAATTATCCTTGCTTACCAAGAAACATCGGATCAATTGCCTGCATAGAGTGTTTTTTCCATTAAAAAAAAAAAAGAGTTTCTGGCTAACAGTTATTGGTCTGGAGGAACTCTGAGAAAGCCCTTTCAGTCTGTTGCCTTTGTGTTTTTGGAAGGCAGAGGACTTATCTGGAGGTGTTCCTCTGGGATCCTGATGGAATGGGGGACCTGAAATCAAGACCACTTGACAAGCCTGTTGACCGATCTTTTGGCACACCTCTCTTGTTCAATATACGCCCTTGTTTCACGGAATTGAGCTGCAAGCGCAGGAGGCAATAAAGCAGTGAACCCTCTCCTTGCTGTACACAGGTAATTCGATACATACGCTTATTTTTTAGTAAATCCCACACATCAGGGAGCGTTATTGAGTCAACACAAAGTATCTCCTGGCTGCTATCCAGTGGGGAGCCTGGAGATGTGTTTGAATTATACAAGGGTGTATGTGGCATGCCTAGTTCTTCCTCATATGCGGAGAAGCATTTTGGTACCTTTTCAGATTAGGGGCCAAGTCTAGCAGATGTCATGAGTTACATTAACAGCTTCCTGCATTAGAAGGGTGTTCTTTATTTCCCCTCGTCCTCTTTGCCCCTGGACAGTGGGATAGCATTCTGCCAGATTAGGGAGTTAAATCTGCTCCCAGAAGGGTCTGCTGCACTGGAAGGAGGAGATCTGCGTGGTGATGGGTAAAGGTGGAGGTGAGAAACAAGGCTGAGATGATCTCCCAGAAAGGTCAACGCAGCCTAAGCAATGACCATTTTTTATAGCGTGGGCATCTGAGAGCCACACAGTGGATCACGCAATGGAGTAGGTGAGACGTGCATGTTGGGACATATTTAGGAGCATCCCAGCACATCCAGACATGTGACAGAAAAGGGATCTGTTGCCCAGAAGGGATCCCATGAGCATAGATCCCTGCTAATAATGGGGCCACAGCATCACTGCCTTCCTTCCACTTTGGGTCTAGTGATCAAGGCAATGTCCTCTGTCTGGCATATGGGAAGAGAGCAGGAGAGCAACTAGGATGCTGTTCCCAGAGGAAGGGAGGGTGAG
Organism: Elanus axillaris; assembly: GCA_026212715.1. Taxonomy (NCBI): domain Eukaryota; kingdom Metazoa; phylum Chordata; class Aves; order Accipitriformes; family Accipitridae; genus Elanus; species Elanus axillaris. Next base: position 44,267,128 of record JANZLQ010000056.1, read on the forward strand.
GTGGGGTCCTGAAGCATAAAGGTTAGTCCCTTGGGCTTCCCAGACCCCTACCTTGATGAGGAAGGCCAGTGATCACTCTCTTACCTCTAGCCTGAGCCAACACAGAGCCAAAACTGAGACAAGGCTTTGTCCTGTATGACCAAATGAGCCCTGCAGCTAGGTCTCCACGGGTCCCAGCTAGCAGCACTTAGAAGAATCCAAAACCATGTCAACCAGCCCTTGTAAGGTCTGCCAGCCACGGCAATACAACGCACTACCTTTCTGCAGACCTGTCCCTGAGGATCTAGCAAGGAGATTGCAGAGGATGGTCTAATCATGCTATCAATCACCATGTGCTGGCTTCCCTGTGCCCACCACGCTCTACACCTGGAAGTTCAAACCTGCCAGGAGAAGGGAGCGCCAGTCTCTGCTGCTTCATGGTCTTTCTCTGCCCTCCACTGAGAACCTCTCCATTAGCCCCAAGACAGAGATAAACCAGCATCCCTCACCCGTTCAGAGCCTAGGGTCCATCCTGTGGTGACCACTGCTGCAACCCAACTAACCAGCTCAGTGACACCATGCTGGGCAACCCTGCTTCTCCTTCAATCTTTTTTAATTAAAGCTCTTCTAATCAGATGGAGGTCTCTATTCTGCTTTGGACATGGGTCAGGGATGCAAGAGCACGCTCTTGTCTTTCTTCCATCATTGGGTCTCCGGGTCCAGTCAAACCAACTCAGCAAGAAACTGAATGCTTGTTGGTCAAATGCCACTGACACCTAGGTTAGTTGGTGGACACTCCCAGAGGTGGTGTGTCTCAACAGGATCAGGCCTTTAATCATACTGTCCTTCATGGATTCCCCTTGTCCCCCTCAAATTCCTTTGTAGCTCCTTCCTACCCTTTTCCTCACCCTACTTTGTCTGGTTTAAGGTTGTGCTGATCGCCATATTTCGTTCTCCAGGACAAGGCTGGGCCACTGTAGAGATCCAGTCACTGCCCCACATGCTCAGGTCTTCTCTGGAAGTCCTTTCCCTGTGTCCACAGCAGTGCACCGGAGGGAGTCACCCGGATGGCAGGCATACTCACATCTGTCTCTGAACAGCCCCAGCATCATCTGGATCTCACCCAGTTCATCCAAGGGCTCCAGCTCTGACTCCGTGTCAGGTCTGCACCACAGCCACATTCTTGGAAAGGGTGCATGCACCCTGACGTTGGGTTGCTGCAGCAACCACGTTGACATCATCACCTTTCCCCACATCCACCGCTGTCATGCGAGAGGTTGTGAAACCGTCTTTGGCAGTGTCAGGCAGCTGCATATTTTGATGTTAGGGAGGGGATGGCTATTAAAACCAGGAGCACAAGGAGCAGATGTGTCGTGTCTCCAGAAGAGCGGGGTCAGAGGGCAGTGCAATCATCCCAGCACAGCATGGAACTGCTCTATCATCGCTGCACTTTTCTTGGTTGCATCAGAGTTCATTCTTCATTAATCTGGGTGATTTCACTGTAATACCCTTGATATGGCATACAATCACCATAGAAGTGATGATATACGGTGGTATATAACAATTAACATGGAGCCGCAAAGCAAAGCATGCAAATGAAAGCCCATAGTCCCACAAGGCCGGAGTTTGCTGCCTCCAGCAGCAAAAAGGAGCAGGTGCAGAGCTTGGCAGCAGCAGGATATTCTCCAAAGAAATGCCTGGCTGTCTGCACAGGGGCTTGCTACTCCGTTACATAATCCTTCTTTCCTGCAGGACCCAAGGGATGCATCTGGGAGCAGAGTCACCATTCAGCCCACATACACCAGCAGAGTGGAGCCATTGTATGGACTCTGTCCTCAAATGACTTTGGCATCCTTGTTCCTAGGACAAGGAACATTGCCAACTCAACACCTTATCATCAGGAGTGTCCTGAGCTTCGGCATCCTTCCTAAAGCCCATCCTTGCAGCTGCTCAATCAGAGGAGAAACCCAGGTTTTATGATGTCACATACACCTCAGAATCCTTTAAATCTCCTAGCCTCCAGTTTGGTGCTTTATGTGAAAGAGGCAGATAAGCCTAAAACTTCAGTTAAATGCCACGCTTGTGGGGAAGAGCAGGAGGAAGGACCGACTTACGACTTTCAAATGTGTGAACTGATTACTCCTGGAGCCCCTCTGCAATTTCTCGAGGAGCATGTGAATTTTCAAGCAGGAATGTTTGTTGTTTACACAGCACGGTCTTCTGGCTAGCTAAGCCAGGAGTGCTTCATTAACATGAACTATTAACATCTCCTCCTTTTGTAAAGCTGCAGAACCTCAGAGGGCTTTGGAGGCCAACACAGGATCTGGAGGGCAGCTTCCTGGGAAGTTATCACCAGGTCTCTTCTTTGCTCTGCTGAGGAACATCTAGAGGGGAAACAGAAGGGACCCAGACTGACTCATAGTCAGGGAGAGCTACTACAGACCCCACACAGGAGGCAGAAGAGAGACAACCCTGCAGCCTCCTTCTTCCAACCATGGATAAGGACCATGGACCTTCTCTAGCCCCCTCGGACTCGCCCTGCAGGGACAGAAGGAGAAGAGGAGCAAGAACAAGTAGTTCGATATGCAACAGAGCTGATAATGCCCAATGGCTCCACATGGATTTGTGCCTTGTGATCTGACTCTGGTACAAGCTGACTGCAAACTTGTAAAAGCTTTATATCTATGACTCTTCTGCCATGAAATCTGGTGGAGGTTGGTCAAACGCTTCAAGAGAAGTTGAAGTAGAGAAGGTCACAGGTGAAGACAGTCCTTTCTTCCATATGTATGTAAAGTGTGCTCACAGAAGTTGTGTTTCTTTTGGAGACCAAGACAAAGATATCTCCATGGCAGACATCCATGGAAACAAGCTCAGTAGAGATGGGGAAGCCAGGAGCAGGGACAGAAAGCCAGAGCCTTTAGCCAGGAGTGACAGGTTAGTCAGGTCTAGGATGAGGTTACACCCAAGAGATGGGATGGACAGCATGACACAGTCATGTTTCTCAGCACCACCCCACTCCCAGGCATGCTTCACACCACACAGACCCAGTCAGGCTGCTTGGGAATTTTCCAAACACGTTTCCCATCAGAACGTGCAGATTCATGGAACGCTGAACATTTCACAGAAAACACATTGTGTTTTGTGAACCTCTGATGGAGCACAGGCAGGAAGATGTTTCCACTGGACAAGACAAATTTCCTTTGGGAACCTGACAGCCAGTTCATGTGATGGTATGAGGAACTCTGTACGAACCAACCTGTCCTTACTTCCAGGGAGCCAGGCTTGTGGATTTGCAATCAGGATCCCAGGTCGATGACTTGATGAGCTCAAGACTTCTACAGAAGTCTCTTTTATAGATCCTAGTCAAATATTGGGATAAGCTTGGCAGTTCATGGCTCTGGGGCAGCTCACTACAGGTGCAATCCCAACTCACATTATCTCCAGGCTGTCGGACAGTCCTTTGGGGAGCTTCACTGCCCCCTCAGTCAGGCAGCCCGAATGACCTAAGTAGACCTAAATCTATTTGGATTGCTTGAGGTCATTGCTCCTTCTTTTACCCCTAGAAATCCCTAAAGCCACAACAGTTCTTGTCAGCTTGAAATAGCAGCTTTAAAACTGGCAAGAATCACACCAGCTCCAGCCCTCAGCACTGGGTCCCGGGGATCATGTTTAAGTCTGGAAGCACTCAAGTTTGGCATGGCCTCAGACAAAAATGTTATGAGATTTCCATGTGGAAGGGAAAAAACATATTTCTGTAGCCAGCAAGGACATAAATGAAATTTACTCTTCCAAGAAATTTGTAGTGCTGACTACACTCACACTCTGACAGCCCAGAACCCTTCAAACTCATCTGCTAGCCATGCCTTTCTGTGAGATATATGGTCCCACCAAGCTACATTTCTAACAGGGTAGAAACCTACTTTTCTCTCCTCTCAGGGCCAAGGATTAGCAAGTCTGGCCAACAATTTCATGTGTACAGATGAAGCACAGGTGAGGGGACAGTGACCCACAACCATCAGCTGAAGTGAAGCCTGGGAAGTAACACATTCAAGATGCTCCATGCACAGAGTCCTTCTCTCCTGCTGAACTCCTGCATCTTTTATTGATCTTGATAGCCCTGATGTGCAAAATGGAAACATTTTTATTCTAAACCCTCACCTCAGTTGTTGCAGGTATTGGCAGGTATAGTGACCAAGGCAGAAAAAGACAGGTTATTCTCATAGCTTGAAGTCTTTAATGACATTATTAGCAATATAATAATAGTGACATTCCTGAGAAGTCTGCAATCTCAGCTCACCATTTTCCTTAGGTTTATCATTTCCTTTGCATTGGGGAATGTGTTCAATAGCACTGTCCTGCAGTATTTAGACTGCAAAGCCCACAGGGAAGCTGAACCGGGCATACTGAAAAAAACCAACAGAACAATTATGGACAGATACCTCAGTTATGTCTGATAACCCTAGTTGACTCTCCAGAAACCAGAGATTCCCAAGGGAGGAAAAGACCCAACTCCCTACAGCAAAGAAACAGCAGTCTCTACCCTGCTGTGGAGAGTGGCAGAGGATTGTCATGGGCTTGGAAGAACATTTGGTGCCAATGGGAGGAGGTTTTTGAGTTTGCAGATTAAAAAGCAGAGGATTCATCTGGGGGTGTTGCATGCAGCCAGAGAAGGCTCATAGCTTCTCCCATAGGATAAAGAGTTGGTGCCTTCCCTCAGGAGAGAAGATGAAGTGGATGGAGATGAGACAGTAAGGAGTGGAGCATGAGTCCAGGACAGCCAGGCTTGCTCCTCCTGCTGCTCTTGCTGGAGGGGACAGAATTGCCAAGAGAGATAGCAGTCAATTCCCCTCTCGCACCCCCTCCAAATCACTTAGCTACAGTGCCAGATAAGAACTCATGCTTGAATAGGCTGGTGACCCAATTAAAGAGGCCCAGGAGGGACACAACAACATTTCAGATTTTAGGTTAGTCAGAACAAGGGAATAATGAAAAACTGTGAAGGAGCATTAAGGGAGCAGTGATACAAGAAGTGAAATTCACTGTTTGTTTTGGGATGCCATCCCAGAAGCCATTACTACAGTGCGTTACTCAGTCCCTCGTACCCTGCATTTGCTAACGGATCAGGGAACACTGCACAGTGATGGTGTTACAAATAACTCCAGGAGGCATCTCACATCACATAGTAATCGCTTCTGAGGTGTGTATCTACACATACTGTCTATATACACATATATTCACATGTCTTAGAATCATTGAACATTTTAGTTTAGAATGTACCTCCGGAGGTCTCTGGTCCAACCTCCTGTCCAAAGCAGGGGTAGTTAGCTCAGGTTGCTCAGGACCTTCTCCAGATGAGTTTTGAGTATCTTCAAGGATGGAGATTCCCCCACCTCTCGGCGCCCTGCTTCCACATTTGACCATCCTCATGGGGAAGAAGGTTTTTCTTCTACGTGATTGGAATTTCCCATGTTGCAGCTTGTGCTCACTGCATGTTGGTGTTCATACAGTGTTATTTGTGGCTCATCACTGCAAAAGAACACTGCTGGCTAATGTCCAACTTGCTGTCCACCAAAATCCCCAGGACCTTTTATGCAAGGTTTTCTTTTATTATTTTTTTTTACCCAGGAGAATCATGGCCAGCTATACATTTATATACACATACACTGTCTATATCCACATCTAAATCAAAAAGCCAGGGTGGTTGCGGCTGCTCCCTGGAGGGGGAGTCAGGGACTCTTCCCATTCTCCATCCCGCTGTCACTGCTCCCACTGCAAGACAACACACAGAAACCCCCAAACAAAACCACATCAGGACAGCCAATTACCCTGTTTCAACCTCTTTTTGCAAACGAGGGCCTTACAGGTCAGCTCTCCATATCGTCAGTCACATTTGTTGAGCACTAAGTGCTTTCTAAAGGGCTTAGGCCTTCCCATTTTATTCTGTAAAACAAGGCTGTGGATGTTTTCGTTAGGAAAGGTCAAATAGCTCCTTCGTGCCCCTTGAACAAGCTACGAATGTTCTAATTAACTTGGACTATCTCCATACGGCCAAAGTCACCCTCTCCAGGAAGCAGTTTCTGGTCTCCAGGCTAAATGCTGTGGGCTCTTGTCTATACTGTTTGCCTGGAATAGACTAACCGTGTCCACTCTGAACTGTGCTTGCTGCAAGTCTCTTCTGGGTCCCCTGGTGCCTTTGTGCACAAAATGAAATTATTCTTTTTTCTTTTCAGTTCAAAGACCTTGTGAGGGCTGTGTCACAACCCACCAGAGTGGTGTCCAAGGTATGTACTGAGTGCCCTTAGACAGAACTGTGGGCATATGGGCATGGCAGATGGTGCAAGACATGCTGGGATAGTGCTGGAGACCGTGTAGGTTGGCCAGAGCCAATCTACAACTTGAATGCTTTAAGTCATGATGCCCTAAGAAGGCAGCAAGGCATGTGAAATGAAGTCAGAGGCTGCGTGCAGCCCCCAGCTACAGGTTCCTCAGTCCCATCATGAGCCCAGTGCTGACAAACTTGGGCCAGGACAGCACTTCCCATGATCAGGTTATTTTATCAGTGCCCAATATAAGCTGCAGCTCATGGTTGTCACCATGCTAAGCGGGCTGCTGGTCTCACCCCCAGGTCAACCTCAGTACCTACAGCTACTGCGGGGAGATCAGCTGCCAGCCTGGCTGTCCCAGAGGTCCCGGCAATGCACACATGGGGCACATACCTGCCCTGCAGGGCACCGACACAGCATTACTTGTCCTGTCACCATGCGGAGTGGAGATACCAGATGTAGGCAGCTGGGCATCTGCCCCTCACCTCTTCTGCAAGCCAAATTGTTCTCCATTCCCTCCTGCAATTGCCTTCCTACCCCCAAACATGGCATTTATCTTTCTCTTAAAGTTGGCAAGCTCGTGTTACTCAAGGTCAGGCTATTTAAACACCAGCTGCAGAGTTTGTCTTGTTTTTTTTGGTCAAGGAGACAGTTTCAGCATGTACAGCACTTCCTCTTCTGAGACTTTTGAGGACTGAGACTGTGACCTTTGGCTGCTGTTTGGGTTCAGCAGCAGAGGCAGAAATCCCAGGGGTGAGCGGGTTGAAAGAGAAAAGCCCTTTTCCTTCCCCTCCATCTCTTTATGGACAAACTCGGACTGAAGCAAGCAGCCAGCTGCAGGTGAGACACGGCTTGAACACTGCAAGCAAGACCTTCTCCATGCAGACCACAGCTGAAGCGGTAAAGTGGCTCAGCACTGTCTCGAGCATGGGGCTAAAGCCTCAGCCCATCCTCTGAGCTCCATGTTTTGACTAGTTAGATCAGTAGCTGGGAAGGCTGAATGCTCCCAAAGACCTTCTAGGTCAGCAGAAGGAGCAGAATACACAGCCTGACTCATCCCCTTCCTGCAGCAGAGCCTACCATGGGCAAGAGAGAAGTCACATAACGTAGGACTGTCTCCGGGAGGCTTTTCCTGGCAGGTATCATAAAATGAAGCAATATTATGTACCTTTGCCCAAAGATGTTTATAAAGCTGCTAATGAAAATGGAAGTGACTGCAGAAGGCCAAATAGTACCATCTGTCTTGGCAGAGCCTGGCAGGACTTGGGGTGGTGCAGCCTGGCTTCTGGCTAAGATGCAAAAAGAAATCCTTCTCTCGTCTTTTGAAAGAAAACAAGGGGAAATGACCATCATGACTGTCCTTCAGCTCCACCTCAGTTCAGCTGAATTTGTGAGGACTCAACGTTTTTGCAAACTTGGCCAGACATGCACATGCACACATACACACACACAGTCGCACACATACACACACACAGTCACACACAGATATCTACATCATCCAAAGGGTTCAGATCTCACTTAGGCACCGAAGCAGAACACAGATTTTGAGCACAGTGTGTAGCAAAGGTGAGAACTGCAAACCATGACAGCCTTTGGACCACATTTTCAGAGCATATCGGAGTCCTTCCCACCCTACACAGACCTCTCTTGTCAATCTGGCTACTTATTTTGATGCCTAATAAAAAAATGTTGTCCCAGCAGAGGAAGCGGATTTTTTTCAAGCAGTCAGCCTAAGATGTCCTGCTTGAGCATTGACCAAGCAGCGCATCTAAACTGGAGTGAGCTCAGGGGATGGTTTAACTCATTATAAAAGAATGCATTAAACTAGCCTCAGGTGCCTCCTTAGTGCACCTTGGCAGGACACGTTATACATGCTAAAGAGAAGCCAAGTTATGATCAGCACACTGGTACCTGGAATCCCAAGTCCTCTGTTCATGGCATTCATCTTCTGATAAAGCAGAAAAACCTCCAATATAAGAGTATTTTATACTACCTGGTGAAACTTGCACTTAGGCACATAGAAACCCATGGCTCTACACACTGAGTGAGCCCTCCTTCTACAAAGGCTCCTGATATATCAACTTTAAAATATATTACATGCAGCACCGTTTGTTGCAGTCTACAGCTATTCCAAATTTCCATCTGTTATTAGACAGCTCAATATGTGGCCTATGAACTTCACGCCTCTGAATTCCAATAATGTCCTTTAGCTCATAACAGGCTAATTGATGCCGCATTTGCAGCGAGCAGCTCCCACGCTAGCACTGCCCCAAAGGTTAATGGGTTGGTTGGGAACTGGCTGGCGTTCCTGATCTGAGCAGCGGAAGAGAGATCTGAGGAGTTTTGGGTAGAAAAGTTTCCTTTTAGCTCTTGGGAAGGTAAACATGAAGGTAACTGCTGAATCAAAGTATGTCACTGTCAGCCCAAGCAACAGGAGGTTGCCACTGATCTGAAGCTGGTGTGTCCCAGTGGAGTACTTGGGACTGGCCTCTAGATGTAGGAAACACCACCTTCAGTGCTGCTCAGTTGTGGCTTCCCTGGTGCTGCTCAGAGGTAGCACAGAGATTCACTGTCCCTGATGGGATGATGTTGCCTGGGGTACAGACACCAAGGGCTGAGAAAAATTCTTCTTGCCCTCCAAATTTCAGCCTGTCTTTTGTACCCTTACCTCCAGCCTCCAGACCCTGCAAATCTGCAAGAGCTGTCACAAGGATAACTAACCAGCCTCGTGTCTTACCTTGTGGACAAAGTCACCTCTCACTTTTGGCTCTGAACAGGGCAGGAGTTGTCAGGCAGGTGCATGCCTCGGCTTGTCCTGAGCTACCTCTGGCATGAAATGTCCTCCTTGGCCCTGCAGAGGGGAACCAGATGGGGAAGCTGATGTTAATTTGCAGCTGCAGCAAAGCAGAGACTCGTAGCCGTCAAAACAGTGAGTGCCTGCATCGTGACTTCCCTCTTCCCTTGTGATCTGTGGGAAACGGGAGGAGAGCCAGGCTCTGCATGGGGAAACTCAACAGCCTGGAGCTTCCCAGGCACAGGCACCTCTTTCTTTGCTTCGATAGGTCACCCACTGGTAGCCGAAGGGAATGTGCTAAGCCTTTAAAGGTCACCAAGTTGAACTGAGCTAGCATGGACCACAGAGAGCACACAGTTCATGGCCCAGCTTGCTTTGGTCACGTCCTTAAATTAGGGTGGCAATTTCCATCCCTGCTGATTCCCCTGTATTCCCTGATGAGAAGCCGGTTTTACAAGGAAACAAAAACCTACCTCAAGCCCCCATTCTTCTTGACCGAAGCACAAGTCCTATTTCAAGACACTTGAAGCCAGAGATGACAACAACCTGCTTTAAAACCCAGCACTCTTGCTAATGGCATTACGCAAATGCTAATGTGCATTGAGTCTGTGGCTTCACAGCACCAAGTCTTTGCAGAAAAACCTGCTGAAGGTATTGCTGCCTGCTTCATCCTTCCCCACTCGTCATCGCACACTGCAACTGCCTTGTCTTCTCAGTTGCAACCAGCACAGCTTTCAAAACAACCACACTTGCTGTTGTTGTTTACCTATTTTTCAGGTGGATCAATTCCCATAACTGCATCTCTGCCTGGCTGTACAGTCAACAGAGAGGAGATGGCATGGATAAAACTAGGGATGGGCACTGGGAAGGGGGTGCATATTTACATTTTACTAGTACTGAAGCACTCAGGCTAAGCATACACAAGGGCAGGTGACTGCCTTCAGGTCCCAAAGGTGCTGCATGATCTGCTCAATCCTTTTGGTCTGCACAAGCCTGGGGAAGAAGGCAACAAAATCTTCTCTTATTAACTCTATCCCAGCTGAAACCAGGACAGTATCTCAGCTATAAAACAAGTACTTGCTGAAAACTGCAAATAGAGAAATAACAAAGTTTGGTCTAAGCCTTGCTAAGATTACTCTTGTGGATTAAGATCAAGAAAACAATGAAATGTTCATGATAACCAGCCTTGTTGCAGGTGACCAAACTCTAATATAGCTGCAGTTAGACCTATCCACACTGTGATGGTTCCTGTGGAATCCAGAGAGTCCCACTGCAAAGGATCCAGAGCTGATCTGCAGATGCAGGTTAAAGAAGCGCTTTGACGTGGTATTAGAAGGTTTGGAGAGCATGGTAAGCATGGAATATTAAGCACACAGTTTCTAAGACATTTTATGTATGGCCTCTGTGGAGGTGACTTACCCCCTACCAGCACAAAGCCTCTGGCTAGTAATTAATCTTAGCATCATAGCCACCAGAAGACAGGAGAAACTCCCACAGCATACCACCAAAACTCCGGCAGCATCCTCACAATCCCTGAGACCTAAAAAGTAATGGGGGCCCTAACCTACCATCAGGTAGAAAGATGTGGGACCATAAGAACGGCCATTAAGGTCCATTCATCCTAGTGACTTGTCTTTAGCCACAGCCAAGAGTGGATGACTAGAGTGTCAGAATACAGCAAATAGTTTGAGGTACTTCCCCAAAATATCGAGTCAGCTTTCAACTATTTGTGGCTTCCTGTGCCACAGAGAGTGTTTTCATATTTAATTACCCATAGTGAATTTTTCATCCATTAATTTATCCGGTTGCTTTATGAACCCCCATTGATTTTCAACATCCACAACATCCTGCTGCAAGGAGTTCCGCAGCTGAATTATACACTGCGAGAAGAACCACCTCCTCTTGTTTGTTTTTGTTGCGGACTTGCAATTTCTGGTTTCATCCGATGACCTGTAATTCTTGTACAGATAGAGATGGCGAACATACTCTCCGTGTCCACCCTTCCCATACCACACAGTGATTTATAGTCCTGTGTCACAACCCTTCTCAGAATGTCTCCTTTCCAGCCTGATGAGTCCTTATCTACTTAGTGATATGGTAGCCACTACCGAATTTTGAGCATCTTGGTGTCCTGAGTCTCTTCCAACCTCACTTTGCATTCACTTGCCTTTTGAGACCAGGGAACCATCTTTCAGATGCTCCCTAAAAGAGGAGCTGAGGCCCCTTCCCCCGCGGGTGTGTGTATCCCATAGAGGCTCCAAACAAAGGAGCTGCCAAACACATGAACATGGAAGCCCATCAGGCCGAAGCAGCTTTAACAGCTCTAGTAACACATTTCTTCTTGCTTCACTGAGGAGATAGGACTCAGCATGCAGTGTTTGCAAATGGTCTTGGAGGGCTGCATTTTTCAAAAGGGGAGAAAGATGCCAGTATTTTTGTAATAGACTCCAGGGATACTGGAGGAGAGAAAAATAGCAGAGGATATTTGAATTTCTCCAGGATGATTTCCCTGAATGAAAGCCCCGAGGACAGCTAACATGCTGGTGAAGAGATCTCTGAGCAGTGGTATCCTCTATGAACCTCTCCCTATTCCCTTTCTCACTGCGTTAGCACGGGTGCTGGGCAAACCATCGCCAGCACCCACATTGCTGAGGAAGCAATGTCTTCACTGCTCAGAGCAGACCTCGCACGTGCTTCACTGGGCAAACATTCATGTCTGCCTGATGTTTGCAAAGTCAGCAGAGATGGGAACCAGCCCCAGAGAGCCAGGCTCATTTTACAAACACTGACACATGAGGAACCTCTAACAGCCAAGGCAGGAGTCCCATGGGAAGTGCTGCTGAGTGTGTAGATCCCAATCCATAGCCTGGGAAGGTGGGAAGCGTAAGAGGACTTGTTGAGTATTTTCTGCCCCTGATCACAGAAATCACAAACTCGCAGAGCTGGTGTGAGACCGTTTCACCCCTCTCCCTGCTGCTTTGTTATTATCAGAGCATCTAAAGAGGTGATCAGAGCACAGAACTGCAATGTGTTCAGGGGTGTACAAACACAGGCAGCCCTTCCTATGAACACAGCTAAGCCTTTAAGAGGCTCAAACTGAACTACAAAATCACCAGCAGATCCTGTTTGAGACCAGCTGGTGTTGGCTGGCAATAACAGCCTGCCTGCCATGCAAACATCCATCTGTCTTCCCAGCACCTACGTGTCCTTTCTAGGCAGCGTCCCACAGCTTTGTCTCTCTGGGACACCCCAAGGAACCAGACTTATTTTTGTTGATATCACAACTCCTGCAAAAGAGATGCTTAAATTAGAGATACTTCATAATTCCAGGTTCCTTCAAGTTCCTGTTCATTCAAAACCTCACAAGCCCAGGACTCGAGTAGCTATGGTCAGAGACTATGAGTAGACACCAACATGAAGAAAAGTGAGTACAAAGAAAAAAAGACAATGCTGGGTCTTCCTGAACCTTTCATTTTGTAGCCATTGCAGTGCTGTGGTGTTTTAAGAGGATACCTGAAGGGAGAACGAGGATGTTTAAAAGAAATTCTCCCCACCTGTGTTTGCAGGGGCAGTGCAGGAGAGAGCATAGAGGCACGTGTCTGAAAACTAAGCAAGAAGGCTGCCATGGGCTCAACAGAAGCAGGGGTCAGCCATTCCGTACAGAAAGGCAGTCGTTGGCCACAAAGCATCCGTGTCATGATGAAGGTACCAGATGCCAAGCGCCGTGGGCGAGACCTGCAGCTGTGCAGAGAGGTGGGAAGGACGCAGCACAGAAGGGATCAGCAGGATTTTGACACAGCACAGTTTTCAGGGGCTGGGATAAGATGTGTGTAAGCAAGAGGGGACAAATTCACTGTGTCAGCAGACACAGTTGTATCCTCAGGCTTCAAAAAAAGACACCAAGACAGCACAGGAGGAATGAATTAACTATGCTGGGCACAACCCAAAATCCATGAGGTCTTGTCAGATGCAGGCCAAGGTTTTAGTGAAGACATGAGCTGGGTCTTGGCATTGTATGTGTACTGAAGTGGCAATCGAATTGAGCTGGAGAGGAAATCAGAGCCAAGGGAGAGTTATTTCAGATGGGAAAGATTAAAATGTGCTTGGGCCGTGAGGAGGAGAACCAGAAGGCAGTGGAAGGGTAAGCAAAGAGAGAGCCAAAGCAGAAGAGAGCATCAAGTGACAGAGCAAGGAGGATGGTGGGGACAGATCTGGGGCAGGAAAGGGGCTGCTAAAGGGAAAGGAAGAAATGTGCTCTTTTGCCAAAGTCTTCTTGGAAGAGAACAGAGAGCTCCTGTTCAGAGCCAAAACCAGGGGGGAGGATGAACAAGGAAATCAGCTTTATCACAAGATATCCCGCAGCAGGAGAGCAGAGGAGGGGAAGTGGATGCTGGAAGGCAGCCACAGCTGGCAGGATGGCCTGGGGGACCTGCAGTGAGCTGCAGAGAGCCAGGCACTGAGAAGAGAATTTATTTTGTCCCTTTTCAATGATAGTCCATACCATGCCTTAGCCTAGGGCCACTTCCAGCTGAGGAACTCTGTCCTTCAGGTTATGCAGTGTATTTGCTGGAAGCAGTACTGGTCCGACCACCGGTACCTGCAATAACATGAGGAGCAGAGGACTCATTATGTTCTCTGACAACATCGTGGCTTTCAAGCAATAACCCAGAAAGCAGTGTTTGCGTTGGCTTGGATGTGAAGTTCAGGTCATGATGCAAGCAGATGAAAAGACTAGAGCTTAGAAAACTGGTGTTGCAGTTCTGAGCTGATGGAAATGTTGCATTGGTACCCCTAACTTGAGAGGATCGGGAGACTCGTGGCGAGTAGCTATGATGTTACTCATGGCCTTGCCTAGACAACTACCCAACTCTCACGCCTTTCCTTCTCTTCCTTCCCAGATGTCCAAACACCTCTACTCTTTCTCTGACATGACATGAAAACTACTACCATCAGCCACCAGAGCGTACAAAACCTTGTTCAGATAAAAAAATGTTGTACCTGGGCAGGTCACACACCCAAAGCCAGAAGTCACTTGACCCTGATGAGGATCCCAGTGCGGAGACCTGCCCCAGAAGGCAGTGTCCCCAAGGCCAGCACCAGCTATGACATGGCCACCCTCTAGTGGCCACCACTTCTCTCACAAAATCTCCCCGTCTTCAATGTGAACATCCATTGCTCACTCCTCCTTGGTAAGAGGTTAACTCGGCACACAAAGAAACCATTGTGGAAATCTTGCTCCTCCCTGCGAACCATTTGCAGCAGCACTGCAGCAGCTCACGGTGCAAGAGTTCACTGACTGCATGTTAAAAATGTAGAAGAAACTGTAGAAATTAAGGTGCCCACAACGATCACATCAGTTCCTCCTGATTTGCCGTCCAGGGGAGTATTTACCCTAGTCAGCATGGAGCAGCAGCATCAGAAAGAGATCAGGTAGAGATCAAATGTTATTAGTAGAAGAAAAAAATAAAAGTTTTGTTTGCATGCACTTTCTTTCAGGTTTTTGTTTGTTTGTTTGTTTGTTTTAAATTGAACATTCAGATCCGCAAATGTTTTTGTCAGTTCTCCTGGAGAACTCCATACAGGTCAACCCATCTCTATGGTGGTGTGTCAAATCAGGTGGGCATGAACACCCAGGGGAGAGTTTGCTGGGGTGGAAGACACATTGCAACTGCTCAGGGGTAAAAGCTCATCTCCTTCGCTTCCTCAGGGTAATGACCAGATAAAACATTACACGGCTGAGAACAACATTTCTCCTCCTGGGGTCTGTGAGGGCATCTTGGACAGCCCATGAAACCATACCCATGGCCGCCGTATCCACTTAAAATCCCCACGATACACGTTGGTCCCCAGGACACCGCGACAATTGCCCAGTGGGGTGCAATTTGAAAACTGCTGGGTTGGGACCAAAACTAAAGCTGTACCAAATCAACTAGGAAAACAAGGGTAAATGTTTTTAAACAAAATATCCTGCGGCAATGCTAAAAACCAAACACATGCTGCTTCTGTGCGAGGAGGCAAAGGAGAACTGGAACCAAACTGGATAGCAAAAAGGAAGTCAGCGACACAGCGGGTGACAAGTAACTCAGATTTCTTGCATCACGCAGGATCCAGTCCTGTTGCAAAACCCTGTGGGTTTTGATCCCTCCCTCACCAGCCATGAGTCACTGCAGACGGTGAGAAGAGACTCTGGACTCGCTGGACCCCACTCCAAACTCCTACTGGGGGATGCGACTGAGGAGGAGAGACTTATGGTAGTGTATGTAATGATAATGGAGTCCTCTGCAGCCATCCTGGAAGACAGAATTAAAGCTACATTTGCCACTGGGAAGCGCACTTCCACACCAGGTGGATGTTGCAGGGGATGCCTGGCAACCATCTCACTCTAATAGCTAACAAGTAATTGAAACACAACCAAAGCAAGTAAGGTGAAGGAATCACCTCTGGGACTTCCAGAGACTAAAAGTGTCTGTCCTGCCAGCTTTGTCTGATGACGCCCTAGTTCTTGAGCTGTATGAGACAGCGACTGGCTAGTCCTTGCCCACGCTCTCCAGACCACCCATGACTTTCTAGACCGCTCTTGTGTCCTCCCACCCTCATCTCCTTTCAAAGCCGAGAAGGACCTACCTGGCTATTCCTCATAGGAATATCACTCCATGCCTCTGCCCCCGTCACTGCCCTTCTCTGGACCTTTCCCAGCTCCCAGTCCTCTGGTACGGGGGACACTGGCGCAGGGCAGAGCCATTGTGATGTTTCCCTGATGTTCTGAATTCCAGTGTGAGAATTCTCAGCACCTCACCGGAGACAGCTTCACCCCAGAGTGAATATATCTGAGCAGGAAAGGCATGGAGAAAGACTCAGCAGCAGGGAACGTGCCTCTGATGAGGACAGGGATGGAGAGGCTTGAACCATCTGCCCTCCTGCCCCCAGAACCTGCATGGGAAGGAGTCAATGAGCACGCTTATGTCTCTGTTGCAATAAGACAGGCCTAAAGCAAGATCTCAAGGACCTAAGTCAGGAGCTTGGAGAGCTACTGACAGGGCAGGGGAGGGCAGAAAACTGCTTGGGCTCACACAGAGGTGCTCGGGGACACATGTGTGACCCCCCCCATAGTGCTTACCCTGCTACATGAGCTGTGGTGAGCATCCACTGTGAGCTTATAGCAACGGGGAGAGGTGGTTGACTTCTCCGAGAGGAATAGAAAAGCAAAAGAGGTCAATTCCTGTGTTATTCTTCCTTGGGAAAACCCCTCTGGAAATCAGCTAGCTCTGTGCTGACGTCGTTGGGCCTCTGGCTTTTGCAGACTGTCTGTCTCTCTCCCCGAGCCAATGCCACATTCGTGGTGGCACACAAGCCAGAGATGATAACACCAGAGCTTGAGCCAGCGAGGAGGACAGGTGCCAGCACTGCCCATGGCAGGGGATCCACCACTCCGGACCGGTCAGCGTGGAGGCCAGCCCTGCCCTTCTCTCTGATGCTACACTTGGGACAAGCACAACCACAGCCAGTCCTTGGCTCTGCCGTCGCTCCCTCGATGGGGGCATCGGGATGGGCTTGTCCCCAGGGTGGCCAGGGCTGTTTCTCTCCTCCATCCCCTCACCAGGTGTTTTCTGCTGATCTTCTCTGCTCAGATCCCTTTTGTCTTTTCCTCCTCACAGGGCTGGGCTGATGAAGCTGATTTGGGATCATGTGTTGCTTAGCAACATTTATTATCGCTGACAACATCCAAGTTTACTCCGGCTGCCAAAGGGAACTGGAATGAAAAGAGCCTCCCCCACCTCAGGCATGGAAGGCTTTTAACTGAATTTGCATTTATTGCTACCCTCTCTGTATGCAGACATTCTTACAATGGAACCTGGTGGTGCTCGTCTTTCCTCTCCATCACTGTCCAAAGCCCTTTTCTGGAAGCATGTCTCTACCAGGGCAGGTCCCAAATCTCAATTCTGGTTCAGCAAAACTAACAGAGATGTAACCAACACCAGGCTCACCAGGTGGGTGAAAAGAGGCTTTGGGCCAGAGAGCAGCATCTCTCTTCTGGGCTGTTTCCACTTTACTCACGGCTGTGGGATGTTTACAAGCCACTGATTCCAGGAACACACCATACATGAACCCATCCCGGAGGGAGGGCATTACCTGACATACCTTCTGCTGCTAGTTGTTGCACTATAGCAAGCCAAAACTGCATTCAGGTATCGGCATCTCCTGGGATGACACAGGTTACCAAAGGGATGCAGCTTGTGAATGAGCTGGAAGATCACCTACAAGGCAATGACAGTACGGATGTGTCACCTGCACCACGATAGGGAGGAAAGAGCCTCTTGCTGATGTGTCAGCATGCCCTGTGAAATGCTTCCTCTCTTTCAGGGCTTGGAGTAGTCAAAGTCCTTTTGAGTCAGCCGGAATGGGGTTCAGTTCTCTGATGAAAACCCCACTAGCATCAGGTGTCTACTTGGAATCTAGGGGCAGGACTCCGCTTCCTAAATGTAGGCATCCATTTGGAGGCATCCTTGGGCATCCCACCCACCTCTGGAAATTCACGGGTCTCCTGTTCATCCCGGGCCATACCTTCTAACCCTTGCAGATGTCCTTGGCATGGTACAGCATCTCTCAAAAGGCCTGAAGTGTCTACATAGAGGCAAATGAATTTAGCCAGAGGTGTCCAGGGGCCTGTTACGGTTCACAGAGATTTAATCAAGGGACCTTGGAGAGCTAGCCACCTCTACAGAAAGTGCCTGCAGGTGGTCAGATGAATTACCTCTAGACGTTACTGCCCGTACTGGCAAGACACTCAATGTGGTTGCCGAAACATAGATATCTAGTATTACCTGAGACCTGCTGTGCTGCCTGGGACACCCTCATAGGGATGTGGCACAGGCTTTTCAAGGATGGAGATATGGCCTCTGAACCAGCGGATGGAGGGAGGGATGTGCCAGGCAGGAGAGCCTGGGTATCTAAACCAGCACTGGAAACCTGTATTTAAACAACTGAATCATTGTGTATCTTCCCAGCCCAGAGGTGCGTTCATCCCATATAGAGCACAAAACAACGGAGCGACGAGAAGTTTGGGCTGCGCTAGCTCTGGGCCGAGGGAGCGTTGGCATCCAGGATGCCAATTCAGCAGGTTTCTGAAAATGCCAGCTTCCCTTCCAAAATAACAAGCTTCACCCACGAAGGAAAGGAACGATGATAGCTCTGTTCTCCTGCAGCTGCAACAAACAAAAGCTGCGTCAGAGCCCATTCCAGCAAGGAGGCACAGAGTAACAAATTGCCCAAGAAAATGCAAGGAATTTCCTGGCATAGCCAGACCTCCTACCATGATCCATGCTCACGAGCTAGAAATTCGAATCCCTGCGTTGTTAGCTAAGACAGGATTTAAAATCACATATAAGCAGCACTGGCACCAATTAGCCATCATAATAAGTAGTGCTGTAAGGTGGTGATGCCTGGCAAAGGCAGCAGATCAAACAGAAATGCGTTCAGAGGGCAGGAGGGGTTTTCTAAGGGAATTTCCTTGAGATGAGCCAGGGAGATGGAGAAGGGAAGATACTAAAGTGGTGACTGTGGGCTACGAGGAGCTTGCTTTGTAGTAGAGAACAGAGCAAAAACCACAGAGCTGGGAGAAACACTGCTTTGGATGATAGCATTTCTACATGTAAACACGCCTTTGAGAACATCACAGGCTTTCAGGAAGGTAAAATGAGCGTTGTAACCTCCATTTCGTAACAGAAGGGAAAGCACAGAGACTTCAGGGACAAGCAAGATGAGGAGCACATATTACAACCTGACGCTTTCTCCTTGACCTAGCCATGAGGACAAGCCATTTCTCCTGCTGATATTCTTTGGGATAAGAATCAAAGCATTCAAGGGTTTCTGGAGGTGCATCCAGGACCTCCTGAAGGTGGCCACAAACCATGGAGAAGGGCCAAAATCTTCTCCTTCTGAACAGAAAAGAAAATGCAGGCAATGCATAAAATCCCCTTCCTTTTTCTGCTGTGGCCCAGACGATCCAGGGCACACCCCCCCATAGCTTTGTCCCTGCGGGGGACCCAGGCAGCACAACCTCCCCAGGGCATGGAGGTGAGCTGAAAACCTCCTGTGGTTTTGGAGCACATCATCACAGGGCTCGTGAGCCTTTGCCACCCTTCCAGCCCCTTGGGGTTGCTGTGTCCTGCATCTGAGCTACACCAACTTACCTCTCCCTCCTGGTCCTGGTTTGCTGACCTGATTTCAGTGGTTTGCTGACCTGATTTTACTGTTGGTTGCAGCTGGCATAGATTGAGGTGGGTTTGATGAGTGCACTTAAGGAAGGGCTGATTGCACAGGGTCTCCTGGGTGCACTGAGCTCCCAGGGACTCAGTACCTCTCTGGACCAGGGTTTGGATCAGGGTGTCAGCTGCACCACAGAGAGCGAAAGGACCTAATTTTAGGACTTCCTCCACTGGATCAGTTAATGAAATACACAGCACCCCAGTGAGGCAGCAATAAGGTTGAAAGGAAACTGAGGCACAGCTAAACTATGCATCCCAAGGAGAAGATCCCAGTCCCATGCCTTCTTCCAAAGAAGCCATGCTCCCTGGCAGATGAAGATGGCACATACAGCAGTAGGTAGTTTCCAAACCAATGGTTGGGCTCTGGAGGCATTTTGGCCAAGCCCCCGGTCCATGTCCAGTGGCTCAGATGAAAGGTTTCTGTGCTGGCCTCACTCTTGCTTGAACTGAACGAGGATGAAGAGCTTGGCTTCAGCTTGCAAACTGAGCCAAAGCCCTAATAAAAATTACAGGAGGAAGCTGAGCAGACTCCAGGATGTCCTCTCATCCACTTTTCCCCATTTGCTGCAGAAAAAAAAAAACCAAAAAGGATGAGAGGGTTGTAATCAAGGGATGTGCCTTGATTACCGTGCTCTGGAAAACACTTTGGTCCACTGCTGTCATTTCCTGCCCACCTACAACCAGTGGCCTTAGTGTTTGTGCTCTTGGCACAGCCTGATGAACCCGGGAGCTAAGAAAACATTCAGAGGGCTCGAATGAGTAGCAGCCCTGTGTTTGGGCTGAATAGCAAAAGGAGCTTGTGTGGGTTTCCCTTTCAAAGCCGTCTGAGAAAAGGTTTTGTTGCGACTCTGTCAGGCCAGAAGCGCCGGGGAGTCTTGAATTCTGATCTCTGTGCTTGTTTGTGCCTGTTTAATTTCATTAATTGAAATGAAATTTCATTTTTTTAAAATAAATTTACTCTTTAACTGCTATATGGGCTGGAGCAGCTCAGAGCTCTTGCAGAGAGGACTCTCGCTGGTCCCAGCCAGGCGAGGCTGGGGTCTGTCATTTGGCTAGGAGATCCAAGGACCCCCCTCCGAGACCCAAACACCTTCCCACGCAGGACCATCATTGCTATGGGAATGGCCCTGTGACGTAGCCTCTGTCCTGGCCCAGACTCTCTGCTTGGCAGGGTGCTAAGAGGGTCCTCTTGTACTCAAGGCTTTTTTTCCAGCCCAAACACAGTGAGAGGAAGAGAGGCAGAGACAAGAGTGTGGATGGAGCTGTAGCTGCTGGAGATCTTCCCCTTGTCCAAGACCTCTGCCCTCAGACCACCACGTCATCCCACAGCTTCTCTGTCCTCTTCAATTCCCCCAAGCATCCCAGCAGCCGTGATGGGAAAGATATGCTCCCTCCCGGCTAGCACTGACCTTAATCTGGCACCTCATCATCTCATCCTTGGACCTGGCTGCACTTTCCCACAGATCAGAGATCTCCAGGCTTGATGGTCGTAACTCACTCTGCCTTGGAAGGAAAACACAACACATTGCCTGGAAGCACTCTCATGCCATCAAAATTCATCTCCTCGAGAGACCAGCACCATAGGAAGCCACAGGTGCAATGGCCTGGTGCTGGCTCTGTCAGACATCCCTCGGTGATTTCTGAGTGAAGGCCACCTCTGTGGCCACTACTCAGTGGCGTGAGGCACACATGAAAGAGGGACTGCCCTCATCCATGCGTGGTCTTCTACAACCTTAAGGTATCAGCCATAAGCTGATGATGGCCATCCTGGCTTGGAGACTGCAGTAGCCATGGTCCCCATGGAGAGGGTGTGATTTTGGCTGAGCCACCTCTGCACCCATTCTTGGTACGCGTGCTCCAGACCATTCACTTCTCCCCTCAGCCAGAAACCAACTGGGAGAGCACCTTGATTTCTGCTATTAAAGTATACCAGGTGCTTGGAAATACAGATTCCAGGTAAGATGCAAAGCAGGGAGCTCCAGGAAGGTTTTGGGTGACACTGATGGGATTGTCTTGACTTGAGTTACTGAAGGAGGAGCGGCATAAATGAAGGACAGGAGTGGAATGGAAGAAGACAAGGATAAATATTACTTAATGAGTATTAATACTTAGTAGCCAGAACCTCAGCCCTTGGTCTCTGAATTTAGATATGAAGCTCTTGGAAAGGCTTGGAGGGATTTTTGTGCCTCATATTCTCATAGCTGTCAATTAATTAGATGAAACAGCCTGAGAGGCAAGACACTCGAGATGAAGCAGGATAACCAAACCAGTCCGTATGAAAAAAAAAAAGAAAATTATTTATGAATAATTCAGAACAAACACAGAAGTCCCAATTAAGGCCAAACCCCACAGAGGGAAATGTGGATCTAAGATTTTTTTTTGACTGAATTTGGAGTTTAAGTTCAACTTTGGAATTGCAAGCATGTGAATTATAACTGCTGGGCATCCTCCCTCGCTGCCTTGTGCCTATATGCCCGTTATGTTCCAGATGCATGTGCTGCACCTAAGGGCTGTGTTTTATAGACAGAGAAGCGTTGATTCAGCCTTGTGGGTATGAAGCCATCCATCCATCGGACGCTGTCACTGCACACACAGTACATCAAATGTCTCCAGGGACTTTACTCTTCCTGCCCCTCGGAAATCTGACCTCAGCCAGGCGAGGCTCCAGCCGAGGGAACGTCCTGGCCCTTGCTCTGTGCACACCCGGGTTGACATCGGGATAACCTTGTTAGCGTCCGGGGAGTGCCTCCCGCTCTGCACGTGCGTAACCGGGAGGAAGATGACCCCGCCATGCTCCCGGCCCTGGAATTCTCCTCGGAGAGGACTCGGCATCTCACAGCGCCGTGCCGATAATGTGCTCCTTGCGATGCCTCACGTCGTCGACTCATCTAGCTGAGCCGTGCACCCCTCGGAAAGGCGAGGAGGGAGATGTTCCTGAGAGGTGGCCTCCTCTGCACGTGGAACAGTTAACCCTTCACATTTCAATGCCTACTGAGCCCCATTCGACATGGCACTTCAGACCACACCTTTAAGCCCAGGTGTCCCACTGAGTCTGCAGCATAAAAACCCTCTTCCCTCGCTATCTCTTGCAGAACACTCGGGATTTCTCCAGTTGGAGGCACTGGACTATTTCCCACCCATCAGGAGTGCTCTTCGCCTGCTCTCAAGCCAAGGTCTGGCGTTATCCCAAGAGATGTTCCTGACGGGGCTTGGGCTCTCCCAGCTCTCTCTGGAGCTCACATACCCCCCAGTGAAGCACAGAAGCTTCAGACAACAGGGATGAAATGATGGGGACCACCAGGCTCATTGCGGGGAGCCCCTCTTTCCCAGCCCACTCTTCCCCTTGCAGTGCAGTGCACCTCTCCTTGAGATGCCGAGCATGATCCTTTCCAGGGAATGGGGAACTTGGCACCATTGGGGAAGGCTTAGCGACCTGCTGGATGAAGCCCAGAGTGGGGAAGCTTTCACAGTGCCTCGGAGGCATCCCTTTCCCATCTGCCCTATATTCACAATTTGCAACGATAACCAGTGTCAAATGCCATTTGAATGCTGAGGGCTTCAAAAAGAGCCATTGCTACAGCAAGGAGAGGATGCTCCTGCCTCCCTCTCTCCTCCACCCAGCCCCCATCAGGCAGAATCTCCAGCTTCCTACTCCCTGCCTTAAAAAAAAAGGAGAAGGGGGAAGGGAAGCAAATCGCAACCCCAGGCTCATGCATTTTCACCCGTCAGAAAGTAATTTTACATGATTACAGAGCTTTCTATTCTGGTCTGCAATTGCAACTTTATTAGTTAAGAGCACACAAGTAACTTTGAATTGTGACTGCATTAGGAGAAGCACTCAAGCCTCATCATGTTCTGAATAAGACACTTAAGGAAACATCCACAGCAGTTATAACCTTTGATGGATCTCTGCCTGTGGCATGACTTAATGTGCTCATGGTGGGAGTAAGGAGAGGAGAGGGGGAAGCGGGTGATAGCGCTTCCAGCACGTAAAGCTGCAGTATAGCAGCAAATCACACCCCATCTTTACAGAGGAGGTTCACAAGATATTGATCTGCTTTCACTGCTGAAACCCCAAAAAAGGAATCAAGTTTAAGCAAATGAAAAGCCCTCTCTGAAAGTGCAGAAATTGCAGAAGTAATGCAGGAAATACAGCAGGGGCAGGAGCTGGCCAGAGATTTCCATAAGCCCTCACAGCAAAGCAAAATCCATCCTGGGAATCTCTTTGCCAAACCACATGTCTGCTCTCCTGGGAGAAGGGGCAGCTGGGGCACATCATGGGACAGGGCGTAACAGCCACGTTAGGGGATGTGACCAAGGGGACACCCGTCACACAAGGCTTTGCTACCCAAGTGGGAGCTCCAGTGACCCCTGAGCATCTCCAGCAGACATGGACAAATCCTCCCAGGAGCCCGCTGGGAGATGGAGTAATTATCCTCATCTCACAGCAACAGGGAATTATTACAAGCAAAGGCAAGGCAAGGACAGATTTAGACCCCCAACTCCTAAAGCGCCTAAAGTCCTTTGACTGAATGGCTATTCATTCAAATGACATAAACCTTGATAGACTATCAATGGTTGATGTATTAAAAATTACTGAGATCACTCAGATTTACAGCAGAATCAGGGGAATGAATTTTTTTGTTTTTCCTGAGCCACAAACATCTTCCTAAATTGTGGAGCAATCCTTCCACTCTGTAATTTAAAATAAGTGATTAAAAAAACAGAATAAAAATAAAATCAAAGAAAATTTCAGTGCTGTGAAATTAAGATTACTGCCAACATCTGCTTTCTGAAAAGGAGAGAGATAATCTTGAAAAGATTTTGCTTGCAAAGGAGAGCAGCATCTTTAGCTTGAATGCTTTTTCAAATGAAATACAAAAAGCCCAATCTAGAGGAGCTTAGGCAACCTTCTCCTTCAGCAGAGACAAAATGCTGCTTTCTGGGAAAACCAGCAAATTGGGACCGGTGTTGCTGGAGTATGCCCTTCCTGCAGGTTCACATCCCTCCCACGGGGATCCAAAATGTTGCTTTACTCAGACCTGCGAAACTAAATCAGGCAGAAATAAAAATCACCTCCCACGTCCAATGTTCCCTCTAATGGGCCCTGGTGAGATTTAGCCCTAATGCTGGTAGCGTAGCTCTAAGGTTGCCCTTCAGTGGGACCAAAGTGGGATGAGGTTTATTTACTGAGTACAGGCTGTGCTGACGCACTTCTTGTTCTTGTGGAGTACAGCCCAGCATTTGCTGCTTCAAGCAGCTCCTGGGTTGGACTCTGCAATCCTGCCGCTGCCTCCTGGATTTATTTGCAAGGACAGAAGGTCATTTTCCCGGTCACTAACACAGGATCCAGCCCAACGACAGCGGCAGGGTGCAATATTTCCAAGCCAACTTCTTCTCAGCCCCTGAAGTGCTGCTCAGTGAAACAAGAACACCTTTTAAGCAGTAATTTTCAACCATCCACCGGCCGACCAGCTCCCTCTGCTGCTGCTTCTTCCAACTTGACCCAAACTACATTTTCTGAGAAGCCACCAGAAGCAGCTGATGAATTTAGCACAGCAGTCAGCTTGCAGAGCACAGTCTTTGCAATTGCGGGGTCAGCTGGCTCCCTGCAAGATGCCTGGTGACATACAAAATGCTCTGTGATACCTTAAACATCCGCACATCTGCCAGGTACGGTAGGAGACCCACCACAGCTGGAGGCCAGCAGGTCCTAGGGTACTTCC
Source organism: Elanus axillaris (assembly GCA_026212715.1). NCBI lineage: Eukaryota > Metazoa > Chordata > Aves > Accipitriformes > Accipitridae > Elanus > Elanus axillaris. The sequence goes on from JANZLQ010000056.1 coordinate 44,292,215, forward strand.
AACAGCCTACGGCTGCTGAACTGGATGGAGCCCCACTATCCATGTGAACAAACTTCACGCTGACTTCAAGGTTCTTGGTTTATTTTCCATCCTTTGTTGTTTGTTTTTTTTTTATAAAAAAGGCCCGGGTTGTACCAAGACCAGATAAATGCCTTCACTGCATCACCGAGTGCAGGAAGATCTCACTGAGTGCAGGAAGATTCTCTGGCATTTCCCTCGCCGATGCTCCCTCGCTGTCTCTATGTTCACATCCCTCAGTGGGACCATACCCAGATCAGATGAGCAGAAATTCTGGGCAGGGGGTATCACAGCAGCCTTTTCCTGGTTTATTTTGAAGGTGTTACTCTAACCACTGCATGCTGTGCCTTCAATTTCAATTGGAGCTTAAATCTCAATGGATTCTCTTGAACCAACCCATTTTATCAGTCCGGCATTTGCATGGCTGGCCCTTGGAGACGTGGGCATGCCAGGCGCTTTCTGACCTGGCAAAGATGAGGATTGGCAGCAGAAAGGTGAGAAAAACCATCTGCTGGCTTGCTGAACAACATCACTCACGCCCACTGCAGGAGAAGCTATCATCTGCCATAGTGATGATAATCCTACAGCCACCACTTCTCCCCAGGAGACCCGAGCCCCCTGACGTGCTTGGCAGTGTGCGTGACACAGCAGGGGAGAGCCCATCCTGGGCTGAAGAGCATAGACGTGAAATAACCTCCTCTTCCAATTCACACATGGGGAAACTGAGGCACGCAGTGGCTGGGACAGGCCTGACATTTCATACTGGAAATATGTCCCCTGGGCTCTGCTGTGAGGAGGAAGATGCCATAGAGGGGTGGGAAGGTGGCTGGGTTCCATATATGTGAAGAAGTGAGCCAGGCAATGCCAGGAGACGCCAGCTGTGGCAGGGACAGCCTGGAGGGAAGGCAGGGGATCGTGCAAGCTGCTACGCAGTCAGCCCTTAATTCTTCTGCAGGGACTGGCAGCAATGAGACCAACCTCCTGGCAGCCCTGCCGATGGGGGTAGAGATGCAAGGGAGGTGTCCATCCATCAGGCACATGGAGGAACCAGCGATTCACTTCACCCTCAACCACCCAACAGGTGCCGGATGCGACCGTGTTCGGGTCATCTCCCACCCATGGACAGGTTGGACCTGATAACCTCAGGCTGTTTGAAGCAGTGACCCAGGGGGGAGCGGCAGCAAGGTTTATCTGAGGTTTATTTTGACAAGGGTGTCCACCCTGAAAAGAAAATAGCTGGCATCCTGCTTTAGAGTTATACCGTGCCACCGCAGCCGAGCAGCTCCCAGTGGGAGCAGGACAGCAAAGCCCTTGCTAACAGGTGGTGGAGAAGTGTTGTGCTCAACACAACCTTGAGTCCATCGTCCCAAGCCTCTGCGTGGGCCCCAACATCTTTTTTCAGCATCTTCCCCCGCCTGCAGCCTGTGACGACTAAGGAACAAGGAGCAGGTAGGACTGACCCCCCAGAAAAGGAGGAATGGTTGATTTGGAAGCACAGGAGCTGCCCTGATCAAAGATGCCAGCTCAGAGCAAGGCCCCAGCTCGACTGCTGCAGGATGGTGTGACGGTCTGACAATTATAGTCAATGTCTCAAACATTCATTAAAGAACTTTGGTGGAGAAAACGGCCTCTGTAAAAATGCTGGAGCTTTGTGAACAGGACAATGTGGCCGGAGGAG
>JANZLQ010000056.1:44294010-44313965 GCA_026212715.1 Elanus axillaris
TGCTGCAAGGTTCATATTGATAAGTTCACTTGTACTTGGGCAAGGTTAGTTAGGTTAAATAAAAGTTGATTGTTGTTTGAACTCCTCTGCTGTCATTTCACCTTAATTCTGACAAAGGAAATCCACGAACCTGAGTCGCTCCAAATTCGGGACACGACAGATGGTCGGGATACGGTGCAAACCCCGGATCAGGATGCGTTCAGAGGGAGCAGGATGCAGCCAGGAGGCTGGGCTGTGGGGAGGAGGGTGAGACGGTGGAGGAAGGTAAACCCTCCTTATGTTTGGGCTGCAGAGGTGGGAGAGGGAGGTGTGCCCACAGCTGCAGGGATGGCTTTGGTCCATGAAGTGTCCCTTCAGCACAGGACTCCAATGGAGCACCTCAGGAGGTGGCAGCACCCACAGCCATCTCCAGGACCTGTTCGGTCTCTCTCCTCCAGACCAAAAATTCCCAGCCTGGAGGCACAGACTACGTTTTGGGCTGTATTTGAAAACACTTCTATTTGGGTGAGTGGGAGGAGATGGGTAAAGAGATAAGACAGCAGAAGCTGTGCAACCTCCCCGAACAAGGAGTGAAGCTCCGCAGGAGAGCAGCCCAGGGAAGGAAGGAAGGAGGATGCACCCCCTTTGCAGAGCAATGGCCTCCCTCTTGGCACACCCAGCAAGCAGGCTGTGATAACACGGGGCCATATTCCTCTGCTGGAACCCCAGACGGATGAACATTTGCTGTGCAGCTCACAGAGCAGTGAGAGCCTCAGACCCTGCCTGTCCGGGTCTGCCAGACCTGGCCCCCATCCATTTAAGGACCAGAAGGAGGGTTCATATGGCAAATGCAGGTGACTCCACCGGCTGCATGCTGCAGGCGCTGCAGACATTTTGGCTTGTATGGATGAGCCTCCAGCTCAGCCATCACCTGTTCCCTCCAGGACACCAGAGGGGAGGGAATCTGCAGAAAGGAGAAGAGCCAGAAGAGTGGGGAATGAGATGCAATGATCAGATGGGTATTTCCAAGAGCTTGTCCAGCCCTGAACCTTCCTGGGACCTTCTGCAGCCCCCAGCTGGAGAACCACTCAGGTCAGTGACAGTGGCATAGAGATTTGCTTCAGGGGTTACTGAAGCTCCAGGAGGAAGCACTTTTGCAGAAGACAAAAAATGGGAAAGGAAGAACACTTGAAGCAAGGGCAAAAACACCAGAGACCTGCCTATAAAATAGCTTCATGGTCTGAAATGGGGCAGAACACTGATGAAAGAAAAGCAAGATCTGCTCCGCACATTGACTACAGAGGCCCCTTATCAGGGGTGCAAGGAGCAGCCGATTTTAGGACGCTCCACTTTTCATGCATAGCCGAGGGCTGCCAGCTGCTGGATGCATCTAATCTTATTGGCAGCATGTAGCTACTGGCTCCTGCCTTTGGTCCCACTGGAAACCACTGAAAGAGCTTCATGATGGTGAAGCACAAGTTCACATTCCAACACCAGAGCTTGGACCATCATCACAGGAAGAGGAAGGCATGGGTGAGAAAACTGAACCTCTGCTCTTTACACCCTCGACATTTCAGCAAATCCTGCCTGGAACAGTAGCAACTAGTCAGGATTGCTTATCTGCCAGCTCTGCCTGCTCTTAAGTGGAGCAATTTGATGATGTCAGTCCAATAAGCCTGGCAATAGCTTAAGAGGAGTCATAAATCACTGATAATAAGTTAATCACTTGAGCTAATAGCTAAGACAAGGAATACATTGTTCTAAAATGAAGCAAAATTTGCCAGAGACAAAAAAACCCTATTCCTCCTCATTGCTTTTGACAGGAGAGCGATCCTAAAAGAGATTTGCTATGAAATCTCTGTTTCCCTCCCAGTCAGGCAGGGGGAAGACTAAAGCAGCTCTTAAAGTAATTCCAAATTTAAGATCTTATGTCACCAGGTCCTTCAGGAGGAAGACTGTAAAAGAAGAAGAAAAAAAAATCATCCACCTTTTTCACATCACTTGGCAGCCTTGTGTCAACTTTCACCCAAGGATGTGAAAATGTCATAAATGCAGCAGGATGCTGAACCTCCCGCTGCCCCTTCTCTCCTGGAGGAGCATGGAGTTACCTCTCTTCCGAAGGAATACAATAGGATGCTTCTCTTCCAAGTACATACTTGTACAAAAAAAATTCATTGAATTAGCCGTGCCTTCCTCCTTCTGCTTTGAAGCTTGACTGGGCTGACAAAGAGTTTACTGCCTGGAAATGTTTTTGAGGGTGTTTTTGGAAATCACCATTTTCATGGTGGAAAGCTGAGCCAGAGGATTGCTTTGCTATTGCACCAGCACATGTAATCCTCTCCAGCAATGCAAAATGCATGGCCACAGCTCTGGTGTAGGTGTCCAAGAATCCCCCCCAGACTTTGGCCAGAAATTCCTCCGAGAAATTGCTTCTCAATGAATGAGCCATTCCCTCCCACCTCTCCACATCACCCTGGATTTGACGGACCCACTGTATTTCCCCTCTTCTTTCCCGAGCTAAGAAGTCCTGGCCTGTTTAACCACTCCTCTTACAGAATTCCTGCCAGACCTTTGCCATCTTCACGGGGCCATGGGGATCTGACATGCCTGACCGAGAACCTGCAAAAAACCCATGTCCTTCTGGGTCAGCAACCAGAGGGCAGATGAGATATCCCAGGTCACATCAAACAGCACTTGGCACTTATGTTTCAGCAGCTAAAATGAGCTAGATGGGACAGGGATCATCAAGATAAATCAGAGGGCAGAAAGAGGGTGGGAGCATTGGTGGGGCACCCGGTTGTCTTGCAGGTGATGTGATTTTCCTCCATAGGAGCACAGAGCACTGGATCATTTCCATATGGACTTGTTCCGAAATCTAGATTAATTCCTCACCCTAGTTCTCAACTTCTCCTGCAAATAATTATTCTTTCAAAGCAAAATAAAATCAAGGACTACCTAACTTGGCATGTCAGGGCAACTCTACCTCTCTGAAGCCAGCAAGCTTGTAAATAGTGTATCAGAAGGAAGACAGACAGAGAGGACCTTGTCACTCTCACCTGACTTCATAGCTGTTTGGACAATGAACCAACACCAGGTTGCATAAAGCCAAAGAAACTCCATCACTGGGAGGGGTGGGAGGACATTCCTCCTCACTCTGAGCTGTTTGTGAGTTTTTTCCATATTTTTTCACTGTGGAGCCCTAATCAACAACAGATGCACAGACCTCCCAGGCTAAGCGTGCCTTAAGTCAGCACAGGAGATGGACCAGCATTCCCCCTTCCTAGCCATTGGCTGGACCACATTTGAGGGGGCCAGTCTAAAATAAAAGGTTTCATGGTGTGAACTTTCCAGAGGAAGCAAGTTTTCTCCTGGAAAGAACAGAAAGCATGTGTGGCAGGAGCAAGCAACAACTTGGGGGCTGCCCAAGCAGGAAGGAAGATGTTTTGATTTATTCTGGGTGTGAAACTTGGCCAGGGAAGCTTGCCAGGTGTTTATGTTGGCTCCCCTTCGTCACCAGGCTGTGCCTGCTGCGGGAACTTTGCTTCTCCAAGCTGGCCTCTTAATATCCATAATCGGGAGAAGAGGGGACAGACAGCAACAAGGTCTGGCTTACCCAGGGGCAGGGTTGGTGGAAGGGCTCAGGTTAGACTGAACTCAGCCTTTGCCAGCATCTGGCAGGGATCAGAGATGCACACGGGCTTCCCCCAGCATCAACCTCGCCGCCGTCTCCATCCCAGCCACCTCCTTGGTGCTGCAGAGAAAACCGAGCCCAGCTTAACGTCAGGACTTTGGGGCAATTTTCCCAGTGAAGCAGATCAAAGCAAATACCTACAACCAGGGCGTGAGAAGCCAGATCTGCAGCAGCTCAAGGCATCGGGGTGGCTCACCTTTGGTCAGCCACAATGCAACAACTTCCCGCAGGGACAGTGCCAATTCACATCAAGCCTTTGTGCTTCTGGACTGCATGACATTGGGCCAGGGGAAAGCCAACAGCCTTCATAGTCTGCAGGAACTGGAAGGTCCCAAGATAGCCTGGCAGCAGGCTTAAAGCAAACAAAAGGAAGCGCTGCTTCACACCACTCGCAGAGACAGTGCAACTCATTGCCAACAAATCTAGCCACGTTGCATCCAATGTAGGTGATGGGAAATCAAACAGATTGTGTTCTGGCCCCGATCTGGCTCAATGCTCATGCTTCCCTGAAGGCAAGGGGTTTCCTTCCCCTCCCAGGGTGTGAAGGCAAAACTTTTGCTCTTTTAACTCTTCCTTTACCCTTCCCTGTATCTTTTTGCATGGTCTCTGACATAGGTGATCCACTAGCATCACCTCCTTCCTCCACTTGTGTTGCTTTCTCCCCACTTCTCACATGTGAACAGAGTGAGCTGTTCCTCCTCTGCTTTCCTCTAACACCTCTAATCTTCTTGGTACCCCATTTCTTTCCTTTTGTCTCTTTCTCCCCTCCACATTTTTCCCCTTCCTAGTGCACATCTCTATTCTGCTGAAGACAACCATGGAGAGTGAGACTTGACCCCAGGTCCCAGTGTAGCAGAGCAGCTCACATCTTCACGGTTAGATGACACTGGTGCATCTCTCCACTGCATCTCCCATGGCTTTTCTGGGGCTCCAGTTCTTTCTTACATTTCTGTCCCATTCACAGTGCCTGGAGTAACATCCCTGCAGTGTCACAGCCCAGAAAGGCGTTTGCAGCACAGTAGTGTGTTGCAAAGGGGCATGTGCCTGTGTGGGGAATCTAAGAGTGTGACCTGGGATTTGGAGAGCTAGAGGACTGCTCAGGGTGCAAAGGGCCATGTCTAGACCAATTTCATCCATGCAATGTGAAGTGGATCAGAGGAGGGGGGGTTTCTAGTGCAAACTATGCCCAGGATCATGCTCAGGTTCTCTCAGAGAGGACGTTAATTTACTCCAAGAGCAATACAGGCTTCTGCATGTCTCCTGCTGCTTGCCTTCATGTTGTTCTAGCGACTCCTTCACCAGGGATTCCCTCCACCATTCAAAGTGAGGACCAAGGACAACCCTCCCTTACACCCACCCCTACTTATTGAAGGTGTTCAAGCTCTCCTTCCTGCCTCCCTTGTCACTTCAGGCACAGCCACCCCCTGCACATCACTTCAGCCTCCACTTCTCTTCCCAGCTACAAGAGGCAACCCAGGCAGGCAGAGCAGACGGCTCTTGTCTTTGCTCCAGACCAAACATGCCCCTTTTCTCAGGATGAGACTGAGTGTGCTGAGCGTACACAAAACATCCTGTATTTCCCTGACACCTGCATCTAGCAAGGCCCTCGAGGGGTGATTTAATGACAGTTTTCAGCTATGAATGTTCTTGGTTTCATCGTTCAAAGTCAGACCTTTATTGTCATGAAAAGGATATTGTGGTGAGCACTGTCACTTCCACTCACTGTTGGGAAACGGACCTTGCCTTGAACTAGCTCTCACATTCCCTGGAGTATTAACCCATGAATTGCTTTTAGGACCTTTATGAAGAGTCCTGCCTCTAAGTCACTACCTAACAGAGCGCTAGGAAGACACATGGCTTTAACACAGACCCAGGCCACCAAATCTACCTGCTTGGGTCCTGATGCCTCCTTCCAAGGCATACGCAAGACATTGCATGAGCAAAATTAACTCCATGGCCGAGATTCACACACAGCTGAGCCAAAAGAGCCACAGAGGGGGAAGAGCCTCAGCTCTTCATCCTTCCCTGCTTCTCCCCAGCTGTGTGGTCCTACCACTTCCCAGCACCCACTCAGGCCCTGACACAGCACCGAGCACAAAGACAAGCCATTTCTCATCCGTGTTGTTACAGATCCCATCTCTCGGGAACGCGGGAGGATGTTGTATAAGGGCCTGTGTTAATATGGCTTATCACAGAAAGTCTCTCCCTTCACAGGGAGCTCGCATGCCGAAGCGTTCGGCCGCACTGCCACAGACCCCAGCATGACTCCATCACGTGCTTGTGCAACACCTATCAAAGGCCAGATTGCCACTTCTTCCAGGAGGACACAACCCCAGGTTTCATCCTGTTGAATAGCTCTCCTGTGCCAGCCCGCTGTTGTGCATTTCTGAAGAGCTTTTTTTGTTTTTCCAATTCTAGAAAAAAAAATAATTCTAATTTCTAACCCAATTCCTGGCCCCTTGTGAGTACATGGTAGCTTCAGCATGCTTGAATGGGACCTACAGCCTGGGTCCAGGCATTGTTTGCTGCTTTATGTCAGGGGACTCCCAGCAGTACAGGGCAAACCGCACAGGAGAAAAAGCTGCTGAAGAACCCATCCCGAAGGGCTCGTCATTGGGACAGGCAGCGACGAAGCCCCAGCTCCACGGGAAAACACCTGGCAGCTCTCTCCCTGGAGAGCAGGGAGATGAAAGCACCCAGGTGCACAAGCAGGCAGCTGCAAGGGGCCCTGGAGCCCATCCTTACATGGCATCCCGTGTTCCCGGAGCAGGATCAGGGTGGTGTGACCTGCCCTGAAAGCAGCCAGGTAATTCCATACTGCTCAGCTCATCAGTTGGGTCATCTCTTGGATGTCTGCTGGGGTCCGGTGAATCCTCACCGCTCTGACCTGTAGACCTGGGTATCTACACAGAGAAAGGGAGAGAGGCAGGAGGAGTTGGCCTTGGAAAGCCCTCAGGTGGCACCTCCCTTTGAATCGAGAGGCTACATTTTCCCAAGGAGCTCTCATCACCATGATTTTGTAATATGATGTTCCCTGGCAGACCTCTTTATGGGGGGTCCTGCTGGAGAAGGCTGGATCTGCCCTGTCCACCCCCACAGCACCCACTGGAGCCAGAGGTGGTCCCTTGCCACCGGGTACAGCTCCAGGTCAGGAGCTGCCTGTCCACCAGCTCTGCATCCCACCTCATCCCCAAACCCACGTTCCTGACCGAGCACTGCTTCCGACAGGACCTGTCTGAGCACGCGTTGTACGTGGCTCGAGGTGACGGCTGGTGTTTTGTAGGAATTAACCTCAAATGCAGGCACAAAGTTTGAAAGAAAAGAAAATGAAAGATTAAATATCAAAGGTAAACCTGCTAAAAAACAAAACCCTGAAGGGACAAAACCCCCGGCCTCAAAGCAGCTTATGCATCTCAAGTTTCTGGTGGTTTCTGAGCAACCTTGGCTCAATCCTGCCCAGCTTTCCTCCCAGACACAGTGTTTCCCAACACAGGCTCTCACAGTGAGGAAACAATTTCTCCCACCCTGCTAATCCTTTTCTTTCCTACTGCACTCCCCCCAGATCTACCAAACATGCTTTTCCCAGAGGACCACCTTCCCCAACAGCCCCCTCTAACTACATCCTCATGGTGCATCTCCACCATCTTCCCTGCTATTGCTCCTAAATGGTCTGAACCCTCCAGGGTCTCCCTTCCAAAAGATGCATCCCACCCCAGATTCAGCAGGCTCTTTTTCAGCTGCCCAAAGCCTTGGGACAACCACCAGCTTAACCAAGCATCTCCAGGAATGCCAGCCCCATAGGTGTTTCCAAAAATCATCACTCTTTATCCAGGACATGCACAAATCTAGATGAAAAGGAGACACTTATGTGCATTTTCCCAGCTCACCATACATTGTCTTGTGGCTTTAGGGCAGAGTTTCCCAGAAGGTATCCAGGACCCTCCTTCCCTACACACAGCTCCACCACCCTGGCATGGGCTGGGCAAGCCTTCTTCTCCCCTCAGCCCCTGGCCTCTGTATTTGCCATCCTGCAATCTCCTTATCAGAGGTGGGATTCAGCTGGCAAATTAAGAAACCTACTAAGCGCATCTTGATGTTGGACATCGGTGGTTGACAATGGAGGAGTCTCAGATGCCACCAGGTGCCTGGTTTTGGGCCACCAAAGCAAGCCTGGGTGACAACTTTTGGAGGAGCCTCTCCAGTCACATCCAGTGGGTTCTCCACCTGATCTGCTGCTCCAGCACAGGTCTCGTGCCAGCGCTGTGTATGAGCCACATTTTCTGTTTACCCAAACTCTCTGGACAACCACTTATCCAAGATCAACACTCCCCAAAAACAGCCCCTGCACCGGGTGCAGGAACATCTCCCATCACATCCAGGTGACCTCCCCACATTGGCTTTGCAGAGAAAGCAAACGCCTCATGTTTAAAATAGAGTTTGCAGACTGATGGGGCATGCAATGAATCCCCAGTACAGGAAAGATCTCAGATGCCGTACACAGATATCTTGGATCATGCCAGGGCTCAGACAGTCGATGGAAAGACCTTCACACAGAAACCATTCCTGTCTCTAGTCCCTTTAGACTTTACTATGGCATGATCCACATTTCCTCTGCAAAGAGCAGTTCCCATCCCAAACATGCCTGTTGAGGCAGATAGGGGCTGTTTATCCTATGAGAGATTGTTGGGTGTTTTTTTTCTTTAACTGATGTGCACTACCTTACACAAACAGCCTGTTTCAGTCCCCTGCTACAATGCTGTCATGGGTACCTGGGAAAATGGCCACATCTCTTGGAAAAGGGGAGAAAAATTATTTCAATGGGAAAAATAGGGGACAGAGAACAGGCACAGAAGGACACAGATTGAAGATGCCGAGCTTTTCTTCCAGTGATCCCTTGCTCAGAACACACAGGGACAGATCCAGACCTAACACTCAGCACCAAAATCTGTGTCCTTTATAAGGATTTTACAGACCCTCTCTGTCATGGCTAAGAAAAAAACCCACAGCCAGGAGAGAAAAATTAAACCCACCAAATGCCTTCACTTACCCAAAAAAGGAGGAGTTGGGTAAAGATAGAAGAGGTGCTGGTGTAGCATCTCCCGGCTCTCTACCCCACTCCCAATGCAGGTGAGGAGCCCATCCAGGAGGGCAGCAGTTAAATCCAAGTCTGTATCCTTGAGAAAGGTGGGGGTTTTCAGTGTCTGCTCAGGCCAGAAGGATGTTCTGGAATTAAAGCCCTACATGCAGGTGTGGGCAGCATTCAGCACAGTCTTGCTCCATACCCAATACAAAACATCTGTGCAAGTGCTGCCAAGCACACCTCATCCAGAGGAAATTATTTGGGGATTAAGCAGGCACATGTGTAGCAGAGAGACATGATCAAGCAAGCATGGGGAAAGCCACCACCAGCAAGGAGAGCCCTGCAGACTCCTCCAGCCTAGCAAGGAAATACAAAGTTCACACAAAGGGAATCAATAAGCAAAATAAACAAACAGTCAATTGTATTTTAGGAGCCCTAAAGTAAAAAAAAAAAACCAGCTTGTGAGTCACATTTCAAAACCCAACATTGCTTTTCATGGCCTGCGGGAGCAGAGAGCCAGTTTCTGTCCCAAGGGGAAAGAGCACAGCTCTGCCAGAGGCAGCAGAGCTGCCATGAGAAATGCTGTGGCCCCTGACTTCCACCTGGTGACTTTTCACAGTACAGGGAATTTCCAGAGATGAAAGATCTCTATGCTTTATTTGATAATTATTCTCTGCTAGCAACTTCCCTTCATCTCCGGTTTTATTTTGACATATTTATTGTGCTCTTTTGATCTCCACCTTCGCAATGACATCGTGTATAATAATTTCCAACAAAGGATTAAATATTTTGATGTCTCCCCAAGTAGCATCTGCTGTCACTCTGGCTTGGAGGCAGCTGCAGCACCTCACAGCCCTCATGCTTCAGGGCAGAGAAAGCCAATAACCAGCTGAGATCACGAAGACATTTCCTCCCACAGCAAATGGCACACGCAGCTACGCAAGGAGAATTTGCATCCCATCCTTTGCAGCTCCCAGACCTTGCAAATCCTCAGCGCAGTGCTCGCCCTGCTCCTTGCAGGCTGCGCACATGCATGATGGGTTTTGCCCTCTGGAGGTCCACCCTGCAAGACCAGCATGGATCTCCTTCATCCCAGGAAACCCCTTGTTTTAGAGCCAAATGGGTAAATGTTCATCCTGAACCCACCCCCTCTGCCTGGGGGCTGCTGGAGGGTCATGCAGGATGCTGCCCGGCACACGCTTGAGGGAAGAAGCTGTATTATTTTCCATCGCAGGAGATGGTTGCAGCTGTCTTGGGAGGTGCAGTTTTGGCAAGGGGGGAGGAAGGAGATGCTGATGGATGGCCACAGATTTCCATCGCTCTGTAGGACCAAGAGCTGGGAGGGCTGCCCAGCTTCACAGCTGAGGCTCCCAACCCATCAGGGCTTGTCCCTGGGGCAAGGCTCCCAACCACACGGCTTTTGCAGAGGCTCTGCAGGTGCCCAGTTTGCTGAAATGCTTTAGCACAGCCACCTCCCCCTGTATTTGCAAGGAGCATCCTCAGTGCCACCTCTCATTCCCCATCTTTGGAGACCCCCCAGCACGGCTGCTTGCCTGTAAATCCGAGGGAGCCCAGCCATCCCCTGGCACAATGCACCAGGGTGGGCACTCACGCTGCCCCAAATCCCTCCCCACGTCATCCAGACTCTGCTATGGGTGGATCGGGGCTTTCTCAACCACAGCGACCACCTGCCTGGGCGATATCTCGGCCATGACCTTGTGTTTGGGCAGGGTTGTTCCCATCCCTCTCCGAGCAAAGCTGCTGGGCTCCTCGGCAGAGGCCACAACATCCAGCATGGTGACAAGGGGCAGTTACCTCCGTGGGGTCATATCCAAGTCTGTGCTCATTGACCTGGGGCCATAAGAGGTGAAAAACCAAAAGCTTCTGGGGCAGGGAGCTCAGCCCTGCCTCTCAACTGCCTTTGGCCACTTCTGGCAATATTGCTCATTATTTAATTCCTTCCCATCAATTCCCTCCCCAAACCTCTTCCCATCCCTCCATCCCAAGGATCTAATTCTCCAAGAAGCAGGAACATTGCTTGCTCTCCTCACCCAATCATCCTGTATTCATGCTTGCCAACCCCAATGAAATCCTTAAAGAAAAGCAAGGTCAAACTTGATAAGAAAACCCACCCAAGGAGACCACAGACAACACCTCATGCATCACTCCTCCATCCGGCAGCTCCCCAAATCTCTGTATTGGGGGATGAGCTGCCGCTCCCAGGGAGCTCCCTGCTGTCCATGGCACTTCACAAACCACCTGTCAAGAAAGCCAAGTGTCAGCAAGGACCACAGTGGCATTTTTAAGATGCAATTAAAAGCTGTCTTGAGGCAAACGCATGCATGGAAAACACAAACCCAATTGAACATGTGACCTTTCCCCAGGACTGCAGTCTTTGCTGTTTCTCAGCAGTTTATGGCATTTTTTAATTGAAAAAAGGTGTTCTGGATTAAGTTGATAAAATCTTATTCAAGATGTGGATGAGTGCTAGCTGTCTATTTCTTGAGGAAATTTAAAAAAAACTTGAAAAAATCTTTTTTAAAAGAACTCCCTATGTACTTTCCCAGCAAACTCAGAGGCTCCAAACCAAAAACCTCCCATGGTTTGAGAGCAGCCAGCTTCTCCAGACTACTGAAGTCCACCAAGTAAAGGAAGACAGACATCAGATGCCTCTCCAAATTTGTCCTAGTAGGCAAATAGGAAAGCCTGCAATATGGGGGCAGGGGGAGCGGAGTTTTACTTACAACCTGCCATTAATCTGTGGAACTCACTGCTGAAGATATTTCTGAAGCTTTTAAGGTATGAAATGTCATTATTTATAACCAATTTCCACGTGAAATACTTCCTCAGAAACTAACTTCAATCTTGAATGATCCAAAACATTTCTCCTGCTGGGGTACCTCCTTCAGGTTTATGTTTCAGCTTCATTACCTTATTCATACCCAGAAAAGTCTACATTAAGAGAAAATGTAGAAGCTGATGTCAAACCTTAAAATGACAGGAGATGCCTTGACTAGGTGAACTTACCCTCCTCACCCTGTGTGCTAGGGCATGCTACAGCCCACACACTTGTCCCTACGAGACCTTGCTGGGACAGAAGAGCTCTGGTACTGAATCTGAACCATAGAATAGGAAATCAGGGTCTGTGGGTCTCCAAGGGGTTTGAGGAGCAGTGCCCCACATGAGGGATGGGACATTAAGGGGTAGGATGGCTACTTTCCTTCTTGAAACCATTGCATGTTGCCTGCAAATACTGTGGCCATCTCTGCTACTGGGGTAGTAAATCACTTGAAGTAGGAAGAGGAGAAAGGAATTGCTCACTTGCACGTTATTTCCTAGATGCCCATGATGACAGGGACACCTGCATCATGAAATCACTCAGGTGCCCAGCAATGGCATGAGCCTGGCTCCAGAGCTGGGCTGGAGGAGGACTGTCAGTAACCACCCAGCCACACTCAGGACAACGAGGAGGAAATCCTTCCCAATGGCCTCTGTGCTGCACATGGAAAAAAAACCTACCAAAAAAAAAAAAAAGAGTATAGTGGGGAAAATAATGAATGTGCTCTTCCAGACTGTGCCATCACACACCCAAGGAGCAACATGAATGTTTTCATGGGCAGCCCGACATCCCCAGGTTTTGAGATATGGGCTGAGCAGCCCTCAATGTCTCAGAGTACCTTAAATATATGTAAAGGACAACTTCCACAGTGATGCTAGGCAGAAGAGGGGGGGGGGATCTGGGAAAGCTTGAATTGCAGGACATGAGCTGACACTAGCTAGTGGCAGAGATGGAAAGAAAGCTCCTGTAGGTGAGGTCTCTCATGGCTTCCAGCAGCAGGACAGCCTGATCAAGTAGAGCCATCCCCACGCATAGCTCTGAACTGCGCTTTGCACAGTGGTCAGGAGTAGGGAGGCACCAGCACATCCATCCTAAGAGACAATTATCCTATTGTCCTCAAGCCCCAGGGTTTGCTAACTGCCCACTGCAAACACCTGACTACTCAGTGCTCATAACCAAGAGCTATGGTTGGAGCTACGTGCCCCTTTTGGGAACTTAATCCCAAAGGAGGCAAAATTCAGCTGGGCTGGCTTACATTGCAAACCCTGAACGGAAAGCATCATCCTGGGAAAACCCAGGGGCACCTGCAAGCTGTGCCAGGGACCAGCTGGTGACAGGACTATGGCCCTGGTTCAGCTTTGGGTGGCAACGTGCCAAGTTGCAGTGCTTCCAATCCCACCCCACAGAGCAAGGAGCCAGTCTTCTGGCCAGCTTCCCTTAGCTCCTCTCTCCTTTTGGGACCCTGTGGGCCACACAGCCATTGGTCGTAGAGCAGACCAAGCAGCTGGATTTTACAACACTTGGGATGCTGGAGCAGAAAAACAGCCTTACTAGGATCTTGAGAAGATACAAAATCTAGGCATGACCAAGCCAGCGGGGTCAGCAGACAGTTTCAGCCAGAAGGAGCAAGACACAATGGATCCATCCCTCCCAATGGATCCATCCCTCCCACTGTATCCTCACCTTGCAGCACAGCCAGCCCAAACCAGTATCTGCCAACCTCCTTCAGTCAGGCAGTAGGGTCCACAAGGAAGGGGAGGAAAGGACAACGTACTACCAAGCAAAGCCCCAGAGGGCTGCTGGCAGCATCACCCCTGGGGATACAGCGAAGACCAGCAGTTGTGAGGCGAGAGTGGAAGAGAAAGGATGCTGAGGACGTGCTGGTCTGGAGGACATCCCCCGCACCCCCATCCCACTGGGACCAGTTTGAAGTTCCAGCTGGAAGCAGTTTTGGCTGGCTGGAACAAAATCATTCAGTTTCTCAGACTTCTAGTGCCCTTAGAGATGCCTTAGGCCTGCCTCCCCACTTTGTTGGTGAAGACTGGAGAAGGTTTACCCTGTCCCATCCAGCACCCTGTGGAAGCTTGGGGTACTCTCAGGCATCTCAAACAGCAACACACCTACCTTGGGACATCCAAACCCAGCATGCTGGTACCTCCACCCATAGGCATCTCAGTCCATGAGCCAAATCCCACGCTTGGTTTCTCGTTCCTGCACACACAGCACAGATATGCTACCACAGAGCTGGCTGTGGCCAGTACATAAGGACCAGGAGGTACTGCAGGCTCTTCTGCTTCGGTCAAAGCTTGCATACATTCAGGAAACATGAAAACCAAGTCTCAACACAGCCAAAAAAAAGAAGCTGATAGGGAAGCCAAAGACTACCACCCTCCCAAAACACACCAAACAGAAACTGAATACTCCAGGTTGAGCTTAAATAGAGCTGAGGACTCAAGGGTGGTGGTGGAGGCCACAGGTGAAGCTGGTCATGGCCTTTAGGGCTTATTAGTGCCCTCAGAGCCCTGACACCAAGGATTTCTCTGATGGCAGAAGACATCTGTAGGTGGGCAGCTGAATGGAGATTCTTTCCTGGGGGATTACAACTATATATGCAGCGGCATGAGCTGAACATTTCAGCAAAGGTGATGCAGCCATAAAGGCGACACAAATAGCAGAAGGGCCAGCAGAAACACTTCACCTCAGAAATGCTCAAATATCTTGTTTTCACATATTGTAAACACCCTCCTTCATTTCTCCTGCTGATCTCACTTATTTTAAGGGTCGCTTCCTTCAGCAGCACCACCTTCCAACTCCAGGGCTTGCATAGCGTCTGCTCAGTGAAGTGTTTGAGACCCTCGAGCAAGCGGTGCCATCTTAGTCCAGAAGACGTCTGCAGACCACAAGCCTGCGTCATCTTTCTATCACCCTTTGAAGTGTGGACATCATCTAATTAGTGGGCAATGCAACTGGAAGTTAAGGAGCTTAGAATTCCTGACATTTTATGTTCAAAAGTGCCTGTTTTTACTGCAGCCCAGCAGGGAAACTATTCTGCTCTGACGCCAACTGATGGCTTTGGGGATATTATCTCTTCTGAACATTAATACCCATGAGCAAACAAAGGCATGTGGCTGAAGGGGAAAGAGTCCCACCCAAGGAAGGAAGGCAGTCTTCTTTTTATGCATTTACACTAAAAACTGTTTCTAAATTCAGCTTTAGGAAAGGTCAGTTCCCATACAAGCATCAATGTGAAGCATCCGTGTCCGCAGGAAGGTTCGCGGGCTGTGATATTACAGCCAAGGGGCTGGTCAGTCCTTCAGAAGACCTTGACCATATGAGACAGCAATGGAGACCTTACAGTGAGCAAAAAATCTCTTACTGATTCACAAAGCAGATGCTGTGGCAGTGTGAGCTGTCCCAGAAGACTTCATGGCATTGAGATGAGTTGTGGCTTCACACTCCAGGGACACAAGCACTGGGAAGGGGCAGAACCAAGCCCCAGCTCCCCATCACCTAACCCAAGACCTCTTTGACCCGTAAGGTGGCAAACAAATGTCTTAGGGACCCCATGTGGCTTTGAAAACCAGTGAAAGACTTTGCAAGGAAAAAAGCAGCATGTGACCTCTGGTCCCAGCTCACCTCTGGCCAGGATGACTTCTGCCCTTCACTGATAAGATAAGGCAATTCAAGAATCAGCATGACACAAGCAGTAGGCTACTCCACTTGCATGGAGCATACTTTACTCTTCATTCTTGCAGACCTACATGGAGTCATGGCCAGATGTGCAGGCCTGGTCTGACGCCCAGTGGAGTGCCTGGTGCCTCTGGTTTCCACAGACAATGGATGGGATATAGAGGGAAGGAGGAACCAGATCCCTTTTGAGGATGTCAGTGGAGGAGATGGTACTCCAGGTCTTGTCTGCCAGCATGTTGGGAGGGTGGGAGCAGTGCCCACCCTCCATGGACAAAAACAGCCCATCTGAGGAAGAGGGATATGGCCATTGGAAAGGAAGGCTCCATCCATCTGCCTTCCGGTTCACTGACCCCTGCCTGCCATGGGGTCCTGCCAGCACTGGGCTGCCCTGCAAGCAGCAAACACTTGTGTGGCCCCTGCGCTTTAAGAAGGCAAAAGGAGTGGGTTCTAATGATAGCCGTGTCTGGCCTCAGCCCTGCTCATATGCTGGGGAAAAATGAACTCAGCTCTATGGTGCTTTAAGACATAGCTGAAAGGAAGGGACTTTGAAAGAAGACAAGAAAACCCAAGGTAAATGAGATAACATTGAGTACCTTGCAGTATGAACTGCTCCTGGTCCTGCTAATGACCGCACCTTGGCTAGCAGCAATGTCCTGGCTTTTCAGTAAGGGCCTCCATAAAGGACAGACTGTGAACTTGGTCTCCTGGTGACAGGAGACTCCATAGACTCCCCTGCTCTTCTTGCTTGAGTCGCAAATCCAGGGTGAAAGCCACCATCTCAGATTAGGGTCACCACCCTACTGAGACCTACTTATTTGGCCCAGACTTTTGCACTTTATTATGGTCACAAGCTTCCTTCCACCTCCCTTTCCTTTTTCACAGGTATCATTTTAGGCTGAGATGGTTCACCCTCCTCTCCAGTTGCAGCCACCGGTGGTGTGGGCCTTAGCACATCTTACCTGCATACGGGAACACTGCAAGATGCTTGGCCAGCAAATACGTAAGGAATTTGGCCATCAGGATGTAACTGGCCAAACTGGACTGCACCCAGTAACACCTCTCTTGTTTTCAGACGGACACGTTGATGATGGTGGGACACGAGATTTTACCTGAAGAAGCTCAGGATGTGTTTGTAGCTGGTGTTTCCCCCAATTTTCACCTCTAGGAGGGATGGAAGACCCACCTGGATGCAAACTTCTGGCAATGCAGGAGTGGAAAGATCAGGTTTGCCCACAGCTGTGTGCAGCTGGGTCACTCGCCACAGTGCTTCGAAGCCTCTCTGCACACCCCTCCTTCAGAGACCTCCTGGTCAACCCAGCCTGAACCTCCAGAAATTTGGCTGCTCTCCCCAACAGTTCCTGAGCCCAGCTCAAGTTTCTTGTTGGCTGGCTGGGAGCCGATGGGTGGCTGCTGGGTCCTGGATACTTTTTTAGTGCCAATGGCTCCAGCTGGTCTGCCTGTGCTGGGGAGAGTCGGTAGGGGAGGGAGAAGGAAAATAGCATAGGAAAAAGATGTGACTGTGGCTCTGTTTTGTAATCCAAAGGCGCTCTGGTTTTAATCTAGCTTGGGAAAACCCCGAGGGATGATGTCTCTGCAAGGAAAATAAAGAGAGCAAGCACTGAGTTGTCAAGGTCAACCGGCTCCTCATGTTTCGAGAAAGGGCAGGACTTGCGGCAGGGCTGAGCCACAGACAAGGCTCTGCCCGAGCTGCAAGGCGAAAGCAAGCCCAAGGCAGACTCCTGCAGACCGAAAGCACAATCCATGTTATTTCCATCATGCTGTGGGTGAACCGAGGCGAGGACAGCCCCTACGGACAGGCAGCATCGGTCACTTACCTTGGCTTCAACCTCTGCCCTACAGCCTGGATGAACAAGACCTTGGACACCATTAATGCAACAAGGTCTGGAGGACCCAGGTCTTGGCTGAAGTTTGGCCCAACAGCGCATTTACGTGCCGGCAATGGGGAAGATGGCAGAGCATGGGCTTGAGCAAGACCTTCTTCACTCCCAGCACAGGTGGGCTGAGAGCTGCATCAGTTTAAGACTATGGTTCCCCCCATGAAGGTGTCATGTCCAGGAAGAAATGTGCTTACGCCAGTGTTTCCTGCCCTACCCAGGCAAGACACATCATCATGCTTATAGCAACGCAGTGCTCCCACAAGGAGAAGTCGTGTAAGGAGCAGGTCTGAGGGCAGTAAATCCTTTGAAACCAAATCTCTGTACAGAAACTGGGGGACCTCAGAGCCCACCCAAGGTCCCAGCCTCCTCACTCCACATCCAGGTGAGATCCTGGCTCACATCAGCCCCATCCTCACCATGCCATGCTTGCCGTGCAAGTAAAGCCCTACAGGGTTTAAAATCAACAAGCCTCCACACAGTCTCATGTCAAGGGTCGAGATGCTTCTTTGTGGCCCAAAGGGAGTTTTTGGGCCACCCAGGAGCTTTTATCCTGCTTGGTTTTGTCCCTCCCCTGCCCCAGTCTAGCCACAAGCCAAGGACATAACTGGGAAGCCATGCGCACATACCCACGCCTCTGCAACCCTTCCCAGCATGGGGCTCTGCCCACTGCCTCCGGGCTTCAGCCAGTCAGGAATATTTGGACAGACCTGTCTTCCTTCCCCCCAAAATTACAGAAAACATCGATATATATCTTGGCAGGATACATTGCCTTTTCCAGCTCAGGGGAGTTGGGGAAGGTTTGATGTTCTGCAAACATCCCGTTTTGCATCCTCCTAAAATGCAACATTATGGGGGAGAGGAGGGGTTTTGGTTCGTTTTTGCTGTTTTATTTCAGATGTCAATGATTCTTGTTGTGTTTGCAATAGGCCAATAGTACCAACAGTTTGGGGTGTTTTACCTCCCTGGGAGAAGGATTCAAAGCTCAACCTTTCCTTTAGGACACACAGACCATTTTCTTCCCAGATCAGGGTTATTTGCAGGACTCATTGTTCCCACCATCCCTGTATCCCCATATAATCCCTGGCAATGGGTGGGTAGCTCTCCTCCTCTGTCCCACAAGCATCCACCTTCTCTCCAGCAAAAGCAGAGGCTGGAGGCAGCTCATCACACGGCAGAGATGCTCTCCATAGGGAGCCCACCCTCTCAGAAATAATGTCCCAAGCCATTTTTTTTTCCTTGCACCAAGCTCCAAGTGTCTTTTCCCCCACCTTATGGGTTCAAAAGGGATGGGGAAGAAGGTGAAGTGTTAAAGAGGTGAAGCAGGAGACCTCTGAGACCTCCCACCAGCAGCTTGGAAGGAGAGGGAAGGAGGGGGCTGAAATCAGACATTGGATCTTTCCATAATGAAATGGCCAAACACTGCCAAGAGGGTTTTTTCCACTCTACAGCTACTATATGGTTGATGACAGGAAAACTAATTATATCAACATCCTGTTTACCCTGCAGCGTGGAACAAGAGCCCAGATATACCTGGGCTGTGAGGGTATACACTGATCTGGTTGCGTGAAAGAAAAATGTCAGCCATGCATCTGCGTCATTTTCTTCTGCAGGTGAAGTGCTACCTGGTCCCACTGCCCCAAACCTTTGTTGGTTTGCCTAAAGAGACATCCTGGAAAGCAATTCATGCAATGTCTACCTTGTGCAGTTCCTGCTGAGAACAGCTCACAGAGCTGGGAAATTTCTTACCCTGCTCTTGTTGGAGCACATGGGGTTTATTTAAATCCCTGTGGATTCCTGCAAACCCTGCAGCAAGCCCCAGCACAACGCCTGGGAGGGAGCTTTCCCTGGGAACACCCTGACCAAGCAATACTTTGCAGAAACAGCAAAACACCCAGCAAAAACCACCCAGCAAGTCAGGGCACCTTGCCTCAGTTTCCCTCTCTGTCAGACCTATATCCAACAGACCGGTGCCTTTTTCCCATGCTCTCCTTGTCCCACACCTTACATTTCTGGCTGGCAGGCAGCTGGGTGTGCTGGCAGGGTCCTCTCCAGATGTGGTTTTGGTTTCAGTCTTTCTACCAGATTGCTTCACATCAGCCACTGCTCATCTGCTGCTGTCCTATTCTTTTTCCACATTTCCCATCACTTTACTCCTGCCAAGCCTGAAAGATGATGGGACAGCCCAGGGACAGCAAGGTTGGAGGAAGGAGGAGGCCACCAGCAATGAGCCTTCTCCATCTCCCTCTACTCCCTGGCATGTTGCCACCATGTCCTGCACCTGAAGACCTTGAGCTTGTTATGGGTTATGGTGAGCACTCACTGGCAGCAGACTGAACACCAACCATTCTGTTGGCTTTTCCACCTTCAATATCAGCATTTCAGAGCACCTGTTAAACGCAAACCCAGAGAACTCAGATAATTTGTACAGGCCTGGAGAAAGCACCCAGGACCAGAAAGTGTCCATTTATTCTGTCCCAGCTGCTGGCCCAGAAAACAGCCAAGGAAAGCATCTTCTCCTACCCTCTCCCAGCCAACAGAGCTGGTGGTGTGACATGGTGTAGAAGAAGAGCTGAAAGGCACAAATTCCTGAGCTAGGGCTAGAGCTGCCAGCAGGCAGGGGATTTGGCACTTGGATGTGGTCCAAGGAAAGTGCTCAAAACTGCCTCCAGATGTCAAAAGCTGCCAGCACGTTTCTACCTATCAGAAATGAATAGAATAGAATAGAATAGAATAGAATAGAATAGAATAGAATAGAATAGAATAGAATAGAATAGAATA
>JANZLQ010000056.1:44321524-44331883 GCA_026212715.1 Elanus axillaris
TTGATTTGTAATAAATTGAGTTAATTCCCCCAAGCTGAGTCTGTTTTGCCTGTGACGGTGATCAGTGAATGATCTCTGCTGTCCTTATCTTGACCCACAAGCCCTTTGTTATATTTTTTTTTCTCCTCTCCCCTGTCCAGCGAAGGGGGGGAGTGATAGAACGACTTGGTGGGCACCTGGTGTCCAGCCATGGTCAACCCATCACAGACCTCCAGCCTGGAACCCTCACTGAGCAACTCCTTGTACCTGGAGCAGCTCCCAACACACCTTCTCCTGCTCAGAAAAAGGAAACGAGGGTCTTTTCTGTCCTCCCCAACACTACACAACCTCCACAAAGTTGTAGGCCAAGTAGTAGGTTCATGACAAGAACACTTTGAAGCTGGGGCTGAAGTAAGGAGGGGAGGTGCCAAAACCACAACCTGAAAATGGCAAAAATTTCCCAAACACAGGGATCTCACATTCATATCTAACACAGCTCCTCATTCCAGATATAGTCCACAGAAATTTATCTGGATTAATGGAGTTAGTAGCTGGCCCTCAAATCCACCTCTCCTTGGAGAACCAGACCCAAGACATGTAGCCCATGGAGGAGCTTGGTGTTAGCTGCAAACGTCAGTCTGGATGTGACGACTTGTACGTGGACCAGCCTGCAGCGAAGCCTGGGTTTGGGTCTCTCTCCAGAGTCTGTGCAGATGATGATGGAGTAAATATACTGAAAACCTCAGCAGGGCATCACTGTTGTCTTCACACTTAGCAGGTAATGCAACAGCCCCGTTTGTCATATCGACATGGACCAGAGCAAAGCGTCAGTCCCTGAGCAAAGCATTGCTGGCAAAGCAGAGTTTTAAATACAACTTTCCAAAGCCTAGTGGTAGTGGACACAGAGCCCTTTTCAGGCAAGAAAAGCTACCTCGGAGGAAGGGGAAAGGGGAACATCCATGGAGGTCCTTCCAACCCCACAGTCCCACCTCCCCAGAGAAAAGCTGCATGTCCTGCACGGTGTTTGTGGCTCCGGAGACATCTCCGCCCCACCAGGACTGCTGTGCTTCTGGATATAGCCACTAGAGGATGGCAATGTCCTAGGCCACCTGCCGCATACTGGAAATCACTGAGATCCAGCTTTGGAAACCGGCTGTACGGGGGATCCCATCAGCACCGAGGCCACCAAAAACACCCATCCCACGTCACTCAAGTCCAAATCGCAAGCTGAAAATCCCCAGCCCTCAGCTCTGCTTCACAGTGCAGGCAAAGACAGTCCCTCCGGAGACCGGTAACTGAGATTTTGCAAGGGAGCAGCTCACATGTGCTCCCTGGTCCCCTCGGGACATGGGTGGGTAGGTGTTTTGCTGAGTTACCTGGTGCATTTCCAGATGTTACTGTCCCCCTCCCTCAATTTTTATGACCACAGGACAGTCAGAGCCCTGTCGTCAGAGTCCCTGCCACTCCGTGATTTTCTTGCATCCACCGTCAGATGGTTTGACCAGAGCAATGACCCTCTGGGCTTTCCATGGGGCCATGATTTCCAGCAGAAAGCAGGGAGCCTGACAAGCTGAGAAGATGGAGGCAGCCTGGCACCTTGACCCCATCATCCCTGTAGCACATATTGCAGGGAACTTTCAAGGCAAACAAATGTCTGGGAATGCCGAATGCCAAAGTAAAAGCCCAGTCATGCCAAAAAATGTCTTGTGTGAGCCACAGCTTGAAGAAATATTCCTCC
The DNA here is from genome assembly GCA_026212715.1 of Elanus axillaris. Classification (NCBI taxonomy): domain Eukaryota; kingdom Metazoa; phylum Chordata; class Aves; order Accipitriformes; family Accipitridae; genus Elanus; species Elanus axillaris. The sequence goes on from JANZLQ010000056.1 coordinate 44,323,242, forward strand.
TCATGAGGAAGCACAAAAGCCAAGCTGAGCTGCGGAATGAGATGAGCTGTATTACCTTTGAACAGGGATTCACTGGGGAATAAAACATCATCAGTTGCTTCAAAATAAGATCACGGTTATGAGTGTGATCAAACTTGAGGCTGTGTGTGCCTTACTTATGGGTGTGCATCACCCTACCGCAGCCACGGAGCAGGTGATCCCAAACAATTCACTAGGAACCAGCCTCTCCTCCCCCCTGTGGTTGAATTCTGCCCAGTGTTGCATGTGTTTTGCTCCAAGCAGAGAAGAAAATGTTCAGTTCCTGGTGGGTCTGAGCAAAGCAACCAGTATAGCCCTCCTAAGACGTTCGGAAGAATTGTCTCAATACACAAAGAGATCTCAATATGCAGGTAGAATTTGCTCATGTCTGCCTTAGAGTGAATATTGGCAGTGATGATGACCTCTTCTCCCAGCTGCAGTTAGCTGTGGCTTTCCCCTTCCCTCCCACTGAGAAGACAGACCCAGCTATGCTGAGCGCATCCTAGCCAGTGTGGTGGATCAGCTGGGCTGGCCCCAGTACACCAAGGTCTTTGTCAGACTGGGGTGTCCAAAATGGGACATGGTCTCCAGGCGCAGTCTTGTGGTAGTCCCAGGTCCTGCTCTGCAGGTGTCCAGCCTGTCCCGGGATGTGACATTAGCCTTTGCTGAATTTCAGGAGGGTCCTGTTGGTCTCATTCTCCATCCTGCTGAATGGCAGCCCTGCTCCCCAATTTGGTGATGCCCAAAAAATGCGAAGAACCACCATTGGCTCTGTGAACCCCCGAGACAAACCTCAGGAGGCTGGGAAAAAAAAAAAAAAAAGGAATAAAGCTCCTCAAGTCCCCCAGGGCACCCCACACATGTCGGGGACATTTTGCTTTAGCCATTGGCACCAGCCGTTGGGTGCTTTCAGGGGTTGGAGGGTCATGGTGATACCTCACCCTTCCCAGGCTGTATCCCAGCCCTGGGGAGGGGAATCCGGTGGCACGGCATCCACCCACAGCGTCCCTGAAACACTTTCCCACTGCTAATTAAAGCCTCCAACATCGCTGTTTTGATGCCAAGCAGTTGCATAACACCTGGGGGTGTCCAGGGCTCCGCACTGCATCAAGGACAGGGATGGAAATAGATCCTTCAAATTCCAGCTCCCTGCTCCCTGCCTCCCTCCTCATAGCCATGCCAGTGGCCTCCAGCCTGGCACAGGCATGGGAGGGACAGAGGGAGCTGCAGGCCCCAGGGAAGAGGTTGTCCCTCTCCATAAAAACGTGCAGGTGGTAGCAGAAGCAGGACAGATCAGCACTGCAGGTCTCCCACCCTGTGGTGCCTTCAGAGGAGGACCTCAGGTCAATGTCCCCTGCCACCCTCATATGGACCGTCTAACTGAGCATCTGGATACCTTTTCTCTCCGGTGGGGATTTTCACGTGGTGGCTCAGCTTTCTCCACCAAAAGAGAGTTATAAAAAGATACAGCAAGACCTGAGGTTCATCCAGCAAATTCCTTCCAGTGAGAAGAGTAGGTTTTCACAAGGGAATGGGTTGAAGTTTCAGAGCTGGAGCCAAGTCCAGCTGAGTCAAAGCTCCCTACCAGCTTGCCAGCTGGATGTGATGCACCCCAGTTTTATGGGAAAGGCATCCAGCCAAAGGGCATATGAAGCATTGCCCAGGTCACCTGCTCCTCACTCGTGCACAAAACAGGGCATCAGCTACGTGAATGGAGGCAGGTGCCTCCTCCCTGAGACCAGTGTTATCCATAGATTGTAAATAATCCCAAAGATGCTCAGCTTAAAAATTCCTGCTACCCCATGGGAAAGCCCTTGGCTGGAAGGGCATTATGAGCTCTCCTGAATCTCCCTGGGGTTGGTGGGACAGCTGGTGAAGGGCATCTTCTGGACCCCCCCAAGGAGGGCGGCTCTGCTGCAGCACCCATGTTCAGGATGGACTTTGGCCAACTGCTGAGTGAGGTTACCCAATGCATCCACCCAACACTGGCCTCAAAAGACTGAGGACACATCCCAAGTTTTCTGGGTCAAGCCAGCAAGACTGGCCTCTCCCAAGGCCTCAGGACAACTTTGTGTTGAGCTGCATGCAGGTCTCCCAGCCCTGCTCTGCAGAGGTAATAATCATCTTCAGTTCAAGCCAAAGCTCCGACCTTGAGTTCTCCAGTTTGGGGGGAGCTGGAATATGTTTTATAGGGCCTCCTGCTCTCTCCCCTCCATGTGATGGTGTCCCACACATTTCCCAAGGGGGCTGCTGATCTTTTCCCCCTCTGTTCCCAAACGCCATGTGAAAGACCATCACTAGGTGATCCGAGAAGGACAACATTACGAAGCCGGATGTCTCTGGGGAGAACAGATCACCCCAGTGGGCTGTGTGTCAGTCCTCCCAGCTATCAGAAGAGGATTAGTTCATTTCCAGGATGTCATGAGGCTCAGAAGTAAACATTGCTGGGTCAGGACTAAGCATCACACAGGCAGCAGCTTATCTGGGCTGCTCCCAGCACAGCCCAGGAAGAGGAGATTTGGTGAAGCCTTACCTCCCCAATTAGCCCTGTGACAGGCAGGGACATCACAGGGGTGGACACGTGGCATGCTGGGTTTCCTTATGCCCAGAAATTACTCCAATTGCTGAGCCCCAGTTCTTCCAGTCTCCCCATTTATCTGGAGGGTAAAGTCAAACAGGGTTTATGGGGAGAGTCCCGGTGCCACACCTGCCCTACAAGACCTGCCACCCGTACATCAGGGTGGGAGGAGAGGTGAAGCCTTTTCCTGGCACTGATGCCAACCTCCCAAAAAACTATCTGCTCCCCTCCATGGCTGGCCATGGGTTTTTTTTAATGATGCTCTTTGCAGGAGCATCATAGCTGTTGTCTGCAGGTGGCATGGGAAGTCCCTTCTCACCCTGCTTTGGTGCAAGGGGATGATGACGGCGCTGGGAGCTGCACACTCCTGTTGGGGTGTAAAGGCTCATCTTGGACAGTCATGGTGACCATCTCATCGTGCTGCTGCCAGCGTAGCAGAACATTTGCATGGTGCTTTGGTGTCTAGGTCCAACGAGGAAGTTCAGCAAGAGAAAAACCGGTTAGAAATGACCCATGGGCAGGATTCGCTGACCCAGCAAGTCTTCAGCTCCCTCCTTGCATGCCAGGTAGGGGAGCAGCTGGGGCTGGAAGGTGCTCAGGGCAGGGACTGCATCTTCCTATAAACAGAGGCAAAATTTCCCATAACCACAAGCCAAACAGCTCTGAGAAAGGCCAAGACCCACAAGCCCCAAAAAACCCTTCGGAGGAGTGAGTGTTGGAGGATGGATTAGAGAAGAGCCATTTCAAGTGGCCGCTGCTGCTGATGCATTCGGCATTTCCTTCTCCCTGCTCTCCCAACCAGGCTTGGCCAGCTCCACGGGAAGGCTTTGCTGGCTCCCTGTGTTTACCAGAATGTGATACTATCAGGAGTCACAGCTCTGCCCATACTTGCAGAAGGTAAATCTGCATTCAGTAGGAAGGGTGGGGACTTTCCTCGCTCCCAACTTAAAGGCAACTTCAGACGAGAAGCATCTGCCTCAGATCAGTGCACAGAGCAGGCGTCTGATGACCACTTCACCAGATTTTTTCAGACATGGAAGAGGCAAGTTAATTGGCCCCTCCGGCTTGGGGCCAGCGGTAGCCATGAGAATGGGGCTGGAGATGTCATTTCTTGCAGAGGCTCTAGGGGATTTATTTTCCTCTCCTTTTTTTTTTTTTTTTAAATTGAATTCAGGATAGAAATTATTTCCTCTGCACATGCATTTGCTTCCTAAAGCTCACTCCATGCAGGATCTTCACATCAGGCAGGAGGGTCAACAAAAGAGTGTGTTGGATCCCAAATTCAGTGTCCTCAGCTCCAAAAGCATTAAGCAATCAGAAGAGCTCTGGTCATCCCATCTGCTGGATGCTGCAGTGGGGGCCCTCCACACCCACAGACCCTTGATGTTGTCTATCGCATGAGCTCCCCTCTGATTCCTCCCAAATGCCGCTGTCTCTTGCGCACGGCAGCATCCCCATCTCCTGTTGACCTGCCGTGGGACAGGGGACATCCCGCATCCCCACCTGCGTGCATCCTGACTTATTTCTGATGCCACAAGCCAGGTAGCACCCCACCACCTCCACACACAAGTGCATCTCCTCCAATTTTCACCTGCTAGGAAATTGTACCCCATGTAAAAGTTGTCTCCAGCTTTACCCAGGAGCCCCTGTCCCTGCGGATGCTCCTGCCAAGGTTTTTCCCAGCCTTATTTTAAATCAATCCTAGCTGATCAAGTGTGGTGCCAAACTGAGGCATGACTGCAAGGATCTGAGGCAGGGAGACCATTTAATAAATATGCTCTGGGCTCTCTGCTCCCCTCCTCCTGCTTTAATTGCAAGATCCCTATTTCCACCCCCCAAAAAAATTCCAAAAAGCAAATTCCCCTCAAAACCCCCAGGGCAGTGATGAATTTTGGTCCATCACTCCACCTTATGGCTAAATCGATCTGTTAGAGGGAAGCGGCTGCTCCTGGTAAGGTGGGAATTGCCTTCTATTTCCAACACAGCTGCTCGGAGGGGTGTACAATCCCTGAAACTGCCGAGTCTTGGGGGGATGCCGGCGAGACGGAGCAGGCTGCAGATCACAGGAGCTGTGAACTCTGGCTCCTGCATAGTCTTAAAACCAAGCGTGCCCCAAAAATGTGCCTGGGATGGATCCCACCTGCAAACCCCAAATGCTCCTGGACAGGATGCACCTATATCAAAAACCCAACAGAAGCCCTGGCAGAGCTTTGGGGTGAAACAGTGTGTGTGTGTGTGTGTGTGTGTGACCGTCTGAGTCTGCAAAGGGCAGTTTGGACCCGTTCCTAGTTTGGAGCATTCCTGTCTCTTTATGGCTGATGTTCTCCAGATGTTTTGCATTGCAGCCTCATGTGCAAACCCACTGGCCCCAGGGCTGAATCCCGCTCAGCCCTCCACGTTACAGCCGGCAGAGAGGAGGAGGGTGATTTTACATTGCTGTATGCAAGACATTTATTGTATTTAAAGCATATTTAAAGCAACCCTGGGGCTGAACCACAGCTGCACAAAAGTGCCTGCTCCAGTGCTCACTCTTACTTTTGAATTCTTTTTCCCAAGGAAACACCGCATGCGTGATCACCCCATCTCCACAAGTCCATCAAATGCTTTTAAATGGAAAGATACGGATACAACCTCTGGCTCAGGAAGTCCCGAAGCAGCAAATTGCCGGAAACTGAGAGAATATAATGTGGAAAGCATTACCCTGGCTTGGCCCTCGGCTCACATTCCTCCCGAGCACCTCCCCTTGGTCCTGGCCAGTGGATGGATACTAGCAGAGATGGACCGTGGCTCTGAGCCAGGAGGAGCTCTCGTCTTTGTGTGCGTGTCCCTTGCCCGTACTGTCCAGTTTCGGTGGATTTTCTTGAAAAGCTGAGGTTGCAACCAAGGACCCGGCTGGTTTCACTCTCTGCCTGTGTCTTCTGTGGGTGGGATGAAGTGCTCAGTGCACTCCTAAGGGATAAGGGGGAATTTGATTCCCCTCCTTCAGCTCTCGGCTCTGGTTTAGTCCCTGTAGGCAATGAGCGTGGCAGTTCTCAGCTTGGTCCTTGCTGGCAAATGGCCCATCCCCAACAGGGACATGGTGGGTCCCTGGCCATGGGACGAGGCCATGGTGGCCCTGGTAGCATCAATGCAGTGGGGCATCACATTTTCCCTACATTAGTCACCACGCAGCTGATGCACATGCTGTCTCGGCTAAACCGGTTCAACCTCTGTTTAAGGAACTTTCTCATTTACTATTTATAGATTTTTTTTCTTTCTAAAGACATTCCTCCTTTGTTCTTTTCCCTCCTTATCCCTCTGCACTCCATACATCACTGGAGTGAGGAGCAGTCCTGCCCTCCCCCTGCTCCGTAAATCTACACATTGCTGGGGCCACATCCACCTGAGCCCACTTCTCCATCTGCCATCCCATCTTCCCCGCCTGTCCATCCTTGTGCCGGATCCTGCACAGGACAAGGGCACTCAGACTCAAGAAGGGTCTTTTTCCCAGCGTGGGAGGGTGCAGGCAGAGCCTGGTGGTGTTAATGGCATGAGTGAGGGTCTGGCTGCCTAACGGGAATTCCCAAGTGCTTCCTCGCATCTCAGGAAACCACCTGTATCCACCAGCAAATGGTCCCTGCTCTGGAAGAAAGCACTTGGAAAAGTTTTCCTGACCTCAGTGGTAGGAAAACACCCATGGCAATCAGCTCTCCATCCTGACTGGGCTGAGCCCAGCTCCAGGCTGTTCTAGACACCCCAGACTGCTAAGGGCTGGATGCTCCCGGCAGGATCAGTCCCTGCGTGTAGGTCCGAGCCCTACAGCCATCTCTCCCCCAGCTAAAGCTTTCAGCATTGCCCAGCGATGTCCAGGTTGCTCATTTTTCCCTAGCATGTTTTTGGCATGGTCTGAGGCAGAGCAGGCAGATGATGATGGACCCATACAGACACAGGCTATGCCGTGCCACCTCCAACCACCTGAAAACAGGCACTGACCCCATTTACTTCCCAGCATGGATGTGAGAAGTGATTACCCGAATTCCCCTTTCCTATTTGGGCTGGCAGGATCCTGAGCTGCAGCTGTGCCCCACGGTGCATCAACAGAGAAAAAGAGCCGCAGGGTTTGAGTTGCCACCCAGGAGCAATTCCTGCTCTGCTCGTTAAGCTGGATGAGATGCTCAGAGCGAGATCACCCTGAGTGGGTGCAAGGACCAAGGAGGTGGGTCACAAGGAGGTGGGTCACCCATGGGCAAGCCCTGCAAAAGCAGCGTTGTTCCTTGACTCACAAAGTCATTCATGAGTCAAAGCTCCCGAGTAATCGTGCCCTACTACAAGGAAGACGAAGAGTCTGCCCTGCTCCACCTCCCGTCAGGCTGGCCAGGGGCAAAATCAAAGTCCTGCTGATGCTGTGAAAGGGGTGGAGAAGAAGTCTGAGAAAGCAATCCTGCACCCCAAGCACAGACCAACGCCTGTGCTACTGGCTGAACAACGTCGTCGCAGCAGGGATGGAGGAAGGGAGGTTCCCCACATCCTGCTTCAGAGGCAGAGATGAGATGGACACACTCTGCACATCTGATGTTCACCAACAAGTGTCCTTTGCTGGCCATGCTCCCTCTCGGATCAGCCAGCAGGGCCACCCCATAGACCTCGAGTGAAAGGAGGGAGAAGGGGAGGCAAGGAGTGGGGAGATCAAATGGTCATGGTGGATGAAGAAGGAAAAAAAGGGGAAGAGTGAGGGGAATTTTTTCCAGCGAAGGAGCTGGAGGACAACATTTGGACCATGAAGGTGTCCAGGACCTGAAAGCAATATGCCATGGGTGCTAGGATCAGAGAAGGGGATGGTCTGCAGGAGCTTATCTCTTCCTCTGCCCACCAGGTCTCCCAGCCACAACACCTGTATGATCAGCTGGGCCAGGCTGGCGAGGATGAAAGTCCCCTTGACCAGGCAGAGACAAGATATGGGAACAGACAGTCCAGGTAGGCTGTTTTTATGTCCTCTCTACCATTGACACATGATAAGATGGCCAAAGCCCATTTCTGCTGGCAGAATTGAACCCACATCACATCTTCTGCCACTGCCAGATGGGCTGAGGGCTGAGATTTCAGCGGCAAGACCTCACCCGGTAACATGGCTCTGGAAAAAGCCTGAGGGAAACAGCCAGAGGGTCAATCTCAGTGATGAGGAGGGATGGTCAAACAGGACTCCTGCTGCAAGACCCAGTAACACCTTCTTCTGCCTCATTTCACTGGGGCCTCAGCCAAGGATCAGCCCCTGATGAGCCCTGTGAAATCCCTGCTACAGCCAGGGAGGGCCCTGCGGAGGCACATCTCACCAGGCAGCAATAACACTACGGATCTACACCTCCCACCATCTCCTCCGTGTTGGCAATCAGAGGGTGTCTCTCTCCACAGCCACCTCATCAGTTTTCATCCAAATAGGCAATGTTACACCCAAGCCCCGCTGAAGTCAGTGTTCCCCTGCCTGCCAGACAAATTTTGGGTTTTCTAGTCAAATGAGGGCCCTTGGGCAGCAACAAGTCAGGTATCAGCATTTGCTTTCAGAGGGCTTGAAAGCACAAAAAGTGCAAGGATCTCATTGGGTTCGCTCAGCTCACTTCTCCATTGGGACCACACTGGGTGCACCGGTGCCGCATGGGTGGATGTAGGTCTAACCACAGGGGACCCAAAACTCTGCCACCACCTGCAAGGAAGGCTGGAATGCCACCAGAAAAGAGCTTGTCCGTGTCCCACAGCCCAGTCGTGACTCACCCAAGGCAACCCCAGAGGAGCAGGAGATCCTGGCAGGCTGCGGGTACCGATGAGTCAGGGCTGCTGCCACCACTCCAGCCTCCACTCACTTCACAGGGACACACGGGTCCCATCCTTGGGCTTGTCGCCCCATTTGTCTTGGGGTGACAACATATCTGCCATGGCATTTGTGGGCCAGCACCATCAGAACTCAGGGCTGGGCTAGGAGAGCTTTGCAGCTGGCTTGGTTCATGTGCCATGAAAGGAGCTTCCCAAAAACAAGCTGCTCCTATAACAAGTTCTTAACCCCCCTCTGCTCCCC
>JANZLQ010000056.1:44342288-44361127 GCA_026212715.1 Elanus axillaris
CCCCCCACGACCAGGCTCTTCGTGCTTGCAGCCAACACGAAATTAAATTGCTGGCGTACCGTAAGGATCGAATTAAACTTCTCTCCACACAGAGCTTTCTCGTGAGCAGGCAGATATTTCCACGGCGCTTTAAACACTCTTGTTTTTCTATTGTTCTGTATAAAAACCAATTGCCAGGCTGGGCTTCCCCTGGGCGATTTCCTGGGTCGTTGGTTATTAACGCAGCTGCGGGGTTGGTTTTTTTTTTTTTTTTGCTTTTTAACTGAGAAGTGCTGGATTAAGACCCAGCATCTCGCTCTCTTGGCATCTGAAATAAAAGATGAGGCTTTTGAAGACTCTGTGACAGTGGTGGCCATCCAAAGTGGGATGGGATTGTGCAGCATTGGGTGGTTTTGTGGCTGAATAAATAGTGATAATCTTGCCGGAGCGCTGGCTGGAGCCCATCCGCTGGCGCTTGCGTAGGTCGTCTGTCTGTCGGCTGAGCCCTCCACTGTGATCTCGCTTTGCACTTGCACCAAAAAAAACCCCTTCACTTTGCGCTGAGTGTTGTTTGGGGGTGGCACATTGGGAGTAAAAGCAGGAAAAATGGATCGTTTCCTCGGCTGCGGCTTTGCCTGGGGGATGCCGAGTTGTCATGTGCCGATGACCCGAGGCTTTCCCCTTGCATCTTCCTCCTCGCATCTGCTGCAGCATCTTCCTCCTCGCATCATCTGCCGCTGGTGCAGCAGCAGGGATGGCTCAGGGTGGTGACAGCGAATGGGTGGGATGTGTTGCAGCTGGGTGAGAGGGATGGGGCTGGAGATGAGCCCCGGCGTCGGGTGGTTTATTCCAGCCTGGAGGAACATTGGATGCTAAAGCTGGGAGGGGGAGTGTTGCAGAGAGTGAGGAGCTGGGCTGCGTGGGGATGGTGAGTGTTTTCCCAATGCCAAAAGAATGTTCTTCTGTGCCTAAGGAGAAAGAAGAATATGGTGCCCCATTAAAAAGGGCTGGAGAAGGGGGATTCTGCTGCCATCCCGTCAAGCACCTCCAAAAGGAGTGGTTTTAAGACAAGCCCTGATGAGATTGAGTCCTGGTTTAAATTGAGGTTGAAACTTAAATCTCTTTAGGTTTCTTTTTTGGATGGAATTTAAAAGAGGAAAGAAGTAAGCACTAACAAAATTTTGCTTGTTGTGTTTTCTAACAAAAGTGGCTTTTCCTCACTAAAGGATCACCTGAATCCTTTTTGCCTGAAGCCTCCTTTAGGTTTTGATTTATTTCAGCCGTTAGCATTTCTTTTAAGAGCAAAACCATCAAACTTAGGAGCAAACTGTGGCAGGCATAAAAAACTAGATTGTACATTGCCTGCTTCATCCTCTAAATCAAATGATTTATTCTTTAATATTATGAATTAGTCATTGCAAGCGTAGCAGCAGGTGCCAGACTGTTTACACGAGGATGCTGTGTTATATTTTTTTACCTTAATAACTCGAGTTCTTGTCGCAAAGCAGTGTGGACAAAGGTTGCTGCGAAGCTGGGCAAAACTTGGGTTTTGTGTGAATTACCCAACTTGCTGCCTAGAAGTTTGCCTCCTTTTTTTTCTTACTAGTAAAATAATGTTTTCCTTAGCCAGCGCAGAACAAGTCAGGGGTTTTGGGGTGGTGGGTGGCTTGTTTGTTGGGGTTTATTTTAGCTGGAGCATCATTCCTGTGAGAGTGGGACCCCAAAAATGGGCTGTGACACCCCGATGGGATGCTCGCCTGGGATGGGATCCTGCCGTCCAGCTGCAGCGGGGCGGGCTGGCTGGGCTCACCTCAAATACCGTCATCGCTCCAGACAACCTTCTGTGGCACTGAGATGGAAATTCCCCTTTTCTACCCCAAAACCAGCCCCAGTGAGGATTTCTCGGCTAGGACTTGCTGTGTGGCAGCCGTCTCTGCGGGCTGCTCTCCGCTTTTGTTTACATCTGATAGAAAACTTCTTAAATGTACTGGTGAGGGAGTAATTCTAATCCTTTTCAATGAGATCAACGGATTAGTGTCTGAGATGCTTATAAAATTGCGAGGATTAGCTGAGCCCTTTTTCCCCCCCCCTTTTCTCTCTATGCTGCGTAACGTCATCGCTGCGTTTTAAAAGGGGATCTCTGCGCTGAAATTAAGAGCTAAACCAATTTATAGCAATCTTTGCCAATCAAAGCGTTTAAAAACAATAACTTCATCCTCTCCCTTGCTCGCTCTGGCTTTTTGTGCAATATTAGGGTTTGTTTTTTTTTTTTCTTTTTTCCAGTGTCCCTGGCACCAAACCACGGTAGCCGTTCAGCAGATACGTTGGGTTTGCGTGGCTTGGCTGCGTTGCGGCACCCGTGCGGGTAAGTAGGGAGCTGACCCAAAAACTTTGCTTGATAGAGACTTGCAAAAGCACATATTGAGATGAGCAGATCCTGAAAATTGTTATTTCACGAGGTTGCCCCTTATTGCAAAGGATTTGGACTTTCATGGTCCATCAGTAGAGGGGAGTGGTGCTTTTGGGTCGATGCGATGCTCTCACCCCAGCTGTCAGGAGTGATGGGAGCAAGATGAAACCCCACGCACCCCACATTTCTGCATCCTCTTCACTATAACCTGCGCTTTTATTAGGACGTGATCACTAATAGGCTCGCACGGAAAACCATGCATGGAGCTAACGTGGAGGAGGGTTTAGTTCAAACCCTGTTGCCTCCTCTTGCAATACTGCCCTGTGCCTTTCCCGCAGGGTATTTTTTAAATGCCTTTTCTCCTGGGTCGATGGCTGCACGGTCGCTTGACCTGCCTGAGCGAGGCAATCCCGAACTGCCGAGTGGTAGGAGCTCCAAGCCAGGAATTTCTGGCCCCGACCCAATATACTTTCAGAGGCAAGCTTTTAAATATATACAAAGACAAGCTCATAATTTCCACTATACTAATGAGGCCATGGCGTTTTCATTGAAATGTGCCAATAGCCACTGCGGTGGTATTTTAGCAGCCTTGTACTCTGAATCCAAATGTGATTTAACATGGCAGCCCCCGCGGAGCAGAGGAAAACCGGCTTCTCCCGCTGAATTTCAATGATGCTTCTTGGCGGCGCTACCCGAAAATCCCCACAGTGGTGGGACCTTTCCTTGCGTTTCATCTCGACACAGGTTTTCCCCTGAAATGCCACCATTTTGGTGAAGGCAGGGAAGAGTAGGGATGGGTTAAAAGAAGGATAGTGATATTTGGGGCAGGGGGGGAACTCTTGGTTTTGAAAGATTGTGTGGCTGCAATTTAGTAGCTGGACTTGCTTGGATGTATCTTTATCTTGTAGTAAAAACCTAATGTGAAGGCTCCCAGGCATCATGTGCTCTCTTGACCTTTAAAAAGACACTCGAGGCAGCCTGCCTGCTCGTTGCTAAGCCGACTCGTTAGTGCCACTCATATATTTTTCCTTCTAGTAGGCAGTTCAGCACCCAGGAATTTGTGTAGATCCGACAGCAAACTATTACATGCCTGAAAGTCACATTGGTGGTTTTTAGGTTCGCTGCCTGAGGAGGCCCTGGTAGCCTTGAAGCAATTGGAAAATATTTAGCAGGTTTTGTTCAGTTGGCTGCAAGAAAAATGCAAACTTTAAGTAACCCTCTCAAAAGTTGTTTCTTTTTTTTTAAACCAGTCCTGCATCAGCAGCACACTCATAACTTGGGGTTTTGCTTATTTAGGGCTTAATTTACAAGAAACCCATGTAAGAAGCAACGTCCTTCGGCAAAGCAGGGGTGTGGGTAGGTAATGCTGAAAATTCATGTGTTGCTATCCATCACCTCCTGGTTACAGACCCCTGTGCTGCAGGTAACCCTGAATTTTAAGGTCCCTTGACTTTCTCCATCCCACTAAGGTCAGGCCACGATGCTGGGGAGAACAGGGGAGAAGGATGGTATTCCATGTCATTGCCTTTGGTGCTGAAACTCTGCACCACAGAGGAGGAGATGTGTATGTTTGGTTTATGCATATTTATCTCCATCAAGCACCTCACTTGACCATGCAAGTCTGGGAGTGGAAAAGTTCAATTTTCCATTTCCAGCTTAATTTTGAGGGTTTTGCGATCCTTGTAGCCACGTTTGCTCGTGCCAGTTCTGTGGGAGTGAAGCAGTTTGTGTCTCCTATCTGTGTGGCTCTGGGGAGGGTTTTTTTTGCTGGAGTCTAAAGCATTGCAAAATCCCCCTGGTCCCTGTTAGCAGGGCAGAAGGAATGATAAAAAAAAAATACTCCCCCAAACCCCGGTACTTTTTAAAACCAGAGGAAGGGTGGGCCAACTGTGCAGCTCATTTTTCTGTAAGTATTAGGAAAAATAGCAAATGGCAGTGACGTGGCATTAGTGTAAATTCCCAGCAGGCTGACGTTTGGGCTTGTTTGGGTTTTCCTGAGGGCTTTTTAATGTTGTCAGCATCTTAAAATACAGACCTTGCAGAATTGGCCTGGGCTTAGGGGGACAACTCCTCTGTAGGATTTGTTTTACTAACTTTTTTCTGGTCTCCAGACACCAGCTTTTTTGTCCTTCTGCATCCAGCTACCTCTTCTCCTTAATTTTTACCGCAAATATAAATGGTGCAATTAAAAGGGTCTGTGGAGAGCATTCCTGAGGACTGAAATCCAGGATCCGTGAGCAGACGGCAGCAGCATAAAGAGGAATTCTTCCCTCTCTGGCCTCATGCTGCTTTTCTACCGTGAGGCTTTATGGCCATCTGGATCCTCTTTCAGATTATGCCTCCCCCCCAAAAAATCCATAACCTAGCAACCTTATTTAGTGTAAACGAGAGCATTATGCTTCCCTGCATCCCAAATTGCACTTGGCTCCTCTTACTGCCTTTATAGGATGGCTGCTAGCAGCTGTGATTCCCATTGCCGGCACAGGGTGCCTACCTCCAGGAGGATTTTGTAGGGATTATTGATCCCTGGATGTTGCACGGATATTTTTTTTATTATTATTATTCCTCCCCTATTAAAGGAGCTTAGGAAACAGGGGAAAAAGGGTTTCAGAAGATCGTTTAGTCCATTAGTCCATCTGCTTCTCAATATAAGAGAGTGGAGAAGGCCGGTTGCTCTTCTGCTCTGCAGAAAGCAATTTGCTTTTGTTCAGCCTGAAGATGACTTGGATCAAAGCAAGATGTTCTTCCAAGTGTGATATTTTGGGAGACCCCCTGGCTCTCAGTGTTATCACCCAGGAATTTGCAAATTTGCCCAAGCATTTAACACCAAATTCTCTGATCTGGCCCTTCAGTGGCATAAGCTGATCCTTTCTCACAGGGTTTCCGATCTACTTTTCCCAAATAACGCATTAGTTGGGGAAAACTCTGCAAATAAGGAAAGCAACCGCAAATGAAGGTGGAAGATTATTTCCACCAAATTAAGCAATAGGGGCAGGGGGGCTGCAATATGCAGCATGAAGCTGCCCACCCTACGGTTGTGCCTGACTTCAGCCCTGGCTTTCGGTGCTTTGCCTGGTGTAAAATACTCTAACTTTTAATAACAAGCGTGTTATTTAATTTTTTAGCAACTGAGCTATGTGGTATGGGGCGATGCTGCTCCATTGAGTGCTGTGGTGGCAGGCAGGGATGGAGGCAGCAATGGGGTGATGTGGTCCCGTCACCGTGACCCCGTGCAGGGTACCGGAGGGCGGCTGTCTTCTGCTTTCACCACTGTGAGTATGAGCAGGGCTGGGGGCAGGAGGAGGCAGCAGCACATCCTTTCCCACCGTGTTTTTGGGAGGAAGAGTGAGCTCAACGGGTCATGACGTTGGATCTGGGATGGAGCCACGTGCTAGGAAAAGGGGGAAAAAAAAATAATAAAAATCCCCAGAGCCAAAGGGAAAAAATTCCTCAAGTGTTATTTCATTGCCGAGAAGCAAACTGAACCGTACGTGGACAGCTTGTGCACATGTTTCAAAGTGAGACTCCAGACCCTCCTGATAAGTGATTTCCGTCTTTTATTTCTGCGATCCAATGGGAGCCTGAGCAGGGCTCTTCTCCAAACTCTGCTTACCCCCTCCTGCAGAATGGATTAAAAAGCGCTATTGATTTCCCCCCCCCCCCGTTTATTTTTGCCTTTTTTCCTGGAATTTGCAAAATCAGCTCTGAGCTGAGTTTGCCTGCCCAATGACACTAGGCAAAAGCACTTGACTTTAAACTGGGCGATGGGAGCTGCAGCTGACCTATTTTCTGCACGTTTCTCTGCCAACGGTAGCAAAAACATTTTCACATTTAAAGGTGCTCTTCGGTATTAAGGTCGTGGGATCATTTGTCTGTTAAACTGTCCAGAATCAAAAGCACTTGCTGAAAATTGCAGTGGTACCAGTTGTGCTGCTGGGTATTTCTTTTGTTATAAAGACTTTTCTGTTTTTTTCCGGTGACCGATTGCTTCATCATGTTGTCACATTGCTCTGTCTGTGTCCCCCTGCTCAAAGGCAGTGGAGAGGGTTAAGGTTTTGTGCTCAGTGTCAGCCAGCTGGGGAATGAGGCCAGGAAATTTCCTGATTTCAGTTCAAAAAAAGCAACAGATTCAATCTCAGGGAGAAGGGATCAAAGGTTTGAAGCGGCTCTTGGTTGGAGGTCAGTTTGGTTTCTTGGTTGTCCGGGCACACAGCAAAACTCCACCTCTACCCCCCCAAACCTGCATACAGCTGAAATGGGTAAAATAAACAGGGTTTGTTCCATTTGACACCCAAAAGTTTCCTCTGTTCCCCAGCCGCAGCGCAGCATTGCCCTGGATGAGCTTTGCTGGATCTCAGTACGACTCTGCCCTGCGGCATAAGGGACCGCGAGGGAGGGACCTGTCGGGATGCTCTCCGTTCGTGGTTCCTGGCCCACTCTGACGTGCACTTGTTAATCCCGCTAATCAGTAACGCTGCCGAGCCGTGCTCCATTGCTCACGCTCCTCCTCTGCTCGCTGCTGGTTTTTTGGCGGTGAAAGAGGTGGGTCCGGTTGGATGCTCAGAGCAGGTGGTGGATGCGGCCAGACTGCAGCCTGACACCGTCCCCATAGTAGCATCCTAGCTCTACTAAAATCATAGCATGCCAAAATTCCACACACACCCCCCCAATGCTGTTGTCCCATTTTTGGATGGTTTGCCTCACTCCTGGCCAGAGCAATGTTGAGATTTTCCCCCCGTTCCATCCCAGGCAAAGGCAATGCGGCTGCGTGGCATCTCACCATCTCTCAAGCAACAGCGATGCTGGTTTTGGGGGCTGGCTCTGCAGCTGCTTGCGATTTTCCCACCACCGCACTGTGGGTCCTCGTGCTGGACCAGCTCCAGAGGCAGAGCTGGAGGAAATTCCTTCCAGCTGCTTGAGGTCAGGGCTTCGCTTTTCTTTTGGGGTTCACGATGGGGGGTGGGTTTGCCTGTGAGTTAAAAGCAGGCATTTCTCACTGCTGCTTTTTAAACACCTGGGAAAATCTTTTCTTTTTTTTTAAATATTGTCCTACTAGGCATACCTATTAACCTTTATGTTGCGGATTTATTGCATGGAAGAATACCACGCTTTGCCATACAACTTGGGGTATTTCAGAAAGGTCTTGTCAGTTGCTCACAGTTTAACTTTCAACTGAGTTAATAACCATTTTGGTTAAACCTGTATAAAACACGTTGTGGACTTGCGTAACACCTTTGAAACTCGAGACGCCGTTCACGCCTGCTTGAAATCTTTCCCATCGATAAAATATTTCAACTTGGAGTTTCGCCACAGCTTAGCATTTTCTTTTCCCTGAGATTCGTGGTTTCGATTGAGCGACAGAAACCTGCGTGTGTCTGACTTTGTTGAGTTCTTAAAGCTCAATATTTCCTGGAGATGGGTTGGCTCTGCCAGCTTGGCCGGTGGAATGCTGTGGGGGCTCAGACCACTGGCTCCATCCAGTTTCCCCAGCTAATGGTTCAGGAGATTCAGACCGGCCTGGGTTTGCTATGAATACCTGCGGAGGAAGTTGTTCGACTCAAAACCATAAGGTAAATCCCTCTGAAAATGGGTTTTTATTTACAACAGCAGAGGCAGAAACCACCCCTCTGCCCAGCGCGTGGGCTATATTTAGGTATGATGTAGAGCACTCATGTGGCCCTTTTATGCACTGGTGTTCTAAATAAATAATAATAAAATTTTTAAAAAGTGCAAGCAGCTCGTTTTAATAAGTAAACCCTAGAGAAGAAGCAGACAGTTTAAATCCATACGGCAAAGCAGCGGGAAAGAAAACTCTGGGGCTCATGGCATGACCTGGAGTGGACCAGCAGCATCCCTGGTGTCACCCCTTGACCCCAGGGACCATGGCTCTCCTGTCTTGTTCCTCTCCTCCCTGCCTCAGTTTCTCTGCCTGTAAGAAGATAATTGCCTCCTCTGGTAATTCCTTTGAGATCTCCTGATGAAAGCTTTAGGTAAGAGGTTGGCCCTCTTACTAAGCGCATTAAGTGCTTGCTATGATTATAATAGGGATTAATTTGGCTAGGTGGCTTATTTAGGTTTGCCTTTAACAGCCCGACTTGTAATCAAAGTGCTGTAAAGCTGCCGAGTTAATACTGACCTGTAATACTTCACTTCCTGACTTCTTGATACGCCATTAACCGTAACTTGGCTTTTAATTAAAGCCCTTTTTTGTAGTCGTCAAAGAAACGGGGATGTGCTTGGCCCTGTGTTGCTGATTCATTGGAGGCTGTAACAAAGGACGAGGCAAGGAGTCGGGTCATTCCGCTTTGCAGCATTGCCATCTCCGTCTCTCTCTGCATCCCCGCATATGGCCCTGTTGCGAGGACACTGCCGTTCCTTTTTATTTTTGCAAGCTGTTGTATCGTTAAATAAATACCCTCCAGTTCCCTCCATGCTGCAGCCTGGGAAAATCATATTTTCTCTCCTTTGCTTTAGTCAAAGGTGTTTGCAATCTCTCTCTCTCCCCCTCTCTCCATATATTGTTTGCAATATATCATATATACAATATATTGCTATATATAGATACATTGCAAAGAAATATGCATGTGTATATATATATATTTACTTTCTTTTTATGTGCACTTGAAAGATTTTCCTCCAGCCAGCCCTTGGGAGTCCCGTAGGACTTTCCTGGTTCAGGGCTTTTTCTTCCCACTCTTTCCCCAGGTTTATCTTTTTTCAGCAGACTTATTTCTTCTGTTCTGAGCGCTGCTGGCTGGCAGGCACCCTTCCCGGCCCTTGATGTTTCATGGTCCTCTCCCCATGATTTCTCTCTCTGAGAGGTTGTGCAGACCCGATGGACGCAAGCACAGTCGGAGACCTCAGGGAAATGGGGGACTGGGTAGGTGCCTGCCCAAATTCCTCACGGCTTCATCTCTGCCATCACAGCAGGTTCATGTTTTAGATGAAGAGCAAGTCATCATCTGCCCCCCCTGCCATAACCTCACGCCGCAGAGAGGGTCTCATCCAGACCTGGGGAAATCTTCCCCTCTGTAAGGTTTCTGCAGTACCAACCCCCTTTTCTCCGGGCAGCTTGTGCCCCCCATCCTGGCGGGCTGCAGGGACCTGCTGGGGGTGGTGGGGGCTCCAGGAGGGGCATCTGCCTGCTCTGAAATGCCTTGGCCATGGAGAGAGCAACAGGGAGGCTTTTGTTCTGCACCAGAAACTTTTCATCCTTCTTTATGGCTCCTTTTTTATTTCTTTTGGCTGCGCTCTCACAAATCTGAAGCAGATTAAAATACAGTTCCTCCCCCCCCCCCCCCAAAAAAAAACCCAACCCCAAAGCTTGGCTGTTTAAAATCATCAGATTTCAGTGGAGTCTTTTAAAGTTAACAGTTTCCTGGATCCTGTGCAGGCTAACTTATTTTTTCCCTCTAACCTCCGTGGTTTTTGCCATAACGTTTCTCAGCTGTTGCAGCAGGAGGGAGGGAGGACCAGGGTAGCTCCAATGTGGAGAAGGTTATTTCACACGGGGGTTGGATGAATCTGGTGTGGGACTCGCTGGACTTGCACCACAGGGGACCAAAGGCTTGTCCATGGGAGGCTGAACCCCCGCGGTATGGCTAGCAGGTAGGTCACGGCTGCATTGGTGATGTCCTTTTGGGGCAAGATATTAGGGAGGTAGTACTGTTGGAAGAAGAGAGTAGGATGCTGTGGGTGGAATGGAGCTCTGTTTCTATTGACCATTTGTTTGCGGGGGGCTGTGATGGTTTGTAGCTGTTGCTGGGGTCTGGTGGAAGAGCTGCATGGCTCAGCTGGACACAACCATAAGGAGTTTTTCTGGCTCGATGAGATTTGCTGCCCTAAATGCAGCCTGGATTTTCCTTACCCGCCATCTCTTTTTTTTTTTTTTTTTTGTGCTTGGTTCGCTGTGGCATCTGCTGGTGGGAGAGCTGAACCAAAGCCCCCAGCTCTGGAAAGAAGAGCGTCGAAAGTTAAAGGAGTTATAAAGGAAAGGAAAATAATAGTCCAGTGCTGGTTTGTTTTGTTGCCTCTTCTCCTAGAGTGGTTTCTCTTTCCTCAAAAAAGAAATCACCCAAAGCTTTCCCAGATGGAGGACGGTTGATTTTTCTCTTGGGTAGTTGAGGAGTTGGAGCCAGCCAACCTTGGCCAACATCTTGGCCAACGCCAGTGACTATCAGCACAAGCCTGAGGGCAAGTGGGGACAGCCAGAGCCTCATCCTCCAGCCGAAACATCCTCTGTCACGTGAGCGTGACCAAGGGGAGAGCCCCTGAACCGTCTAAAATCCCTTTGACCCAGCAAACGGTGCAGAGATGAAAACCAAACCCAACTCTACGCAGCAATGCTGAGCTGCGCATTAACTCTGCTGGAGCCGGGAACAAAGGTTTGGGGGCTGGTTTGGGCTTTTTTAAATTTATTTGCAAAGCAAAACAGCTCGGCTGAGTGGAGCAAGCGTTGGTGGAGGAGCATGAGCTGCTGGGTGGTTGCTGTGCTATAAAATCCCATCCCCACCAGCACTCACAGGAGGGTGTGCTGGCTCCCCGAGCTCTTGTAGCATTTCCACATTGGCCGGGAGAGTTTCTGAACATGCGTGTTGGTCTCTGGAGGCTTTAATCAAATCCAGGCTTTACCAGAAATCGCCTCAAAACTTCCAGTGAGCCAAGGAAGCCGAAAGCAGCCGGAGCGAGGAGGTTCTCGGGAGGTCGTTCAGCACCGGCAGAGATGCTGTCTTCAGCAAGGGGTGCAAGGAGGGTGCGGGCAAGGGGCTAGTGCCAGCGAAGCAGCTGGGATGAAAGGTGAGTCTGCTCCCTTTTGCTGGGGAGCATGCAACATATATATGAGCAATTCATATGTGATAGGAGGAGAAAGGAAAGCCTGGGATGTTAAGCAAAAAAGGGGTCTCGAGGGGGAAAGGAGATGCAGAAGCAAGGATGCTGCTTGGACGAGTGGGACATTCAGAGGATACTTTGATTTTTGGAGCACCGCTCCCCGGCATGTTTGGGTTCAGGTCCCGCGGTTTCCCTGCTGTCTTTTCACCCCATGCAAAATTGGGAGCCGTGCAATTAATGAGCTGTTTAAAAACTCCCCGCTCCGGGGTAGGGTTTTGTTATCCGCTAGTAATTTTATTTGGGAAACAGGATTCAGACTTCAGGTACTTTCCCTGCTTGTTGTGAAACTTAATTGCACGTCCAGCCCTCTCCTGTGGGCAGAAAGGAAAATAAGGCATATTTTTTAACTTCCTTTTCTAAGCTGGGGGTGGGTGAACTTTATGCCTGGCTAGAGACAGTTGTGATCATTCAAGGGTGAGTGGCTCAGAGAATGATTGCAATAGAAAGGAATAATAAGAAGAAATAATAAGTATGTGCTTTCCAGTTAAAGGTTTTGAGTATTAACATGGTGTTTGGCAGCAAGCGAGTTTTTACGGCGATACAGAGACATTGGGCTGATTTTCTGCCTGACTCCTGAAAAACACCCTGTTAGGGTTATTGTAAAAGTATTAGCGTCCCATGCGGTGAATCATAAAACTAAAATCATGGGAGAGATGATATGTTGAAGTTGTTATCCCAAGCAGCTGCTCGTGTTTTAACTGGGTCTCTCTGAGGGGAGGGAGGTTTTGGTCACGCGTCCGAGATGTGGTACGTCAACAGGCAAAATCGTTGCATCTTCCTCTTTGCTGCCGCTCACGGGTGCTTGGGGCTTTTGCTGGGGGGAAGCAGTCAGGGTTTGTACTGAGGAATAAAGCTGAAACCTGCAAAAATGCCCTTAAACCACCAAACCTGGATCTCGTGTGGAACAAACAAACCAAGTCTTTTTGACGGCCCCTATACTTTCTTCTCCTGTGTAGCATGTCCTTGTCCTCTCCTTTCTGCCAGGGATGCGCTGGGAGCGTGTTGAACCTCTGCTGGTTCCTGTGCATGCTTGATGGTTTTGGAGGGGGGATTTCTGCAGAATGAGGAATTGGTATTCGAAACTGCAGGAGGGGAAGAAGGGAAGGAAAACCTGCCTTGCTATAAGGCTTTCTGGCTGCTTTTGATATTTTGGCCTAATTAATGAAGGGCTTGGGGGACATTGGCTGCAGCTGGGTCTGCTTGGATGCATATCCCTGCCATGCATCTGATGCAGCATTTAACTGAAAGGATGATGTGTGTAAGGAAGAGGGGAAAATAGCTGGAGGAGAAGTTCACAGCAGGAGAAGAAAAATCCAGCTGATCCAGCCTCGCTGTTTTCAGGGTTACTGATCTGGGGACTCGGTTTTGGGCAAGGATGCCTTCACCTGGAGGGGGTGAGGACCAAGAAGGCAGCGCTGCTCCTTGCCCTCTCCTTGCCTTGCTACCTACCTCTGGAGGGACCATTGGTCTCTGAAGGGCATCCCGTGCTGCCAGAGGAGCCTCACATCCATGTTTTCTCCCTGTCTCCACAGCCTACCCATGAGCTCGGACTTCCAGCATTACAGTTTCAGGATGCCGAACATCGGGTTCCAGAACCTGCCTCTCAACATATACATCGTGGTTTTTGGCACGGCCATCTTCGTCTTCATCCTCAGTTTGCTCTTCTGTTGCTACTTGATCAGGTAAGGGAAAGTTCGCCAGCTGCTTTCAAGAGCTTCCCCAGTTCAAACCAAGCCTGTCGCTGATCCCTCCATCCCAAAAAGAGGATGGCATCACCTTATCTTTCCGTGATGCATCTGTTGCCAACCTGATGTGACCCCTGAAGTGGTTTAACTTGCCCTCATCATCAAAGAATTTGCTCAGCCGTGTAGTGTCAGACCCAACGTTCATCCCTAGTAGAGCCAATATACTCAGCGCATACGCAATGAGCACTGAACGCCATCTGCCCAACACATCGTGGAGTTACCAGTCCTGCAAGGCAATTGCATTATCCGCTTTGAAACAGGAGATACATGTATGCTTAAACAGGCATGAAAATATGGTTGGCTTCTCAGACTGGAAAGGGATGTTTTATGGTTGCTGCTTTCTGCTTAATGTTTCAACACGTTTTCCTCTTTAATGAGTAACTTGTGTACTGTGTGCTTAAGAAATGTTTAATACCTGCTCTGTTCGTTATTGTACACAAATTGCTCATTCAACAGCACAGTTTAGAGATTAATGATGCAGAGTTGATTTGTTAATCTGAATGATGGGGAGCGGGGCAGGAGGGTTAAAGGTTGTTCCAGTTTGGGGCTTGTTTTAATTATTTTATGGGCCACTGGGGAGTGAGTTGGGCCACTAATTAAGAGGAGAAACTCTTCCTGCCAGAAGGAAAGCAAGAGGCAAGTGGGGAAAAAACATGGTGCCTGGGAATTGAGGCGGCAATGGGGGCAAGTTGTGCTGATAACCTGGGATGTGGGGCTGGCTGTGCCTCTCTCTGTGGCCAGGAGCACAGGGCATCTCTGCGCTGGCAGCAGCTGCCAAAATCCTGCGCACCCAGAGTTCTCCTACCAAATTGCCAAAGAGCTTTTCCATCCGATTTCCCTCTCCTCTGGCTTTTCAGATGGCCCCATCTCCCTGCTAGCCGTACATCCATTGCATTCCCTCCATCCATCCCTGTAAGACAGGTGCCTGGTCTCTTCTTGCACCATGGAGGCTGCATCTGGCTGGCTCACAGCAGCCAGTCCCACCAGTTTTTCTATCCAGAGGGTGTTGAAAATGTTTTGTCCTGCTTTTGTAGACCAGGGAAGCAAGATTTCAGTGTCACCTTCTGAATATTTGATAATTTCTGCCTATTTTCAGCTCTGTACAAAGCAAAACCTCATAAAACTTGCAGATGAGCCCAAATCCAGGCTTACCCAGGCGTGATTTGGGCTGCCTGGGCATCATATCTTCATTTTTGCCTGCAATTATGCACAAGAAAAGGGTTTTTGAAGGTCCAATGCATCTGTCCACCTTGGCAGACAAGGCAGAAATAGATCAAGGGGTCACTCCTGACCTGGCAATTTGTATCTCGGTGCTTGATGTTAACAAGGTCTGTGCTGGGATATTGCATCTGCGTCCATTGTTTGCATTTTAACTGGGATGCCAATGGGAGGGGATGCAGAAAAAAATAAACAAACGGTGTTCAGAAGGCTCGAGGACATGTTTTGCCCAGATTGAGCTTGAATCTATATGGCTCACTTGCAAAATGAAGAGGTGTTTGGACTTTGAGAGTATTTTCCTGGGCACTGGGTCTTGCTGGGTGTGTTCTGCCCCAAAGAAGAAATAACAAGTAGTAATGTCTGGAAGATCAAGCCAGAAAATCTTTAAATTTAGAATTTGGAGGCGTGTTGTAAGAGAGAGGGTGAGTAACGGGTGAAACAAGCCAGCAAAGGAAGTGGCAAATCCTTCGTCTCTTCATGTCTTTAAATCAAGACAGAGGACCTTTCTGGATGAGACGTTTTGCCTCCCACTCCCAGGAGTAACAAAGTGCTACTTAATGAGCTATGATAGATGGGAGGTTGGATTAGATCATCTAATGATCCCTTTATAGCCCTAAACTCTACAGAAACTACGAATTGCTCCTCAGACCACCACTGATAGCTCTATTATTGGCAAAACAGAGCCAAAAAAGAATCCTCTGGCCCCCATTTCGGAGGGTTTCACCATGCCGTGGCTCTTAGGTGTGCTGATGTGCCCCAGGAGCATCCACCTCCTTTGAATTTGCTGTGCAATCTCAGTTTGTGTGAGGCAGAAAAGCTTGAGCTTTGGCATGATTTGGAAAGCCTTGTAGATGGACAGCGGGATGAGAACCACGTGCTTCCAAGTGCAGAGCATCCCAAATGATTGCTCCAGGAAGGGTTTGCCATGTTGCTCTCTTTCAGTGCCACTTAACACCAAAGCATTGCTGGTACCTGGCTGCGTAGCAAGCAAATACCCGTAGCCTTGCAGCAGGAGGATTTGGTATACAAAGTAAGATATTGAATTTAAATTCAATTTTTCCCTGTCCCGAACCAGCTGCTAAAGCCTCCTGGATTACCCCATGCATTCCTGACCCCTTCTGCAATGAGATGCGTGGCTTTAATACAGAATTACATCTGGAGGCTGTATAAAAGAGAGGTGTTAATTTAACAAGCAGATGCAGCATGGATCAAACCATGTCGTTGCAGAGAAACCGACCCAGGGCAGAGGGGTGTGGGCAAGTACGATTCCCTGGGGAGCTTCAGGGCTCTGCTTTGCACCCCTGGGGGTTATTCGCAGGTAAGAGCAGCTTGTGGCTTTTCTCCAGGCCGTGCTTAGGTGCAGAGGCAACGCAGTCCATCCTCTCCCTCTCCCTCTTCTCTCGTGACTCTCACATCTGCAAATATTGGCAAATAACAAGTGGAGCTCATGACACCATCCTCCGGGCCCTGATTCTCATCGCCTGCTCTGGATCAGAGCATCCCATGCAGCCCTTCGCTGCATCCCCGGCTGGGGAGGCATCCACAGCGTGGAAAAGCCAATATCTGGTGTATTTACCCGTAATCACAGAGCTGACAGCATTAAATAAAGAATGTGCCGGGGGAGGTGGGCATGTGGGCTGCACTTCGCAACTGTGTCAATACGGAGTGTGCTGCC
Organism: Elanus axillaris; assembly: GCA_026212715.1. Taxonomy (NCBI): domain Eukaryota; kingdom Metazoa; phylum Chordata; class Aves; order Accipitriformes; family Accipitridae; genus Elanus; species Elanus axillaris. Next base: position 44,358,205 of record JANZLQ010000056.1, read on the forward strand.
CACTCAGACAGGAGGAAGGAGTGATGTTTTTAATCGGTTTGGCTCAAAAGGGAGTCTAATAGGAATTTCAGCCAAAAGCTAAGCAAACATCATCGCTGTCTGTGTGCAGTCTAGGCAAATCTCGACCTCTTCTGCCACTGCAAACCACTCCTGTATAAAGCAAGGGTCCCATTCTCACGGCTGCTGCCTCTGCTTGGAAAAATGAAGGGGAAAAAAAAGGAAGAAAAAGAAATCTTGCAGGCAGCCATTTGTGTCTGATCTCTGCTGAATTGATAAACAGTAACAACCTCTTGTTGCCTTCAGTCCCCTAAAACCCAATTCAGAAGGATGCTGAGCCAAATGCTGTGCTTGCCAAGCAATGGAAAGGTGTGCACGCTCATCCTGGGTAAAAGCTGCAGCATCCTCTCTACCTGTGTTTTGTGTGGGTTGCACGGGGCTTGTATCTGCCCAGCCTGGAGCGGCTCAAAGTCTGCAGGAGGCACAGGGTATGTAGCCCTTAAAAAGCCATTTTTTACAGGGCTCTTTCCTTCTGCGTTCAAACTTGCCAGGATCAAACTCAGTGGTTGGGTTTGGAGAGCCCAAGGAGCCTGGCTGGGCTGGGGAGAGCGATGCAGTGATGGGGCAAAGAGCCAGAGCCCAGTAGCTTTCTACTCTTTCTACTGTAAAGTGTCGAATAAGCAGATCTTGGAGGTAAACCTGCAAAAAGTTGTTTCCTCTGCATTTTTTCCCCATAGTTGTTGGCTTGTGATAGATGATTTGGAGTCACCCAGAGAAATGAGGTGGTCCCTTTCCTGTGGGAGGCATGGAAAGCTTGGGAAGAGATGACAAAATCCACGAGAGGCAGTTATTAAATTCAGGGATGGGTGACGGCGTGCGTGCACGCGCAGTCTCCAGCCACGCGCTGGCTTTTAAGATGCTGTGTGGTCCCTTATCTAAATGAGCCATCTGCCAGAAATTCCTCCAGAGTCACAGCTCTTGACGCGAGATGGATGAAGCCCTGGGTCCAACGGGCAGTAACGCTTGCCAGGACCTGGGGTCTCGTTACGACAGCTGCGCTAGGTCCGACCAGGATCCGTCTGGCCCAGGATCCTGGCTTTGAAAGGAAAGCGTGGAGGAGCAGACCAAGCTCGCATGCTTTGGGACCAGATGTGCTCATACCGTTCACCGTAACCTTCTGGGAATTTTGCTTTTTTTTTCTTTTTGGCAAAGTCTTCCCGTCTAGCTCAGCACCAGCCTGTGGCATTGTAGCATCCGTGCTTCAATGGCACACTGCTGCATGGATCTGTGGGCAGGTGGTTGCTTCTTAACTATCGCTGGTCCATATGCCTCCACAGTGTCTGCGGGTGCTTGGGCTTGTTCTGTCTGACACCTTCCCTTTGGTGGCTTCAGCTTATCAGGGCCAATGTCTCAGTGGTCGCTCGGTGCTCCATAGGACAGATGCTTTTTCCTGTGCTGGGAGAGTTTTTTCCCTCGCATGCAGTCTCCAGCCATGCATCTTGCTTTGCCCCATCTGTGTTTCATAACCAGTTTCCCAGCCGCTGGGATCCCTGCAGATCGGGCCGGTTTCATCCTGTTTTCTCTATTGTTCGTGCATCTTCTGCTTGTGTTTCTGCTCAGGGTCGTTGGCGGAGGGATGCAACCCCAGCCTTCTCCTTCCTGCCTGCTGCAATTTTATCTGTGGCTCTGCAGGCAGGTTCTCTGCCAAGCAGCATTATTAGAGGAGGAGGGATGGCTCCCCACTAAATTCAGGGCTTGGGAGCTGACTTACTGTAACTCTTCCTGAAGCATTAAGGTGTATTTTTACCCATTCCTTGACTTTTAAGGCCCATGACATTTTGGGAGGGTGTTTTTGAGCAAAAAGGACAGAGATAATATTTTTACATCCTATTTTTATAACTCGCTCACTGCAGTTTTGCAGGATCAGAAGGTCTCCAAGAGCTCAGGGTGAAACAACCGGGGTTTGAGTCAGGCCCCAGAATATTTTCAGAGAAGTGAAATTACAGGCAAGGGGGTTCCCATTTGAAATCACACTCTAGGCTGGCTGGGGAAAATACTCCTATGGCTGTCCAAGCCTTGCAGACACACATTGACATCTTATTAAAAGTCCTTGGCCAACTCTTTATCCTTGATGACTTATCCCTGGAGTTTCCAGAGCACTTCACTAAATACTGTGCCTTGTAATGAGATGCAGTATTGGTTTGTTTTCTTTTTTAAACATATTTATTTTAGGAGCATAATCAGCTTCTCCAGCCAGCTGATACCTGCAGAGCACTCCAACGGGCCGTGGAAAATGGGCTGCTGCTTGTTCTGCTGTGGAAAGATGTTTTATTAATAATAGTTTGAACTGAAAACTATGGAGGGATGCGATGTGTGTATGTTTGCTGTTTCGCTCAGTCCTCAGGAATGGGGACAAAGGCCATGCCTCCTGGAGAGGGGGGGCTGGAGAGGGAGGGGATGGGACCAGCCTTTTGCTTCTGGCTTCAAATTCCTGCTGCCACCAGCTGGACTTCCCACTGCAGCAGGTGTTTTTGGAATAGGTTCATCCCCTCCACCTCAGTCCCTTGATTTGCTCCAGGAATGGATGCTGTTGGGGGAAAAAAAACCACCCAAAACCCCAAAACTGTGCTGAGCACAGTGCTTCGAAAGGTAGGTGGGGAGAAGCAGCTTATGCAGTTTATAATCGTGATTTTGCTCCACCGCTGCATCGGCCCTGGCCCCAGCTTCTTCCCTGGGGCAGGATTGCATGGGCTTCTCACCCTGTGCTTTAAATAGCACACCCTCATCTGCTCTCCTGATAAAAAACATCAACCCCAAAACAAACACAAAATCCCAAGATACAGGTTTGCTCTCCTGCAGTTTTTGGCAGCTCATTATCTCTGGTTATTAAGTTGCAACCCCCCCCCCCATGATAGGAGGCAAGAGA
>JANZLQ010000056.1:44375574-44389503 GCA_026212715.1 Elanus axillaris
TCTGGAGAAGAGGAGGCCGAGGGGAGACCTCATCGCTCTCTGCAACTGCCTGAAAGGGGCTGTGGTGAGGTGGGGGTTGGTCTCTTCTGTCAGGTGGCTGGTGATAGGATGAGATGGAATGGCCTCAAGTTGTGCCAGGGAAGGTTTACATTGGATATTAAGAAAAATTTTTTCACCAAAAGGGTTATCCAGCATTGGCAGAGGCTGCCCAGGGAAGTGGTGGAGTCACCATCCCTGGAGGTATTTAAAAGCCGGGTAGATGTGGTGCTTAGGGACAGATCATAAAGGTCTTTTCTAACCCAAACAGCTCTACGATTCTATTAATTGACTGCTGAAAGTGTCAGGCAAGATCTGCAAAACATTACAAAAATCCACAATTCTGTCAGAAAGCAGTACCAGCCAGGTCATTTTAAGACAGGCTCTTTGTCAGACTCTTCCACACTACCTGGAAACCTACAGCTTTTCTAGCTTAGAAATTTGAAGAGAATGGTTGATTTTTTGCTATGAGATCCTCATACTGGCTAGGAATACTGATCATCAAGTGCCATCTACTCTCTCTCCCCCCAACTCTGTAACCAACACAACTCTGAATGAAAGGAAAAGGCCAACCAAGTAGTGATATTTTGGATTTAAATCAAGACTTCTAGCCAAACTTTTCAATCCTAAAATAGATCTCATGAGCCAAGTGATGAACTCTGAAGCTTTCTTTTCTCAAGCAAGAAAGTAATTTTCAGTTCCTCCTTTTACCAAGAAATCAGGATCATTTCCTATCTGCTCCTTCACTCACATCCCTCTACAGATTTTCCTTCCATACCCACTCTCATTAATGCTTTCCCCCTAACTATTCAGCATCCTCTTTGCATTCAGCTGCTTACTCTAGAGTGAGGACTCAGCAGACATTTTCTAAACAGTCTTGCCCACAATACATCTTGCCTAGTTTCAGCAGTAACTGCAGGTAAATAGTGAGCATCTGCCAACAGCAACAGGAGCCAGGAGGATGCTTCACCCCACTAGCTCATCCCACAGGAACAGGCTGAGAATGGAGTGGAGAGCACGTCTCTGTTCTTTCATAGCCCTGTACAATGCTGCTTGACATGAATGCAACAAGGCAGCACTGTAAAGAAGCTGAAAGCGCAAAGATACAGGAACGGCCGTGGAAGTGGTGGGGCCTGACCGAGAAGTCGAGAGCAACTCGTAGAAACAACATAGGAAAGGCATCCAGCCTCCACGCCCCTCCGCCCCACCGTTCCTTCTCTCTCTGCGGTCCCAAGGGCTGTAGTTTATCACACACCTACCGTTCCTCAAACCACCGCAGAGAAGCTGTTGAACTCCCGACCAAGCAGAGGACCTAATGAGACCAACAGTCAACCCCTAACTCAATCACAGCTCTTCAGTTCACAGCACAATGATCTGGCTCAAACTACACAGACGAGCAAGGACAAAATTTACTGAAGAATCTAAACTGAGCGGATTACAACTTACTGAACATCCAAAGAGGTAAGTACAAACACGCACCTACAGAAGCATATGCGGGGAAAGAGATACTGCCCAACAGCAGCACACAAGTGATGCTTCAGACAGGAAGCAATGAAACAGATTTCCCCTTAGTACCTCATTAAGCGCACACATCCGTGCTATGGAGCCAATGTTATTAGTGATGGTTATTAAAGTAGCCTTCGCAAGGTCCTCTTTGCTGACAGATTCCCGCTTCTCCTTGCTCATCATGTTTCCAAAGCTGTAAAGACAGTTTTTGAGTTAAAGGTCCGTTTGCATCAGAATTCCAGGAGAAAATGGGAACCGCTAATTTAGCCAAAGTGACTCATCTTGAAGTATTTATTTTTAATTTTAAAAAGCGTTACTATCAGTAATTTAGATCTGTTAAAAAAGAACAGCAGAAGGAATGGTAGCTCTCCTAAGACACATAAATCCCATTTTTCATCCTTGCAGAATCTCTAGTGAAAATAAAAATCAAAATCAGTCATTACCTGGACGCTACAGCCCAGCCTGGCAATCCAAATCGCTCGTAGTCTCCTCCGTAAATGTCCCGCACTAGTTTGTCCACTTTGGTACTGTCCCCGTGGGACGCCATCTCTAGGGCCTCTTCAAAGGTGGAGCAACCGGTAAGAAGGCAGCAGAGACCAAAAAAGGTTCCCCCTCCAAGGCTGCAACATAAAGCAAAATGAAAGTCACCCGCCTTGCTTCTGAAGACACAGAGAAAGAAAATGGCTCGTTCCACTGAAAGCTCGGATTACTCAGCTACGCATCTGAGTTAGCTCAGGTTGCCCCATTCCTTCAGCTTCTTTTCTTTGCAGCGACAGCAATCTTGGAAGAGCAGCAGTTTTCTTTACATCTCTTACTTTCAAGTAACTTACAGCCTTCTGCAGAGGGCATGTTTCTAAATGAGAAATTTATTTTCTTATTTTACAATATCCACCTTCTTCCCAGCACTCAGAGAAGTCAATGTTAAAATAAATATTAGTCCTGAGGGATAACTGGAGCATTAGGGCACAGCTATTCAAAATCTAGGGGAAAAAACTATGTCCTGTTCACTTTACTGTGCACACATGCCGAGAATGATGCATAGTAAGAGTGAGATCTGTACTGTGAGGGGGTTTTTATTATTATTGCTGACTTTCAGGAAATTCAGGAAAGCTTAAAGCCACAGAGCTCTTTGGCTTTTCCTGGCAACAAGAGCCACATCTTCAAGAAGGGGAGCTGCAGCACTCCAGCAACTGCCTGGGGAATTACTGCTGTGCCAGCATCCCTTCCACCAAAACAAGGTAACTTTTGGAAGTCAGGATGCAAACCTCTACTGCTAGGATCAAAGCTAACAGCTGTTAACATGATCATTAAGAGTATATCTGGGATAATCCTGGGATCTCTCTGATGGCAAATAAAACACTTTAATTTCTGCAGCAGGGCAACTGAAAAAACAACTTCTGAAGAGGCTTGGTTGCAGTAAAGAGGCCAAAACATGAAATTCAGATTCTCTTTTCCAAAAGGGATCTTTGCTGGCAGAGGTAAAGGACTGCAGTAAAAGCAGGAGCTCAGTCATTCAACTCACCACCTTTATTGGAGCTTGTCCCTGAAAATGTCATCTACAATGCAGAAATGCATTCCACACTCTAAAATAAAACTCAGTTTACCTCCACACAGCACTCACCTGGTGCCCGTTACCCGTTTATAGTTTTCCTTTGAATACACAGCCAGAATGCTGACCCCTGAGCCAATGTTCACCAAAAGGAGAGGATATGGATTCTCCAAGTTGAATGGGAGCTTCTGACATCTTTCAGCATCCGTCGGGTTTTCAAAATAGTAGCACTCTGAATGTCCATTGAATCCAACTGAATCAATGTACAAAACTCCTTTAATAAGGCAATCGAGTTCATCTAGCTTACAAAGCTGAAGGTCACCCATCTGGCGGAAAAAAAAAAAGAAAGAAGAATATTCAAGAAGTAGCTAGGATCTCAAGTGTTTATGCTCAGGGCTAGAAAAATGCATTCACTGCCAGCTAAATTCAGCTATCTTCATTACTGCCTGTAGAGGCTGAGAAAGAAGTACAGATCACAGGAGGGCTCCATCTTTCTCCACACACACAGACTGCTAAATACCCCAGCCCTAAAGTGTGCAGACACGAAAGAGGGGGGAATCGAACAACTGGATCCACAGATGGATGCCAAAAGGATCCCATCAACTTCCACGGGCCTGATTTAGGACCTGACTGAGGCACTAGCATGAAAAGCAAGGAAAAATGAGAAGGGACTTAACTGTTTGACATAACCCCCAAAATATCCCCCAAACCCCATCCCCAAAAACACACAAAAAAGGAATTTATGAAATTGTTTTCCCCTCATGTCACTGCCTCGACTGCACAAAAAGCCTCTTTATTTGGTGCACTGTTTCAAGCCCTGGTTAACCGAAGTATTTATCACACATGTTTTTCACTTATGAACAAGAATCAAACTTAGAATGAAACCACACGATGATGTCAAATCCCAACTACTAACCTCCTTTCAGTTAATTTACCACCAAATTTGACTGAACCTCAGTCAGCTCACTCACATGTGCGTTAGAAATGACACCACGTGAGCAAAGGAACAATAAAACAAATATTAAGCATGTGAAAGACAGCAATGAGGAAAAAACCCACAAGACTGAGATCACCATAATCAGAGATTAATAATACAGAGAAAGTCTTGTAAGGGCACACGCCATGGAAGTTAGTGAATAACGGCAGAGTTACAGGAGTGTTACATGCACTTTCAGGAAAGAAAGTATCCTAATCTGGAGATGTGAACTTGACTCCACATGCTGTTCCCTGAACCAAGATTAATTTGAGTTAGGTACACTCTTCCAAAGCTAAGATTTAGAGAAGTTTTAGTGTCTGCAGAGAAAGTTTTCTAGTTTTAAGCTTTTAAAAAAATTTCACTACCAGATCCTAATCATATAGAAGCCAAAAATGCATACTGTGCGAAAGTCCTGCTCAAATTTGTACGCTCCACCTCCCGTGGCACATAAGGTAGTATGGAGGCTTGAGAAGTGTTTTTCGCTTCCCATTTGAATAAAAGCAGGCATGTCATGAGTAGGAAAGCGTATAAAGTGCAGATTGCCTTTACGTCCACACAGGGTAAGGTCCTTTAGTTCAAGGTGCACATCCCGAATTCCTGTAGATCCATAGGCTACATTTGATGTCAGGTATTTGCGGATGCTTTTGAGATTTTCCACTTCCTCCTCCTCCTCTTCAGCAGTGATGTCCTTTGGTTCAAAATAAACAAGTTTGACCAAGGTCCCTCCAATATCCAAGCCAAACCAAGGAAAGACTAAAAGAGAGGAGAAAAAAAAAAAAAAAGAAAAAGAAACAGGGCATGATATTTGTCATACCACCAGCAAAATAGTTATAAACAGAATTAATTAATGCAATTCTCTAGGGACTGCAAAAAGCAGGCCTGTTTGATCTGTTCATTTTCAAACAGAAAACAAAGAACGAAATGTTAGCAGTCTGGTCTGCCTTGGACAAGTGTGGCTGAGACTCCTCTGTACATGAGCTCGACTCCTGTTTTGAGATACCTCCTGTTCAGGAGCTCCCAACATTTGATATGCGAATATTCAAAATACTTACACCACCAACATGCAGCACTGAAGATGCACACAGCGCTGGTCTGACAGTATCCGTACACCCGCCTGATGCTGCCGCAATTTTAATCCCCAGCTATTTCTTCTATAAAGTTCTGATTCAGAGCCAGAGCCAAAGATAATACCAGTGCTTTTACATCAAAGGGATGTACAAACGTTAACTAATTACAACACATAACTGAGGTAGACAAGTAATCTAAGATGCCCCAGGGAGACAAAAACAAATGTCTAATTGGATTATTTTATTAGTCAAATTCCCCCATGGTACAAAATATGCATTAGTGTCAGGCCCAGCAACATTTACAGCTGTATTAGATAATGAGCTTCTTGGAAAAGATCAAGAGAAAACCCTGATCAGATGGAATCTGCGATTAGAGCTGAGAACTGGAACAGATTAATATTACCATTAATGAGCTAAAGGATAGGCTAGAGCTAACAGGATACATGGGCTCCAGAGCAAAGAGAAAAATGTAGCCACATGTTATGGCTTATGGCAGCAGGATTAAACCCTTATGGTTTTTTCCAAAAATAAAAAAGGTATGTTTAGACAATAAACCTGAATGCAGCATAGATGTTACTAACATTCCTCTGGAAAGAAGGATCTCGGGTTTTAGTAAAATTCTTACATGTCAGAGACAGGCATGATAACATGCTACTGTTATTTTTGCAAAATATGTTTGCTTATCTGCAGACAGAGAAGTATGCGGCACGAAGAAGCCCTTGCTCCTACCACCACTTGAAAGCTGGTATCCCTCCGGTTAAACTCAGGGAAGCAGCAGCAGCCAACCCCGAACGCAGAACTGCCAAGCGAGAGCGTGTTCCTTGTCCTCGTCGCAGCTGCAGAGCAATACCCACATACCCAGAGGCAGCACTTAAAAAAGCCCAACAGCAAAGAAAACAACTCAGGGACGGGAGGCGAACTCACTCCGAAAGAGAACGGTCTTCGAAAAGCCACAAACCCGACAGGCAAGCACATGTTTGAAGACGAGGTATTCTCTCCTCGGCGGGTTAACTTGGTTGCTGTACAGAGCGGAGGTAAACCAGCCCCTTTTAGAGCATCACAGTTCCCCAGGAGCTGCTAGAGCCATCAGTTACCCACGTTATTTTTAAACCACTGAGCTATTTTTATATATTTACATAGAGGCCACCCCCAACCATCACCAAAAGAAATCTTGGAAGAAGATGCAAACTCTATTTTAGGAGGTACATCCAAATCCCAATCACACTCTATTTCTAATGCATTTACTTCAAACAAGAACAGACATAAAAATAATTATTCATGAATGAGGGAGAGACAAATCTGAATCACAGTCCAACGGAGAGAGAAAGCAGGAGCAATTCAAGGACTTTTTCATGACAATTGCGCATTCCGTATGCCAGAATTCAGAATTGCAAACCCTATCAGCATTTCAGGATGGAAAGTCTACTAAGTGCTTTACTTGGAGAAAAGTTTAGCATATGTATGTGATTTCAAGACTCCCTCAAGAAAACCTTACTATAGCTAAATTAAAGTTACTTCGCAAGAGAGGAATGTTGGCTGCCTGGGCCTCATCACGTAACATCAGAAGAACCATATCCCCAGGGACACCAGATCAGGAGGAGCAAGGGGAGTCCAAGACCCCAGAGTATAAGCGAAGGGAAAGGCAGGGAGGACAAACTCCAGGATTTCTGCACCCCCAAAAGAAAGGGCCTTGTCGTGGAGGAGTGTGGCAGCAGCAGCTGAGCTGGCAAACAGAAGTGACAGAGACCACGACCGCTCCGCCGGGGAGATGGACGCTCTACGTTGGCACGGCAGGCACCAGGGCAGCAAACAAAACCCTCCAAGCATCCACTTGCTTCACTCACTCGCTCTTCCTGACACCTTAAACCTAAACACCCGTACACAGGACCCCCAATGCCATGTTAAAGCCAGCTCCAATATGGCATATACATCCCTAAGTCAGCAGTTCCTATACTAATGGCAGAATAGGACAACCCCCGCCCCAAGTGCTTTGCCTTTGTTTGAATGAAGCCCCAGATTTATCAGCTAACTCCCACAGAAAAATGCTTTGAACAAGGATCATCCTCTGCTATTGAGAGAAGAAGCAATAAAAATACCATCAACGTCACGGAAGTAAAAATAGGGCATTGGCAGTCAAACCCGAGCCTTCTGCTGCTGCTCCGGTCCCTAAAGTGACTGGAACTGGTAAAGATTGCTCTATTTAAATACCCAGTTCATGTACAGGGTCACTAAAACCAGTTCTCCCACATGCACCGTGCTTTTTCAATACTGCTTAAACTCTGCTGGAAAACTAACAAGCTCTACGCAAGAAAAGGAAGAAGCTTCCCACGTTACTCAGCAAAGTCCTCTCCTGTCTGTTGTGGTCACTGACATCTTGGACTCCCTTTTCACAAATTTCCCACTCTTCAAAGCACTCAGCTGCTTTGTCATCTTTGCTCTGACGAAGGGATCGGTTCCCGAAAGCTCCTGTCCTGGTGCTGGGAAACCTCCTTTTGATTTCTGGAATATGTTTGTTCCTGTCAGGATATGCAATTTTTTTTTCTGCATTATGAAGCCTGCACTTTTTTTTTTTTTTTAAAGCATCCCCACCCTGATATTTAGAGACAGCAATCCTCTCCCCAGCCTTACTTTGCCAGACTACGCAAGGGTAAAAACGGAGAGAGCATAGGATAGGAGGGAGAGCAAGGATCTTGGAGATGCCCTCATCGGGGTGCAGCAGAAAAGTACCCAAAGCCCGAGGCACGCTGTCCCGCTGAAGCCACGTACCTGAAAACGCCATACGGGCTGCTTCATCACAAGCCAACGGGCTTCCGCTTCAGAGCAGACACTCAGCTGGCAGTACACGCATTTGTTCACTAGAGTAACACCAGTGAATTTTAAAGTTAGCTGTGAAGTTCATACCCCAAACTCCTACACTCAGGCACACAAACCTTCCAGGTTTTAGGGCATGACAATCACCAAGTCAGTCCTTCAGACTAGAAGCTTTCCTAGTCACAAAAAAAATACAGCAGCTCCTTAGAAACTTCATCCCAGCTCACTCTCAGTGCCCTCAAGACCTTCAATTTTTTTATATCTATAAATTTACTTTTTATTCTGGTGCTGTTATAGTTGCCACTAAACCAGCGTGGGGTTAAACCACACCAGTTACCCACTGTCTGGCCCACCAGAAGACAGGGCTAACGGGGAAACCGGAATGATGCCTGTAAACTGCAGTCAGGTTGGGACCAGGGAGGCTCAGCACTGGCCCCGCTAAATCCCAGCTGCCCCAAAAACAGCATCCAACGCCCGGTGCCGGGACACAGCCTCGGACCGGCGCTGGCTCTGCACACCCGTGAGCACCAGCTGCAGGAAGCCTCTGCACGGAGCAGCCGGTGTTCTCCATCTGCCAACAGCTCGGCTATACCTTCAGTAAGTCACCAGGGATAAATTCTAAAAGACAGCCTATTAAGGTAATTAACTTAAACCAAATGATTCTTAATTATGGATCTCTCATTATATACATCCCAGCCACAGGTTAAGAATCCAGGGAAGAAGTGTGCTAGCTCAAAATTAAGTGCTCCTTTACCATACCGTAAAGGATTTTCTATGCATTAAAACCCACAGAGAGCACTCAAATAATTTGGGGCACGGACAAAATTTCCCCTATCAACCCGTTTTTGTGGGAAAGGGGAGTGGCACACAAACAAGAGGAGGAAATTATTTCAGCGACATGTAGAACCGTGGGGTTTTTTTTCCTTACACTGACAGGAAGCCAGCCAACACGAACATGCAGGGCAGCGACAGCTCTTCCATATCTGAGCACTAGAAAAACCCATGCCTTCAAAGGGAGGATGGAGGAAGCTCTCTTGGATGAACGCCATCGCCATCTGCTACTGAGAGTTCTCTTTAAAACACTGATTTTTCCCAGCATCTACAGCGCAGTTGAAAGCCATCCAAAGATCTTTCCCTTTTAAGCCTCCCAAGCGTTTTTTCCAAGAAAGCTGCTGCAGAAGACGGCAGATCTAGAGCAGCGTAAGAACTGGTGGGATCCAGGAGCAGCCCAGAGGCTGATTTTTCTCAGTCAGAAGGTTCTGCTGAAATACCCAGCATAAGAAAACGCCAGTTTTAACAGCCAAGGCAGAAAACGCAAACGCTGCCTGTCCGCACCACCTCCCCGCTGCTACTGGGAGCTCTCCGTGCTGGGAAAGAGCCTCGCACGGGTCTCTCCAAGTGCTCACCGGCCAAAGAACGATGGGGAGGACGAGGAACCTGCAGGCAGAGCATTGCAGGAGCATCGCGGTGCAAACCTCTGGACTCTCCTCCCGCCCAGCACCTCCTGGAAAGCGTGTTCAGTCTCTCGCCGGGTACCTGGACATTTACAAGAAAGGCAGGAAATCCTCTTTCCAAGGGCAGAACTGCCCTTTGTACAAATCCTTCTGCAGTCTCTTTCCTTACAGAAACTCTCCAGGTTACTTTGTTAACACGTTGACAGCCACTTACCCCACTCTCAAACATTGCGTAAGACAAAAAATAAATCCGAGGGTATTTGGCGTGAAAAGGAGCAAGGGTACAAAGAAGGTGACTTAAGGAACTGGTGAAATTTTGGCACTGCTCAGCAGATCAGGCACACAACGATGAGCCTTATTTTCATTTGCTTCCCTAATGCAACACACTGCAACAGCACTTATAAAGTATCTTAAAGCAATTTTTTTCCCCCAAGAAAAAAAGTTCTTCATCTTTTGGCCTGACAATTACTTTCCCTTAGCAAAGACACTTTTAAAAAGCAGCTCTATACATACATTTTCATACACACAACATACATACAGCTCTTCGTCTTAAAAATGAACCTTGTTCTAATGGACAGATCTATGGATACGCAACAACAAACAAAAGACCAGTCTGCAAACAAAGTTAAGGGCTTGCAGCTTGTACTAACACAGAAAAGCTGAAGGATGCTATGTGTTCCCACAGCAAGAGCCCTCCCTTCATCTTCAAATCCCTTTTAGAGTGAGACTGCAAGCTCCTTGGGGCAAGAAAAATATAATGCCTTTATTTGTTATGTAAATTACTTTATAAAATTGGACACTATATAAATAAAAAAACCACAACAGACTTATTCTGAAGGCTGCAGAAGTGTCAAGATGAAAGAAGCGATATAATTAAAGATCTCCATGGTGGATTTTCTTCATATGACAAGCAGCTCAAGTTGTATTTCAGACTGATCCTTAAGTTATGAGCCAATTATATCAGAAGCTAAAAGGATTAGCCTGCGGAGCAACGAAGACTGACGATTTAGTTGAGCGTATGACAGCATCTCTATGCTTACTCTAAAATATTCAACATTATATTTTAATAATGTTATACCATGATGGAAATTTTACAGCTGGGGAAAAAAATATTCATCAGCATTTAATATGAAGTGACACTAAGTCTACATATCCTCCCATCTTTAAAAATAGGCTCTGCTAGGAATTCACATTTCACACACAATTGCAAAATATAAAAAGGTATTAAAAAATCAAAGCTTAAATTATGTACTGCAAAGGAGCTGCCAAAACAGTATTTTATTTGTACCTCTACTCGGATACTCTGTATATTGAGAATTTAAAGCAATGTGTACATTATGTCTTTGCATGATTCTGATAAGAGATACTAAAACTTTAAAAAAAAAAGGTATCAGTTGAAAGGACTACAGAATGGATGAGGACATGGTTTGGGGTTTTTTTTTAAACCATACATGCATACATTTTTAGAAACTATTTGCAGGACGCTCTTACTGACATTTTAGGTATAGGCTTTCTTTTGGAATTCACGAATACCCTACAATACAAATACACTTTATGCACCTTACTTCCCCTCCCCTTTTGTCAAACAGTGAAACGTTATGGATGACGCCTGGCAAAAGCATCAAAAAAAGTTTGTTTGGTTGGTTTTTTCCCCAGAGAGCTAACAAACAAGCTACAGAAAGGTGAAGCATACTTTGTTACCCAGGGAAATAACCTAAACTCATCTCTGTCAAGGAAGGTGGATTTTCAGGAAGGAGCAGAAGAGCAGCGCAGCAGCACAGGAGAGCCAGGAGAGATTATGGGAAGGAGAAAAGGGAGGAAGCTGATAAACTGAATCGCTGACCTATTTCTCTTACCATAAGGAAGATTCGTTACAAAAAATACTCCCCTGCTCATAATGATCTGGTCATCATCGGTTTTATGCCTGGCACTTAACCCCACCCACGGCAAGCCATTTGGTATCCCATGGTTATGTTAAAGTAAATGTAAATGTGAACATCCTCTTTTCTCATCTAGGGTATTTCCAGTCCAGTTTTTAAGTGTAGATTTCAATAATGGTACCGATAACTCATTACCAGAAAGGAATTCTTCTGTATTGCCTCTGGAGCTGATGAAGCTTTTTCTGCATTATCATTTCCGCCTGTACTAATGACCCTGTGAAGCTCCGCTTCACACCCCACCAACATAACATTCCAAAACAGCCAGGAACTTCAACAAATCTCTGCTTCACAGCATTTTCAGGGACGCTCCTCACGCCCTTCCGAGGGCAACAGCATCCTTGACTGACTCCTCCTCCTTTTGCCTGTCACATACTGAAAATCACGGTTGCCCGGTCTGCAATAAAGCTCTTCAGTTCCTATGAAGCGCACCGAGACACATTTAATAGCCCGAGAGGCATGAAGGCACACAGCTCGGACATCGGCTGGACTGTTGCAGGTCAGGTTATTTCAGACACATTCAATCTAATTCCCCTCGGTCCCAGACCTACCCGATCTCTGCAGCGAAACAGCCCTCGCTGCACATTACGGGTGCAGACAGACGACTAGAGATGAAGAAAGATCACGAGCTTGAACCACAGCCTGCTGAAATCCTTTCATTCCTGGGGAAGCAGGGTTCATCTGCCAGGGCATCTGCCAGCACAGGCAGGCAAGACAAGCCTCAAGGTCACTGAGCTTGTTTGCCACATACCAGCAGCAGACAAGTGGGAGCTAAAGTAGGACATTTTTGATCAGACGCCCATTAAGTGGTTTGCTTTCATTTAGGCTCGCTTGAATCTTCCTTAAGGTGGGATCGAGCATTTTAACTTCAGAACGTAATTGACTCTGACATCAGACGTTGTCCCTATTAAGGGATGTACTTGCTCCAGCACATTTCTCTTCCAATTATCACAAAATGCATTTAGGAAAGACAGGCTATGCCGTAATCCCGAATCGTACTACGCTGACCTTCCAAACTGAATCCAAATCCTGTCTTGGAAGCTACCAGAACACCTGTTTTCCTAAAAGTATCCCACACCAGTCTCTGCATTTAACTTTACTGCAACAAACCAGAACCTCAACAGCCAACTTCAATCTACATTTTCCATAAAAGACGCAGAAACTGCCACCAAGCAAGGCAGAAAATCACAATCACCTAATGCATAGCTCTATCTAAGTCCACCCTAATTTTCATACATTTCCCTACAGCTGGCTGCAACCTCTTAACTAGCATGTCTCCAATTAATGACCCCACAGCTCCTGTTGGTAGGTTTTGCTGTGCTTTCCTTAGAACAACAGCCACACAAGCGGACTTCCACATACGAAGTAGGTTTTGCTGCATCTAAATCGCGAGGATGCTCACCACTGCTAGTACCATCACACTCCTCTGCTCTATTTCTCTTTCATCCTACTAATTCTTCAGCAAGCGAAACCCCCGCAGTCACCTCAGTTATTTAACACTAACTTTACAGTCATTTCCTTTTGCAGGATCAGTCCTGTAATCCAGCACAATCTGGAAATGAAAGGGAGGGAGAAGCAAAGGGAGCGCAGGTTAGCACAGCCACGCTGACACGACATTAGCATTGCCGAGCCGCACTCGCCTGGAATTAGTAACGCAAGCAGCAAATGTCTTCAAAAAGTCGATATATAATTCCAATTTTTCACACTAAGACAGGGCAAAAGAGAAGCTTCCTTTTTTTCCCCCAACCAAAAAAAAAAAAAAAAGAGAAAGAACGCTGTTTAAGACACATTACATTAATACGCTAACAATAACGTCTCAGCATCGACAGCCAACAGACCGAGTCTTGCCACGAGATGCAGGACAATTCTGATTCCTGTTTTCAGCCTGGACTCATTTGCTGACATCCTTTTAATAGCTGCACAGGTAATGGGGAGCTACGCTGACGCTATCTCATTTTCAGGGTATGGCCATTTCCTTCCAACAGGAAGGACTCCGGCACAAGTAAAGCAATAATCACTCAGTTCCACTTCAAACATGGCTGAAGTAAGTCACCAGCCACAGCCACCTGAACAGCAGCTCCTGCTGCTGCCAAAATGAAGGCTGCCATCCATTTTGCACCTAACTCATTCCACAGACCCTTTCTGATACAGCAATGAAAAACATGGTTCGAAGGACAGGTTTTTTCCTTACACAGCCTGCTTTGGTCTGTGCCCAACCCTGGCCAAACCTGCAGGGTTGTCCCCTCCAAAATTTGCACCACTCTTTGCTCTCCATTGCTTTTCTTCTACCAATTACCAGCCCAGCCACACAGCCCTCACCCCTGGCTCTGGCTGCATGCCCTGGCCCCTCCGTCTGTCCTTCTGCCTCCTCTCCCTCTCCAGCGACCTTCCCTCCCTCTCAGGTCCAAGATCCCCAACTCGGGCACCTCAGCACCCGCCACAGCCCCAACCCCAACCTCTGCGTCCTGCCCCACCAGGCCAGCCGCCATCTCACCCACAACGCCCCAAGCTCTTGAGGCTCAGCCTGTCCCACCCTCTGCCCCAGCCTGGTGAGCCCCCTCACTGTCCCACCCTGTCCCCACCATGCTGTCCC
>JANZLQ010000056.1:44390881-44402048 GCA_026212715.1 Elanus axillaris
CACCCCTCCGCGGTCGGCCGCGGATAGTGACAGGCGCAGCTACCCAATCGAATGCGCCAGCTCGGGACGGTGGGGGGGGGACGAAGGCGCCCGCGGGGGCGGGCAGATATGCGACAGCGTTGGCCTATGGGCTTCCCTCAGGAAGAGAATGACACGACAGCTGTCCAATGATGTGAGGCGTCTGTCTGGCCGGGGCGGGGGAAGACAGGCTGATTGACAGGCCGGGTAACTATGGCAACGCAGAACGGGGCCGAAGGGAAGACCGCAGTAGGCCCGCTTGGGCTGGGCCGCGCCGCGGGGGCTGTTTTGCATACGATTTGCATATGCAGATAGCGAGGCCCCCCTCATCCCCTCACTGTGAGGTGTCTCTGCGGCCCCTAGGCCCCCCCACCATGTCGGGCCTGTGCCCCACGGCCTCCGCCACGGCCCTCCCTCAGCGGCGGTGCCAGGCCGGCCTGGGGCCAGTGAGGCCTGCGGCCTAAACCTCCTACACTCGCCCTTCTCCTTCATTTGCCGTCTCTGGGAAGCTCAAGACTGCCACCGCCGATGCTGCCTGCGAGGACGCTCTGTCCCAAAGGTTTTTGGACGCTGCCTCTCTGGGCCACGTTAAGGGCACTAATGTAAGGTGAAACAGACGTTTCTGAGCTCGACATGTCCTGGAGGACAACTAGGAGGGCTCCGGCCTTGTTGGGGAGAGCTAAGGTTTCCCTTCTACAGAGAAAGAGAGAGATGAACAGCAGAAAGAAGTCCCGCTCCCCTTCACGAGGGCCTCAGAGACGAAGCTGGACCCAAACTTCCTCGTCCAGTGAGGGCAGATGAAAACACTCGAGTTCTCCAAAGATCTAGCAAAAGCAGTAGAAAGGGCAGACACAACAAAATGGGAACCAAGAGGGGAGGTTTAGGAGGAGAGACAGTGAAACAAGGGTCAAGGATTCAGGATATATTCAGGCCCAAACCTCGGCTCCCCTATATATCACAGTGTAATTTAAGTGCTGATACACCCAGTTCTTTGAACTCCGGTGCTACGTTTGTCAATGCTGAGCTAACAACTGCAGTAGTAGCCATCCAGGCAGCAGCAAAACTGAGGCAACCATAAAGAGGGGTGCAAACAGCGACCAGCAGGATGACATTCAAGAAGAAAAACTGAGTCCCAGATTATATTATGCCGTAACAGTTCCCGTTGTAACAAGACAGAGGTTCCAAGGTGGAATGTTAATTGATGCCTAACATACCTAGAGCATGGCCAAGCATGTAACTGCAACCCAGTGACCCATGGTGCTCTTCACCTGCACCGCGTTAATCTCAGCTCACCGCAATCCTCAGGCATTAATTCGATACCAAAGGGATAAGTGACTGACATTGAAAAAAAGGTGTAATATTTTCACTAAGAATTTGCTGAATTCTGGTTGCCGTGGTGAAAACAGGGCAAAGGGATTAGTCAGATTTAGTTTGTGTAATTTTAATATCCTGTAGGGCAAGTACAGAAAGCATACAAATGGTGCTGGTGCCAATACAAGATGAAGCATAACCTCTCTGAAGAAAAATAACCCTTCTTCATAAAAGCGTTGCCTTCATTTTGTTAAAAAACAAACTCGCTGAGCTTCGCTGCCTGAAGTTCAGAGTATTGTCAATACCGAGCCCTGAATGCGTTTCATATGGGTGGGTCGTAAGTCAAGAGCTCTAGCTGGGAAAGCAGAAAACGAGGAGAGCTAGTGAGATGTCTCAGCTGTGAATACACAGCAGAGCCCTTGGGAGCCTCTTCTGTAAAAGGCAGAGTGGAGGAGACGTAACGCTACTAAAAAGGGCTGTTTCCTTCATGCTGCTTGAAAGCTTCCTACCTGTCCCCAAAAGGCGTACACCACAAGCCAGCTTACCCCTAGGGCTCCCACGCCATCACAGGGTGAGCCAGAGCCAGGCACCGTGGTGGTTTTGGTGATGTCGGTATCTCTTTCCTGCAGGTCAGGCCAAGCTCAAAGCTGCTCAGCAGATGGGGAGCGGTACCTGGGGAGCAACCACTGCTGCTGCCTGCACACCAGAGCTGAACCCAGGGTGGCGAAGGTGGCCCAGCTCCTTTTTCTGTGCAGGATCCCAGGATCTGACTGAACCAGACAATGTGGGAGAATCTGGATCATCAAGAAGTGTGAGCAGTGTGCTGGGCTTGGTGCATACTGTCCACCTCAGCACACATCTGCTCATGGTGTGCACCTGGTTACATCCAGTCCCTTCCCTCCCAGCCTGCCACCGCTCAGCCACAGCTGCCTATAACCCTATTGCTCCCAAACACTCTTCTAGCTTGAAATATTTTGCAGCTCAGACCTTTGCTTAAAATCCTTTGGTGTATTTCTCTTTCCAGAACTTGTTCAAGTTCCTCTTTGGCAACCACAACATCCTGAGGACATGACTTCCGCAGCTCAGCTATATGCTGCATGGAGAAACACCCTCCCTGTCTTCATCTCAAACCTGCCCTCTGGGCTTTCTATGACCTGGCATGGTGGGCATCCTCTAGACCAGGACCTGTGCATGCCTTGAAACAAAGTCTGGAAACTGTCCCCAAATCTTGTCCCCCTCTTCTTGATACGGACTGACAGCCTCAGTCTCACTGTGTCACTGTGCCAGCAGTGCCCTTCAAAGCATTTCCTCCGGCAATGGTTTCATAAACCTCCCGCTCGAGACCCCAGCGCAGATCCAGATGTCACTGTAAGCAACAGAGAGGGGTTCATCTGCCCCTTTCACCAGAGGACCGCAGATTTAGTGGTTCTTGGCACTGTCTGAACATACACCCAAACCCTGGGAGGTCACCTCTAGTCTCTGGGATGCTGGAACAGGAGGTGTCACCCCAATGTGCTCAGCATGCTACTCCTAAGATCAAAGCAAGGGTCTTACCAGAACTGGCTGCCAAAGCAAGGGTCTTACCAGAACTGGCTGCCCAGAGGCTGGCCAAGGAGGAGGAAGAGGTGAGGAAGCAATTTCCAGCAGACGCTTGTCAATACACAGGCAAGGGTTCTCCAAGAAATCCAAACACAGCTCCACAGCAAGGGAAACCATCCAACTCCCATGGATGGAGTTGCTTTGAATTGTATATGGCAAAATTTGTACAAACAGCATTTTGTAAAAGCACCTGTCTTCTTAAATAGGAAAACCAAGGTGCAGGAACAAGCCTCCCCAAAAGAGCAGAGGAGGGCTGTTTGGATTCTTCTTTGCAGCCTCCACTGCCTGAGCAGGCAAGTTAGGTGATTTAATTCTCCAGCGAACCTCTGTGTGAAACTTTACTTGCTCCACAGGGGCTTCAAAAGCTGAGATGCATCCCCCTCATCTTACAAACACACACGGCAACTTCATAAGCTGAGTGTGAAGTGGCAAACAATTTTATTATACAGTTAGTAAAAGGCTTTTTTGATTTTTTTAAAAGATGTGCAGGGACACAGTTCCCTCCTGCAGGTTCACCTGCTGATTATGCTCTTAAAGTGCTACATTACAACTGTGAAAATACCGTCACTTCACAGCAGAAAACTGAACGTATGCTTTTATCAAGTCTGAAGTGGTGATAAACCAGCTGTCTCATAAAAGCAGTCTGATGTGAAAAGGCAAAGCATACAAGCCATCGCTAAAAAGGAGTAGGAAAATATATGAAGAATTTTGCAGGCAAGTAAAGCAACAGAGAAGAGGGCCTTGGTACAGATGCTGCTGGTTTGGGATCTCACTGAGTCCTCTGAATCATGCAGAAAGCGTGTAGAGAAGGCACGCGCCACCTCTCATTAACCAATTTTGGGATGGATTCTGCAGTGTGGTTATGCAGGCTCACGTACTCTGCCTTATGATACGTGTTCTGCTTTATTTCGGTGCAATATTCAGTAGTAAACATGAGCCTTTCAACAAGGTGAAAGGATTTGGGGAGATTTCCTTACCCACTGCAAATAAAGAGCAATTCTTCACGCTCAAATCTGCAGCTTTTGCAGGGAGGTGACAGGTCTCTACAAAGCCCTCACTGACAAAATTATGAAAGCTGAGGAAAAAAACCATCTTACTGGGGACTGCTGAATCCTGGGTTCTCTTCCCTGCTTGCGGGTAATTTTGGACAAGTCACCACGTTACCTTCAAATGGGGTCAGCAGAGGTCAAGTGTATTTAAAAGCACTGTCCCTTCCTCAGGCGGATAAAGTGCCGGGCACTGAGCAAGCGATGAACACCTCAAGCTCACCTGGAGAGCAGCCCTGTCAGATCAAAACCAACACCTCACTATTGCACGTATTTATTGTCCTTATTGTTTAAGGGAGGCACTTCTTGTATTTTTGGGCAACGGGAAAGCGTCAGGAGGGAGGAGCAGCCGTTCACCCTGTCGCAGGGCTGACGGACCCTTCCCACCACAGGCCAAGCTCTGGGCACAATGGCTGCACTTAGCAGCCAGGCACTGGGGCACTCGTCTCCCTCCTGCTCCCCTGCCAGCCGGAAGGTCGTATTTTGGGAAGCTGTGCCAAACGGCAGGAATCCAGGAGGAATAAGTTACTGCACACAGTAAAGCAAGGAAAAAGCAACTGCCTGGATTAGGAGTGTAGCTTGGCCACCAGCACCAGGCCGCTGCAACAGTTTAAAGCCCCTGGCATGCAAGTTTCCTATATTCCTATCCCATAGCACCAGGTATCAGGAAAGGCGAGAACTACATCCACCCTCCAAGCCAGGCTCTAAAAATTCAGCCTGAAGATCAAATATACCCAACGATCCTGTGTGGGACCAAGTCCACTTTATGCTAGCGTTGTATGAAATGTTCCTCTTAAAGCATAATCCCACTTTCCCTGGCTGGAGGGGGGCGAAATGAGGTTGATCCTTGAGAGAGCTGGTTAGATGAGGCTCTTTCCTACACCCTCAGCTTCATCTCCATGGTGTCAGTGCTGCATGAAGCGACCCCAGAGCCCATCCCTGACCCTCACAAGCAGGGAAGGATGCCTCAAAGCAAAGCACCAAAGCAGGACAACAGCTCCCAGGAGAGGGGACAGCTTGCACATGGTCTGGCCTGGCGCATTCTCATCACAGGGGCGTCTCTTGTCACAAATGAGCAGAAGGCAACGTGACTTACTGCACCAGGGTCCTGCCCGCGCACCCAGCATTGGGGGAAAGGAGCAGCAGAGATGAGCAAAGGTCCCAGCAGCAGAGCCAGCGACACCAAGTAAGGCAAATTCACTATGAGGCGCCTGGTGAAGGCTGCTGCACAGACCCTCAGGCATGTTTTCAAGCTGAGATGAAGAGAGTTTACAGGACGGCTGCAAAATCTCTCCTCACTGCACTGTCCAGAGGGACCGGGGAAATCATCCTTTGGACCACCAGGACATGTTTCCCTGGGGCCTCCTGGGACCAAAAAAGGAAGATGTGGCAGACTGCCAAGAGGACTTTCTTTTTTGACTCAAGGGATCACTCCCTGAGTGAGACCTTCTCTATGGGTGTAAAAGGAGAAGGCTACGGACAAGAAGATGGCTGGGAAATGGAGGGGGAACAGACCCAAACCCAACAGCATCGTGCAACCAAGGCCTCTTCCAGCAAAACCTTCCAGAAGGAGATTTAACAATGCCCCTACTGTGCCCCCCCACCCCCCGCTCTTCAGGCTTCAAACACCTTGGCCAAATTCCTGCTAGGAAGAGGAATCGCCCAGGCTGAGTGACGGTCATGGCATCCCATCCACTCCAGTGCTACTTCTGCAATCGAGCATACACCAGAAATACCACAGCCGAAATCACAGCGATGCCCACAGCTGGAATGATGTAAGGCAGGGACAGTCCATTGCTGTCCCCTGGGGGGACTTTGGCCTGAGATGACCTGGTCGCAGCGTCATGGCCCCTGCTTGAGTCAAAAACTGGAGAATCTTCAAGGGGACCAGCTCCATCTCGGAGGTTGTTGCCTGCCCCAAGCTGGGTGCTGGGGTAATGGTCCACGCAGACCTCGTGGGTGCTCAGGGAGGTGCTGTCCCAGCTTGGAGGTGGGTGGGAGTCTCTGCTTGCTCCAGCTGCCTCCTCTCCCCCAGGGTCTTCACAAGCCACTGGAGCCAGGCATCCCGAGGAGACTCTAGAGAGCACTTCTCCTGAGCTTGAGCTATCTGAGCTCACCATGAGTGGGTCGCTGCTGAAGGTGAGGCTATCGGAAGCCCTGGAACAGGGGCCACTGGGCCCCTGAGAGCTCTGGCATCTGCCGGCTGCCTCCGGGCTCTCCCCAGCTATGGAGAGGAGGATGCCTGGCTTGCTGAGCTCCACATCCCTCTCCATGTTGCTGCAAGACACCCAGATGCTTGTGGCAGAGGTCACCCGGGATGCTGTTTTCCCAGATTTGCCTTCAAAGCCTTCTGCAACAGCTGGAGGGTGGTCCACTGAGGTCGGGAGCACCTTTGGGAGACAACGAGAGGGGCTGGGTGCCAAAGGGAGCACCCTTTTGGCCCAGTCTCGGGCACCCACGTCACACGATAAGCCCACTTCAGTGCTAACCACCACATCTCCAGCCACTAACAGCGAGGCTGGGTCACAGGTAACTTCCAGGGCTGGGAGAGGGACTGGGGCGGGGAGGTATTGGGGCTCCAGGGCACCTTTGGGATTCAGGGGGAATACTGGAAGGAAGGAGGGGGAGACAAGCAGCAAGGAGGGGGAAGGAAGCAGGCACCTGGAAGCCAGGAGACTGACCAGCAAGTCAAGGAGAGGAAATAAGGAGTCAAAGCCCAACAAACCTTGGCTCCCTTCTCCCATGCTCCAAAATATAGCGTCTGGACAGGGATACAAACACGGTGGGGAAAAAAGCCCTGAATAAACTCGCCACCAGCTCAAAAATCTTACAGTGCAGCATAAAACCTCCCAACCAGGGGGAGTTTGCAAGGACCTGAGTGAAATACAAATGGTAATGGGAAAGGTCACCTACTTTCTCCTCTGTCGGCATGGAGGGGGTGCTGCTGGCCGTCTCCCCAACAGACAGTTTCCTCTCTTGTACAGGAGGCTTCAGTGAGGTGTCCCAGGATGGGGCAGCATCTCTGGATGCAGGGGTAGTCATTAGGGTGGTTGTTTCCATCTGAGCGTCTGTCAGGGAGAAAACAAAATGTATTGCATTAATCAGGAAACCTAAAAGGTGAGTTTTGCTCTTTCCCAAGGATGCTGCAACAGGATACTCCAACTTCCATGGCAGGTTGCGTGCCTGTGTTTACAGGTTTTCACCTTTTTCCTCACAAACCCATGTTAATTTGTACAGCAGCAGCGACTACAGTCTGGGGCAAGTCCAGGACATGGGTGAGGGACCCGAGCCACAGCACAGCCCAGAGCTGAGGAGGTCAGACAGGGAGAGGACCCAGCACCACTACGTGCTGCCCATGTGGCTCTGGCTCTGCCATGGCACCCGAGCTCTCCTGGCAGGTAAACCAGATAGCACCAGCCAAGCCAGCACCCCCAATCCGTTCCTCCCTTCGAGAGCGGGGTGACCCCAGGCTGCTGAAATGGGGATGCAGAGATATTTAACTGGGTCATTTTACATCGGAAATGAAGCAAGTGCCTCTGCAAAGTCCTGGTCAGGACATTGTGCCAAAATACAGCAACCAACAACTGCAACAACTACTGGAGGGAAAACCAGGGGAAAACAAGCAGCCGGGCTGGATTTCTGCACAACCCAACCTCGCTCCCTGCCTGGAGGAGGTCACTGCAGCCCAGGAGATGGGAAAGGAGATTGGCGAGGACAGCAGAGAGCTGTTTTCTACACCTCTGTGAGTGCCTGCAGGCCACGAAGGCAGACACAACCTTGGGCTGTCCTGTACCAACAGCCACAGCTACCACTGTTCTTTGGGAGGGTGCTCAGGGCCTCACAGCAGGGCTGTACCCCATGCCTGCGCCTTCTCTGCCACTCTCCATCCTCACCATCAAGCAGGACAGGCGTCCGGCAGCACCTTCAACCCTGCTCCCTGTTGACATGGTTGGCTACATAGAATTGCCAGGAAGGAAACCTACCTCCATCTCCTCTGTCCTCCTGCAGCTTCCCGACCCGCTTCTGCTCTGCGTCGAACTGCTGCTGTATGAGGAGGGGGCTGCGCACATCCACAAAGCTGCCATGCTCAGAGGCAGGCACAACCTGTTTTTTTGGCAGTGAGCTTGGGGGCTGCGGCCCCCCACTGCAAGCGGCCTCCTCCAGCCTTGGGGGTGATTCAGTGGAGGTATAGGAGTCCTCTTCGGGCTCGTTCCTGGGCTGCTCAGGGCTGCGAGTGGAGCCCCCGTACCTCATCGGAAGAGACCTGCCCAGACCCAAGCCTGGTGCACCGCGGTGCAGGTGGTTGGCGTTCCCAAAACACCCATTGTCCACACACACCGGGTGCTGCTGGCGGCTCAGCCAGTCCCGGCCCCGCTCAGGGGGGGCAGTTGATGGCACAGCCACACTGGCTGCCCCAGGGATCCCCGCTGCCACCTGCGTGGCCTCGATGGGGTGCGGGAAATGCCCCTCTCCACTGTGCCCGTTGCTCACTCCATCATGGACTGTGCTCCCAAGAGAAGGCGGCTGGAGACTCTCTTGCTCCAGGTTTTTGGGGAGCTGGAAAGAAATTACCTGTGTTAAATTGCTGTGCCAGGATGATGAGGTCTGGGACCACCAGGGTGCCCCAAAACCTGACCCAGTGACCTACACGAGCCTGGCGATGAGGGGGTCTCTCCTCAGCACCCACCGCACAGCTCGCAGGTCTGCACGGGGTCAGGGGCTGTGGAGGAGAGCCTGGAATAACAGAGTGGACCCTGCACTCCCATCCATGGAGGGGAAGCAAGAGAGAGAGCAGTTATAAGGCCACATATAGGCTATCGGATGCCAGACACGGCAAGCACACAGCAGAGATCAGCAGTCAGAGGCTGCTTGGGGTGTCCGTGAATGAGTCTGGCCCTACCACGGGCTCCCCACACCCCACAGGACCAACACTCCCGTCCAAAAGGGACTTTTGTGTCCCCATCTGACGTGTGTCCCGCTCACCGATTCCTGCACCGGGGCCCTGGCATCCAGGTCTGTGCTCGTGGTGGTTGCAGCACTGGGCAGGACAGGCGGATGGCTGCCAGCAGGCAGGTCTCGGCGTGGCTGCTCAGCCAACAGGGCACCTGGAGCCGCATTTGGCCCCGGGGACAGTGTCTGGGCACCAACGGAGGAGATGGTGGGACGGGCATCGCTGGCTGCAGGAGGGAAGAATGTGGTGGCAGGAGCTGGGGAACCTGGAAGAGCCAAGGCAGTTCGTGAGCGAGGATGTCAGGGGAAAAGCCGAGGAGGCAGAGGATGAGTGTGAGGCCAAGGCAGCCCCTCATGTGCCCCTGCTCTGTCCCCCACATTGGCTGAACCCACAGCACCCCTTCATTTATCTTTCCATCTGTTGTCCAGGTGAGAAACCTAGCCCACCACCAACCCAAGCATCTTCGAACAAGGAACCCGCCTAAATCAGGCACATCACCGGGGTGAGGGACATCCCTGGGGACACCCCAAAGTGTCACAGACACCCCCAGACCCCTGAAAGCCAGGAAAGGGAGAGAGGCCAGCTGGTCAGCAGACACAAGGAGACGTGGTTTGGGTCCCCATCTCCCCCAGACCCCCAGGGCAGCACCCAGGGATGACGAAGCTACATACGGGCTTGCCAGCTGTCATATACGTGTTGCAGCTCGTCGGCCAGGTGCCCTGCGTTGTTCTGGCGCAGCGCATCGATGAGATCCGGCACCCAGCCCTGCCGGCACTTCAGGTACTGGTAGAACTTATAGACAGTCGCCTGGCTCCCCCGCATTTCCTCCCGGGTGTGAAGTTCATCCTAAATAAAACACAGAGGCCATCTAAGAGAGGATCTGGCTTAGAGATAAGGCAGCTGTACGTTGCTCAAGCTAGACACTGGGGAAGGAGCCCTGCAGAACTTGGGAAAGCAGTGAATTACTCTGTCAGCGTCAGTCAGGCAGCTCAGGGAGTCGGCCAGCGACGCCACACGGATGTTCTTGAAATTCTTGAGGTTTTTCAAAATGTAGTCGTACACTTTGTCTTCGGCAAAACCCATCCTGGCTCAGCCCCTGCCGAGAAAGAGAGAGACTGAAGGTGAGTGGAAGCCTGCTGGTAATGCTCAGCTTTTCCATAGGAGCCCAGGCTTTTCCATAGGAGCCAGGGCTTCTTTTCTATAGGAGCCTGGGCTTTTCTATAGAGGCCCAGGCTTCTTTTCTAAAGGAGCTTGTGCTTTTCCATAGGGGCCTGGGCTTCGGGGCCCGGGCTTTTCCCTAGGAGCCCAGGCTTCTTTCCTAAAGGAGCCTGGGCTTTTCTATAGAAGGCCAGGCTTCTTTTCCATAGGAACCCGGCCCCTCGGCAGAGACGCTCGGCCTCGGCGCAGCGATCGGCGCAAGGGGAAATCCTGGCCGCAAAACAAACAAACAAAAAAAACCCCACTCGGGTTAAAGCTGATCCCTCGGCCCCGTTCTCACAAACCTAATTCCCGCCTGTCGTCTTCGGCCCGTGTTCATTCCCGCCCGGGTTTGCGGCCGGGTGGGTCCCAGCCCCGGGATTTTCGTCCGGTTCTCGGGACGCGGCCGGCGCAGGGTGGCGCCGGGCGGAGCAGGCCGAGGCCGGGATCCCGCTCCAGGCCCTGGGAGACGCGGCCTCCGCCGATGGAGAACGGCTGGCGGAGGGGAAGGGGGGAAGCTCCTTCCCCCGGGTAACGGCAGGCTGCGGCGGGACCCTGCCCACTCTCCCCGCCGGGCCGCCGCTCGGCTCCTCCCGCTCCCGGGGAAGCGCTAGGAGACTTTGTGCTTGTAATTAAACTTGACAGACCCCCCAAATCACACACACGACCCCCCTCTCCCCCCCCGGAGGGCCTCGCTCGGTCAGGTCGCACAACGCGCTTACCTCGCACCCGCCGCCGCACGCTCCGGAGACGGCGCCTAAGCCCGCCCAACGCCGTCCGTGGCCGCCGCTGATTGGTCGCCGCGCACGCCCGTCGCGGTGACAGGCGTTGTGAGGGCGGGGAAAGCGCCCGCCCTGCTCCTCCTGCGGGGGCCGATCCCGGCGCTCCCCCCACGGCGGCGGGACGGGACGGGACGGGGGGCGGGGCGGGACACGGGGCCGCCTCCCGCGCCGGCAGGTGGCAGCAGCGGAACGGGAACGGGAACGGGAACGGGAACGTCCCTCCGGGCAGCCGGCGGAGGGATCCCGGCTCTGCCCGCCCCGCC
>JANZLQ010000056.1:44402890-44424438 GCA_026212715.1 Elanus axillaris
CCCCCGAGATCACCAGCCGTCTCCTCCCCGCCACCACGGCTCGCCTCTTCCCCGCCGCAGGACCGACGAGTTCCGTGGACACCATCACGCAGGACCCTCCCGAGAGCGAGCAGCCCACGGCCTCCTCGGCAGCTCTCGGCCCGTGCCGGGGAGGTAAGGCTTCTTTTTGGGGAGGGGTACGTCCCTGCGCCATCCCTTTGGGAGATGCTCCACGACAGAGCATTTGGAGGGGATGCCCATCCTCGCCACGGGGTCCGAGGGCCGTGTCCCCTCCTCACCCGTGTCTCCGCACATCCCAAATGGGAACGTACGGGCTGCCACGCTCCGGGCTCTCCCACGCTAGGGTAGATGCGTCCTCCCTCCTCGGCCAGTGCTTGCTTATTTCTGATCTTGGATGTCATCAGGGGTGGAAAATGTGACAGGAAGGAAGGGAGGCTTTTTTTCCTCCTGCTAAATATGGACTGACATTAAAATCCAAATACTGTCGTGAAAGGAATCCCAGACCCTGTTTGTTGGAGGAGGGTAAAACGATGTTTTCTGGCTTTTCGGCTGTGAGGTTCCAGCTGGGAAGTTTCGCAAGGAGTGGCGCTTGCCGAGAGCCTCAGGAATTTACTTTGCTTGTTCGCAGGACGCTCTCCGCAGCCTGTTACGCTAAAAAAATTAGTCATCCCTTCTCTGCCTCTCCGTGGCTGGGGGAGCTTGCTGTGAGTGTGCAGGATGCTTTGAAAATATTTAGCGATTCTTCTTCTCCTATACAAGGACTTCTAGAAATGAAAGGAGTGCAGGCAAATAAAGCTGCAGCCCCAACAGGAGTTTTTCACCTTTCTCTATTTTAATTCCTGTTGCTGCAGCAGCCGGTGGCAGGGAAGGACGTGTACAGGGTGGATGCAGCCGATGCAGGGAGCTGCCTGGTTTACAAGGAGGATTTATGTCTCTCTCCATCAAGAATGAGATGCAAACTCATGCCGTTATTCCCACGGTGAGGTTGGGAAACCGGCTTGATGATGAGGAATGGGACCCTAGGGATGGTCACGGCATAGCCAGCTCCCCCGATGGCTTCTGCTGTGGCCAAGGTGAAGAGCCAGGACATTCGGGGGGGGCACAGACCACAGCTTCGCTGGGACCTGGGCGTGCTGGGCGAGACAGATGGGGTGTCTGTGCTGGGCAGAAAACGGGCACTGCCCCGTTCCCCCTCCGTGTGTTCGTCTCCATCCCTGTTGGAGAGCTTTTTTGGGGGGGTGTCTGTGGGAAGCTCCAGGGCTTTTGCCTGATCTTTATAAAAACAGTTTGCTAAAGCAGTGGGGGGATACTGGGAGGTGCTGAAAATAGATGTTTCCCATTTCCAGGGGCATTGCTGTCCTGGCATTGGTGCGGCTGCATTGTTTTCAAGCTAATGGGTTACATAGTTCTGCTTTTCTGAAATGTCACTCTCAAATAACTGATGCTTTGTGCGGATCTGTGATACTGCTCCCGGTCCAACATCAACATCCTCATGGAAGAGTAGTTTGAATTCCCTCTCTCCCCGTCTCCTCCCGCTGACAACCTACATCTGTCCTCCTCCGCCCCTCTGTGTTTGCAGCAGGACCGCGGATCCCGGTCCGGTGGGAAGGGCGCAGGTTGCGTGACCTCTGCTGTGCTCGGCCCGCAGGTCTGCCATAACTGCTTTGGGTAAGGCAGTGCTGAGCCACGGTTGCGCGGTTGTGGTCTCCCTGATGCCTTGAACCGTTGGGGAGCGTGGGGTGGGTTATTTCAGGTAGAAGAGAGTGCCCGTAGGGTTAGGGGTAGTACAGCAGATACACAAGCTGCTGTCTGGTACTTTATTCTTGGTGTTATATGAGAAGGAGGTCAGCCCTCACGGCTGCTTTCAGGTCTCGTTCACAAATCGCGTTTTCCTCTTGAAATAAAACAAATCCCTGGGCTTTCCTGTCGCCGTAGAAATCATTTGAATGTGACCAGGTCCGTAAGCATCTCTGAAGCCTGCGGACAGGAAGAAACACTAGAGGGAAGAGGTAGGAAATGTCCGCATTTATAGCAGTGGGCTGATTCATCTCCTTGCTCTTAACTCTCTCCCTCCTGCTTTTGGTGAGATCCAGCTATTTTACTTCCAGGCTCGGAGGCCGAGGAGAATATTGCCAGCTCTCCTCTAGTGGGATCGCAACACGCTGCTGGGTTTTGTACATTGTATTTACGTGGTTTGGGGTGGAAAAGGAATGGGCTGTTGGGGGTGTGCAGTTATCTGAATCGGATAACCGGAACATCGGCAGTCACATTAGGAGGGATTAATATTTAATATATGGGGTATGAACCATTGTGCTTAATCATTATCTGAAGGGCTTAGGAAGAGATTTACCCATAAGCAAGCGATTCCCGAACTGTCCAGAATGATTTCTTGCATCTTCCTCAGGAGCAGCTGGTCCTGGATATCGCTAGAGGCTGGCCTGATCCTGTTCTTCCTGAAGTCTCTAGCTTTTGTAAGTGGGTAGAGCGGCTTTTATCGCAAATGCTTTCTTCTCATTAAACTCACAAAAACCTCTGGAAACCCTTTTTCTCTGATACAATTCACGTGGCCATACTGTAAGCCATAGTACCTGGCAGTGCTTGAAACTCGTGTGTAGCCAAAGCTCATGGGCTTGGCGGACACCATCACTGCCACATGCATCTGCCTGGCCACGAGTCTGGAGCTGGCTCTTTCATACTTCACTCTGGCTAATGTCTTCAGGAGACCTTGAGTTTCATCCGTGTCTTCAGTGTGCCTCTGGAAATCCTTGTGATGGCGGTGCTGCTTCCCATGTCTGTCCCACGTTGACCCATGTGGTTTTGGTTTGATTTTTTTTTTCAGGTAAGATGTTTTGTAGTACAGCAAGGTGGGGGCCACCCCTCCAGGCTGGGTGTCGCCGTGTTCGTGTGGGGAGGAGGTGATGGCGGGGAACACGTCAGGGCACACACAAATAATCCATCTCCACCACCCTGTGTCCTGTGGGACTGAATCTAACCACGCGGTGTACGACGGCAGTCGGTGGTGCTGTGTGTGTCCTGCAGATTGGTGTTGGGCTGGTTTGAGGTTGGGAAGCGGAGGAGATGTGACTCTGGTGGGACTGTGGGGGTTAGACTAAATTGGAGGGTTGTCTCTCTATCGTGGGAAACCCCACTTTAGGCTGCCGGAGGGTGTGTGCCTGTGCCCCCCTTCCCTCCCTGCCCCAAATGAAAACTCGCCTGACTGAAAGCATCAGCCGTGGCCGTCAAACCCGCTTTTGCTGTGGTTACTCATATGGTACTGCTGTGTTTATGGTGGCTGCCGTTTTGATGGTGGAAGTCAAAACAACTGAGTGTGGGTTGGGTTTTGGCGTGTTGGTCATGTAGGAAATCCTGGTGGCTACTGTAACAGGCGTGGCGGTTAGAAATTTTTAAAAAAAAGGAGAGGTACTGCTTTTTCCCCAAAATGTGTGGGAGAACGCCCCTTCTATTCCATGTGCAAACAGATCGCTTGCTTGGGCAGCGAGTCCTCTTTATTCCAGAATAATTTGTTGTCCTAATTCTTTCCTGTTGAAGCAACTCCATTTTGCGTGGAATGATTAGTCCTAATTTGGACCTGGGATGGAAAACAAGAGTTCTCTGACTTCAGAAGAGTAGACAAGAGTATAACCTCTGCCTCTCCTGTATGAGTCAGGTTGTGCCGTGCCATGCCATCCCTCCTCTAAAGCAAAATTAAAACCTGTACCTGAGACCAAACATCGCAGGTTGGTAGGAGGGGGGGGGGCAGGAGATGTAGGTGTCACCAGTTTTAAGCCTTCTGCTGCTACAGGTTGCTGAGGACATCTGTGGTGAAGGGGAACGGGCCACCACCTCCTTCCTTTTTGGGTAACACAAATAAACAAAAATGTTCCCACCATGCTGATGTGGAAAGCTGCTTCTGAGCCAGGCTGGCGTGTTGGTGTATTCCTGCCACCCCGGCCAAGTACTTGAGTCCTTTTCATTGCTGTAACAAGGACTTCCACATCCTGCCCCGCAGTCTAACTCAAGCCGCAGCTATTTTCTGGTTCTTCCGGGAAGACATCCCTGTTCTCCCTTCCTTTGCGTGGTGAAGGGAAGCCAGCCAAATTCCTTCCCTCCCTCAAATCCCTGTGTGTTTGAAGAAGGGGAGGTGCAAGCATCCTTCCTGGCTTCCCCGGTGTTTACCTGGGAAGCATGACATGAGCTACAGTGCGAAGGTTCTGCAGGCAGGATCGCCCCTGCCCATCCCATAGCCACCTTCCTTGGCACTGGTAGGTTCCTTGGTTCTGCTGGTGGGGCTGGTGAGTACCAAGGCTGTGTCCTTGTTTTCCAGAGTGCTGGGTAAATGTCTCTTCAGGTTGAGCCCTGGAGGCAGGGGAAATGGGGGATGTCTAGCCTGGAAATCCCAGCTGGCAGGAGACTGTGAGACGGGCTTCCCAGTGTCTGGATGCTCGACTGCTAGAAACCTTGACTGACGGATGGATGCTACCAGCCTGCAGGGTTAGACAGGGAGTTCTAAGACATGTATTCATAACTTGGGGGTCCAAAATGCTGTTTGACACTCTGAGCTAGATTGATAAAAGCGTGTTAGGGGCTGATCATAGAGGTGCTGTAGCAGCATACCAGTCTTAGAAACAGAGTTTGGCGTGTTTGAGCTTGTCGGTTTTGTGTATCTGAGTTAAGTAATAGGTGACAGGAAACCTTGATTCAGGTATGAGCAGTGAATCAATCAACACTGGATTGCTCTGTGGTTGAACCAGCCCCCCTTGGGATGACTGCCTTCCCATATCACGCCTGATGTTTCGAAATAATCTCTCAGAGTTACGATTGTTCTGATGATCTAAAACCCAGGGGTTTAGCTCACTTTGGTCTCCACCCCATCAGCAGTGGCCTTGCTCTGGGGCTGCAGAGAGCAGCAGACATTTCTGATTTAACTGCTGAAGGTAGGATGTCTCCCTGGGTCTGTGCTCAGATGTTCTCCTCCAAGGAGTCAGGGATCTTCTGACCAGAAGGCAGCTTGTAGAGGTTTTCCCCAAAACTGATGCCCAACCATCCTCGCTTGTGTATCCAGTGTGTCATCTTCTGTGTCTGTTATTTGTAGTGTACGGTCTGGTGTGCTCACGCAGGCTCATCTTTAACTTTGGTTGACCCGGTGGTAGGAAGAGCAGTGATCAGAGATGATGAGAATGGGATGAACTAGGCAGCTCTGAGGCTTTTCTGGAGCGTTGCTGCCCTTGGGAATGCTCATAATAGCTGCAACTAAGTGGTTCAGCCATAGCGGTGAACTTGCAAACCAAGAAGCAGATCCTGCTTTAATCCCTGGGACTGTGTGGGGTCCATCCCTTGTGCTTTTAGAGTTAGTATCTCAATTCATACTCTGGGGATTTCAAACACTTCATTCACAAACTGCGGCTGGCTAAGGGCTGATATTACTAATTTGTGTTAGTAAATTATGTCATGGTACGTGTCAGAGAGCGTTTTGCAGCCAGGAAATCTGTTCCTGGCCACAACGTGCATTGCAAGCAGGACTTCAAGCTGGTTGTTCCCAGTTGGACATCTCTTGCTTCACCCTTTGAAATAGCAGGTTTGCCCTTCTGAGCTTTCAGGTGAGTGCTGAAGTGATAACCAATGATATGATCTCAAGAGAGGTCTTGACAAATCTGGGGAGGGTTTTCTGTTTACTCATCTTTAAAAAAAAAAAAGGAAAGGGAGGACCTGCATTTGACCGGGAGGTCAGTCCACTTAATGTAGGAAGACACCGGCCATAGCCATGCTTTTTCCATCTGTGAAAGACGCTGCTATATGCTGTGCAGACCCAGCCCCTGACCAAGGGCAGGAGGAGAAATGGAGATTGAGGAGGAAGCAACCCACCTACACAGTAAAATAGGTTAGTGGAAGAAAAGTCAGAAAGGCAACTCGGGTCTGGCAGCTGGTGGCAAGGTGGCCTGAGAGACTGAGCTAAATCTGGGGGGCAGAAGGGACAATATTACAGTCATGGTGCTGTTGGAGGTTTCTAGAAGGCAGAAACCCTCAAGTAAGTAAATCTTGCTGAGTAAGAAGAGAAATATGAAGAACAGGGTTTGCTTTTTTTTATTATTAAAAAAAAAAAAGAAAAAGGCATTTTAGTGGTTTATAAAGATTCCAGCAGCGCTCTGGGAAAGGGCAGCGTCTTGTTCCAGGCACCACGCGCACAGCACAGGGATATTCTGGCTCTCGACCTGAAGGTTTTGAGGTACCATAAATTTTTCTGGTGATAGCGTCTGGCAGGACAGCGTGCAAAACTTTACTGCTGCTTTACAATTTGAATAATGTTTTTATCATGCCAGCAGATAAGCATCTCCCTTTTGTTCCAGAAGTGAATCTCTTATGGGTATGTTTGAGAAGCCCGAAAATAAATATATTCACATGTGTTTTCCAGTGTTGCTTAACACGTGGTGTATCTCAGAGCCTCTGGATTTCACCCTTGTGCAAACTGGCCACTCTTAAGTATGAAAGCTCAGAAGCATAACTTTAGGCCCGCTCTCAGCTGTACATGTACATATTTAGTTAGTCTCTAACTGGAAGTACAGACTTAGTCTTCCCTTGTTTCTCTGCATTGCTAGATCAGAAGGGCAGCGAATTAGTCTGTCTGCAGCAGCCCAGATGCTGCAACTTCACATCCATCTCCTAGAAGACCCTAATGCTAGGGCTGAATGATGAATTAGAGATGAACGGAGATGAGTTAGAAATTAATAATAAATTGGAAAGCACGGATAATCCTCAAGATTTTCTCTTGAGGAGACTTTAAACCTATTTGGCTACAGACACAGAGATGTTTTTAATCCCAGTCGCCATGTACAATTTGCATTCTCATTCTGGTGGCAGGGTGGGAATGCCAGGTGGGATCTTTGGTTGACTCAACGGCAGCAGCTTGTTTTTAGATGCTTGGCTAACTGGAAGACTGGTTCTTCTTCACTCCGTCCTTCATAATCTTTCTACTGGGCAGTGGCCTCCAACAGCTTAATTTGTTGATCCCAAATTTTTTTCCATCATTTTAACCCTTTGAGAAATTTAGTGTATGCATATTGCTGTGTAACAGGTGGATTTGAATTTCAGTCTGCTGCTGGGCTCTGAAAGTCTGCACGGGTTGGCAAGCTCATATAGAACAGGCTAGAGACATTTCCTGTGGGTCTATGGGGGAATCTCTTACGTAGCACGGCCTTTTAGAAAAAATATTCAGCCAATTCATCTATTATCTTTTCTATACCTGGCTTGATCTGCAGTGGTTGTGTACAAGTTATTTTTTTTTTTACTCCAGTAGGTACCTGGAGGTGAAATCTGTGACCCAGCCATTAGTCTGCAGTGCAGCAGTGCCTGGTCTGGGGCTGTACTTCAGCTCTCGCTGTGCTGAGCAGGCAGGTCTGGTCCCCCAGAATCCAACATCCAAACAAATAAAGTGCACAAAGGAGGTACTCTTACAAAGGGAAACTGAGGCACGGGCTAGCTGACATACAAAGGCAGCTTTGTAAGGGTTAAGACGTATCTCTGCTCTTCTGGGAGGTGAGTAACTTAAAGGCATGATCATCCTTTCTCATATCTTAAAATATGATTGAAGGAGGTGTGGGACGGGCAGCTTGCAGCCTTGTCTGTCTATGCAACCGGTCTTTAAGGGCATCTCCTCTTGCTTGTCTCCTCTGGCATGTAGAGGAAGAGCGGCTCTCCTGTCCCCTCCTCGGCCGAGCCTCCAGAGAGGCTGACAAACCCGGTGGTCGTGTAAGCGTTTTTCCCCTTGGGTCCGCCAGCATGTTAAGATGGCTTGGAGGGTTGCCAAAGTGTCTCCATCCCTCTCGGTTGCTATTGAGAGGATCCCTGAGGGAGGTCATGTCCCTCGGTCAGGGCTGCAGGGGAATTCTTAGTGATACATGTGTAAAAACGATGTTGCAGGTGCATGTTCACAAAGGTGGCAGATCTCTTGATCCACCCAAGAGAGGTTGTGTAGACATCCGAGTATCTGACATTGCTTCTTGTGTCCATGTCTTATCCTCTACATGACAGAGGATTTACTCTTTGCCTTCCTTGAAATTTGTTAAACTGAGTTCAGTGCCTGTGCAGAGGTAGTTGTCTTTTTTTCCAGGATACAGCATATTCTGTAGGGGGGTGTTTTGAGTTTATGTAACTTCCCATATGTTGCCCTCTTCATGTAGAAACCTGAAGATAAATTGTGAAATGCAGGGAGCTGCTTTAGAAGCATATACCCTCAGCTGGATCTCAGCCTGTTTGTGGCAAGAAAAGAGGAACCCAGGGAGCCCTCTGTCCTTATTTTCTGTCTTGTATAGCTGAGTGAGCAGTGTGGGATGGAGCATCTGATGCTGTCCTGTTGCCCAACACTGTGGTGCTCCTCCAGGAAGAGGGCATGGTGAGCTGTCAGCAGGCTTGAGAACAGGCATGTGCTGTTAGGAAGGGCAGTGGTTTCTTTTTGGAGGTGCTGCAGCCCCAGCATTGTCCCCTGCAAGCCCTCTCCCCCTTTCCAAAGCCTCTGCATTCCCTACAGTCCATCTCTGCCCAGCAGAGAGGTTGACAA
Source organism: Elanus axillaris (assembly GCA_026212715.1). NCBI lineage: Eukaryota > Metazoa > Chordata > Aves > Accipitriformes > Accipitridae > Elanus > Elanus axillaris. Next base: position 44,411,442 of record JANZLQ010000056.1, read on the forward strand.
TTTCGGTGGAGCCTTAAGTCAGTGTTAGTTGAACCAGTTAGCTGGACCTCACCTTGCCAGGTGCTGCTTGGTGTCTGTTCCTGTGTAGATCGAGGGGGTCTAAGGATGCTTGTCGTCTTGCAGAAGAGGGTCCTTTGGCTCCTGGGGAACACAACCCAGCAGCTGGTAGGAGATTTGTGGCTCCTGTTCGCTGCAAACTTGAAAGAAGCCGTTCAGCCATCCGCCCAGCTTGTTTCTGCTCATCGTTTTTGAAAATAGTTCAGTCACAAGTGGAAGAGCAATTGTAGGTGTGATGCTGCTAGAGTTTGCAGCCTGCCTCTACTGAATAATTACGCAGCACTTAATGAGGGTACCTGAAAACATCCATTTCCATTCCCTCTCCAACCTCCCTGGAGCAAAGCCAAGGTCAGCCCCCAAACGACCCCCACTTTGAACTTTAAGGTTGAGAAACTGAATTTTTGCTCTGAAAGCTGTGCTTATTTGACTGGTGGATGGAGAACAGGGAAGTCTGTGCGCACGTGCATGGGAGAGGTGGAAAGTCCTGCAGGGAAAAAGTGCTTCAGAGATGAGCCATGCAGGTCTGATGATAACTAGGTGGAAACTTCAGCCAGGGCTCCTGGGCAGCAAAGCTGTCTCAGCGGTGATGGGAAAGCTGAGCTCCTCAGCCTCCAAGCCCGGGAATTGACCTATTCAATGTTGGGTGGGTTTTTGTTTGTTTTTTTTTTAAGTTACTGCAAGATCATGACTGTTCTTAGGAAGCCAAGAACTTTGCAGTTGCTCAATACTGGCTCAGCTGCTTTAGTATGGATTATTTGGAATGATTTTATTTTTTGCAGAGTGGTTTTAGACTTGCCGACATGGGATCTTTGGAGATTAGTGTGTTTAGCTGCCGTGGAAAGATGTGGTGGGTGAACAGTGGTGCAAGACTCTCCTAGCTGCTGCAGGGGGAGGAGGGCTGGCTGCTCTCCCTGTGAGGTGGTGCCTGGCTTGATGATTGTTAAAGGTGACAGATCCCTGGACATGCCAGCAGCCTTTGGACTAGAAGACCAAACCTCTAGTTTAATCAGTTTAAGCTGGTGTTGCTCCCCACAACAAGTTCCTGCCTGTGATCCAAAGCATGCAGGTACGGAGTGGGGAGGTATGACCTGCTGACAGTTTGGCTCAGTTTGGGGAGAACCTTTAAAACTGTGTTTTGCAGCATTTAAGGATTCCTCCTCTAATGGGACTCATGGTACAGCTCCTCATGCAGCTGTTAGCACAGGGAGAGCATTGTGGTGTGCGTACAGGGATTTAATTTTGGTCCACTCAGTGCCCCACAGGCTGAGAAACGTGATGCAGATGTAAGGGAATTAGGGTTCCTGGAGCCCTGTCTGCCGAAATGCCACCCACTTGTGCAGAGAAGGTATTGCTGGCCAGCTGAGATGGTCTCTTCATATTTGGTGTTGGATTTTTCTCTCTCTGATACTTCATTAACGTGGTGTAGTTACAGAAATGCAAGTAATTAGCTAATGAAGGACACGGGCAGTAGCGCAGCAGCCAGCTTGCATGGGGACGTAGACATTTTTCCCCGGTTTGCAGTCCAACATGGAAAGGTCATCTCGGAATGCCTCTGCCATGCTTGTTATGGCCGTGACCAGTCCCATCCTATGGCTGACGCTTTCCGTGTCACTTCAGCTGTTTCCAGCCCCCCAGACGGTTGTGGCAGCGTGTGCGGTGTCCCCCCTCTGACACAAGAGTGCAGGCAGGCTCCCAGCCCGGCCATAAACCCTGCCGGCAGCAGATCCCAAGCCTGGGGGAAGGAAGAAGGCTGCTGCTTCAACCTTTTTTTTCCATTTTGCCTGTTACAGTAATAGTTACAGATCTTTTAAAGCTTTGCTTGAGCTTTGTCTTCACTAACAGGACTGGCCTGTTGGTGCAGGGCATTTGCAGGAGGATTATTTTGCTGTTTAGGTGACAAATTGCAGCTCAGCTCCTCTGGGTTGCTTTGACTTGACTCTTGATGAGGTTAGCCTCCCGAGTGAGCACCTGGCATCCAGAGCTCAGTCCTTCATGTCCCTCCCACAGTTTGAGACTGGGATAGGGCAGTATAAAAGGTTAAAGAGAAGCAAATGCCTTTTTTCAATTCTGATCTCCCCACAGCCGGAGACATTCCTGCCTCTGTCCCTGCGCCAGCATCTCTGATGGTGAGAACTGCAATGTGGCAAAGCCTTCGGTACAGGGGAGATAGATGGGCTTCAGGCTGTGCCAGTATAAGAGGGTTTTTCTCGTGTCCTTTGATCCAAAGGACTGGCAGCGTTTTGCCCCTGGGGTCCAGGTTGCCCTGGTGGTATATCAGGCTCAGTGGGTTTCTACCATGAGAAGCAGGTTGCAGGACCGTTTTCTGCGAGGTAAAGGATGTGTTTCCCCCAAGGCCTTATTAGAGCGGTGCTGTCGGCAGCCCCTTCCCAACAGCCAAAGGTCTGCCCTGCTCCCCACCCTGGCCCTTTGGGAGAAGGATGCCAGAGGATGGGAGCAGATGCTGAGCTGCACTCGTGGGTTTGCTTTCACCTGTGATTCTTCATCATGCATTTCTGTGTGGCACGACAAGGAATCGGAGAATAATTTTTTTTAATGATGGAAGTGCCAGACTTGGCCATAGGGTTGAAGCCTTGTTTCAGGGGCTAAGCAGATGCACCTTGAGGAGCAGGGACATAGACTTCCCTTCTGCTGCCCTCCAAAGGTGCTGCAGCCTCTGGTCTGGGGGAAATCCAAGTTCAGCCACTCGGTTCATTCAGCTTGGTGGGATTTTTAGAGACTTTTGGAGTGCTAATGCTGGATCAAGCCTTGGAAGACAGTGTGGCCTCTGACAGCTGCTGTGGCACAAACCCATCATTTGGGCTTGGGCTACTAACTTCCACCCTTGGGCCAGCTCTCAGTTAACAGTGGCTTTTGTCAATGGTACGAAGGTATTTGTGTCCCTCTTGAATGAGGCTCTTCCAGTGACCCTGTTGTAGCTCTTCAGTGTTCTTCAGCCAGTTCTCAAGCATCTCTGACTATCCCAATTTATCTGAGGTCACCTGATGTGCGGTTACAAATGACCCCGTCAAACTGTAGTGTTGGATGTTACGTTGGAATCAATTTTTCTCATTGCTGATGGTTTTGCTTCATATATTTTTGGAAGCTGGGACCTAATTTTACTTTGAAGCAGTCAAAACACTGAATAAAACGCTCCAAAGCTTTTGAAGCATTTGGACTGCTTTCTCCCTTCAGAGATTCTCAAAGTCTCTTCCATCCTGGATCTGACCCTGAATACCGGCTCCGAGCTGAGCCTGGGTTGCAGAGGCACTTGGATCTACCTCTGGGGACAAGGGAGAGGCCTGGGGAGCATTGGGAAGTGATGGTATAGGGGAAAGAACTGAATAAGTATGCAGTGCTTAAATCTGTTCTTGCTAATAAGAGCGACTTGAATTAATTTCTGAGTGCAAGTTTGGTCCATCCTATTCTGGAGCTAAATTCATGGCCTGCTTTTTTGGGGTTGTCTCCTCTTCCTGTCCTGTCCTCCAGTTGCCAAACCCTCCTGTCTCCACCGTGCCCTGGTGTACGGCCTCACGGTATCTTGAACTCCAGGACTGCAGATGTGCCAGCTGGAGACATTGAGCTTGTACAGGTGTAAGTTTTGGAAGCAACAAAACCTGATTTCTTCAGAAAAACCTGCTTGTTTCTGCTGCATTTTCTCTTTGCTCAGAGCCTAGTGGTGTTGAACAGGTACCTTGGAAGCTTGGCTTATTTCAGTCTTTGTGTAGCGTTCGGCTTTTTGCAGGATAGCTCCCAGGCTTTGCTGCAGTTCTCTTCACAGACGTCCTCGCACGCTCGCTCCTCTGATCGGCTCAGGCTGGAGCAGTCCAATGTGCTTGTGGTTGCGGTGCTGTGGAAGCAGACCCCAGTGCAGGCGGTGGCAGGAGATCAGCAAGCAGGCAAGGGCTGCTGAGACCAGCGGTGCTGGGTCTCGCCAAAATCTCGCTGCAGATCCATCCTGCAGTACAGGAGTGAGACACTGAGAAACCGTTTTCATCCGTTTTTGTCTCCCTGCTGTGAGTGGTTCTTGGATCCTGCCCCTCCGTCTCCACAGCCAAGAGCTGAAAGATGATCTTGGAATAAGGTGCTTGCAGGCAGAAAGTCTGGCAGGACCCAGGCTGCCCTTCCCCCCCGCCCCCTTCCTCCTTTGCTTTTACGAACCTGTTCCATAAATTGTCTCCATTGACAAAATCGCACTTATGTCAAGCACTTGCCCACTTAATTCTTCCACTTGTAGGTTTTTTTTTCCCTCTGGGCAGGGTTGTTTCTTAGCAGCTTCAAGCACTTATTTGTTAAGTCTTTCCTGGCTTCAGAGTTGAAACTCTTTAATATTCCTGTCTTCTGTGAGGTCTCTTCCATGAACTTCCCTTCACTCACCATCCTACTCCCATTTATCGATGCCTCCCTTGCTCACAGATTTTGTGCCCAGGCAGGGACTGGGGCATTCCAGTTGTATCATGCCAGGCTGCCTGCTGGCCACAGGGAAAAAGGGGTAGATGTAAAATAAAAGGAGTTGGTGCTTTGATGCTTGTTGAGAAGTGCTGGGCTTTGAAATTTCTAAGCCTGAAGTCTCTTGCTTGGAGAATAGATATGATGTATCTAATGATGCTGACTGCTTTCCACTCGAGTTGCCCAATGCCTGATCAAAATTGGATTTATTCCCTCTGAGTGAGGCTCGTTCAGCTCACTTTAGGTAATGGGCAGCTGAAAAAGCAACACTTTTGCTCTTTCCTAGAAGAAAACATCCTGTAGAGGATTCATTATTAATAATAAGCTGCTAAACCTTGTCATCTTTGATAGCCAGGCATGTGCTATTACCTGAACTCGGTGGTTTAGTTCTGTCCTATAACCTCCCCTTAGCCTTGGTGCCAGCTGTGCCTGTTTCACTGTTAATATTTGCACTTAATATTCCCATTTACTGCTTAATAATTGGGGGTCAAGCCCTGTCTTGTCAAAATTAGGCATTCTCTGGGGCTCAGGCACAGCAGCGTTGGCTCATTAGTTAGTACTTGGTTGAGCAGGGAGGGCAGTCACCCCAGTGTCGAAAGGGAATTAAGGTGTGAAGAGCTGATGAGTTTTTATGTGGCAGAGGTGAGCTGATGTAAGACATAGGTGTTGTTTTGGTGAGTTTATTGTTCTGTTCCTTCCTTTCTGCACGTGTTAGACCACATCTGACAATTGAGTAAGGCAGCTCAGCTTGCTTACCTTGGCATAAAACCGCTCTCCCCGGCGCAGCACCCTGTCCCGGCTGACGTTCTGGCAGGTTAGCAAGGCGAGTTGCCCCGCTGTGGCTGACACAGAGCCTGGCACAGGAGGCTGTGGGAATGCCTGGAGTGGGGAGGTGAAGGGAAGTCTTGCCCAGTGGCAGTAGCCTGCATGATCGTCTGGCTCAGAGGACCCCAAGTAACCCACTGCAGAACTTCTCGCATCTCCAGCCAGTGCCCTGACCGCCTGAATCTTGCCTCTTGGTAGGCTGAAGTGAAAATGTGGAAAACAGATGTGACCCGATGATACTATCTTGTTTAACTATCTATATCCAGATGTTTCCAGCTTGTAGGACTAATTTCCACTTACAGTCATCCAAGAGCTAAATCCAAGATGCTCACATCCTTCGTGTCTGGGAAGAGGAGTCAAACTAACCTTAACGTTAGCCCTGTGATCCATTACTTTGCTTGATACTACATCTCTTGCATCCAGGCAGGGCAAGACTGACCATACCCAAACTGTCCCATGCATCTAAAAATCTCCTTGTATTGAAGATTTTCTTCATTAACTGGATGAAAGGACTGAAAAGCAAGAGGAATAAGACTATTTTGAGAGTAGTCTCTATTTCAGCGTAAGTACTTTGCAAGGGCTTTTCATCATGTCCTTTTTTGAAGACAGTATGAATGGTTTTCTCTAAGGGATGCTCTTCCCTGGAGACGGCACATGCTTTTCTTAAATTCCATTGGCACGTGACCACTGAGCACTGAACAACTCGTCTGAATTTTTGTAACTCCATTTGAAAGGCAAGCTGTTCTTTCAGACTCTTGCAGAATCTGTATGACAGGAGATGCTGTAATCAGGCTGCAGCGGTAATTGCATTTGTAATGTGAAAGACAGAACAGACTCTAAAATTCTCATCCTTGACTGGCTCTGTGGGGACTCAAGGTAGTTTTAAAAAAAAACAACAAAACCAACAAACCCAACCATTGCTTTTGACATTTGAAATTGGTCTGGGCAAAACATTAGGAAACAACATACTCTAGGGGACAAGATGATCTAATACAGCTGACTTTAAAGAAACACGCTCCCGTGGAAACTTGTTTCTGTGCCTATTCCAAAGCACTGGCTGCTGCCCTGATCTCCCCTGCCCCCCTGTACTGTCTCAGCAAGTTCCAGTTGAACTTCTCTTCTGCCTTTTATTTTGTGCATGTACCTGAGTTAGCTCCATTCCTAAGTAACCAGTTCCTTGTCAGAAGAAAGGCTTCCAGGATGCTGCTGGAAACTTAGTGTCTGTTGCTGGAGGAAAACTACTTGCTTTTAAGTATTTTGCCCAAGATCCTGACTATTCCAGTGCAGCTGAGGCTTCCTGCGTTGGTTGACCTTGGGATGAAATTCCAGCCACCCACGTGCACCCTCTGCATTTAGCTTTAAGAGAGGAGTCTGGAGAACCAATCTGTGCCGTAGGATTTCGCCATCACCGTTCTGTTGTTCCCTTGACATTGCAGTTGCGATGTATGATGATCCTTGGTGTAGCAACCGTGATTTACAAACAGAGGCTCTCTGCTGTTTAATGCTGTTGAATTTTGAGGGGTGTGGAGATGGGAGCTGGGCCAGAGCAAGCCGCAGCGGTTGGATGCCCCCAGCGCCATGGGAAGTCACAGCTGGAGCTCAGCAGCTTGGGCTAGGGATGCTTCTGTGATGGGAGATCCTCCCTGGTCCTTCCTCTAGCCAGCCCTGACTGCAGATCAGACCTTTATGAAAAACAGCTCTTTAGTATGAAAAGAGGGAAAGGGGCTTGGCATCCCAGATGGATATGAGTTTGTTTGCATCTGAGTTACTCAAGGCTTTCCTTTAATAAAGGTTTGGCATTCCCCTCTTGACTGGCTTAAATGCTAGGCTGATTTCTTTCTTGTATGTAATCATAGGTGTGGCATGGACTTTCCCAATAGGACATTGCTTATTTAGTCCTATTCCTCTTCCCTCATGCTGCATAAAGAATATAATAGACTTATCTTTTCAGGGTCTGATTCCTGCTTGATTTCTTAGGAGCAGGTGCCAACAGCCACTCTGGGCATGCATGAAGTGATACAGGAGACTCTTGTCTGGAGTTGACTGTAGCCTCCTCTCTGCCTCTGAAGGATTTAACCTCCTTGAAAGGTTTCCATTTTCATGAAATCCACCTGTAGCAATGAAACCTGAAAAAAATGAACTACCAGCTCCAGCAGAGTGACACGTATTGGTGTTTGGGTTTTTAACTGGGGTGAATGAGTCAGCCTGTCCTCAATCGAGTGTTAGTACAGTGAAAGCACCAGGACTACCGGCACCGCTTGGCCACTGGTTTCCTGTTGTTCTGGAGGCCTGTGCATGGCTGTAGGAACAGCTCTTGCCTCCATCCTGCGGCCTGTTACGAAGTGGGTATTTCCAGTGTGCTAAACAGTGGAGAAAGAGGAAAAAGTGATCTGTGAGGCTGCCTTGGTTTGAAAGGGGCAGGTTTTCCGCTCCTTATGGTTTCTGCAGGCTGTCCTCAGCTGCTAAGTCTCAAAATTTCTCACAGATTTAATACCTTAGGAGAAATCTTAAAAAGCAGAAATGGGGTAGAACCGAACCATCTTCCCCCTCCTCCTCTTTCCCTGAGGAAGCAGGAATAGCACTTCATGTGTGTAAAGACCTGCCACTTTTTTGAACTCATACGTGTTTTTCATGGCACTCTGGCTGAAATCCCATCATTATGCTGTCTGCATCTCCTACTGACCTCTCCTCCATTTTGTTTTAAGTTGCAGAGGGATTTTTGTCAGGGTGCCGCAGACACCTGATGTGCTTCTCCATCTCCCACGTCCTGTCCTTGGCTCTGCTGCTGACCTCCAGTGGAGCGATGGAGATGCTCCCCTTGCTTTTTTTTACTTGCTTTTTCCTTTTGTTGAAGCTTTTAGGGCCAGGGCGCATGTTTGCAAGACTGTCTGGATGTTTCCTGTTGTTGGGACTCTATAGTATGTGTCTTCCCTGCTTATTGTATCCAAAAGGAGGACCAGAAACAGGCAGAGAATAAGACCTTGTCCGAACCTGAACTTGTAGTATTGTAACTCTAACTGATGACTTTAGGGAGCCATACCCTGTCACTCCACAAATAAGTCTTTATAAATCAGCACTTACACTATAGAACTTCATGCAAGTTGATTGCAAAGTCATATAAAGCTCAACAGAATAAAAAGTGTTAGCTGTTATGAGGTTAAGGCTTTAAAGGTAGGTAGGTACCTATGTAGAGGCCATGGAGGACTAGTGACTACGAATTTACGGCAAACTCATACCAAACTCTAGAGTTTAGTCCTTGGGATACAGCCTTGGTGTCTCAGGACCATGTTTTGCACACTGGGCACTCATATTTTTTTATTGTTCATCCCTTCTTCCTAAGAGAAGAACACGTGATAACACCATAGAAGAGCGTATGTGCCCAGGTGCTGAAGGCATGTCTTTGGCTTGTTAGCATGCAAGAATATCTGGATGGAAACCGGCACTTGTGGAGATGGGAACCATCCCGACTGAAGTCAAAGCAGATGGGATGCGCAGACTGAACCAGCCAGTCTAGTTTATGCTTTATTAATTAGACATGTTATCAGAGTCATCTGTATTTTCTTTCCTTTTCTCTTTCCAAACCAGTTCTTCTGCTTCCTTGCCCGCAGAGGTACTCATGAGGAGCACGGTTTGAATCTTTAAGACTTGCATGGCAATGCTTGTTTGTCGTGGTCTATATTAACACTGGAAAAACTTTGGGGTGAGAACTCAGTGCAGCTTTGTGAGTTGTGGGTATCAAAATTTTTGGAGTTGAGGGTACTCTCCTGGTAGAACATCCTCCCCCACACTTCCACCCCATGTGTTAAGCTGTTTGCTACAGGATGCTTTAAAACTTGCACGGATTGAAAAGGTGACTGACTAAACTCATGGAAGGAAAGTGTGAAGACACCTGGCCAGAAACAGTCTGTGCTTGAGACTGGCAACTGTTCTGGGGAGAAAATGGTACATGCTGGTGCAGGTCTGACCTTGCTTCCTGGACCTGCTGCTGGTTGCTGTTGGAGGTATTGAATTAAAGAGATCTTAGATGTGGTCTGTTATGCTCATTCGGACAGGCTGTAACTATGCACGCTGATTTTTAAGATTTTACTGAAGGAGAGAAAAACCTTTTAGAGGTTAAAGCACTCAGGTGGGAGTCGGGAACAGACATTTCCCCAGATTTCCCTGTGGACCTCTATCCCCAAGCAGGTTAATATCTGTATCGTCAAACGGCAGTGCCCTTATCTGTACATGAGGGTGAAGTAGATTGTAAAATCCTTCAAGTGTGATGTGCCCATGTCTGATGTGGGTGACAGCAAAACCCCATAAAGCCAACCTGTGCCTGAGTATGGGCCTTTCAGAAACACGGGTCTGGTTTACAGCTGCAGTTTGGCAAGGTATAGGGGAGGTCTATGGGTTTGCTTTATGTCTAATGCTCTTCCAGGGAAAATACTCATTCACTGAATGAGCTGCAGGATCGGCCCTGCACAAATGGGGGGGAAATGGCTGTTAACGATCGGTTTGTTGGCTGGCTTGGATATTGCACAGATCCCTTCCCTTCCAGCAGGACAAGATGATGACCAGGCTCTTTCCTTGCACATACACGCAGCATATGTTATCCTTGAAGTCCTTTTCCCAGGCGTGGCATGCCTTTGTGCATGCACAGCGTCTACCGTGTTAATAGGATGCTGGTGTCTTATATCAGCAAGTTAATTGGGTCCCTCGGTGCAGGGATATTTCCTGCTGCTGCATCCTCTTTCTAAAGCTATGCGTCCACCTCGGGTACCTCACTGCTGATGAAGATATGTAATGCTGAGCTATCTGCCCTGCCTGAAGCCAATGGAGGTTAAATCACAGATAAACCTTTGGGATTGCTTTTAGGCTTGGGGGGATGCACATGCTGAGAGGTCTACTGGAGTCATTTTAATTGCGGTGTGTTTATCATGCTTACTGTAAACACAGCAGGAGATTGCTGCTGCTCTGGAGCCTGAAAGCCATGCATCACCCTGCGACGGCGTATCGATCCTGGAGAGCTATAGGGCATAGGTATGTGCTGGTAGAGATCTCGGCCAGTTTGTTTCCAGCTGAGGATAAAATCTCTCTGGGTCCTGTGCTTCCTCCTCAACTTGTGTCAAACTTTAATGGTTTTGTAACACAATTTTGTAGGCTGATTCCTCCTCCTGAAAGCAAGCAGCCCTGTTGCTAGGGGAGAGGGGAAAAAAACCCTCAGGAATACTAATCTTCAGCGGTCCAACACCGTAGATAACATTGAGTCACTGCTGAAAGCAAAACAGATGTTCAGTTTCTAATGACTAAGTATTAAAGGTACCAGATGAGCAAAGTTTTAACTAAAGTATTTAATTTGTGGTTGGCAACTGAGACAAAGCATGAGCAAACAAGGTGCAATGCAAAATGGGCCTCTTCTGTCTTAGAATCGCCTGCATGTTTTCATTAAAACTTTTTTCCATTTTTTTCCTTTTTTTTAAGTATGTCTTTCCGGCTTGGCTCATTCTCACTGTAATTGTAACCTTTAGTTCTGGGTGGGAAGGCAATTATTTTGCAAGGCATGAGACCAGCAGTAGGGTGAGTGGGCTTTTGTTGCTGCCTTTGTCATCTCACTGTGTGACAAGTCAGTTGTCTAGGAGTGACTTGTGTCTGTGAAGTTGGGGATAATTATACTTGCTCTCAAAAATGAGGAAACTGGACTTAATGGTGCATCTGCTTAGCCTTACTTTTGAATTCATGAATGAGTAGAAAACCGAATCTGAATGTGACTGTCATACACCTGTTAGCCTTTGAGTAAGAGACAATTTTTGAAGACCTGTGTTCTTAAAAAAAAAATTAAAAAATCATAGCTGTGATCCCAGGAACCTCGGCTCTTCGGGCAGCCAACACTTGGAAGCTCCATGAGATGCTTCTGGTCTAGGTGTTAGTTCTCATTCCTTTGATTATTGGCAAGAAACCTGCAGCACTGTCTGGTTGTTTGATGCAGAAGTGCTGCGTCCCTCTTTCCCACTCAAACCTGAGCACGCGTGCAGAGGAGCACACAGTTTATTGGTGGAATGTAAAAGGGAAGGAACTGTGTCCTGGTCCCTCTTCTCAGCAGTGCGTGCAGTGTGAGTGCTTGTGATTTCTCAAGTCCAATGAATGTCTAAAGTAAAACACGTAAGAAGTCCTGAGAAAGAGGACCATGGCCAGAACTTCCCTCCTAGGTAAGTCCATTAATCACTACGCTGTGTACTTTCTGGTGTAGTGACTTGCATATTTGGCTGCTTAACATCGTACCATCATCAGGGAAGGACAGAAAAGTCCGTGGGCTGACTAGGCTGCTCTCCCGGCTATGTGGGAAGTGGATTTGAAATGCTGAGCCCAAGAGGGAGCTGAAGCCAGGGCCCCATCTTGCTGGTCTTCCAGGATTTAGCTTTTCTTACTGGCAAATCCTAGGTGGTTTCTATTAAGAAAAAGGCTTTTTGGATCTCTTCTGAAGGTGCCTCCCTTTGTAGGCTTTCTCAGGAGCCTGTATGCTGAACACTTCATCTTCTATCCCACTTAAGCAAAGAGGGGCAGGCACCAAACCTTCTTGGCGCCTTATTTCACTTAATTCTTGCATGTAATTGTTCTTGATTGCGCTTTTAAGAGAATCTCTGCCACAATCAAGAAGGTAAAAATTGAAATAATTGTTGTGCTGTTGGAAGCAATCAGAGGCCACTGGGTTCCTGGTCTGTGTGCAGTGGAAGAAAGGAGCAGGCTGGGTTTCATCTGATCTCCTGGGACACACTGGGCTCCAAGAATTAATTCTGTCGCCAGCTTCTCTGCCCGTGAGTAATCAATTTGTGCTGGAAGTAAATGGCAATTTCTTGCAGTGAGGATAGGCTTCATTACTGGAGAAAATGGTATATATTTATCATCCATATAGCTGATGCTCTCTGTGCCTTTTTTTACTTGTTGTTCATCTAAACTAAACTCTTTGGTGATGAGCTTGCCTGTATGATATCAGATTTTGTAGTGACCTGCAAGTATTTTTCTTTCTTGTTTGTGCTGTTGCCCTGCAATTTCTATCACTACAATAATCAAGCAGTATCCCTCAAGAAGACTGGGTAGATAAATGTGAGGTTCTCCAGCTTTTTTGAACCCAAACTATAAGTACAGGTAGGAGGTGGAGCAGCACATCCCGGAAACCATTTCCAGGCACTTGATGGATAAGAAAACAATTGGGAATGGTCAGCATGGGTTCACCAAGGGGAAGTTCTGCTTGACTAGCTTGAGAAACTTCTGTGATTAAGTGACCAGCCTGGTAGGTGTGGGGAGAGCAGTGGATATTGTGTACCTGGGCTTTAGTAGGGCCTTAGCCCTGTCTCACATAAGATCCTTGTAGAGAAGCTGTTGATACATGGACTGGATGAGCAGACAGTGAGGCGGGTTGAAAAGTGGCTGAATGTTTGGGCCCACAGGGTGGTGACCAGTGGCACGAAGTCTGCTAGGAGGCTAGTAACTAGCAGTGTACCCCAGGGGTCAATACTGGGTCCTGTCCTGTTTAACATCTTCATTAATGATCCGGATGGTGGGGCAGAGTGCAACCTCAGCATGTCTGTTGACAACACCAAACAGGTAGGAGCGGCTGATACTGCAGAGGGTCGTGCTGCCATCCAGAGGGACCTCACCAGGCTGGAGAAATGGGCCAACAGGAACCTCA
>JANZLQ010000056.1:44424950-44453973 GCA_026212715.1 Elanus axillaris
GGTCCCTCTGAACACCAGGAAACACGTTTTGACAGTGAGAGTGACCGAGCACTGGCACAGGTTGCCCAGGGAGGTTGTGGAGTCTCCATCCTTGGAGATGCTAAAAATCTGTCTGGACACAGTCCTGGGCAACCAGCTCTGTGTGGCCCTGCTGGAGGAGGCAGGTTGGGCCAGATGACCTCCAGAGGTACCTTCCAACCTCAACCAGTCTGGGATTCTGAGACAGGGAGGTTGAGGTCCTCAGGAGATACGGGGTGGGCCGAGTCCTCTGTAGGGTTATGGCTGTGTATGTAAATGCAGCTAGATTTTGAATCATGTAGCACTATATGATCACATCTTGTTTGTTGTATGCAGTGCTGTATAAATGTAAAATGGCTTAATAACTCTTCTCTTGCTGTTTTGGATTAATTTGTATCTTTATGCAGTGCGTTTTCTTTCGTTTGCTTCCTCCTTTCACCTTCCCAGATGTCTCCTCAGAGCAAACTTCCGTGACTCTTATTGTTCTGCTTGTTTTCATTCTCCTTCTTGGGTAAATGTATTTTTTTTTTCAAAGACTGGTTTCCTAGAGCTCTATGAAATGCTCTTCCCCCACTGCATTTTGAAGTATAAGTTGCAAAAAAAAAAAGGGGAGGAAGTCCTAATTCAGGTGCATTTCTTCCTTTATCTATTTTTCTTTTTAAAAGTAACTAAAGCCACAACTAAATAATGATAATTTTTGCTACCATCTGTGACTGCAGGACCAAGCTGTTTCAGACTGGCTTTTTTAGTCTTTGCTTTATCTGCTAAGGGTGGAAGAAAAGCTCTTTGCATTAGCAGCAATAACCTATCTCCCACAAATTGTAGTCTGTGCTCCCATCTACCACTAAAACCCAAAGTAAACAAAGATTCGTGCAAAGACAGGAAGCATTTTGGGTATAATTGCCAGTAGATCTTTGCTTTCATGATTTTTGGTTTCACCCAAAAAGGCAGCTGAGCAGTGCTGCGGTTCACTTGGGTGGATTTATTATGAGCTCTTGCTGTGCTCTAATTTGACATTTTTGGCAGCTCTGCGAGTTTTAAAACATCCTCTGCAAGAGTCTCCTGGCCATGCTAAATAAAAACGTCCCATGAAGGGGAGGGAAGGGGCCGGTGCACGGCAGCATGGGTGAGCTACGCCCTGACGACAACCCTGCTTCCAGGCTCCTTCATTTTGGCCTTGAGCCTCCATTTTCATAATCCTGCTGTGATCCCTCACCTCCTGCATGGATCGGAGTTGGAGGACCCTCCAGTTTGACCAGATCGAACTGGGAAGCCTGTCTCTCCCATCATCTGAGCCAAGAGGTAGTGACACTGGTGAAGTCAGTTGGCCTTGGCTGTATCAGAAGCCCTTGCCAGTATCAGGACCTGGTTTTAGGGCTACTTCGGAGGCTGAAAAAAAATCAAACCTTGAATATAGTCCATAAGACTATGGAACAGGTCTGGTTCCTGGAGCCTGTGTGTTGAATACGTGGATGGTGCCACGGGTCAGCCCTGTGTGGTGGGTGAGGTCTCACCTGTGAAGTCCTCCTTGCTTTTTCTGGTGTGGGTATCTCTTGTTCGTGTGAGTTTACCAAACCGTAATTGGACTGTGATTTAACATCAAGTCTTCAGGGAAGCTTGTTACAGTGATGTGTAACAGTGTAATAAAAATGTAACTGCTTAGCTTTAATGTGTCAAAATGACTCATTTAAAATATCATACTGGAGATATGGGGGTCTAGAAGATAAGTAAGACTTGCATGGGGAGGGAATATTGAGTAATGGACCCACAGTTATAATTGGGGGGGGGAAATACATCTTCCATTTCAGATCTGAGGAAGTGGTTTATCGGCCTGAAAAATTGTTTTTCTCCCCTGTGCGCTGAATCGCTTGGTCTGGCAAAAGTCAGCACTTGCCTGGGTAGATGCAGGTGAAGAATTCAGCTACTTGGCAATCCTGTACATTGTGCAAGTTTTGCGATATATAAACTGCTTGAGTATTGATCCTGTTTCCATAATTTTTGTTAATAAAGCCTCTTTCTAAAATGTTTCAGCATTTCTCGTCTCGTAGTCTCCTACAGCACTTCATGGAGTGTGCAGGTATTTTTTCCTCTGTACCCCAGTCTGTAAGTAAATGATACTTCTCTTAACTTCTTCCACATATTCTTTGCTTCCTGTGTGCAATAGTCCTGTTATAAATAACTGCTTTATTGAATCCTAGAGGCAGATGCCACCTGTGTTCCTATATTATATGGAAGTTGAGGTCCAACGGGTTGGTGCGTAGTCCTGCCCTTCTGGGAGCAAGAAATTGAGATGAAAGTAGGGAAAACATCCATGTCCCTATAGCTCACCCCCCTTTCTTGTTTGAATATAGAGCAGACATGTACATGTCCTCCCGTCCCGCAGGAGGCCAGGGAAGTGGCAGACAGACATGCGAAGGATTATTATATTTGATCAGGCTTTGAAATGGGCTGTAGATAAAGCCCTTGGTGTTTACTGGGCCATTAAACATTTATTAGCCTCTGTCCCAGTGCCTTGCTAGCACTGTAAATAACAGCTGTGATTAAAATGGAGAGTGGGGTCAGCAGTTGCCTTTTGCACTGATGTTTGTCAATGGTCGTGTAATTTTAAGAGCCTGGTTTGGGGAAGTATCTGACCACATGCCTTGGAGAGAAGGGGCAGATGAGCTGGCAGTCTGGAGCTCCTCTTTATCACGAGGAAATGCTGAAATCTTAGGAAGTGGGAGAATTTAAACAACAATGAAAAAAGATTAGGGCCTGAGTTAGGAGTTAATTTATCCCTGCCCTTCCTAACAAAAATACTTAATGCTCTCGGATCAGGATGGCTTTGGATCTGGATTTAATTAGGTTGAAGGAGGGTTCATGCCTCTCTCCCTGCACTGCCCCAAATAACCCCCCCGGCCACCCCCATGCTCAGTCACGCACGCTGGGCTCGCCGAGGCCGCGGTTTTCACTTGTCGGCATTTCCATCATCAGACTTTTATTTCCCTTTCACCCCCTCCCCAAGCTTTAATAGGGAGAGGAGAAGCATCGCCGCAGGGCTGAGACTTGGCTCGTGGGGTCTTAGCTGCAGCACCTGGTCGGATGATGGGGTTTTTGAAAGGAGGAATATGAAGGGATTACTCTGTATTGCTGGGAGGCCGCAGCCTGGTGATTCACACCGGAGGCAATCCCTCTGAAGTCAATGAGATTGTAAAGCGTGTAAATCAGTATGGAATTTGGCATTTTTCTAGAGAAGTGGGGGATATTTGTTTTACTTGCATATAAATTACTTCTAATAAGACACTATAGACATGACTGATCCTTCTAATCACACCATTGCTCCTTGCAGTCCCAAAGTTGCTCCTGCTATCCTCTCATTTTAAATAATTTTTTTTAAAAATCACTTGCGTGGGAAATATCTGTGGTTGCTGCTGGGCTGCGAAGCGTTGCTGGGAATGACTCAGACAGGAGTGTGTCCTCGTGCGCTTGGGACCTGCGGTGTGAATGGAGAAAGGAGACGGTCTTGTTTTCACACTCTCTCATTTTGAGTCTCTGACGTATTCCTGTTCCACCATTTAGATGTCATCAGGGTAAGGGATAATTAGAGGGAGCCTGTTTTGCTACAAAGCCCGATCGGGAATCCACATTGCCGTGAGCAAGCCTGGGTTATTTGATGGGGAATGCAAAGCAGCGGAGTGGGCGTCCAGGGAGCATTGCTGCACCACGAGGGAGAAGATGTTCTGCTGCTTCTTCCCTGTGTCTGCAGAATATATCTCCTTTCTACAACAACTTAAAATAAATAAATTGATCGCCCCATTTATCAAACGCAAATATAAAAGCTGTCACTGCAATACTCTGTGTTGGAGTGGGGATGTTCGTTCTTTCAGTGGTGATCTGCAGGCTGGCAGTCTCCGTCAGCTACACCAAGATGCTGAGGGGCAAACCTGGGAGCTGCTGTTGGAGCTCTTGGGCATTGATTCTGCCGCTGGCTTTGCTGCCTGGGTGCTGGTGGGTGGTTTGGGTGCTGTCCACAGCAGCTTGCTCTCTGTGATAGGGCTTTAATGCTCTAATAAAGCATTATGACAAAGAGCATCAGCTTTTCACTTGCTACAGTTGAGGAGGACATTGTATTTTGCCAAGATGTTATAATAACATAGGTAGTTTTAGCTGTTCGACACTTACCTTACCTTATAAAAATGCATCTTGCCTGTTTATGTGTTGTGTGGCATGTGGAAAGTGTGACGAGCTTTAGCTGAAAATGAAATCTAGAACTGGAAGGAGCCCTACAGAAAGTACCTGAGAAACTGAATATATCTGAGTAATTGAGAAAATAACCAGGACCCATTAAGCTGGTTGTCAAGGGAATAATTCACTTGTCTCTCCCCCAACTTGATGAAGTAGTTATTGTTTTCCTCTCCTCCTTACTAACACACCCACAATTCCAGAAGAGCCACCTATCTGCTCCTGTAGATGGTCTAACTGATACATGCCTAATTCCAGCTCGGAGCCATTTTCGCGAGCAGAGTGTAGCTTTTAAGGCACCGTCCCCTGTGTCAGGCCTCCAGAAGAGTTTGTGCAGTTGAAAGGTTTGTCTCCTTTTTCCACCGATGCTGGCTGTCCTAACAAGTGCCCTGCTCCTGCCCACAAACCTTGCCTTCTCTAGAAAAGAGAAAGTAAAGTAGTTTTTAAGGCAATGTTTCTAGATTTGGATGTAAAATCTGGCGCAAATGGAGATTTTTCCAGCTTCAGGCCAAGTGATATATGTTCCTTGTTGTCCTCTCTGCGAAACAGAACAGTTTAAGACTAAATTTTTGTTGTTGTTGTTCATTAGGCTCCTGGTGTATTAGCAGACTACGTAGCCTTGGGTTGCTCCCTAAATGGCCCTGAGCTGTGGTCTTCAGTCTTCTTCTTGACCATCTCCATGCCTTCTGCAGGCTGGTGTACCTCCAGCTGTGTTTTAATACTTTGAGGAACTTATTTTATTTGGAGACTATGTTAGTGGCTGGGACAGCCTCAGTTATATGGGCCAGTCCCAGTTGTCCACAACAAAACTCAAGCAGCTGGGGCACTCAAAAGGCTGTTTGCTTAATATGGCTGATCCACGTGAAATGACTTGCTCGTCTTGGCACAAGCCATTAACTGGATGTTTCTGTCTTACAGGGTGCATCGAGAATAATCATCAGCTTTAATAAGGATTGATTGTGTTACTACCCATCGTCGTCCCGATTTGATACTAATCGGAAAGCTTTGACCATTGCACTGGGGAGGTGAAAAGTTGAATGACCATCCCTTTTAAGGTATAGTGGAAACATTAATGAGATATTTGGGGTATGAAGCTAGCACTGCTGTAGCCTGTGCAAGAAAACAGCAGCCTTTGGAGGTGCTGCATGTACAGATTTCTCAGGGATTCTCATCCCAGTCTTGCACCATTTACATGGTGAAACCAGCACTCCATCGTTCCACTCTGATCTTAATGAGTGTGGTCTTCTTAGACTGGAGGGTTGCCTTTTTTCTGATGCAAACTGTCATGAATGTGGTATTTTCTCTTTATTTACTTGAAAGAATCTTTCAGTTTTGAAACTTTCAGTTTGTGTTGTGAGGCATGCAGAGTTTGGGTATCAATGTTTGCGCTATTTTGAAGAGGGCTTTTCTTAAGGCTTTTTTTTCGTGGTTATACAAACCAGTATTTGACTGAAATATATTGACCTCTGCTAATACCTTGGTACAGATGGGCGCATAATTCTGGCATGAGTGATTTCTTAAGGAGGGAGAAAGAAAAAACACAGAGACTTTTTGAGGAAAGGAAGGTCATGGAATAAGAAGGTTCATTACTCAGGACGTTAGTGAATTAAAAAAAACAACATCCAGCAGGGAGTTTGTGGACAGTTGTTCTGGTTGCAGTTCTTCCCATGGTCTGACCTGAGGAAAAGATTGTGGAATGCTTTTAAAAAAAATAAAAAAATCTTACTGTAAGATTTCTTGTTCTGTATTTCAAAGGACTCATTCCAACCAAAATGGATTTGATGCTAGGATGGTATTGCTAGAGTGGCAAATTGAGATGTGTGTGTGAAACCTGGTGATTTTTATAAACGAGGCCTGTTTTTTAAAGCATTTCTTGTTGCTGTGGCTTTCACAGATTCACCCTGTCTGGAGATGAAATTTATATATGTGGTTTGATATTTCTTTAAAGCTTGCACATAGGGTCCTGCTGACGATGCGTGCTTCACAAGCTTGACCAATTTATGGTTTCGCATAAAAATTCTTTGAACTCTTTGCAAACCTGGTGTGATATCTCTGTGCCAAATTTAAGTCAATCATAATTTTTATGGATGACTAAATACTTCCCTTTGAATTTGCGTGATACTTAGCAATGTGTTTCAGGTCTGTTAGTGGGTGTGTATGTATGTACTTAACTGAATTTCATGTTGTGTTTTGCTACGTGTATTTGTTAGTCCGCTTGGCTCGCTTTTTGATTCAGGAAAAACTATTGAGGTCAACAGCTGAATTAATTCCACTAATTTACTGAGAAGTGGCCAGCTGTTCTAGAAGGGCTTTGTCTTTGGTGCATGCTTTCTCCGTAGCTGGTCCCAGAAAAGGATTAAGTTCAATGAGACTAAAGTAAGAGACACATAAGAAACTTGCCTGTGATGCATACCATAAAAGTTCATATCCTAAACTCTGTTTATTATTCAATTTTTGCTTGTATAAGAAAAGCCTTTTTAGAGAAGCAAGAGACTGATGTATATGTTCAAATATCTGCCAAAATAATACAGGTCCTATTGTAATCCAGTGAATACGTAGGACAAAGGTGCTACCTGCACTCAGGTAGTAGCTTTCTCAAAAAAGCCTGTGGTCTGGATGTGGCTTTCAAGGCTTCTTAGCTGTTTGGGATTGGAAGCTGGCAATTCAATGGCCAACTGGAATCCTAAAGCCACTTGGATCAGCAGGACGTGCCTGAACTCGCGTGGAGAGGAGCGGCCATGGGCTGATGCTTTGCTGTGGCCAGTGCTGTCTGATTTGACTGGCCAGTATAAATGGTCTCAACAAATTTGCTTGCGTGAGAGTGGTTTGTCTTGCATGATGAAGCCAGATGTGGATGTGACTGTCAGCTGGAGTGAAATAGTCCAACAGCACTTCCCTTCCGCAGCAAAATCCTTTTGGAATAAGAGAGCAAGGTCCACAGCTAAGGTCATGGGACTTGCTCTGCTGTTTAGGTAGTGTGGGCTGCTAGGCAAGATGCAGAGCTGGGCGCTGGGGAGCCAGAGTTGTACATCGTACTGTGAGCCTCTGGACTCTTGTGGGCTACTGGAAAGATGCTTTGGGATGATTAGGTTTTCTCTCTAAAACTGGGGTTATGAAATAGCCGATGTCAGCTGGAAGGGCTTGAGCAACCTTTTCTGCTTTTATGGGTTCCTTTTTAAAGTGTTTCATTA
The DNA here is from genome assembly GCA_026212715.1 of Elanus axillaris. Classification (NCBI taxonomy): domain Eukaryota; kingdom Metazoa; phylum Chordata; class Aves; order Accipitriformes; family Accipitridae; genus Elanus; species Elanus axillaris. The sequence continues at coordinate 44,432,381 of JANZLQ010000056.1, forward strand.
TATATCAATTATTGATTCATGTCACAGGTCCAAAGCATTCAGATTTGGGAGAAAACTAATGCGTGAAGTCTATACAAAGCTGTCCACTCCGATGTATTGCTAGATTTCTGGGCTTTGTTTTCACTGGTCACATTCACTTGTCACAAGTTACAGTCCTCTTTTTGTCAACCATTTCAGCAATGTCACTCATTTATCCTGGCTCAGACTTAGCATGGGGTATAACGCTGGCAGACCAGGGAGCTTGCATTTGCAGAATGCAGGTAAGAAGACTTCAAAGTTTAGATCTGAAACCTCGATTACATCCTGAAAGGTTCTACATGTGTTATTGGAAACCTTGGCATCCCAGACATCATAGTGTTCCCAGGTCTGGTGGCACCTCTGAGTAGAGGTGGCAGTGGTCTCAAATTAGAACTAGGTGAACTGAAAACACTACATTACTGGAGGAGGGGAAGCAGGGTGGGAGGTAGAAACGGATCCACTAGCAAACACTTGCCACCTCTCTCAAAGAGCATGAGTGGGAATCATAGAATATTTGTATTGGAAGGGACCTTTAAAGGTCATCTAGTCTAACACCCCTGCAATGAGCAGGGACATCTAGATCAGGTTGCTCAGAGCCTCGTCCAACCTAACCTTTCCTAGCCAGGGATGATTGCACTGCCTCATTATTACCTGATCTTCCCGGGCTTCAGTGTCTGTCCCAGCTTACCCTACTGGATAGGACAGTTTCACCAAGCTGCAGTTGAGTTAGCCCAGGTTTTTCCACCATAATTATTTTCATCATCCCAACAGGTTTACAGGAAAGGTAGGGGGTAAATGACCCCGACGACATGCAAAACTTGCAATGGGAACAAGGGCGGGCTCATCTTCTCCCCGAGCCTTAGGCCACCAGGCTTGCCTTAGGCAAGCCTTAGGCTTGTGTAAACAGTTGTATTCAGAGAAATCGAGGGCATTGTTTGGAAACACTGTGCTTTTTCGGTGCTATGCGAGCAGTAAAGGATGTGGCATGGGGGTGGCTTTGTAGGAAATTCAACTTTCAAAATCTGCAGAGAAGCCGCTGCTGCACACAGCGGCTGCAATCCCAGCAGCGGGTCGGAAGCTGCATTTTTGGGATTTCTGCCAAGAGACGTTTCTTGGAAACTCTTCCATGTGCAGTGCGAACAGCAGGACGGGAGGTCTTGATTTGAACTCTAGATGATAAAACCACTGAGGTTTTGGCAGGGCTGCGTGTTTGGATGCCTTGTTCTTGGCTTTTCTTGTTTGGGTGTATAGGTGAACCCCTGCCTGGGCTGGCTCAGAAACTTCCATCTGACTTTGTAGCAAGCTGTATTTTCTACTGAATATGAAAGTTTTTTGGGAGTGAAACAACCCTCTATTTTTTTGGATGGAATTCTCCAATCCGTTGGCTACACTCAGTCTATTTTTCTGAAACAAACTAGTACAGAACCTACCCTGCAGGGTCATAAATTTTTCTTAAAGCTGACGTTCTTCTTCCATGTTTGCTCTTGCTGACATGCACTTTTGCTGCTTGCATTACCTCTTGGCCCGTAAGAGAGAATGGTAGTGTAGGTCACCTGCCTGTGACTCACTGAGACCCTTGATTGACTAAAACCATTTTTTTTTCCTGGTAAATCTCATTTTGGGCAGAAGGGGAGATGAGTGGATAGATATATGTCTGACTAGGTCCAGCAGAGATTTCTTCAGAAGGAATCTATAAGCACTGCTGCAATGGAAGCAACACTGATCATTATTATTTGCCTTTAAATTCCCCCCAGATACTCTCAGTTCCCCATGACACAGAGATTTAGAGGCTCACAACAATTTAGAGGCAAGACACAGGGAGAGGAGGGGGAAATTACTTGCTGCAGTTCCTGGAAGGTGAGTTATGTGCTCACATCTTGGGGCGTATGATCGCTCAGACAGCAGCAGCATTTGAAGATTTGGTTTCTGGTGCCCCATCTGCTGCCAGGGAACTTCAGAAGAATAAATGGAAAATGGACAGAGCTGTGGACATAGCCTGGAGTGTCTATTAGTCTTTAGCCCAGGTCAGACTTTCCTTGGCCTTTTTTCTGTATACGTTCTCCATCGCTGTCTCCAAATCCTGTCCTTCTGTTTTTCAGGAAACTTTAAAATTTATGTGAAGAAGGGAAGAAAATCCCTTCCTCACTGCAAGGGCCAGGTCAGCATCTTTTTTTGAAATCCCTGTGAGAGCAATTTGTCAGAAAACATTGGGGGAAGCGGAGAGCTGAGCCTAGCAGAGCCAAGCTGAGCTTGAATGCTCCCTTGACTTGAGCTCATCTGTATCAGCAAGGTGCGGTGGGAGCAGAAATCTTTTTTTTGGTGACTGTACAGAATAAGAAGGAGAATTTCCCAAATGTTAGGCTTCCTCCCTAAGTTTTGTTCTCCAAGGAGGCCCTGAGAAAAGCAGATACATGGGGAGGTTGGTAACACCAGACAAGTATGTGCCTGCACCAGTGTGCATACCCATATGTATGTACATGGAGTGCTTTTCCAAATAGCCTAGAACCTGAGAAAATGGAGATAAAATCAAAAGACAATTGAAGTTAATTATGCTTTCAAGGCAATTGGAGATTGGTTGAAATCTTGTGGGATTTCTGAGACCTCCCAGTGCAATTTGAGGCTGAGTGTGGGGAGGAAGGTTTGGTTGCTATGGTCATTGGTGTCTCAGTTCTGACTGTCACCTATTGCTAGTGTCATACAATGATGGCTTTTGGGCTATGGATGACACAGGTGTCACCACCGAAACACAGTTATCTTCTCATTGCAAATTCTTCTTTGTCACTTGTCTATGTGCTGCTATATGTATCCTTTCATGGTGAAGGAAGTCTGTGCTTGCTGTTAAACTGCACAGCACAAATTTGGATTCAGTGGAAGTTTTGATTTTAGATTAAAAAACAACAAAAAAAGCACATTTTGACATGTGACTGAACTTTGTTGTTCTTCTTCTACCCATGTACTTTCCCCTTTCTTTTCATCCTCAACACAATCTGGCCTGCATTTTGTGTTTTGGGCAATGGTGAGGTTGCTAGCCTGACTTTGAACTTAATGAACTTTTCCAAAGAGCCTTCAGAAAAAGCCACATTCCAAGAAGTCCTCTTTGGTTTACAGAGGAATTGGGATATGACCGAACTCTTGCAAATGCCAGATGTCAGACACCTAGGGGTTTACAGGTGAGCTGGTGTGGAGCAAAAGAGTTAGAAATCAACCATGATGGTTAAATGTCTTGCTTCCTATGATGTGAGCTTCAGAAACAAAAGGAAGAGTCTTGCTTTAACCCTTAAAGACTCAAAGTCTTTAGGGATCTAGCAACGGGAGATTGCAAAATAAACAGAACTGTATGGGACAGTATTTCTTGCAATGCCCTTCTTTGTCTGTGTGAATTTAGGCCAAGAAGTGCTCCAATAAATTCAGAATTTTGCCTGACCTAACCTTTGGGTCTACAAACACGTTGTAAGGAAGTACCATCAAATGCATCATTACGTGAAATTGCACTGCACATTTTTTGGTATGTTCATGTGAGTATTTGTTCAGAATCATATTTCGCCAGTAGAAGCACATGATACTATTAAAAAGATAACACATACTTGTTTTTATTCGGTTAAGATGGAATATGTTTCTTCAAAGAACCATGAATAAAACAAGACAGTGCCTCATAGCGGGTATTAAGGAAAAAAAAATGATGAAAGTCTTTGGAATGGGCCTTCCCTCTGGCATCTTCACTCAGGTTCTGTAATCAGTAAGTCAGAGGAGGTGTTGTGGAAAAGAGAGGCGGGATGCAGGAGTTGATATGACTTCCCCAAGGGTGAGAACTTCTAGAGCTAGGACCCAAACATTAATCTCTTTAATTCCAGCTCAACACTTCACTATGAGATCATTATTCTGTTTGATTAATCTGTGCAATGCCTTTAAAACCTCTAAAGCTGTAATGCTACATATGCATTGAAGAATCCTACTGTAAGTCCTCATTTTGAGTATCTAGGAGCCTTTTGCTATCCCTGACACCTTTTTGCTTAAACTTTGAGTACAAGGAAGTATTCCCTAGCCTTGGTTGGTTTTATTCTGATCTGATCATAAGGGGTGATGTATTGATAGTGTTCATTGGGAACATTGTTTTCAATAGAGATAAAGAGTTCCTAGTGCAAAAATTAGCTAAAATGCTGATATTTGATAGGTACAGGTACAACTGTAGTGATGACTATGTCATTCGTAGTTTTCATATAACGATGAGTAATGTGTTGTGTTCTTAGGTTTAATTTCCTAAAGCTAGGAGAGCAGTGACAGGACACAGTCTGCATTTATCAGCCCCTCCATCTCAAGGAACCTTTTGAACCACTGAGCAGTTTCAGCCAGGTTTGAGAATCCTCAAAGTCTTCAAATGTTGCAAGTTTTGTGAAAGTTGAGTAGCAGGGAAATTGAGTGGAGAGATCATAAAACTTCCCAGGCTTGATGGAAAGTCTGCAGTATAAATTCGCTTCTTAGGTAATCCATATTTGATTTGTAGGATGATGCCAACTCCTCGACTGAGGTCATGGTATTACCAAGCCTTACGTGTGATACTGGGCAGTTGTTTTGACCCTCTGCCGCATTATCCCCTATTCTACGTACGGATGGATGACTTCATCTCTGTTCACTCAGAGGCACGCGCTCCCTCTTTTACCGGCATTAACAGATTTACCGGCAGCACCTCACACATCTAAAACGCTGTGTAAATGCTGTCAGTGCCCCATGCCTGGAGACCCGTGAGTATCTAATGCATCACGTTGCATACTGTGAAATTGAAGATTCAGCCCCACTTTAATGCTTTAGCACTGTAAGTGGCAGAACAAATGTAGCTCAGCATACTAATGAGGGAGGTATTTATCATTAAGTGCCGAGCTGTTAGAGAATGGTGAGTGTTCAGCTTCACCCTTGAAACCTTTCTGGGAGGCTGGTCTTCCTCTCAGGCTGAGCCTTGCAAGGTCCTCAGCAAACAACCGGCATCACAGCTAGAGCACAACTGCCAGTGGCAGGAGAAAAAGCCCAACTTGATGACTTTCAGGGAAATAGCCCAGGAAATATATTTTATGATATATAAATCATATATGTACATATATATATATAAAATCTATAAATCATCTATAAATCATATATATATCTATAAAAGACCTTCCATAAGGAAGGAGGAGAGATTGATGTGGAAACGATTGTTCTTCCTGGGGGGAAAATGAAGATGAAGCTGAGAAGAGACCTAAGCGGCAGGTTTCCACGGGGATAAAAGTGAGGTGCTAACAGCTTACAGTATCAATTAGAGGCATCAAAAATGTTGGTATTTTCATTTTGGAGAACCCCTTTTCCAGCACTGTCTGTTTGGGTCACTGTCATCTGCTAATTTTAATTGGAAAACAGCAATATGAGTGAAAGTGTCGCTTTTAACCTTCTCTAAGCTTGGTAGAAAAGCATTTAGAGCTAAAAGCTAGTATTGGTGTTACCTAGAAATACAGAATGGAGAAGGCTTCATTGAGATGAAAGACCACTTTATAAAGCCAGGACTTGAAAAACCAGCAGGTTTGTCAGGCATTAGATCATTAGGGGCTCACTGGAAGGGAGGTATCATTTACACTCCTCAAGTTTGTAATCTAGGCAGTTTAAATTCTTTATCTAGAAAGAGGTGGGGGAATTTGGGAGAATTTTGCTTGCAAGGATGGTTTCCACCCGGAGGGGAAAATACCGTGGACAGAGCACTGGTCCAGGAGGGTGAGGTGGTTTCTGTGAATTTGAGTAATTTCACACCAGCCCCTGGAGGCTGTCCGGGTTCGAAATGGCAAACCTCTGAATTATGTGTGATGTAATAGCTGAATTACTTAAAACCAAAATGGTCTCCTGGATATCTGTCCTCTTGACTTGGATGGGCGGTCTCCAAGAGCGGAGATGGTTTTAGTTTAGACGCCCTTAGCTGTGAAATGTACATCAAAAATCCCAAACACACAAATTCTGCTGTAATTGCTTGACAACTCCACATCTAGCTTGTATATCCCCAGGATGATCTTGATTTGTTTCCATCGCAAACGTGAAATTCCTGCTGAACCGCATGGTGCAGAACTCGGAGCAGTGCGTTGACATGGTGTTGATTGGGAACCCAAAGCGTTTTATGAACCTGATGGGAAATTATAGCAAACAAGGGCTGTTGGCAACCAACTTCCAAACCTAAATCCTCCATGAGCACGATACACTACAATTATAGCAGCTTTCTCGGGTCAGGAAACAAATGCTGTGACTGCTGTATTCCTGTGTGTGATATTTATGACACACAATGTTATCTTTGTAATTGTTACATATGCTTTTATGTAGTGCAGTTAGGGTGGGGCCAAGGTTAATGGTAATGTTAATCGTTTTCATGTTCTTAATATAGACTGTGAATGCTGTCGTTCAGTAGGGAGTGAGTAACAAAAATTATTCATGCTATTGTACTGCTGTCACATCTGTGGTGTAGGGAGATGGCTACAGCACAGACTAAATCAGCCGAGATCACCCTAGTCTTGGATTTACCTGCTGAAAAGCTCATTCACTTAAGCTTTGGCATTTTCTCCTGCTTATACCACGTTCGAAAATCCTGACGGTCTTAATGGATGGACTCGCTCTGAAAGCAAACCCTGCACTTGGAGGGGTGTCTCTCTGCATAGGCTCCCGCCCAGCTGAACTTCAGCTGAGGGAGAGAAAGTATTTACAGTATACTTGTTCAGACAAACTCATCTCTGACGTAATGACTTTCAATCACCCTAAATTTTGCTTTTCTGAAATGTATTCTGGAAGTGCAGTGAAAACTAGTGCAGAATCCATGGGTATGTGGTTATAGGGCTTTTTTCTTCCACACTAACTTCCATGAGTTGGGATGTGTCTGACTACAGGTTTTATACAAAATACCAAACTCAAAATATCAAAAAATAACAAAAATTTAAGAAAAACACCACAACACCCAAACCTCCTCAACTTGTTTTCTTTAGTGACCACTCCTAAATACTTTTGCTTACCAAAGTTAGGGAAATAGGCACCCCATGCGCTCTGAGTATTTGTTGAGGGGTACAGCTCAATGAAAAATGAAGAAAAATATAGGAGATTGGTTGTTTTTTGTTGGTTTTTTTTTTAATTCTGCAGTGTCTAGTGAGAGTAGCCAAAGGTGAGGAGAATTACTGCTATCTCCAGGACCAGGTCCCGCTTCTGCTGGTAGATCTCATGGGACCGTTCTGTTGTAGCCTTTATCAGAGTGGAAGTTAAAATGCTGAGGTCCTTGGCTTCCTAACGGGTTGAAATGCATCTTTTTGCACCAATTTAAAGTTAAAAAGATACTAAGTGCCACTTTCTTTTTCTAGAAACTGAAATGTCACAGCCATCTTTGGGTAGTTACAGAAGAAGCACACACAACCATTTTGCTGAGGATCGAACTTTTTTTTTTTTTTTTTTTGTGATGTGCTCATTTCACAAATAAAAATCTTATTTGCTAAAGACGGTTTGCTTTTTCTGCAACCAAACCAAAGAGGCTGTGCTCAGGAAGCACCAGAGAGCTGGCTTAATTTTATATGTAAAAAACTTCTGAGAGTGCTCTTCGTGTTGTACTTCCTCAGTTCAGGACTCCAAGTCTTTCACAAAACTGAGAAGCATCCCATGGGGCCACAGCCATCCCGGGCTGGTGGACTGAATGACTTAAGTATCTTTTTTTGGTCTGATTTGTGACTGTAGCTTTAATTTATTGCCTCCTCTGTAAACCACAGATATGTTTGTTATTTGCAATTACATGGTAAAAGAAAAAAAAAGAAGCTTTATTTGGATTTATAAGTCATTCTTTCTCTTTGCCTTGGTGTTTGTTGCAATGAAATCCTTTTATGAAGCTTGTGGAGAGAGCTGGGTTGAAATAGCTTCTTAACAGGACACATGATGGGCAGCAGTGGTGCAAGCCCAGGGAAAGATAAGAACGAAGGTTTTATGCCTTCATCGAGACTGGTTAGTGCAACATTCACCCAAGTCAATTTTGTATGTTGAATATTTTAATATTGTAGCTTTTTTTTTTTACCCAGAAACCCTTCTATCTTCAATTTAGACTATCTACTGGAGTTGAGCTTCAATTTATCTTTCTAAAAAAATATCCCCCATGATGGGCATGTTGTGGTCTGATGATGATGGTGACCATATGCACACACCTTGTTCAGCAAGAAGCCTGCTTGTTTGTCTCTTAAGACAACTTCACAATGTTTACACTGAAATTTCCCTGCATGTTTAATAGTATCTCTGTTTTACTTAACTGAATCTGATAGATTAAATTTTCATTTTCAGAGTGGGGAGAAACTTGTGGTCCAAATCTAGTGATTAGTGATAAAATACTTTAAACAAATTTAGCAAATGATCTTTCAAGTTGGTTTCTAATCCATCAATTTCTTATAAAAACAGAAAGCTGCATATTACCTGGGTGGTTTCCGTAAGTGCATGAAGCATATGTGAGAGGTTATTTGATGCCTAAAGAAGATGCAATATTTTGTTTAACGAAAAAGCTTTGTTCTCTTTTGCCCAGAGGAGGCCACGAAGATGATCCGAGGGCTGGAGCACCTCTGCTACAAGGATGGGCTGAGGGAGTTGGGGTTGTTCAGCCTGGAGAAGAGAAGGCTCTGGGGAGACCTTACAGCAGCCTCCCAGTACCTAAAGGGGACTTATATAAGTGTTGCAACAGGACAAGGGATAATGGTTTTAAACTAAAAGAGGGCAGATTCAGAGTAGATATAAGGAAGAAATGTTCTGCAAGGAGGGTGGTGAGGCAGTGGCCCAGGTCACCCAGAGAGGTGGTCGATGCCCCATCCCTGGAAACATCCCAGGTCAGGCTGGATGGGGCTCTGGGCAACCTGATCGTGATAAAGATGTCCCTGCCCATGGCAGGGGGGTTGGACTAGATGGTCTTTAAAGGTCCCTTCCAACCCAAACCACCCTATGTTTCTTGTAGAATTCTGTTCTGAAGGTAGTAGTTATCAACCACAGCTTTCAAGCAGTACTGATTTCAGGTAGGTCTGCTGTCTGGATTTCAGACTGTGGTGGAGAAGGCATCTCATCCATCGTGTGGTGGAGTCATTGGCTCGGTGCATGTAGCAACTAGACATGAAAAGTTAAAAAATTAGATTTTTCATTAATATTTTACTAAATATAAAAAATGTAGCCCACTGATTGCTTTCCTATAATTACTTTCTGTCTGCATGAAAATAACATATGCCAACATGAACTTTAGTGGCAATGGGGGAAGAACTGAATGGGAGAAAATGAAGTTATCCCTTGATCAGTATTACATCAGCTCAATAATAATATTTTGGTTAGGAAAAGTGTTGCACTGTGCCCCCAAAGAGGCACAGTCTTTCTTGGTTTTTCTGTGCCATCTAGAGTTGTTTGATGAAGGTTGAATACTGCATGGCTGAAAAATACCGAACCACTAAGACCTCATGAGGAATGGATCATCTTTTTAAAACTGTCATCTGCTTTAAAGGCCTTTTCTTTCTCCAGCCTGAGTGCCTGGAAGGAAGCTGGGAGCTCTTCACTATTAAGTGATATTGCTGCCTCTAGCTTGCTCTGGCCACCTTTTATGTAGGAGAGGACAACTTGTGAGCAGGGTCAAACGTATCAGAAGTTCCTTCAGTTAAAGGATTATCAACACCAGAGGTCAGGGTAGTCTTGGAGCTGCAGCCACGGCTGCTGCTTACATTTCTGTTTGTCCTGGGCATGGAGGCGATGTGGTTTCAGTCATAGAATCACAGCATGGGTTGGGTTAGAAGGGACCTTCAGAGGTCATCTAGTCCAACCCCCCTGCCATGGGCAGGGACATCTTCAACTCAATCAGGTTGCCCAGAGCCCCGTCCAGCCTGACCTGGGATGTTTCCAGGGATGGGGCATCGACCACCTCTCTGGGTGACCTGGGCCACTGCCTCACCACCCTCCTCATAGAACATTTCTTCCTTATATCTACTCTGAATCTACCCTCTTTTAGTTGAAAACCATTATCCCTTGTTCGATCGCAAGAGGCCCTACTAAAAAGTCTGGCCCCATTTTTCTTATAAGCCCCCTTTAAATACTGAAAGGCTGCAGTAAGGTCTCCTCGGAGCCTTCTCTTCTCCAGGCTGAACAGTCTCAACTCTTTCAGCCCATCCTTGTAGCAGAGGTGCTCCAGCCCTCGGATCATCTTCGTGGCTCTCCTCTGGACCTGCTCAAGCAGGTCCATGTCTGTCTTCTACTGGGGACCCCAGAGCTGGATGCAGGTCTGCAGGGAGGATCTCATGAGAGTGGAGTATATGAGGAGAATTACATCCCTCAACCTGCTGGCCACAGTTCTCGTTGGGCATCCCAGCCATCGTTGTGTGCCCTCAGTCCCGTCTTCTCCCTGGCTGGGAGCTCTGCGCAGAGCTGCGTGTGATGGAAAGTAGAGGAAAGCAGTTTTCCCCTGGTTTTCCCCCCTGGGACATGGCTTGGATGGAAGCATTCAGGGGCAGCCTGTTCAGGGCTCTGCAGACCATCTCAGTGAGGATGAGAACAGACCCTCTGCCCTGCGGCTACGACACGTGCCTTCAGGGTTACCTCCCACCCATGCTCTCGTATCAGTTCGAGTGCAGCAGCACCCAGGCCTTCAGACAGTATAGGGCCCCTTGGCAATGATTTTTTATTTTTTTAGCAGGGAGACTAATCGCTTTTCCAAAACTGACGTTGCTTCAACATCTAGGCACGACCCTACAATTCTTGGCTTTGGGGTCTGACCTGAGTTAAACTCAGCCCAGGCTGCCTTCTACCACACCACTCTTAAATGAGATATAAACTGACTACATCAAAGGAGACGCGCAGTGTGCAGTAGGTGGTAGGTGAGAGCTATGGGGTGCAGGTCCTTTGTACCTATCAGCCCGTCCCTGACCACACTCCGCATGCTCTCTGCCTGCTGCGGAGAGCTGCCATTTGGTGTTGAAAGCCTTTCTCTTCATCTCTCCATCCCACGGCTCAGGAGGCCGCGGTACCTAATGGGTACAGCACGGTGGATTGTGGCACCTTGCCACCAGCCTCGCTGGTGATCTCAGTAAAGCCTGTCTCCCTGCTGCTGCTGGTTAAAATTGAGAATAAAAGGCAGTATCTTAAAAAAAGAAAGTTCTGAGGGTGATGCTTGCATGTAGCTCTCTTTGTTCTAGGTGTTGATATTATATCTCTTGAAGCTGTCTACTCCTGATGCCTTTCTTATCCTCTGAAGTCTAAAGGCTTTTGTGCAGTGTTTAGCAAAGGACTGCAACACTTGAGTCCTTTCCAGTCATTATACAGTTAATCGTCAGGCTCCAGCTAAAGGAAAAGAGAAACCCTTTGCTCAAAAAATGGGTGGAAAAGGGATCAAGTTTTGTATAAATCAAGAGATTTATGCAGCAGCATGGTGTCGTCACTGGAAAAATTCACGGGCACCTCAAAGATAACGGGAACAGGAGTGCTAAGCAGCATAGGACTGTATTTTTTTTAAAAAAAAGTTTGCCTTTGCCTTTTTTTTTTGGATGTTGGAGAAAATTGTGTGGGCAGAATTAGTGGTAGAGTCTGTGCACCTATAACAGGAAAGCTTCTGATATGTTTCACCAAATATTTTCACAGTGAATTGAGATCGTGGGAGAGATGAAATGATACAACTCTCAAAATGCCCAGAGGTTCCCTTGTGAAGGGTGGTAAACTGGATTTCTGGGCTTTGAGGGAGCAGCCGTGGGGGAGTTATCAGGAAGCTGAAGCGATAAATCCAGGATTACTGCTCAGATGTTTGCTGATGGTAAACAGACCCGTGAGATGTGCAACAGCAGCTGGAAAAGCTGTGAGCACCGATGCTGGATACGGTGCAAATATCCATGAATTGGTTAAAAAAACATCAAACCCTCAGCGTTTAAACTAGTTCTGCAGGCAGAAGAGGTGGATATGCCAAAACTGGGAGGAGCTTTGATACCCAGCGATGAAAAGCTGTTTCCTGAGTCGGAGGCTGGAAGGATGGATCCTGTAGGTTAGAGTAACACAGGGACGCTGCCTTTCCTATCGCTAACTGCGTTCCCTTTTTGCTGGGTGATATTTATTATTTCACTTGGGTTATAACTTCCTCGTCGGAGCACGGGGGTGTGGAAGAGGGAAGGAAATGACACTTGCTTTCTTTGCAGGACATTTCGAAGATCTGCAGATTAAAGGCTGGCTGTAAGAGTTAGGTGTTACCAGAGACGGTAGAAATAACGCGCTTCAGAGAAAATTCTTGCAGGTACGTCGGGTGAAGTAACCTGAAACCTGGCATTTGGGGTGCGGCAGAGGAAGATTGCAACCCGTCCAGTTTTGCTTTGTAACGTAACACACCATGGAAAAGGGCCTGTTGCCTTTTTTAACTTTTTTTTTTTTTTTTTAAACTTGCAGTGGCTCAGTGATTTTTGGGTGCTTCCAAGCTCTTGCTCCTGCCTGGCGGGGGTTGAAGGTAGCTCTGCTTTGTTTGCACGGTTGCCTCCAGAGCCCTGTTTCCCTTCACACAGTCGCAATAGGGCAGGAAACGGGTTTCTTGTCCGCTGAGCCAGCCTGGTTTTCTTGACAGCGAAAGCTCCCTCCTTGCTTTCTCCCTGGGTCCTGCTGGGAAGGTCTTCAGCTCTGCTTGCCCCCACGCTTGTCCATGCAATTCCTCTGGAGCAATATCAAGCCAAAGCTTTTGGTCACTTAGCCTCACCTGGCTCTGTACAATGCTCCTTGTAGTTTTTCTACCTTACGCGCCCCAAAAAAATCAAGCACCCTTGCCTGCTTCATTTCATATCATTGTATAAAATGTGGCTGTCACACCCACCGGCTTCCTTTTAGGTTTTACCCGGCGCTGGACTCCAGGCGCCTTGAATAAAGCGTTCTATGCTGGGACGTGGCAGTGGCAGGCTTTCCTACTGGCATGACCAGACTCTCAATGTGACATTCAGAGCTGTAAAACACTCCCTGACAATAGCTGGTGTTGTTCAAAGAGCGGCATAAATAATAGAGGGGATTTTTTTTTCTTTTTTTGCAAGAAGAATAACATCTCCTTGGGCTGGCTGGGGAGGCGGCAGGCTGTTTGCATGCACAGCGCCGGGGGGGAAGTCTTGTAGTTTGGAGAGGAATCTCAGGAAAGGGCTAACATCAAAAGGGGGGCTTCAGGTTGTTATCTAGAAGGTTTTCAACATCGTGGTGCTGGGATGACTCTTAAACAAGGTGTTGGGACCTCTGTTCTCTTGTGTACCCATTTTTATACAGAATAAAATAATTCCATCACCCAGGTTTTGGTGTGTTTGTAGCATGACAGGCTGGCTTTGTGGCACAAGCTTTAATTGCTGATGGGATACCTGGGAAGACAGGCTCACAGAGTGGTTCAGGTGCTTAGACGAGGCTTCAGGAGCTCTCCACTCCAACCTCCTGCTCCGAGCAGGGTCAGCTGTGAGGCTGGACCAGGCTGCTCAGGGCTTTATCCAGTTGGGTCTTGAAAACTTCCAGGGATGGAGATTGCACAACCTCTCTGGGCAACCTGTTTGACTGACCTCACGGTGGAAAAGCTTCTCCCTACAGTTTGAACATCTCGTTTCATCTTCTGCCAGTTGTCTTGCGTCCTCCCACCGTGTAGTCCTGTGAGGAGCCTGGCTCGTTCTTCTGCCTGACCTTCTTGGAGATGCTGGAAAGCTGTTAAGTCCCTTTCTTGCCTGGCGCTGGTAGCTGAGTCTGCCCAGAGAGAAAAAGGGACAAATATATGTGTACTTGTGCAGCTACCACATACCCTAAGTTTTTCCTTGTCTTTCCTTGTGCACCTGGGTCCATCCCACCTCCATTGTATTCACAGATCAAAAGCTGGGGATTGAAAGCTTTTCTGTCTTCATTTAATCTTTGGCTGTTTCAACTTAGAATCAGATAAATTAGAATTAAAATTAAACATAAAAATTTGTTGAAGCTACCAAAAATCTGGATTAGCAATTCAGTGAAATTTGGTCCCAGGTCATTAGCCCATGTGTCTCTGATGACTCGCCTCTTCTGAAACTTCAGTAGAAAATAGGCGTTTCTAAGATTTTTTGCTTCCAGTCTTGACATTCCTTACTTTTAATACACCTAATAGGTGATGCGGTACTGGCATTATTTTGTCATTTAGGCGGCTTTTCAGTGCTGTCCCCTGAATATGGGGCAGAGCAACTGCTGATTTCATCCTTTTCTCTTCAACGTGATTTTTCTGTTCTTTCTTGTAATTCTTTAAAAAAAATCAAGAATGTTGGCACTAGAGCAGCTTCTTTCTTGGTAATTTCTGCAATACTATGGAAATAAAGCACTGAAATAAATGTATTTTGTACAGTGAATATGCAGAGGAAAAAGCTTTTGTGTGTGCATCCTCTAGACTGAAGCTGACCCCAACCTTATCTATTAAAATTGCATCTTTGTAAAAACTGATTTAAATATGCTTATTTAAAAAAAACCACAAAACTGTTCTAAAACTAAGCTTAAACTGAAAAAATCTCAAAACCGCAGTCGTTGTGGCCATGCACAGACCCTGCTCAGCACGTGACGTGGGTATGAATGAGCCCTGGCAGTTTTGTCTCTGGGCTGGATTAGGCACAGTTGCTAGTGGTTACTGCACAGCCCGGCTCAGCCAGGCTCCACTCTCGGGGCCACTTGCTTTCGCTCTCCGAAAGCACCCACGAGCCTTGGGAACCCCAGAGGCTTGGGAACCCCATGGCGTGGCGAAGGACGTGCCCTGGGCAGGTGGTGTTGGGGTATGGCTGAGATCTTCCCAGCCTGCACCTGTACAGCATCCCTTAATGTCCCTTAATGTCACTTACTGGGTTTTTAGATGCTTAATAGTCCTTTGACCTCCAACAGCATCCAGAGGAGGCTTTTGCTTCTGGGATTTGCTTTGGGTTGTAATGTTCTTACCTCTTTTTTTTTTTTTTTTTAAAGCCTCTTTACAGGATTGAAACCCCGTGAAGTCTGTTTTTTAGCAAAGGTGCAGTTTGGTTTTTAGCCCTGCTGCTTGCAGAGGCAGTTGTCAGTCCCGGAGCAAGCGATGGTGGATTTTTTTTTGAGATGTAAAACAAAAGCAGCTTATGGTTGGTGTGTGCTGCTTTCTGCTGTCGGGAGGGAAGCAGCAGCCTTGTTCTCAGCCTGTTCCTGCCCTTGCCTTCCTGTGAGTCCATTGAACTGGCTCCTGTCAGTCAACAATGCTTTTAAAATGAATGCGTGGGATAAAGCTGCAAAATCGTTCCTGTGTCAGCTCTGGAGTGGTGACTGCACAGCTCGGTTTGTTGATATACAGACATACCCATGTAGAGACATTTTTGCAGAATCGTTTTTGCTTGTCTGACATGTGACAGTAGAGGTAGCAAAATAAAAATGTCAGTGTCAGAGGGGGTAGTTTAAGCACAGATAGCAAAGGGCAGGATGGCTTCAAGTGCCCCATGTCTCTGTGCTTTGATCAGCAGCAGAGCTGAGGTTATTTTCTTTATGAAAGTAATCCAAATCTGGGAGCTCCTGAATCCCATACGCACATTCTAGACTAAGTCTGACAAAACCAGCTTTAAGCTGCAGCCTTGCTTAGTGGAGAAGGGAGATGGTGGTGCGTAGTCCCTTCCAGAAGTGATAACTGGGAGCTCCAGTGTATGGTGTATTCAGATGTTAATCTGGTTGCACGGCTATGTCTGCACAGAGGATGTCTTTTGCTGGGGGGGAAGCTTTCCCCTCTCTGTGCTGACCTGCCCCTCACAGGCTAAGCAAAATGCATTCAGGTTTTATTTCAGCCTGGCAGCATATATAACGGACTTGAGAAAAGAAAAAATCCTGAAACAGTGGCACTTACTGGAGCGTCAGAGCACCATGGGCGAAATGCAAGGGTACAGAAATAATAAGAAGTGGCTTTTGGGCAGCAATATATTTCAGAGAAGGCTCAGTGAACTGAGAACACCTTTATGAAAATTAGGCATTTGGAAGAAGCCCTCGAAGGTGAGCTCACCTCCTTGTAACGGGCTGCGTGGACACAAAACATGTGGACAACCCCTCTCTGAGCTGACTGCTCAGCTAAGGCTGACCTCACAGCCCAAAAGTACTGCCTGGAAGAGGAGAGCAAAGTGCTTGGTAAATGAATCCTGGGTTTGGCTGTATGGACCTCAAGAGCTGCTTGTTTTTAGTGTTTTTCTCAGATATTTGCCCATATTTCTTTGTCATTGAGTGCCATGCTTTAGCAAAACCACCCATGACCTTGCATCTGTAGGTGCTACCGCTGTGGGTAGCTCTCAGCGCAGCATTGCCAACAGGGACCAGGCTTGTAGTCTTCTCTGTTGCTGGTGAAACTCTCAGCCCTTCTAAAGCGATTACCTCCAATTTATACCTATATATCTGGAATTATTCCTCAAGCCATGTTGTGCAATAGGGAGCGTGATTCCACATGTGTTTTATAAAAGCAGAAGAGGATTTCAGCTGTTGTGTTGGAAAATCAAAGCCCTATTTGGGGGAACTTGCGGTCTGACTATCCAGTTGGACAAGCTCAGCTTTCCCTGCAATTTAAATATACTCTACCAGAATTTTAATCATGCCAGTCTCCATAACTACATTTTAACTCTTTAGGAGCATGCAGGGTTTCCAAGCCACTGTCACACTCCTGTTTAAAGGATACTGCCTTAGAGGAAAAGAACAACTTTGAATGTGTGTGTGCATCACCTTCTTATACCTCTAGAAAGCTTTTATGACTGTAGTGTGTCTTTTGTGATAATCCAGAATATTTCTGTACAGATCAAGAAGGTCCTTTCTTCCCCACCTGCTTTCTTGGAGCTTCCCCGTCTTGCATGGAAGTGGGGATCTCCCTCTAAGCACAGTTTTTACTCTTACTCAGCCCAGAAGTTCCTCTGCATCTTTGAGGTTGGCTATATGATATCTGTAACATCTTGGCATTGAATTCTGTTTTCTTGTTCTCAGTTTTTGGTGGGACTTATGTGCTTGAGAGTACAGCAGCTTCCTAACTAAATTCAGCCAGAATAAACAGCATCTATAGAGAGAGCTTGCAGTTTATTGCATATATCAACAATATTGGAGAAACAGTTATTCAGATCAGGGAAAAAGTCCCTGAAAATCATTATCTCATTTATTAGAAGGAAAATAAAAGAAAGAATCTGCTAATGCTTCAAGTATTGGAGATAGAGAAAGGATTGTCTCAATTTTGTTTTGTTATGGTATTGTGGGAACGCAAGCGCACTTAGTCCCCAGCTGGAGCTGCTGCAAAACCTGTACCCTGGAAATGTTGGAAGATTTGCTGTTGATTTACATGTATGCAGAGTCAAACCCCGTGTGTACGCTTGCTCATAGATTATTACTTTGCCACCGGTGAAAGTTTCTGCAGCAAAACCTTCATTTGAATAGACAAGGTTTAGGACGGTAAGAAAAACAGGGATAGATTAGGGTAAAACGATTTGGTTTTGTTAATGCTGCAGGCCAGTAGTGGAAATAGAAGAAGGAAATTACTCTCCTTTTTCCCAGGAGACTGTCTTACCTGCAGCATGTACCTCCCTAAGAGTGGCAGATGGATTTCTTAGTTTTTCCTTAGGCTTGTGAAAAGTCTGTGAAAAGCAGCTATGTATCTCGAGAGTTAGATTTAGACGTCTTGTCACAGCCTGTCTTATTAATGCCTGTTGCAGCTGATGCTCCTGGTAGGCTGGACCCATCAACACACAGGGTCTTCTGATGCTGTCCTGGACCCTGCGGCAGCCGGGATAGGTTTCACTGCTCAAGGGTCTCCATCAGACGTGGTGGTGAGAGTGTGTTTGCCTTGGCTCCTCTTGGGCTTACAGGTAAAGCCAAGCTCCTGCTGTTGCCCCAGTGCCTCCTGCTGCCAAGCCTGGAAGATCGTCTCAGGCACCGAGGGCCTGACCATCATATGATCTGCAGAAACAAGTTTCACTTCCATAGTACCTAATGCAGCAAAGAGCATGATCTATGGGGGAAAAAAAGAACACATTTAGCCCTGCCAGAGAAACCTCTTGTGTGCAAGTCAGCTGTTTAATCTGTCACCCTCGTGCTTCCCACACACCCTCCCTCTGCGGGTTTGTCCAGTGGATGGGGCAGGAGCCTCTGAGTTGGCTTTCTACAGTTCTTCTGGTGACTGATGACCACAGGGCATCCCAGCGCGGTGGGTGCGATGGTGAGAGCTGCGCCGGCTGCCTGAACCCTTACCTTGTCCAGCACTAGAAAATGTAGCTGCTGCCAATCATCGTATTTACAACTGAGAGATTGTCAGATTTGTCTGCACTGGGGTTTCAGAGTTTGCAATACTAACACCAAGGGTGCTGGTAGGAGACTGAGTACTAGGCACCTTTACTGCTAATTTTTTTCTTCTAAAGCTTAGGTAATTAATCGTTTCAAACAAGTCATGGTAGCTAAGGTAGGAACGTGACATCTGTGTGGGGAGGCAGTCTTGGTGGAGACATGCTTTCGCTTGGGTGAAGATCCTGAGCAAATTTAAACTGAAAATGTGTGGTTTTAAATAAAAAACCAAACCCAACCATTAAAAGCAGCATTTTGTATTATTAAACAAAAATTACGATAGTTGGAGAGGACTTAACAGAGAACCAAATGACTTACTTTACTGCTGGAGCAAGTTCTCCACTAACAAAACAAAACAGAAACCCCTGAAGAAAACAGAGCTCTCTTGCGTTCAGTCGTCTGAAGACTATGGGAGATCACTGTGATGGATTAAAGTGAAGCCTCACAGCTGCACACAGCATCTGACACCACAGCTCGGTCAAAGATTTTCCATCCATGAGGAGGTCTTGTCCATGACTTTTGGCTCCACTTTCCATCTTCAATATGTCCAAAGGTTACAAAATTCCCATGGTAGGACTCCTCGTGCAGCATTGGAGGGATCCTGCTACCGGCATGATGAGTCCCACAGGTTTTGTCCTGCTGTCCACTGTATTCCTCCAACAGAAACATCAAAAACTCTTGCAGAAAAAAAATCGGGTCCTGTGTCTTTGACTGTTTGGGAGAATTTGGGTGGTATGGACCAGGAGGTGACTCCTCCAGGGCTACATCTCCAGAATTTTGCCCTATGGTCCCTTTGTAATGTATTAACACCCTTAACGAGATGCTTAATACTTTCAAACCTGATGCACATAAAGATTTGTGCTGTAATTTTCCTGTTCCTTAGGTCTGCTGAGTGCACATGGACTTCAGTTGTGTTTGGGGGGGGAGGGTGTCAAAACTCTGAATTTAATCCAGCCTAAAAGCTACAACAGAGCCAACATTAATCTTTGGTGCAAAGTGCTGAGCAATCCACAAGAAATAAAAGCCTGGTTTTGCAGTGTGCAAAGGGTCCACCCCCAGTTACTGCTGGAGTGAAGCCTATCATACATGGGTGTGTTGTTTCAAGCCATTTATAAATAAATGTAAGCAAAAAAAAAATGTTCATGGATCCTTATTCTATATAAAACTGAGTGGATTTATTTGCAAGCTTTATTTTGACAGTGAATCTAAAATCAGAACCTGATAGTCAAGCCTGGAGGTGAAACTCCTCCATGAATGCACTGACATGGTGCAGTGCCAGAAGTGAAAACCCATTTTCCTTTGGTCTCTGTTGCTGTGGCTAAATTTTTTTTCCCCATGTTCAGCTTTCACTTTTGTTAAAAGCCTTATTCTGTACTATTGTTGTCCGCCGAGGGTTTATTTGACATTCAACTGGAGCAGGACCAGGTTCAGGGTGCTGCAGAGGTGTGTAACGGGGTGTCCTGATCAGCATCGATAAAAGATCTCACAGTGCAGATGACTGGCCTTTGGAAAGGGGCCAGGGTTGTTGCTTTAACCCTGAGCCAAACAAAAAAGGTGCTGGGGAATTCAAGCATTAATAACAGCCATGAAGGAGCTGTTGCTTTTTGAGCAACATGACTTACTGTAGCTCTGAACTTGCGACCCGGAGGAGAAAAGCACAATATCCTGGCTACAACAATGTTATATTTATATCCAAAGCTCAGAAATCCATCTGTGCAGAGGAATGAAGAACGTCCTATTGCTGTCCAATGCTATAACCATTTTTAGAAATCTGGAGCTTGTTCCTTGGGTTGTTTCCTGAAGGGTCACTCAGTGTCCCTGCCCTCGCTCTGCCGCCTGTGTGCACGGAAATCACAGCTGAAACCACCGCTTGACTCCATCATACAAGCTGTGTTGCATGGATCTGCCTTAAGAACAGCTCCTGGTTGCCTGCAAGCGGATAAATCTCTGCCCAGTGACTTGGCAGCCTTTGGGCTGGGGTTTGGTGAAACGATGGTCAGGAAAACCCAACGTGTGGGTCATGAAACTGAAACCTCTCCTGGCAGGAATGAGGAGCTTTCCATCGGGTTGATTCACACTGGTGATTGGAGCAGGTGGTGGCAATACAGCGTGTAGCTGTGTTTGCCATATCGGGATGGCATTTGGATTAGGGGTAGCCCGTGTATCCCCTTGGTCAGACATAGAAATTCTCGAATTCAAGATCTGGCAAGCCAACAGCATGATGGGGATGTGTTTTTTTTTTCCCAAAAACTTTTGGAGAAGCACAAATGCCAGCTTGCTATGTTCATTCACTCCCAAAATGTATAGGATATGGCCAAGCCTCCTGCAAACAAGCTGTATGTCCCAACAGCCCTGTTCACTGAGTGGGTCAGATTAATACGCCTTCCTGAAAATGGAGCCAGCCCCGAGCCACCAGCAGAAACTGGCCTTGTTGGCAGCGTGCGTCGTGCTGCCGTGCAGTCGGGTTCCCTTGCGCTGCTAAAGATCTCCTGTCTTGTTGCCCATCCGAGCTGCTCCTAGGAATCCCGGGCTGCACAGAGGATGACCGAGTCATGTGAATGGTTTTTTTTTTCCCCTTCATAAGTATGTTTATTTGTTAAGGAAGTCAAAAGAGAAAGAGGAATAAAAAGGTTGCAAAAGTTTTGCTGGGTTAGAAATGAGACCTCAGTGTGGGCTGCACATTGCCCTGTGTATGATGTGTTCAGCAGCTCTAGCGTCCCTGGCACGGAGCTCAGGAAGACTGATGTGGTCTCCCAAGATATGTTCAGGTAGGGTCACAGCTTGTTTACATATCTACTTACATCCATATTGGCCCATATGTCAGTATTTGACTACCAAATCATCACTGATGAACACCTCTTGCATACAGATGAGCATCCACTGGCTTCCTGGGACGTGGCTCTTGAGGTCAGTGGCCACCTCTGCATGCCTGGGTTTCTTTTTTTTTCCCCAACGATATCACTTCAATTTGTAGAGCAGACCTCTTTTCAAACAGCTTTGCCCGGTCTCTGCATCTTCCAGTATTCTTAAGAAACAGCAAGACCTGAATTTTGCCAGGCAGCCGGAGAAGATTGCCGGGTGCTCCTGGATGTGCTGCTGCACCAGGACTCGGGCGTCAGCCCTGCAGCCCATCCACAGAAGCGGAGCCAGAAGGTAGCTCAGAAAATGCAAAGGAACGATTTCTGTGTGTGCACGCAGATCTGGCGAGAAAAGGAAAGCAGAAAGATTTGCCAAGGGAAATGGTCTCGTTACACACAGCGTGGTTTCTTTATGTGTTTGTTTCCCACCCCCCCACC
>JANZLQ010000056.1:44454073-44487588 GCA_026212715.1 Elanus axillaris
CCACCCCCCCCTGCCCCATTCAGGATGCCTAATTGGGTTTTGAAGATTTGAACCGATCTGGTTTATCTCCGGGTGTGTCGTTGCTGCAAGCTCTTATCAGGTGTGTCGTGGTGAGCAAAACTGTTCAAACAAAACTTTTCCACCTCCATTTGTGAGCAGTACACTGAGTTCATATGTTTAGCCAGGGTTTGGTGTCTGCACTGGGGTGGAATAGGTCCACAATTAATGCAGCTACAAGATAACTGATTATGGGTTTGGTCTTTAATAAATTATTTGGGGGCAGGAAGCCCTAGAGTGGTTTAGTACAGATGAATGGAGGTTAGAAACATTAGTGAGGACGTATGGAAGCACTGGCACCAAAATTAAGGTGACTGCATATTAGAATCATAGAATCATTTAGGTTGGAAAAGACCTTTAAGATCATCAAGTCTTACCGTAAAGTTAGTTGCTTTGGTTAGAAGCATAGGAAAGCTTTACCTTCTGAAAACTGGCAGTTTGTTCAGTTGTCAGGGAAGCAGCCAGATGCTTTCTTTGCTCTTAGATTGCTCGTTTAGCTTTGACATGCTTTTTGCTGGGATGAAAGGAGAAACGTTGACAGGCAAAACTGCAAGAACTGCCGGCATTTGTTGCTGTCATGCCTGCGTGGTGGTACTGCCAGTACGGTAAATAGGCAGGTAGAGTAAATAGGCTGGATTTTTTTAATTCTTTTCTAGAAGAAGGAAGATAACGATTGGATGCTGTCCCATTCTCAGGCTAGGAATTGTTTGCCAGACTTGAATTACAGGAATTGCCGTAGCGAAGCAGATCAGCACCTTGTGCCATTAACTTGGAGCTGGCAGGGGCTGGGGCAGCTTTGCACGCTGGGTCCCTGCGTGGTGCTCCCATCAGAAACAATTAAAGAAACTTGTTTCTGATAGAAACAAAACCAAATTGCTCGTATGCTTTAAGGGGAAATAAAACAGTGAAGAAAACTTTATTGAACTTGTTTTTTAAGTCTTGCTGTATTCCCTTCTTGGCAGCAGTAGCTGTTCAAACTGTTGGTGCAGGCAGCTCATATTTTGTATTTTCCTTTTCTGAACTGATTCCGTATGGAGACTCTTTGGACAAAACCTTTTCATAAAGCTTTGGCTTAGTTACAATCCAAAACTGATCTGCTGGTGACAGACTTAAACTAATTATCACCAAAGGGTAGAGAGAGGAGTTTTTAAAGCTGCTGCTGCGCCAAGGTATTCAGTGTTTGGAGAGGCTGGGGAATTACTGGGTGCTAAGGTGCCGATGCTGGTGGGTGCCAGCATTCGTATTACTTTTGAAGGAGGGAGAGATGGTTTTGTTTTCACTGCTAAACTACTTAGGGAGGGAGTCTGTTTAAGGAACAGGGGGAAAAAGCCACAACCCAGCCACTTGTGCTCAAGGAGAGCTGCAGAAGAGCAGAAGGAAGCTGGCTGTGGGTTTTTTTGCTTTGTGCCTTGCTAATTCCTTTGGCCTTGTAGCTGGGGCAGCTCAAAATTGCTTCCTGCTCTTGCTGCTCTTGCTGCTTATGGAGCATCCCCCAATTTCTGTGTGCCCCTGCCCTTCTAGTATTGTCATCCTTTCCCCTTCATTTTCCCTTTCCTGCAATAACTTGTTTTTATCCCTGCTTCCTTTGCCTTGGGTTGAGTTTGGGGTGTTTGCTGTGCCTGCTTGTAAACAAGGTTTGTGGCTTTTATCGTTGATCCTCCAGGTACCTCTGCAGGATTCTGTAATATTTTCAGCCTGGGAGGTCTGTGGGGCATGGCTTGTCCCCCATGCTGCAGCCAGGCAGCTTCTGGGTGCTGCTGTAAAAACCATCCCTTGACGTTTATAAGGTCAAAGCAGCAAAGAAATGAAGAAGTGCAGGAATGCTGCGGTCGAAGGCATTAAAAACCTTTCACTTGGGTGTCTTTTCCTGGGCCAGTTTGGTCTTTAAGCATCATTATTCTCTGAAAAATTATTATTTTTGCTTTATGATGTACAGAGCGTATTGTGTTTGCTCTCACCTGTGGCGTAGTGAGTGTTACCATATGGTTTGCCCAAAGTTGATTTTTTTAAACGCTTTTAGCGGTGGGTTAGCGCATGGTGCTTTTCTGCTGTATGTTTTTTAGCCAGGCAAAGTGCCAGCGTGTCTGTCGGAGGAAAAACTCCTGGCTGGATCCTGGCAAATAAACCACGCTTGAATTCCCTCTGAAGGGAGACAGCTCAAGTCCTGCAGGTAGGATTTTTCATCGTAATGATCCTGTTTGGCAGCTAAATTAGCCATCAGTTTTGGTAGGAAAATTGAATGGCTTCAGGAGCATCCCCTGATGCCCATAAGGAGAAGGGAGGTGTAGTGCAACACCAGACCCACCCCCAGCCCCTGCAGCTGAGCATCACCGGCAGCTCCGCAATGCCGTCCTCTGCACAGGGCCATTGCCCATGGCCCCACAGACCTTTGGGGCTCAGGCCGCAGGATAAATGTAGGGTATCTAAAAAACCTCCATGTTTTGATAGAAGACCCTGAAGGTTTACCTTGACAATTACCAACTCTAGGTTGATTTACTCGTGTATGGCTATTTAGCTGAATCTCAAAAAGGAGGAGGTGTCACTTTGCAGTTTATTTGTTACTCTGTCGCTTTGCAGTTTATTTGTTCCTCCGTTATCCTTGTTCATTCAGTTGGTAAGATTTAGGTGTTCTTTTTCTTTTAGGGCAGGGATCATTGGGGATAGTCTATGATACAGCCCCGACCCTGGCGAGCATTCCCAACCTCTGTGGCAATTCCGGTGGGGGTTGGAAGGGGTAAAGTGCAGCGGCTGTTTTTTGTAAGGATGACTTGTTTCTTCGTGTTAGGTTTCATAAAGCAAAGTGCAGGGACTTTGAGTCTCCTGCACTTTATTTGCCTTTCATACACCTTGGTGTTCGCACCATGGTGGTTTATTTTTCTAGCAGCTTCTCTCTGCCTCCATCTATAATTGACCTGTTTCATGCATCACAGGGGAGGTTAGGATGCAACGTTTAGGAAGTAGAGTTATTTTCTGAGGATAGCATTATAGCTTAGAAAAGAAACCAGCATTTCAGACAAAGCAAATCCCAACAGGTCTTCTCGCTCCTTCTCCTCGATTATTTAGGCTTGCTCTGGGGTGACATGCGGCCGTACCTGCCGCAGCAGGATGCCGGCGGAGCACCGGCCCTTTCAGATGCGGCAGCTCACTCCCGGTGCAGTCCCAGAGGATTGTGGCAGATTGCAAACACCCTCGGCACAATCATACCATCCCAATTAGCATAATGACGCTGCCTAATTTATGTGCAAATTGCCCTAATTTATGTGTGTCGATACATATGATTAAACCAAGCACAGGTGGAACGGCGTTCAGTCTCAACCCAACCGTGACAGTGTAAAGCTGCGTCCAGCCCAAAACGTGTGAAAGGTCCAAAATTTCTTCTCCATGTTATTAAAATATGGAGCTTTGTGTTGTTTTGCCCCCGCAGCTCTGACAGCACAAAGGGGTGCGGGGCAGGAATAAACTCGCAGCAGGAGGTAAGAGAATAAAAGATTCCTGTGCTGAGATTTGCATGGATTAAAGGCAGCTTTAATTTGCCTTGATACACTTGGCTTTCAGGTGGATTACGCAGGCGGCGGGATTTGGGGCCGTCTAGCCAACTAATACCTGCCTTACTTTTATTTTAATTATTTTAATAAGAGACGGAGGAGTCCGATAACTGTAGACCACCTTTGCCAACCCCAGATGTTGAACATTTTTGTGTGTCATGTTTTATACCATTAACGTTCTCGATTAACAAACGTGCTGTCTTTGTCTGAAGTCCCACCTAGTGTGGCTGTTCCCAAAGCAGTTTCTCAGTGGGGTTCTTCCAAAAGAGACCTCTTCGTTTGTGAGCTTGTATTCCTCATTTTTATAAAAGAAATGGTGTTGTGCTGTAAAATTTTTCCATAGCAAGCAGGATGATCCAGCGCAGAAATGTGCAGCTTGAGTGAAGTTCTCATTTTGGATGCCTGCTGGTCCACCAAGTCTACCAAAGTATTCATTCCCATGACTTTAAGTATGCCCATTTGCTATGGAGAGTGGCTGCAGAGGTGTAGCAGCCATAACGGAGTGGGTAAAACAGGGTACCAGGCTGTGAATTGGGTTTGGGCTCTCCTACCAGTGTGGTCACTGACCTTCTGCTTGGACTCCTCTGGGAGAGAAGAAACACCAAGGAATGGCACCATTCTGGTGGTCCTGTCCATCTTTTTGTGGGTACTGTTTGCAGATGTAATTGCTTTTTCAGGGAGGGAACATCCTACAGTTCTCTATAACTCATGATAGGGCCCTGACCTCAGCTGAGGTGTCTGGACACCCCTGGATTACCAGGAGCTGTTCAATCCCAAGCACATAACTCACCATCCATAGCATTTTCCCATTTGATGATGGGAAGCTGCCAGCTGAGCTGCGATTTTGGGGCTCCCAAGCTCTGCGAGATAAGCTGCCTGTGTTATTCATTGAGATATAAGTGTGGCTGAACTCTCTTCTGGCATTAACTTGTGCTCTGCCAGTTGAAGGACTGTCCCTTGCACCAGTCCATCTCCAGGGCATGGAGCCTGTGGGTGAGCTTGCAAGCACACAGCTCTTAATCTTTCATTTGTTGGTTTAAAAAACCACACAATTTACCTGACATCTTGCCAACAAAACTGTTTTGTCTTGTGAAACTAAAGTACGAGAGCACAAGGTAGACCTTCTCCTTCACCTTGCTTGCAAGGTTTGCAAAGGAGTCTTTAATCTTTCGGCGCAGCACCGTACTGGAAGTCACTTGGCTGCTGAGTCCCGGGGTCTCTTTCATAACTGAACCTCTTTCTGAAGCAGCTTTATGTTACAGCATTGTCCAGAAACACTTGGATCAGGTCAGTGTTGAATTTCCCAATGCTGCCGGACACAGAAATTTGAATTTTGGCTGTAGAGAATGGAAGTTCCTTCCTATAGCCAGCATGCCTTCCTTGCTGTTGATGTGCTGTAACAGTTACCATTTACCTGGTTAAATTGCTTTCATCCAAACATACACAACTAAGAGACACAAATAATAATTACAAATAGTAATCCTACTATTCCCGAGGCCGGTGGGTTACAGCCATGGCTTACCGCAGTCAGCTGACTGGACCAGATCCTCAGGATACCGTGTTTTTGGAGGATTATCTGGCAAGCGGATTACATTGCTGGCACGTTGGGGCACAGTGGGGTCAGGGCACGGCAGATGAGTGGAAAGGCTTGTGTGTGGCCAGGGCTGAATAAGCCGAATGTGGGACACACCACCTCCTTTCAGTTCGGTTGTACGTTTGCTCTTTGGCAATCGTGTTTCCTCTACACACAGGCCATATGACTAATTTCTAAGAACAGATGTGGATGTAAGATATTCTTGTGAGTATGTATAACATAAGATGTTTCTACTCTTACATACTTGAGTGACTTGAGTGCATGCCTGCACCGCACTCCTTACCTGTTACAAGGAGCGAGGTTTATGAGTCAGTGCAAGTCATGCATGCATCATGAATTACTCTCTTCTGCTTGTGCTGATCTGTTTTTACAGCCATCTAAGACACAGCCTGTTCTAAAACCCATTCAGATGTGTTGCATTGACTTTTATAAGCTTTTATAGGCTCTTTTGTTTTCATTCTGCCTTTGCATTTGCTTTTTTTCGTTACCTCCCAGCGTACATTTTTCCTTCAGCATGATGTTGGCCTCATCCTGGAAGGAGCCGTGAGCATCTACTGCATGTGTCTTTCTCCAAGCTTTGTAATAACTCAGCTTCATTGCTGATTCCCTTTTAACTCTCAGATGATGCTGATAATGGCAGGGAAAGGGAGTCCTTCCTTCCATCAAGCCTTTCTGAAGCTGGAGGTGAATGCAAAGTCTTCCAACTTTTCTTGTACTTAGCACTGTCCGAGGCTGCGTTTTGAATCTGGCAGCTTTGTGAATGAAGGATTAAATTGACCATGAAAATATTGACAGCACAGTTGCTCATGCCAACTTCCTGATTTGGTCCTGTAATATTTACCCTTTTGTTTTAAATGCATATAGCTAACTGGAGGACAGAAGGACTTCATCCCCATTGCACAGGGAGGAGAGGACAGGCTGAAGGCTGGACTGCATTTCTGCAGCCCCCAGACCCCTCTGCCGCAGGATAGCCGTGTTTCTGGGAGGTGTTGGGAAATGCTGGATTGTAAGGAAGAAAATGCAAGTGGGACAGGGGGACTGGCAAGTTCAGCACATCTGTGGGTTGCTCTCTTTGATCCAAAGACAAGAGAAAGCACACGCCTCAGCCGTTCTCCAGTTGCATTAAAAAAGAAATATCGGGAAAGTAACCCAGCTCTCCTCCTCCCTGCCAGATCCAATGTCTTTTTAATCTGCTCTCTCTCAACTTCTCTTAAAATGGAAGTTGCTGGTTGCTGGTGGTCTGCTCAGGTTAAGTAGCGATTCTGGCAGACTTCAGAGCAGACGTGATCTCCAGGTCTCATTGCTTTGAAGATCCTGGTTCTATCACACTCAGCTAAATCAGATTTTTTCTTCTCTGTGGAGGTAAAAATCAGCATTGTGCGCCCATCTGATTGAAGTGCTGAGACTTGTCTAATTGAACAAGTGCTCGAGTCAACACTTGAGTAGGATGAAAAGCAGCGAGGAGCTCACCCGGGGATTATGTCTGAGCTCCACAACTACTTGGCACCGACAAAGCAGATGGCTGGGTCGTATCCTGCCCAAGGCTGGGGAGAAAAGATGTCGATAGGAAAAATATATTAATTTGGTTAAATATATTCAACTCTAAATCTAGAAGTGCCTCAGGTCTCTAATTTCTTACTGTATAGCATCAGCCCAGAAGCTGGGATTAGTGAAAGGAAGGGTTGGTTCTGCAAACTCCTGCAAGGAGCCTGCTGCTGCCTCAGAGCTGCTGTAGGTAAAACATATTTTGGGAGGGAAAACAAAGATGGAGAGAGTGGGAGCGACTTGGCTTGTCATGTAAAAGTGATGATCAACCAAAACCGTCTCGACTTCTTGAGTACACCACGAGCCCCCGCGGTGCAGCTTTGCGATGGAGTGAGGAACCCACATCCGAGAGCTGGTGGGGAGGGAAGCTGCTTTGTGCAGACACATGAAAACATCACAGACATCCCTGCAGGTCACCTGAACCACAGGGGCAAGCTTCAGCCCGTTCCCTTTAGGATTGCACTTGATCCTACAGCCAACGTCTGTACCCAGAGAGGTGTGGGCTAGGAGAAGTCCTCTGATGGCTGCCTCACTGGGATGTGGCCATCAGAAGTGACAGTGACCACAGTGTGGCTTTCTGGCCCCTTCCCTTGGAGTGGGAATAAATGCACATACACACAACTGTTTTTTCCATGCCCCAACCGCTTGTGCCTGGGTAAATACACACTTGTAGGAGCCTAAGGTGAATATGGTGCCTTCACGATGATAAAACTTATCTACTTCTTCTAGCTGTGGCCCCTCCTAAGCTTTGCTTTGCTTTACCACGAACAGCAGTGCACCTATCAAGTGAAGCTGTGAACATCAAAGTCTCCTTCTCGTTTGTAACTGCTGCTGCTGCTGACCTGTAATCACCTGCTGCTGCCCCTACCCAAAAGCACTTTTAACCCTGGAAACTCCCACGATTTTGCCTTCTGTATTTAAAAGTTATCTTCATTTTTTCAAGTGTGTCTCTAGCCTGAGCAATAATGAAAAGCTGCATTTTGCATATAGGTAAAATGAAGCGGAATCGGCTTGCTTGCAGCAGTAAAAATACTGTTGTCCAAAGATGTCGCTGAATTTTAACTCTGGTTTTAAAAGCTTTTTTTGTTTGTTTGGTTTTGTTTGCAGGGAGCACCACTGGAAGAACCTTTATGGGCTCCTAATGACATGCAGGTGGACGATTTGCTTATAATAATTAAGGTAGGAAGAAGCATTGTTAATTTTGGCCTCTTGGCATTTGTCCTCTCTTTGAAATAAAATCACGCTGGTCAGTGGCCAGCCAGTCATCACTCTTATTTTAGGGTTCAGTACACAACGATGGCAGTATGGAGCAGCACACAGCCAAGACATTAACTTTTGTTGAAGTGTCCCTTTAAACACAGAGGGAAGGGAAGTCTTATTTAAGAACTACCTGGGAATGTAAGTAAGTGGAAAAAATCTGACTTCCTCCCCCAAAAGGATAATAAGGTCTCTGTTGGTGCAGAGTTGGAAGGGGCATGACTCTTTATTTGAGAGCACTCAGCACAGGGATTTTTTTGTTCTGCTGAAACATAGTGGTTGAGTTGGAATTCAGGTTCTAACTTGCCATCTCAAAAAAAAAAACAAAAAACCATACCTAAAAATATATTTTACTAGTTTATTTTCATAATCTTGAGCTTCTGTGGAAAACTGGTCTATCTCCAAATGTGGCAAGAGAGTACTCAATGCTTGATTAATGAAATGGAGGAAAATCCCTGATGTTAAAAGCACCAAACTATCGGACAAACTTGGAAAAGAAATCACAAATGTGTGCAGAGTTAAATATATTTATGAGTCGTTTTTATGATATTTATTTTAATGTCTAGATTCTTGTCTTGCTGGGTCATTTCTGCCATGGCTGTTGTGCTCAGAAGCATCATCAGGGTGGTGCAGTTGTCGCTGATGGTCTCTGCCTCCTGTTGCAATAGGAAAGAGGGTCTTCACCATAGTCACCATACAGACTCTTAAATGTGAGTTGACCTTTCCCCTTGCAGTCAAAAAAACCCAGGAGGGCAGGAGCAGAGAGCAAGCGATTTGTGATGCAAAAGCTGTCTTGACTTTACTCAGGCAAGAGAACCCTATGCCTTTCCAGGCTTTGCTCTACACACTCTCATAACATTTCAATTTACAAGCCTGAAGAGGTGGTAGAGCTGTCTCTGAGTTCCCACCAATATAACAAACTTCTGCAACGAGCAAATATCCTAAATATAGCAAAATTGGATGTTCTGCTTTGGAGCCCTGTGAGGTGTTTGATGAGACCAACATCATGGCGAGGATTTTGTTCTTGCATTTATTTGGACTGTAAATGTGTAAGAAAGTATTATGGGTGAACATGGAGTGTGTTACATCTATCGTACTTCAACACAGGCTTTGCTTTATGTTGTAGTTGGGGTTTGCACTTCTTATTAGCACAGGCAGAATTAGTGGTTTGGTTGGTGTTTAGTGTTGGATAGTTTACTGGCTGAGTAGTTGGAGGGAGAAGGGGAAATTCAAGCTGTAACAAGAGCAAATTCTTTTAATACAGGTTTACTGTTCTCAAATGTATTTCTACTTTTTGTTTGGCTTGCGATAAGATGCACTACTGTGGAATTTGCTTGGAGCAGGGATTTGCATGAATTATTGTTTCTTACAAAATGAACATCTGTGCAAGCCTTCTCCCTGTGCTCCACGGTACCAGAGCACCCATTAGAAGAAGGATTTGTGTGCCTGGATGCAGCGGTCAGCAAAAGCCAAGTGCTTGGGGGAAGGGAAGATGGAGTAATAGAAACAACGCTGCTGAAAACAAGGGGAAGACTCCTTCTGGTCTGTGCAACGGCGTCTGGATGTGTGTGTTTATTTTATGTGCGGACTTCTTTCCTTCTCATCCCAGCGTGATTTTTTAAAAAGCAACATCCTCCTGTTAGGAAAAACTTGGGACAATTATGCTTGGCTTCTTGCAGAGAGCAGTTTTGTATTTAGGAAGTATAATGCCATCAATCTCAGGAGCTGCTGATTGAAATAGTGTGGCCTCAGAATACACAGAAGATAGGAGTAAACAATCATTAGGGATGGTCTCTTGATTCTGCACTTAAAGCATTTCATTTGAAGGGTTTCACATTCTCGTAGAGAGATCTTTCTGTAAATCACTAATTAAGCAAATTAGCTACAGTGTCATCAGTCTGTCTACAAAAAGCAAGAAGCTGACGTTTTGAAGAAACCTTTAAGCTGCAGACTCACATTATCCAATATTTAAAATTACAGTGTCTCACAGGAATAGGAAGAGCAATGAAAGAATCACTTGAAGTTTGGGTGACTTAAAACCAGGTTTCATGTAGAAAGGCAAGCTTTTTATTTTACTCAAAATTCTACATGGATGGTAAACCTGTCATCCTCACTTAAAATTTGACTAAACCTGATGGTATTAAATAATTTGCTTCTAATTCTTTATTTTCTTTTTGTAGAGAGTAGAAAAGGTTACGGTAAACATGTTGGGATGTTAATCTAAAATACTTTGTGTAATTTCCTCAAAAATTGGCTTTGATAGGGGAAAATGAGGAGGAGAATTTCTTTATTTACTGAAATAAATCCCCATGACAGAGAGCATCAGGTGCAGGCATGAGCGATGAGACAGGTAGGGCATTAGTGGTCCCACCATTCGTGTGAATGGTCTTGGGTCAGGAAGAGCACCAGTACGTGTTGAAAGCAATAGGAGCGAGGTGTATAATGTGATGGAGACATGGCATTGTGTTGAGCTGTCTGTATTTGAGAATGCAAAACATTGCCAGATACACTGATTAATAATTGCCATCTGATGCAGAGACCATCCGGGCTGTGTGTGTGTCCTGGCACCAGTGGGGTTTTTTGAGTGTGTTACGGTTGTGCATATGGTTGGAGGTAAGTACAGGCTTACAGCGAGCTACTCAAAAGGGCAGAAAACCATCCAGGTGTGGAGGTGACAGTCATATCGATACCGGTGCAGCGCCGAGCTGAGTGCCGCGTTGTGTTGAGAGAGTGAGTACTAATACCACATATCTTGTTTCAACAAAGTCCATCCAAAGCTATTTGCTACCTTCAGACCATCCATATCCTTCCCTGTGCCTTTTCCAGCTGTGTTGCCAACAACTTTTGCAAGGTGGGAGCCAAGCGGACGTGCCCTGTGGATTTGCAGAAGGGCTTACACATGTGGTTTTCTTCTTACTGGTTCCAGCAGTGCCGATCGCTGAGCTGATGTTTTCGGTGCTACCCACAATAACTGAAAGATCTTTCCTGCGAGATAAGAGTCAGTAATTGTGGTTGGCTCGTTCCTCTGGTATGCGTTCCCGTATTAACTTGAAATTTAATTTGTCATCAGCGTGCTGCTGCTGCGTGGCTCTCTCCCCTCCAGCTGTAGCTGCCAGCATGGAGTCACCGGCAGCTGCAGCAGTTGGACCCTGCACCCTCTCTCCTAAGGACTGCTCTTCAAAAAAGTGCAATCGTGCCATAGCTTGATCTTCTCATTGAGTCCATGCAGTTGTGAGCAAACTGCAGGAGAAGCAAAGAGGAGGTGACGGGTCCCATCCCAGTCCTGCACTGGTTCACCCTGGTGGCTTCTGCACAGGATGGTGCCCAAGCCAAGAAGTGCTTTTTCCTCTGCTTGGAAGATTTGCTCCTGTAGTTTCAGATGAAGCCACCAACAGCTGTGGTCCTTCTCAAACCTTTAAAATTGCTGTCAAATTTTGGTATTTGTTGATGTGTAGGCTGACCCTTGGAGGGCTTTTTGGAAGCGCAGAGGTTGCCCTGAAACCTGAAATCACAAATTACTGGTGCTCCTAAGTCTAGTAGGCACTTCTCCTCACCTCCTTCCTATGAAGCTTCAAACAGGTACATAGAATTTCACATCACCAATGTGAGCTGACCTGGCCTGCTGCATGCTAAAAATACCCTGGGATTTGTGTGAACTGTTTCACAAACCATCAGGACTAAGCACACATCTCCAGCGTTCGGCTGCTGAAGCTGACTGCAGGCTGGGGACGTGGAGGAGACAACTGCTTACAGAAACCACACCGGGCAGCATGTTGGGACCTGCAGCCCTTACCTGGAGCTGCTATGTATAAACACACACATCCACACTCCGTCTTATTTCTGACAACTACCTCCCTGAATAGGAATTTTTTTTTTTTTCAGTAGCTTGTTCTGCAAGCAGGTTTCCTCTTGCAGGTGTTTAGGAAGACCTCATTTTTATGTTAATTTGGCCTAACTATTGGTGCACAGGCATCAGTTGCTCTTGCGTCCTTCTGAGTTGTGTCATTTTTATTGAAATTTGGTCCTGAAAAACTGATACAAGCAACTGACGTACCTGTCACCTGGGTCAAACAGAAGAGTGCACGAAGTTGGTGGTTGCCTCAAAAATACGTTGCCAGCTCTTGTTCTGCAGCGTGTAGCAACCACACCTTCAGCAGCGTGTAGCAACCACACCTTCAGCTTTCAGGAGGCTTGCAGCTGCAGTCTGCAGCCTGGGTTCAGTTTTTAGTGGTGTTTGCTTGCTAAGTTTAAGGCCTTTCTCAACATCATGTCTCTAGTGAGATCAAGCAGTGCTAATTATAGCCAAACACAGTTACTGCTGATATTGGTTGACCTCGGTCTATAAGAATGATTGTTTTCATGTTGATGGCTTCAAACACATCTCTGCTTTGATTATATTTGGTCCTATGAAAGGGTTGAGTTGCTCCACATCTCTTTCAATAAAGGAGATCCTTCAAACTGGGCAGGTAATATATTAGGTGATTTAAATGACTCTTTTTACAGCTCAAAATGCATCTTTTTCTGAGCAAGTGATGCTTACTAGTTGCAGCCAAACCTGCGTTGCTCTGGCTAATCAATATTGCGTAACAGATGTGAAAGCGAGTTCCTCGCCACTGGGGAGTTTTTCTACTCCTGGTCAGAAGAATAAGAGGAGATGACAAGTTGAGGAAGTGAAGACACAGAAGGGACAACATTCAGGCTCCTTTGTCATCGCTGGGAGCTGGGAGATGCCCCTGAAGGACTGAGTGGCACAGGGACACCTTTGTTTTCAACCGGTGGTGCCTGTTCCTGATTTTTCTGGGCTTCCTTCATGCTGATGTTACCTTTTCATCCCCCCATCCTCACCGTTTCAGGAGAGTGTGTTAACAGAGAAGACCCCTGCTATCTGATGGTGGAAAGCCAGCAGAGAAGAGCAGATGAAAGGTCTTCAGCAACCCCAGCTTCAGCTGGCAGTGGCCTCCCTGCAGCACAGGAGGCTTCCATCAGTGGCTGTGCAGAGGTATTCAAAAACTTTGGTAGACCTGATGGCAGAAATGCCTGGTTAAGTAAGACATGGAGAGGAAATCTAATCAGATGTGCTTTGGGTTTGTTGGTAAAGACAAGAGTGCAGCTGCTTTAGTGACAATTTTTTCATGGTACTAAATATAGAGGACACGGAAGCTGGAGAGGCCAGAGGAGAGTATCTGGTCCAGCTGTTATTAACCAAAAGCCATGAAATTATGGAATTGCACCCAATAGGTTTCTTGCTCCAAGACCTTACCGTGTGCTGTAAAGCACGTCCAGCTTTCAGGAATACATTCGGTCAGCTGGATGCAGGTCAGCGATGGGATTAGACAGGTCGGTGGTTACTAACACCATTAACTTCTCATATCGCCTTTTCCAGAACTCAGTTCTCATAATGTTATTTAGGGTTTTTTTAGTCCAAATGATTGAAGTTCCCTACTGAAAGCTAAAACAAATATATCAGTCCTATCAGGTCTTTCTAAGAGCAAAGCATGGAAATCCCCTGTCCTTGGGCTGGCACCGTCACCAGTATTTTCCTCTCTCCCTTGACCAGTGACTTTTCCTTTAATATTGCTGTCTAAGTCTTCTGTGGCTTATGCAGGGATTAAAAAGAAAGAAAAAAAATTACATATGCTGTGGGAATTTGGCAAGCGATGCATGGACCTTTCGCAGTTCCAGTCGGTGGTTAGACGGATTTGTCATACTTATATTATACACGTGTATGGTCTACTTGCGGTGAGGAACCGCTGATGCTTGGTCAGGGACCTGTTCCCTTTTCACACAGAGTCATGCTGAGGGCAAGCAGATATTTGGGGTTTTTTTGTACATGGATTGTACATAGGGGGATAAGGCAGGCTGGAATAATTAATTATTCTCTGGGAGAGCAGAGTATTTACAAATGCTGTGATGCCTTACCCATGATGGTCTAAGGTAGGTAGGTAGTACCTACTTCTTATGGGAAGTAATATCTAATAGGAGGTAAACTGCTGCAGTTGGGGAGAAGCAGACAAGCTTTTGATGCGTAAATCCTCCAGTTCTGAGACAAAATGCGTTATCAGTCTTACAAGCCCAGCCAGTTGCTCTGAGCTTTATCCAAATATAATAACACTTTGATTGAGAGAGAGGACAGTTGGTAGCCGCGGAGCCAGGAGGTGTGCTCACTGGAGAAGGAGGTAAATTATTTCTTGGGGAACGTGGAAGGGTTATCTGGGGACCAAGGAGGAGGATGGTTTTAGAGGGGAACTAGCTTTTGGTTGACTGTTGCGCTGTGACAGGGAATTTAATTCCCAGACTTGCTTTTTTGAATGCATTTTATAGATACCCATCAAGGCTGAATGTGTTTTGCAAGACATACTCCCTTTCTCACCTGTCCTGGCTGTTACCCAGGCACGTCTGCCCAGTGAATGAGCTAGCTCTGGTGTAGTGCAGGAGGAGGGGGATGTACTGGGTGAAGCATATGATATTTGGGGAAACAAATACTGTAATCCATAAGGTTTTGCTGCTGCAGAGAGCATTTGTCAGGATGGGGGCTGTGTGTGAGCAAACATTGCAGCTTGGCCAGGTTCTGCTTCTGTTTGATGTGGTGCATGTGCCTTGATGAGCAATTCAGCAAGGTCGAGGAGCTCTTCGAAGAGCTGGAGGGAGGGAAAAAGCTCTTTAAATACTTCAAATATAAATGGAGCTTATACTACAGTGAAGCTGCATTTTCCTTCTGTGTGGTTCTCTCCTTTCGCCACTGCAAGGTGCCTTGCTGGTACAGTGTGCTGGCCTGACTGCTCCTCACCCAGCAGATGTTCTTGGCAACTTGAGGTCTTACCTTGGGCTGAGCTTTGAGGAAGCAAAAGGTCAAACTGCTGTAGTTCTAGAGGAAGTTTATAGGTTACAAGATCAGCTAGACCTGGTCCTTAAAAGAAAAATCTAAAAAGAAAGAAAAAAAATAATGTAGACTGCTTCCAGTCTTGTACAGGGGGTTGGAGAAGTCAACAAGATTGAGTGAACAAGACCACACCACTAAAAAAACCAGCCCCTTAGTTTTTGCAAAAAGCTTTGTATTTGAGACAAACTAGTTTTGAGGATTAAATGCTGCTGTACCCTCCCAAAATGAGCAGGTATTACGGCATCTAAACTGACATCTGAGCTTCTGAGGTACAGGTGTGACTGAGCAGGGAGGTATCTGCAGCTGCAGTCCATTTGGGTTTTTGCATTGCATGTTACCCAGGGCAGTGTTCCTCTTCGCAGAGGAAAGTTGAGGGGATGTGAGAGCTCTGCAGGAGGAGAGGGAAACGGCCCTAGAGATTAGGCAGCAGAAAGATGACTCGAGTAACTGCTGAAGCTGGCTTGGGTTGTTCAGGAGAGCGGTTGGTCAGGGTGGACATGGTGTGGTCAGGATGTACGTTGTGTTGGTGCATTTTTGTCTGCATGGGAAGGCTCAGAAGAGGTGTGTTCAGAGATGCGCCGGAGGAAGAAGTGATGGGTGCTGAGCGGGTGCTTCCCGGGATGCCTGGCGTCTTGTGTTCTTCACCCCAAAGGAGAGCTCTTTAAGTTACAGGCATGGTAAGGCAGATGGTGGGACAGCACGACCCAGAACAGCGTGAGCTTGAAGGATCTGGAGGGAGAGAGTTAAATCTGAGCAAAAAGCAAATTATCTGGAAGGGCTGGAGCTCTGCCCTTCAATGCTTCCCCAAAGCAGGACATGCAAGTCAGGAACCCTGGGAATGGCTCCTACGCCTGGGGGTCCTCGTGGAGGGCTGCAGCGGGAGTGATGGCGTTGCCTGGATGTTCTCTTCCAAGTCTGCATCTTTTAATGAACGTGCAACAGAGAGGACAGGGATTCTTCTTGCAGGATCTAATCCTATTACTAGACTAGGTGTCCCCTTGAAGACACAAGATAGTCAAAAAAACATTCTGAAACTCCAGTCGCAATGGATCACTGCCTTCAGCTGCAGGGGCACTAACCATGCGCGTCAAGCCACCTTGCTGCCTTGTCACCGCTTTTTTAAAATACTTCTGTTGACGAAAGGCAGAGCCCTGGTCCTGCAGCACCCTGCGGGTGCTGGGGTGCAAGAAGACCTCGACACCGATGCTGCTGGTGCTCCTGCCAGAGCTATTAGAGGCTCAGGTCAGCTGTCTGAGAGCTCAG
This sequence comes from Elanus axillaris, assembly GCA_026212715.1. NCBI lineage: Eukaryota > Metazoa > Chordata > Aves > Accipitriformes > Accipitridae > Elanus > Elanus axillaris. The sequence goes on from JANZLQ010000056.1 coordinate 44,470,215, forward strand.
ACACGTTATGCATAATGAAGATTTGTTTCCTCAAAAAGACCAGTTGCAGGAAATGAATTTTCTGCTCTTCAGCTGCCAGCCCAGGCCGTTGGGTTGCAGCGAAGCAGCCCAGCTCCCACTTGCCCGGCTTGGCTCGGGTGCTGTCAGCAGCATTGAAGGCACCCTCAAATATTATGGTGGGGATGCTAACAGGTATCCACAGGCACAAAAGCAAACTGGGAAGCCCAGTATACCACTGGGTTTGAGCCAGTTGCTCAATGGAAGATCAGCTTTGCTGGGGGATGCTGCCACCTTCTCTTCCCAGTTACGCTGTTTTGCTTTAGAGGTGAATCTGTGAAGTCCTTTTCCTGAGCACCAGCCAGAGGCTCGATCGAAACCTATTTAATAGCTATTTCTTTATTTTTATGTGCTTTGAGTAGGGCCTGAAATGTATCATTTGGGAAGATGTTTTAGTGAGATTTTGGATGCCAACCCACTTTCTCCTCTGCATTAACTACTTTAAAACATCTACTCCCTGGTTCAATTTTATTCGCCCATTAATAAAAAAAGATAATATCTGCTAGACAGTAGTTTTTTCTTCCCTCAGGCAGGGGTTTAAGAGTTCTCATTGTTTTTAAAGTAGCTGTTTCTGTGCTTTTTAAATGGCTGTCAGCTTGCTGAAGATGATGATTAATCTTTATCAAGTGCTTAATTGAAAATGCTGTTGAAGTGACGTGATGCAGATGATCACCGGGATGCTCAGGATCACCTTTGGTCCAGATACTGTGCTTTGAGCATCGCTGCTTTATAATCTAATGAAAGCAGCCCTATATTTTGAGTGTTAGCAGGGGGAGAAGCTCTTCTTCAGTGGTTCAGTCTTGCTTGTACTGAAATGACTTTATTTTCTTATGCAAAAATCATGATAATTTTAATAAACTTTTCTCAGTCACAGAAGGGAAGAAATGAACTGATTTGCTGCTTCTCTTCACCATGAGCCAGACTTTTCCTTTTAAAAGGAAAAGTACTATTTAAAACCTGCCCTCTGCTTTTCAGCATCTCCGATTGAATTATTTCCTTCATACACGTATTTTTATTAACAAGTTGGGAAAGAAAACCAAGCACTTTTCCTTAGGCATCGATACTTTCTTCACTCTGAGTCCATCCCAAGTGCAAGATATCTTCTCTGCAAGCTAAACAGAAAGCAAAAGTAACCGAGGCAAAAGCCTTTCTACGGGGTAGGAAAATAAACCGAGTTCTGGAAAATGGAAATGTGGCGTTAGTGCTGCCCTGCAGTGAGAGCAGTGGGGATGGCTCCATCTGGCTTCGATAGACATCTGCAAAACCCAGCATCAACATGAATTCTCCTCTGCTGTGATTCTGCTTCTAATTAAAAAGTCAGAGCTGTTTAAAAGGATTTACTGAAGAGTTTGGGTAGATTTATGCCTAAACGTTGGTGATTATGATTTCTTTAAATCAGATTAATTCAGATTCTGAATATGCTTTAAACTGTTCAGTCTTAAACTAACTGGAATTTTTAACAATCAGATGCTCCCTTCCATCCAAGGGAGCATCATTCATTCTGATGAGAGTGGAATAGATCTTTTAGATGTTCAAAACAGACTATTAATACTAATTGCGTGTGAGGGTGATGGGGAGCCATGGTCACTGGCCACAAGGAACAAGGTCCCTGGCTGGGTCTGTTTTCAGGGTACCAGGGACATGCACGGCATGGGACAGGGTGGTAACTGGGAAGTGCAAGGCTCACAGCAAGACAACTTTCAGACCCTTTCAGCTGCTGATCTGCCCTGGTCTTTGTTCTTAGGAGCAAAATTATGGAAGAATTTTCTGTTGCACAATTTTTTTAACATATATTTGGAGGACTTCATACCACAGGGGGTTTTTGTGGGTTTTGTTGGTTTGGTTTTTTTTCCTAAGGATGGTTTAACATCTGTATTTGGTAAAATGAGCTATTTTTTAAGCATTTGTATTGGTGACTTTTATTTTGCAACCGAACCAGTTTTGTTGTGAATTGTCCAACTTCTGGTTTTGAAGAGGAACAAAGCTATTTTTTCTCACCAGCCTACATGGCATTTAATCCAACTGGAGCACGTGGCCACTGTGACACAGAAAATAAAACTCGCTCTTCAACAAATTCTTCGCTGCATGACTTCAGTAGTTAAAGCTGGTTGAAGAGGTTGGCTCAAATCTCCTGCCCAAGGACTGCCATGATGTAAGTTAAAAATTGTTTGTGTTCAGAGATGCTGCTTCTATTTCGATAAGAAAGTATGCATCATTGAGAGGTCTTTCTTCCCACTAGCTGCACACTCATCCTGCAGTACAGTTTCCAGACAAGATATCTTAATGAAGTGACCCACTGGGGGCACAAAGCAGCCACCCCTGGTAGTGGGACCTGGATGCTCCCCATAAGCAATGAGCCCAGGTATTGTGTAGCAGAGGTTGGGTACCATCAAGAGGTTAATGACTGATTAGATGGTGTTTGAAGAAAGTTGTTGGCTACACAAAGTCTGGTGTGTTACTGGGTAGTAATTTGCATCTCGTTCAGCAAAACGTTGGGTGCTGTACCTCATCAGTCAAAAAATACCAGGGATTTTTTTTGTTCAATTTAAAGAGGCTGCACTCAATGAGGACCCGTGTTAGCAAAGGCAGGGTGCTGGCAGTAAATTAACCTGTTAGACATGTGAGGATGTGCAAGGGATGTCTGGATGCAGCCAGTATGAGTAAGAAAGCACCAAATACACAGCCGTTCCCCCTGCATCCAGGGATGAGCTCTTGAACCAAGCAAGAAGTTAGCAATGCAGTGAAGAGTGAAGCAATTTCTCCCCTAAAAATTAATGTAATAGGAGGGGGGATGCATACAGCGACTGAAGAAATGCCCGTACAGTTATGTTTCCATCACTGTCATCTCCTTCCCTGCATGGATCAAGATGAGCCATGGGGGAAGGACAGAAAACCGGAGGAGTGGTTGGGTGACCCGTTCTGAAAGCCACCATCTCCACCAGCTGATGATCTCGATGATCCTGCCCTTCTTATCTCTGCATCGTACATGCTGTCCTTAGGAGTATTTCTAGAGGGATTTACAAAGCCGCTGAAGTGATTTAAGTGCTCAGAAGTATTTGAATATCCCAGGAAGTATTTATCTGCTATTAAGGTCCTGTAAAAACATTGTGAAACATGAGCCATCATCCAAGTCCTGCTTCCCTTTCTGTCAAACTGGCAGATACCGGGCTTTGATCGTCTCTTGTGCCTATGGATTAGAGCCATCTCCTTTTTTCTTTGCACAGAGGACCCACAAAAGCATCTGGGACTGTGCACAGGCTATCACAGCCCTGAACAAGCAGCAGCAAGGCCCATCTATGCAATTTTCAGGCTCGCCAGTGCCTTTTGTGAGAGGGTACTAGCTCTGGTACTTCAAAGAAAGGTGTCAGAAATGCAAAAATGAGCAATTAAGGATTAATCTGCTTGTGAGGATGGGTATCTGCCTCCCCCCCTCCTGATTGCGCTGTAAATTAGTGGTTGACTTGATCCCTGTAGTGTAGCTATTTATACCTCAAAGGTTTGAATTATAGCTCTGTAGATTATATCATCCCTTTGTTTAATCTTTTTTCCTTTCTTCTGTCATGCTTTTGACCTCAGTGATTTTCAAAGCAGTCAGATTCGCTTCCTATGGTTTTCTTGTGATGGTATTTGTATCCAGGAAAGGGGAGGAGAATTTAGATGGCTTTTTCTGTACCATTTTATTTTCTCTAACGCTCTCTCTTACTCATTTCCTCATTCAACAGCCCAGTCCTTTTTTTTAACCTTTTCAGAGGTTTTTATATCACCACCTTTATAGCCTTTCCAGGTTTTTTTATTTTCTAGGCCTTCAAAACGGCATGTGCAGAGCTAGGGGACAGCCTGGATGAATATTGCACCTTATGGGCTTGAACACTTCACAAAAAGCTTCGGAAAAGAGAGCTGCTGCCATGCACCTGCCTGCTATTTGGACCTATGCCTCTCCTTCATTCCCCCCCACCAAGGAACAAGCAATGCGAGGGAGGGTATTGTTGCTATTGGATTTATTGGCTGTGATTTTGCAAATAAATGCTTTATAATCACTTCCTTGCTGCGTCTCGCAGCCAAGAAAGGGAGACGTGCAGCGAAGGAAGGGCAGGCTGCCTGCTTGTGCTCCGGCTTTCCCTTTGGATATGCATTTTCTATTTCGAAGACTGCTTTCTTGTAAACCTCTAATAAGTGTTAGAGCATTTAGAATACATATTTATTCTTACAACTTTCTATAAGTTGCATTTTAAACAAAACCCCCCAAGTTGGCCCCAGGCCAGTTACTGCGGTGGTTCCTGGCTCTTTGCTCAGTCACTGCAATTTGGATGTTCCCGTACTTCCCGTCCAGGAGAAGCCATCAGAAAAATAAAGGGCACAGGAGATGTGGACACACTGAAGTCAGCTGAGTATTTTTAAATATTAGACCATACTGTAAAAGGGTGGGAAATCTTTGCTGCTAGTGCAAGCAGATAGTCCCTCTGCAGTGTGAGCTTCCTTCCCATCCCTCTCAACGGGGATTCCTGCATGGAGAATCCCTCCCACCAAAAATGCTCCCTTTGGCTTTCAGACCCTTGTATAGCAAGGCATTTTTATTTGGCAAAGCACTAAAAGGACACATGGTTAAATGTTCTGAACAAGAAGGAAGAAGATAGCCAGTCAGTGAAACTCCTGAACATGAGCATAGACCTTTGAAACTTTAGTGGGCATGGTGGTGTTGGGTTGATGGCTGGACTCAATGATCTTAAAGGTCTTTTCCATCCGAAACGATTCTGTGATTCTAACTTGAAGCTGGGCTGAGCTGGACACCAGCTGCAATGATAATGGAGGCAGCAGGAACATTCACGTGATGGGAACAGCCTTTAATTACTTGTAATATGGCTGGGCTGAATGCATAGCCTCTAAAAGAGGGGCCATTGCCCATTAACATCCAAATGTTAGCACATCAAACCAAGTTGTGTAGGTAAACCCAAGAGGACTATTCCAACCATTTGCCATCATCTTTCTCGTAACTTCTTTTTTATATGCTTTCCAAACTTACCTGGAAATGGAGAACTTGCAGTTAAGTTAAAGCTGCCAATGATGAGAAACCTTAAAAGTGTAGGCTGAGAAAGTATCAAGTATTAATTGTCATTTACTTTCCTTTCATGTTGGTTGGACAACTCAGAGGCAGGATCCTGAAGTAGCAGGAGGGCTCTTAGATCGAATGGGTAATTATTTGTTAAAGTGTGAGAATTTCCATTATGATTAAGCCCCAAACCAACCATCTTTTTTAATAAATTAGAATATCCATTACCAACAGCAGGCCATCAGACAGGTAGATCTGGGTGTAAAATTCTATATTGAAAATTGTTGCGGAAAGGCACTGGCAGATTGGACTTGAGTTTTCCAATCAAGGCTTTCTTTAAGATGTTTTCAGTCGAAGCCGTTCTGTTTGTGACGCCCTTCACCACTACATGCTGTAACCACCAGCCTGATGGAAATTTGGGGGTTCATTTGTCTCTTGCAGCTGTTCCAATTTTGTGAAGAAATAATAATTTTTTTGGAGCAGCATTTCAGACCTTGGTCCTTTTTTTTCCAAGCTGCTGCCCGCAATTTGGCCAGAAGCCAGCCTTTCTTTTCCTTGGTATTTATGTGAAGTGGAACCTATTGCCAGCTGCAGAAAAGCCAGTCATTGGATAAACCCAGATCCTGCATGTGAGATGGAGTTAGGAATATTCATGAGGCAAAGCCGGTATCGTAACCTGCATTTTCATATGCCTGGGAGCGCTGCAAGCAATTAGACTGGTCTGATGGGATGGGTCCCTCTCCTCTCTCCCCTTATCCCACCCTTTCTCATTTTTTTCTCTGCCTTCCTTCCCTCCTCCTCCCAAAAACAGGGGGAGAAAGAAAAGCAAAGTAACTTATGGATAGAGGGGAGGTGTAATTATGAGCAGTGGGACCAATTTAAAAATGGAAGCTTTCAGAGAGGCTCAGACTTTCTTTGACATGTTGGGCTTTTTTGCAGAGGATAAAAGGAAAATAAACTAATTTATTCCTAAATTGTAATTCCTTTTTGGTATTAATCTGTTTAATTAGCATAGTTCTTAAATGCACATATGCAAGGGAGAGAGGGGGGCTGCAAATTGAAATGAAGAAATTTTCAAAAGGAAAGTCTTGATAGGAAAGGCTTCCTGGCGGTGAGATGTTTTAGGCTTCAGGGAGAAATAATATCCCAAGAGAAGAGGTGGAAATTCCATTGCTTTGGACTTTTGTAAGTGAGACTGGATGGAGTAATTTGGGAAGTTTCTTGTAGGGAACAGTCTTTTGCTGCGTGGTGGGTAGGACAAGATGATCTAATCGATCTCTTCCCTGTCCAGTTCATATGGTTTTCATTTCCTTCTGCTGAGGGGTGGGGAAGGGAGGTGGACTGGTGAGGTGTCTGGTAGTATTAGGGATTGGTCATTTGTTACAGGGTTAATGTTTTTCTGGGCTGTGATTCTGCTGCTTCAAAATATTTTAAATTAAAAAGGACTCTTTAGCCCGTGCTCTAGACATTTCTAGATGTAGAAGGGTGTAACCGTCTTAGCAATGATCGCTTTTCAGCTTTCCTGAAGCTACAGTTGAGGCATCTCCCAAAACTGTCTTGTGTCAGTAGGGTGTCAGCTCCAGAGCTTAATAACTGAATACTGTTTCACTGAGATTTGAATAGCTTTTTCTTCACTTTTACCCACAAGAAATCTCATTTCCTATTTGCTCCATGGTACAGAGCTCTGAGAATGGGTACGAAATGGGGGCAGAACGTAGCTGGCCATGAACATTTTATTTCCCCTCACTTTAACCTTGGTCATCATGCAGGTTGGTCTTGAGAAAACCCTTTGAAGCATGTTAGGATTTGACCTGCTTGTGATGCTAAATTATGTGGCTAATGGCTCTTGATGTATTGTGGCTGACTCATGGCTTGAAGGTCGCAAGTGGTCTACCACTAGTTTTAGTTATCTATCAAGGTGGTTGCTGTTTCTGTTGATGGGAAGAAAAGCAAGGATTTATGACTTGGTATGAATTTCCAAGGAGGAATGGAGAGATCTGAGAATAATACCTTACCTAGGAAGGGTGGCTTTGCAGCGGAGCTAGAAATGTCATGGTGGAGGAGATGGTTGTAGGGCCTGGGAGGAGGGAAAAGATGAGAGAGTGGACTGTGCACAGCATTTAGGAAGAAGATGGATTAAAGTTTGGTTTAGTGCTGCATATGAAGGTTGTTCTTGGGACAGAGATAGTTGGAGCAGGGAAGAGGAGGACTGTAGAGCATTGGATAAAGGAGCAACTTTAGCCTGGGTCTGCAGCTGGGTGCAGTCAAGCAGTAGGATGCTGGGTTTGGGCATTCACCCTAAGCCCAGCAGGGCTCATGTGGAAAACCTGTACAAGGAAACCTCGTTATTTTATCCCCAGCAGAAGGATGATTACTCATTACATCTCTGAAGAGTATCAGTAGGTTTCTGCAGTTGCTGACTTCATGGTTATATTTGTTCTTGAAACACTGGGGCGTGTAAACAGTTTATATGTGTGTATTTTTGAGGACATGTGAACTATAATGTTCATCTTTACTTGGTTCTGTGCTATAGGGCTCATATTTCCTCATTTCAAGTGCAAGAAATTGAACCACAGAGAGTGGGCACATCTCTGGTGTCCTCTCCCAAGCAAGAACCTGCAGAGACCTGCCCTAGATCCGTGCTTGGGAGCAGGATGCGCTTAGAGCACATCCATCCCCTTACACAAGTGGAAGGTCAGGTTTCTGCCGGATCTGTTTTTTGCCTCAGAAGAGGACATGGCTTTTCAGGAGGAAAAGTCCGTTCTCCTTGACAGCAATTTTATCCCCCTGACAGCTTTCATTCCTTCTGAATTCTCCCAGTTGTGAGGGACAGCAGAAGTTGGATGCTGCATAATCTCCAATCCCCTGCCAGTTTTGTGTCCCTCCTCTCGGCAGTGATTTGTAAATATTATTTTCCCCTGGTATGTTAAAGGACTTTTTCATCTTCCCTGGCAGAAGGAAGAGTATTTTGCTGGGACTGTTGTATCAAATTTTGCTCCTTGTTTAAGATTGATATTAAAAATAATAACAACACTGATGGAAATGCAACTTTGGTGTTTTACACTTAAATTACCCATTCACTTGCAGTCCAGTAGCTGCAGCTTTGCTACCACTTGAGACCCAAAATGCAAATACAACTGAAGCTCATGTGGAAATAAACCCATCCATTTTCTGCTCTCCTGTGTGAGGAGCCAAGGTGTACAAATACACTGGAATTTAAAACTTGGCAGAAAATAATAACGCAATTGTGGGCTGCTCTCATTGATCGCTTGGGCAGGGCAGTGTGATTTTGGTGTGTTGCTTCAATTTAGCTAATTCTTAGCAGCATAATGGTAATTTCATGGAAGTTATTTTGGTCAGTATCGAAACTGCAACACAATACAGATAGATTTTTTTTTCCTCATAACAGTTTTGATCAAGGTTTCCTTTTATGCTGCAACTTTTAAATAATTGGCCCACTTGCTCTTTGCTTTTATTGTACTCGGGATATTGTAAAATTAGATTGTTTTGTAAACTGCTAATTTTAGACACATCTTGATGCTTATTGTCCCTTTCATTGTGCTTTTTTAATACCATGGCAGAACTCTGCAGAGAAGCGGAAATAATCTGTGTCCTGAGACTTTTACATCTAGACTGGATGAAGGGCAAGAAAATGCAGTGGGAGCAATCACCCACCAGCTTTTTTTAAAGTTGCTTTGCCTTCCTAATCCAAAACCCACAACTAATTCCCTTTGCCATAATATTAGGTAGCGGAAATTGGACAAAAATCATAAATGTACCTGTATCGAATGAGTGTGAAATCAGAAGCAGCTTTCCAAACCAGTAGGTATATATAATAGTCAACGTGGGCATTACAAATACAATTGAGTTGCTAAGGCAGGGCTTTCCAATAGTGCCTTGTATAGCCCCGTATCGTCTAATTATTCCGCTTCAGTGTAAGTTAACAATGAAGAGAAGATAAAAGCTTGGCAACCCGTTTGCTTAGAGGGGTCAATTTATCCCAGCTCTTTGTAGGGCAGTGTAATTTTAGGCTTTTACACGGTGGATAACGCCATCCCCCCTGCAGGAACACTCGCTGCAGCGCTTCCGTAAATAGGTCAGGAGAGGACGGCGTGTCATACAGCGTGGAGAGCGATGCCAGAATGGTACCTCGCTTAATGTGAATTATTTTTTCTTGAAGAAAATAAGAAGGTTTTGTCCTTACTCACCCAGTTTGTAAAAAAAACTGGGTCAGTTGGACAACTGCTCATGCCAGCAGTGTGTTTTGGTGTGCTGCATTTGGGATGGGAAAGTTCATGGAGCCTGGGATTAATGCTTTCTTCAGCCGCAGCAAGGAGTGATGCATTTTTTCCCCCAACAGGAACTACTGAAATAACATATAGCAGGTGTTTCACCTTTCCGAACATTATTCTGATATACTGGGCTTGTTTGGCATGGATAATAAAGCAATTGTGGGGCTATTTATTGGCTTCAGCCCTTCTGGGTGACCTTGGATCTCATGTTTGGAAGCAGCTTAATCCCCATGACATCCAAAATGAAGGATCTCAGTTTTCTTTGATAATTTCTGTATTTTCCAATACTGCAACAAACTACAGCTGTTGGGCATGGGCAAGGCCTTGGCTGCAGTGGCAAAAGACATAGCAATAATGGGGTGAAGTTCCTCATTCCTTCTCTCCCCACCAACAGGCTACTAATTACTCAAGGAGGAAATAGGAGGACTCTGGAAGGCAGAGCGTTGACAATCAGATGCCAAGGTAAATACAACCTTGGCCCTGCCTTTAACTGACTTGAGGCCATCGTGATTACAGGAGGAGTCCTGCTTGAAAACAGCTGGGAAGATACGGCCCGAGGTTAACAGATGGCTTTGAACATCCATGAGCGAGCGATGCAAAACCCTGGGAGCATTCTTCTCTCCCTCGGTATACAAGCAAGCAACAGGCTGGGGCCTGTCCTCCCGGAGCTGCTAAAGAGCACTTAGGATCAGAGCACTGCACAGTATCCATTAAAAATAAAAATAAAAATCCACTTCTGTCTGCCTTAACATGGATTTTGCTCCAAAAACCACATGGGAGATAGATGGACACGTGGAGAGGGTAAGAAGTTGCATTGGAAACCTTTAGTTCTTCTACCACCCAAACCACAGACATTGCTGGTGAGCATGGGATAGCCAAATGCCGGAGATGCTTTTCATTTTGCAGTCTTGCTGGGGAAAAGGAAGGAAAAAAGGCCACTTCTGTTAGTCTGTTTTGTGGGAACACCGGGGCTCAGCTCAGCAGGGACTTAGCTCCTCATTGTGGTTGCTTCTCTTCCCGACTGGAACTTTCATCTAGCACAACCAAAGGACTTCCAGGGTAAGACTTTAAGTCAAATTTTCCTCCTCCAGTAAAACATGAGGGTCATTTGAGGATGCAATGACACTTAAGTAGAAGCAGAAGGAGGAGCTCACCCTTGTATTTTGTCACCTAGTTCTTTCATCAGTCCAAATATAGGTCTTTTTCTCTCCTTCCTCTGCTTCCCGGCATCTTCTTCTGCACTGGAACTCAGGTTACATGGCCAGAGGCTCCAGCACAAAGGAACAACCCCTTGATTTGCTCAGCCCCCATACCTGTTAATGTGTCTCTTTGCTGCCACCTCTCCGGTTACTGCCCTTTCACATCAGACGCTCCCTGCTTCCGCCCAAGAGCTTCCTTTGATCCTTGCGCTGGTTTCCTGTATAAGATGGGTGGAAAGAGACTGAATGGCAACTCCCTTGGGCTGGGAGAGCAAAGGTGGGTACACAGTAAGACACACCAAAAAGTGGAAACAGTAGCTGGCTCCCTGAAGCTGAAGCTTCTGTGCAGCAAGGAAGGATGTAGATGATGGTGAAGACCAAAGGCTGGGACTCAGGATGCCTTGTTGTCCTTGGCTGCCCAGCTTGTCACCTGCTTCCAAGCTGGCTCCCTGGCTCCCCGTCATGGCAAGCAAGCAGATCCTCATACCGTAGGTGTGGTTCAGGGAATACTTTGCTCCAGGGACCCACTCAGGGTGAACAAGAGGCGCTGGATTTCCCTTCTCCTGCCCCACCGAGTCCTCCAGTTACTGCAGGGCTTGTGCAATTAAATGACCCCATATGCTCCTGTGCTTGTGTGACTCATCTTGTTACCTGCCAAGCTGTTAAATCCCCAGTTTTGGTGTGCTGCATCACACCTCTTGTAATCTCTGGGGTCTTTTGAAATGGAAAAGAAGCAAAAAGTGCTCCACATGAAGATGCTCTTGGGCCATGAGGACCTTGTGGCACCCAGGGACAAGCCAGGCACAGTGCTGGGCAGTGGGGCCAGAGCCTGCTCCAGGTGGGCTGATCCTGAGCAGTAGGGTTGCTTCGAGGGGCTGGGGTTCACTCCCTGGTAGATGCCTTTGTTGGGCAGATATAGCTAGCAGGACCTCCTGACAAGCTGGTTAATGTTTTTGTAGCTGAGTGTGCCATCTGTGAAGGAAGATAACGATGATTTGACTTACCTTGTCTACCTGGGTTGCAAGTAATGATCATTATCACACCTTCATCGGAGAGTTCAAAAATAGCTGGAAACAGTGCCTAAGCTCACCACCAGCCTTAGACCTAACTTCTGCTGTTTGACGTTGGAGGCAGTGAGAGTGTTCTTGGGGAGGCTAGAAAATATATATGCTAGAAAACCAACATGAAGGTTTTGCGGTGCAAATGCACAGAATCCCAGAGTGGTTGAGGTGGGAAGGAACATCTGGTCCAAACCCCATGCTCAAGCAAGGCCACCCAGAGCCAGTCACCAGAACCATGTCCAGATGGCTTTTGAAGATCTCCATAGCTGGAGACTTGTTCCATGGCTTCTGTGTGTTAAAATGTCCCCAGCACCACAGTGAGACCTAAGGAGGAAAACTAGATGAGAACAGAGAGATCAAAGATGCTGAGGCACATGAGATGACCCTGACGGTGAGATGTTGGGTGCCCCTTTGGTGGAGGATCAGACCAGAAGCGCAGACCACATTCCCTGCAGTTGAACTAATCATCTGAGATGCATTAGACCTGGCTGTCAAAAAAGAAATATTTAACTCTTGTCTTCAGAGTGAGGGTGGGGACAAGTGTCAGCAGGGGGGCAAAAGTCTGCTGCAGCAGCAAGGGCTGACTGGTGGAGAGCTGGGAGGGTGGTGAAAGGGCTGACATGGAGCTCGTGTCGACTGATGGAGCTCCAGAAACCAAACCGGAGGGACCCTGTCGTCTCTTACAGTGGGGTCTCCTTTGAAGTACCCTGTAACAGCAGGAATGGAAACACATGAGAGCACACAACTACGATCTTCATGGGATAGACCAGCATCCTTTCCCAGTTCCATACTCATTTTCATACCTAACGCATTACCATTTTGACAGAGGTGGGGAACACTGCATTCAATAAGTGTGATTCATCTTTTATTTGTGATACCATGTAGAGGTCCCATGGAGCCAGGTCCTGTACGGAGAACTACCAGAGCATGTGCTGAGCAGAAGTACAGCCCCTGCCCTGAAGAGCTGATACGTACAGAGTAGTCCCATTGCACAGTGCTGTGAATGTTGGAGGGAGAAGGATCAGCACATCCCTTCATTGGTGAACCATTGCTTGTTTTTACTTTATAGCTGCTACTTCTGTCATACAGAGGTCTGTAGGTGAAGGAGAGCGATGGGAAGGGGAGCTCTGTAGGACAGCAGAAGGATGCAGGAAGACTCCAGTGCCCATGGGTATTTGCTAGGGGGAAACCATGTGTTTTTTAGCATGTTGGAAGGAAAGCTACAGCTGCCTCTGCGTGATGTGTGCTGGGGCGATGGTGAGGTGTCCTGGCTGTGGCATCAGGGCTGGGCACACCCTGACAGGAGGTCCCCATAAGTCGCTCCTCCTTCACTGCTGAGCTGGTTCCACCCTCATGCCTGGAGCTACAGAAGGAAGGAGCAGCTGTGCAACCCTCTAATGAGATGGAGTAAATCAGTTGCAGAAACGTTCCCTTCTTTTCATACAATGCCAACAGAACAGTTAACACTACAGGGACACCTGTGGCTTTGGGGGATTTCTTTGCTACTTTCTCAGAGAGTTTTCTGCCGGTGAGATAAAACTAATCAGCCATAGCTCGAAAAATGAAATTATCGTGGACCATCAAGCTGTATCTTGTCAAATGACTCCATCTGTTTGCTCCTCACCTTACTGGCACAACTAAAGCCATTGGGGTCTTTGCTGGAGATGACCTTTCTGTCTTCAGCCTTTCTGGCCTTCCCAATGAGGAATCCAACTCTCCAAGGCTGAGTGCATCCTTGGTTGGCAGTGAAGGTCTAGTTGGATTTGAGTGGTTTTGGCACTGCATCTGATGCAGTTTAAGGATGACGGTTGATCCTGGGGCTGGCTGCATGGGTACCTGTCCCAGAAAGCTGCTTGAGGATGAGACCATCCAGCTGGTCCTCAAACCGGAGATCCCAAGTCGAGTACTTCCCTGCAATGGTGAGGCAGAAGGGGGAGGTACCAACTGCACACTGTGTTCCTGGTAGCTTCTCTCTGACTTAATAGGAAAACACTGACCGCAGAAAATGTACAATATTTTTTTTCTCTGCATTTTCCTGAAATCTGTTGAACCGCTTTGCCTGTAGAAGGAGGAGAGGTGATATGGGGGATGGGAAGGAAGAAATAATGGTGTCTCTGTTCAATGAAACTCCCCTAACAGACAGTTTATGTTGTTTTTTCCCCCTCCAAACACATAGATCTGATCTGAAAATCCAGGACTTAAAAGCACAGATGTTTAGTCTGACACACAAACATGGCATTTTTCCAGTAAGTGAAACAGCTTTGCCGCTTGTGAGTTCGGAGGAGCTAATCTGGGATGAGAGGAGTTAAAGCTGCTCAGCAAGAGCTGCATCATTGAACCGGGTCACTCAAAACTTTCCTTCCCTTCCCTCCAGGTGAAAGGGTCTTTCCCTTTGTACTAAACAGCTTTAAGAGATGTTACTGCTTCTTCTGTCCTGCAAAGTGTCCTCTAGGGCAGGGGGAGAAGCAGTGGTGGGGATGTAAATGCGTCAATGGCAGTGGCAGCATGTTGGATCTTGTGAGATGGTTTTTGTGGGTCTTATCTCCATGCCCAAATAGGTCAGGGGGAAGATGGGATTGGATTAATTCTGTCTATACGTTAATCTCATAGTCAGAGACGTGTTGGGGTGCGAGTCGGATTGCTAGCCATTTATTTCTAACTCATTAATTTTCATTCCAGTCCACACCGCTGCTGATGTTCCTTGCTTGACTCTTATTAAGTATCTCAGCATCTGCCATTTATAACTGGTTCCTCCAGCTGGTTTAAGAGCATCCCACACCTGAAATGCCCTTCAGCTGCTAAGAAAGGCGACCCACCTGGAAAGAGCAAGGGCTGCCCTCCTTTTGCCTGTGCTCTCCCTTTCTGGAGCGTCTTTTCAGACGGTGCAAGATCTGCTTTGGAGGTTGAGCTGTGCCCGTTGTCTTCACTGCCATTGCTGGAGCTGGGAGGTGGTCAAAATTGCTCTCACAAGCATGCTGGCAGCCTCTGCAAAGTGGTGGTTGAGATACAGGGGGTTTCCTTCAGCAAAGCAACCAGCCGGCACTTCAGAGCTAAACCCTTTCTTGTGCTGCCTATGGGATAGATAATTAATTAATTGAGAATGAAGATGCCACCATGTTTTCCAAAGCCTCCCATACTCTATATCAGTTGAAGATGGGGAGGACTCAGTATCCAACTTTATAACTGTACAACCATCCATACAACAGAGAACCAGGGATATAAAGGGGATATAAAGCGATCCCATAACATCTGGAGAACTTGGTTTTTAAAGCCAGCTAAATCACACCTAGAACCCCTAGGATGCCTGTAAAGCTGTGAGGGGAGGGAGATAGTGGTGGTTGGTTGGAGACGTGGTGCAAGCACTCCATCGTGCAGTTCATGTTAAGGCATTTCTGGAAATGACATCTAGATTACTGAAACTATTTGAAAGCAGTGCTTTTGAGAACAGTGCCCTAACATGAAGGTAAAAATGACCAAAATTAAGGTAAAAATGACCAAAAATAGCCCTGTAATCTACTGACTACTCGTAACATCCCTCTTGCTTTGTGTACATATTGGATGTTGCCCTTTTTCCATCCATAGGACTCTGTTTTCAACCGTTGTGCACCTCCCAAAATGACATCTCCTACTCTGCTCCCTCCTGTTTGGTGCATCCTTGCATTCAGTTATGGCAACATTGGGAGGGGAGGTCTTCAAAAGAAGGTCTCCTCCTCTCACCCCACAGCTGTACAAGCATGGGATGGCTTGGGGTGCAACATTGCTCACTTGGGATAAACCAAACCCATAGATTAATTACCTAGAAATGCTAAGCGTCCGATTTTGGGCAGGGCACAGCTCAGAGATGGATGTATGTCACTGAAGGATTGATTTGATTGGACTGGATTTGGTTTGGACTGAGGGGAACGGCAGGGATTTGAGCCACATTGGCCCCTGGTCTTCAGCAGGCTGCATTTCATGGAGTCAAAACTGGTGACACCAAGCTGAGTGGTGCAGGTGATTTGCTAGAGGGAAGGGATGCCATCCTGAGGGACCTTGACAGGCCTGAGGAGTGAGCCCGTGTGAACCTCAAGAGGTTCATCAAGACCAAGTGCAAGGTCCTGCACATGGGTCGGGGCAACGTCCAGTATCAATACAGGCTGGGAGATGAAGGGATGTAGAGCAGCCCTGCCGAGGACTTAGGGGTACTGGTGGATGAAAAACAAGCCGGCAATGTGCGCTCACAGCCCAGAAGGTCAACCATATCCCGGGCTGCAACCAAAGCAGGGTGGCCAGCAGGTTGAGGGAGGGGATTCTGCCCCTCTGCCCCGCTCCGGTGAGACCCCCCTGCAGTCCTGCGTCCTGCTCTGGGGTCCTCAGCACAGGAGGGACACGGACCTGCTGGAGCGGGTCCAGAGGAGGGACATGAAAATGGTCCGAGGGCTGGAACACCTCTGCTGTGAGGACGGGCTGAGGGAGTTGGGGTTGTTCAGCCTGGAGAAGGCTCTGGGGAGACCTTGTTGTGACCTTTCTATACTTAATGGGGGCTTATAAGAAAGATGGGGATAGACTTTTCAGCAGGGCCTGTTGCGATAGGAGGAAGGGTAATGGTTTTAAAGTAAAAGAGACTAGGTTGAGATTGGACCTAAGGAAGAAATGTTTTACAATGAGAGTGGTGAGACACAGGTTGCCCAGAGAGGCTGTGGCTGCCCCATCCCTGGCAGTGCTCCAGGCCAGGTTGGATGGGGCTTGGAGCAACCTGCTCTGGGGGAAGGTGTCCCTGCCCAGGGCAGGGGGTTGGGACTAGGTGATCTTTGAAGGTCCCTTCCCACCCAAACCATGCCATGATTCTGTGAAAACGAGACAGATTTGTTAGGCTGGGCCACTGCGCCACCAAATACAGTCTTGGCCTTCAGCAACAGACTTTGTCTTGTATTTGTGCAGCAACAAGCTGCTACAGAAAGCGCTCTCTGTTGTGTGCGAGCTCCTGTACCATTTAATGCCTGGTTAGGGGGGTCTCTTATTTAACAGCAATACTGAGGATCCTTCTGTGTATTATGCTCCTAGCCAAGGCGTGATGGAAATGGGTGTTTTTGTGGGAATGCTGCTTTTCAAAGCCTTTTAAAAAGGCTGGGACAGCAAAGACTTTCAAACATGGGGATATCTCGGTTGCTATCCACTGCATTGCTATTGAAATGAAAATATTTGAGTGCTCTGTCATTCTGGATAGGTTTGAAATTAACTTAATTTAGCGTACTTTTGGTGGCTGTTTGGCTTGGGTGCCTAATACAGGGGGATTTGAGCTCTGTCATAGCCTCTTAATGTTTATTTGAATATCATCAGAATCTAAGTGACACAAGGTGATAATTAATGCCTGCTTGTGGAGACCTTGTTTATTGACAAAAAAACAGAATGGGCTATAAAAACTGAATTCCAGCACTGCCTTGACTCTGTTCTGTCTTTCATATGCATCCAGGCTGCTGTTATCAAGGAAACTTGAAATTCCCTCTTTGTGGTTTTTCTTTCGCACACAAAATGGCCAAGATACATCACCTAACCGCTGCTTACGTGCGTGCAAAAATATTTATGGTCCCAGTGCAAATAAAATCTCCAAACTTTTCAGAGAAATCATTCCTTCCAGCAGCTGCTGCCACTGTGGTGCCCTGTTGTGCCTGATCTCAGCAGCTCTTCCAGGCTTTTGAGCAGTTTTGGGGCTGAGAATTGCCCTGCCAAAGGAGGGGA
>JANZLQ010000056.1:44496351-44525282 GCA_026212715.1 Elanus axillaris
TTGGAGCAACCTGCTCTGGGGGAAGGTGTCCCTGCCCAGGGCAGGGGTTGGACTAGGTGATCTTTAAGGTCCCTTCCCACCCAAACTATGCCATGAGTGAATATCGAGGTGCAGGAAAATGGTGATTTGTTGTTGAAGGTTGGGCAGGTGGAGAAACCAAAACCCCAAGCCCTTACCACAGGCTTGTCCTCCTCCTCGTGCGCCATTCAGTACAGCGGCTCTCGCTCATGTGGAGGCCGCCTGTTTATTTAAAAGCTAAAAAAAAAATAAAAAAAAGAAAATTAAGTGGATTTTCAGAAAGGGTGAATGGTTGCTGTGATTCATCTTTTCTGTTGAAGAGTGGAAAAGCAGAGGGTGGGGTGGGGGAATAATGTTCACTGACACATCAAAGGCCTCGTTTCAGCTTCGGAGACACATGCAAGGAATTAGTCACTGTGTATTAGTGCAACAAAACCCTTTTCCCTCCCCAAACTCAACGGTTCCTCTCCCTGCGATGGCCAGCTCGCTGCAGCCCTTAGCCATCCCAGCGCAGTTCGGAGCCGAAGCAGCTCGTTGCATGGTGTTAACGAAGAGAAGACATCAATGCACAACGTAACGCAAGACACTTGGCCCCCCCGGGTGATTTCCCGTAGGGGACCAGGCTTTGCTTTCCAGTGCGGAGCTCCCAGCAGCAGGGCTCATCCTAATCATTATTTTTACATCCTTTGCATCTCATCCATCGCGAGAGGTTTGGGGTTATGGGGAAGGGAAACCCGGTGCCGGCGCAATTGTTCTGCTATCGGATGAGCCCGTGGGCAGCTCTCCTCTGCTGTGGATCACAGCTCCAGTGAGAGGCTGCAAAACCACAAATTGGATTTAAAAGGAGCAGGGAGGGGGAGAGGGAGCAGCAGGTTTGTTTTGCAGGGTAGCTGAGCCATGCAGATGGCTTGCTGCCACCAAAAAGAAAAAAAAAAAAAAAAAAAAAGACCTTTTTCCCCTTTCTTTATGCTCATGCTTGTTCTCGTCCTACTGTGAGCTGCTTCAAAGAGCTAACCGGTGCAAATGCTAACCTTGCTCCTAGTTTTGCCCTCTTTCCTGCCAAAAAAAAAGAAGAAAACTGAAAAAAAAAATTATTTTTCACTGCGGTTGGGGCCAGGACAAGGCAGTCGGGTGGTCTTGGTTGAGCCACTACATTTTAGCATCCTACTGACAGCAGCAGTGGTTTCTGGGGTCCCAGAAAGCCGCATAGAATTCAGGTCGTGTCTCCTCCTTGCACATAGAAAAAGATTGCCTCATTTTCCAGGAATTAGGAATATGTCAGAGGTGGGGGTAAATCCTGCCTTTGATTGTGGATGGCTGTATCCGGATAGGATCTGGCCAGTTTCTGCAGCACTAAATACTAATTCTTTGCTTTCTGGAAGCACGGGGAGGTAGGTGGTCCTGCAGCCAAACTCCCCTGTAGCAGCAGCACACACAAGGACCATTTTTAAGCCACTTATTACTTTATAAAGAGATTATTTCCTTCCCTGCCCCCCAGCATCAATCGTCTTGACAAGATCCACTTGTTTTA
Source organism: Elanus axillaris (assembly GCA_026212715.1). Taxonomy (NCBI): domain Eukaryota; kingdom Metazoa; phylum Chordata; class Aves; order Accipitriformes; family Accipitridae; genus Elanus; species Elanus axillaris. The sequence goes on from JANZLQ010000056.1 coordinate 44,497,901, forward strand.
AAACATATGTCCTGCAGCCTAAAACCCAGCCTTTCCTATAGGAAGCTCTCGAGTGTACGGGAGACCACACTGCGTATACACTATATATATATATATATATACAATATTGCTGAAAATACTAGTAGTGATTATTCAGGTTTGTAACCCTGATTTTTGAAAAAGAAGGTTTAAACCAAAGATGCGATGCTGAGCATCCCAACCCGCCGGGGCAGCGGTGCCGAAGCCGGCTCCTTTCTCCTCAGCAGAGCCGGCGCCGTGACGTCAGGGTGTTTTTCTGCAGAGCTCGCAGGATGTTGCAGCCGGCCAAGAGCTGTGTTTATGTTGATAACATTACAAGTATTTCCTCTCTGTTTCCGAAACCAGCAGGGAGGGAGCCGAGGGGGAAGGGAGACTCGGGTTTCTCCAGCTTTGGGGTAGGACTCTCGAGGCCTTTTATGTTAAGAAGCGGGTAACGGCGTACCGCTGGCATTTATTTATACTGCATTTGGGAATAGGGAGTGTTTAATAGCAGGGGCTGGGAGCTGGGAGCTGGGCTGGCACAGCCCTCCCCTTGTGCAGGGCTTTTTTGCTTGCTCTCTGCTCTGGATCCGGTTTTAAGGTGATAAAGCGGCGCTGGCAGCTGATTGCCGGTCACAGGAGCAGCTCCCGGGATTTTTGTGTAATGATCTGCACAGCAAGCCATGATGCTCTTGGGGGGCTGCCCAGCGTCCTGTTTCTTTTGACATTCACAGTAATAAAACCATAAAAACTCAGGATCTGCACAGACCGCCTGCATCCAGCTTTCTTCATGAAAATGGGGCAAGGCTTGGGGAAACTCAGTATTCTCTCCCTTTGCCAACCCTTTCCTCCTAATGCAATCCGTTCAAGGATCAATGAACTTATTAAATGTAATATCAAGGGGGTTTTAAAAGCAGGCAGCTGCCTGCCCACTGATGTAATCCCAGGGCATCGGAGCTGCACTGCTGGCTCAGCAAAGGAGGGACCTGTATCCGTGGTTGGACTCAATGCTTTTAAGGATCTTTTCCAACCTAAATGATTCTATGATTCTATGATCATCCCACCATCCCAAAGGGGTTTTGCAGCTGGTACCTGCGGCTGGTCCAGGAATCATCTGTAGCTCTCATCCATATAGCAGTCATGGTTGTGGAGATAAAACCAAGCTCTTTTATTGTATGTGGGTTACTTCCCCATAACGGAGGGCAGAAAGAAGAGGGGATTCACAGCTTTTACTTCTTTCCACCTACTCTCCATGTCCTGCTTTTGATACCGAGGGAAAATACGTTGAGGATGGGGGAGAAGAGCTTCAGAGGCCAACAGGACATTTGGCTATTGGCCTTAGGGAGGGTGTGTGGGGCTGGTATGGACTAACCCATAGGTCTTTCCTTCCTTAACTTTCTCAAAAGGACTCTCAGGACCACGGGTGGGAGAGGAACCAGGTCCTCTGGGGTCCAGTCTCAGCTCTGCCAGCCCTTTGCCGAGTGACCGTGAACAAATTGTCATTCCCCCTGGTATATGAGGTGTGCTGCAAGAGCTGGAGCAGCCAGCTCAAAAGATCCCTGAAGCCATTAAAAAAAGGCTTGGAAGAGATTAATATCTATATGGTTTTCCAACGATCAGTTAATTATGGACCAGGCGTTGAGGAGCAAGATCTCGGCATGAGGAGCTGGTAGGATGCCAGTGCAGAGGGAGCATCCCCATTAGCGACTGGTTTGTCTGCTCTTGGGTCAAACTGCTACTGTGGAGCTAGCACTGGCATAGCTGTGGGAATCCCAAATGAACAGGACCCCAAATGAACAGGAATTCCAAATGAACAGGATCCCAAATGAAAGGGATCCCAAATGAATGGGAACTCTCATTTTGAGAAATGGAGTGGGGGGAAGAGTAAAGGAGCCACATCCACCTACAAGAATGGCGTTTCTATACAACTATTCATCAAAACACAGTGAACAGTCACTTTTTTTCCCCTAGAAGTGTTTGCAGAAGAGCCAGGTCTTTTCCTTTACCTTGTTACTGTTTTTTTGTTGCAGTAGTGATGGGTTCCCGGCGAGAGAAGCAGTTGTGATGGTGAGACCTTGGCGCCTTCATCAGTCCATGTGAGGTTTCAGGAGCATGTCAGTGCTGCCGTTATGTTTGTTTGGAGATTCAGCATAGGCTTAGGTTCCTCCTGCCTTTGCATGTGGGTCCAATCGCAAGGAGCACCCTATTTCTGTGGGTTCCTACAGTGGGATGCTAGAAGGATCTGTCTCCGGCAATGAGTTGCTTTCATTCTTGCTGGTGGTGCAGCTTCATGTGCTTCCCAGTTGCAATTAAGCACGGGGAGGACACAAGCTCCCTTTTCTCACTGGAGAGATGGAAAACCTCTTTGGCTTAGGACCAACTCAGCTCCAGAGTGCAATTGCTTGTTGAGTGTTCCTCAACAAGCACCACGAGTGGAACATGCCATCAAAAACCTACCGGTTATGGGTTTTCCGGACATCCCAGCCTAGAGCAGAGCTTCAGGGAGGCATTGCAGGACCAGTCCTGCGTTTGCCAGTGGCAGGAGGACTGAATCAGTTCAAATTCATCCAGACAGATACTTCAACCAGTAATGAAACACCTCTGGAAAGTTGGCTGCTTGCACCACTGGGACCCCTTGGAGAAAGCCCTGCCCCAGGACTGGCCATGGAGGGAGCCGAAGGAAAGCTCTTATCTCTGGAGCTTGGTTTCCTTCTGGTTCAGAGTTTGTCTGACCTTTTGGTCACTGACTAAGTTTGACTTTTGCCAGGTTTTCTTTCGGGGGGGGGAGGGGAGGAAAAACATGTAAGTGGGTGGTGCTGGTGTGAGGATACTCCTGGGTGGGGAGGATCTTGTATTTCTGATACAGTTTCCAGCGTGTTGATGACTTCAGTGTTGTCCTTTTGCCCGGAGTTTGGGATGGGTCTAGATTGAAGCAGATTTAAATAAATAAAATAAGAACAAACAACACAAGATGTATTTAAGAGGGGGAGGCTTAGACCGTGTATCAGGAATAAAACCCTTTCTTGGCAGCCTGTTGAGTTGACTTGGCAGTGAGATCTCGCAGCCTTCTCCCAGGAGATACTGAAGATGCAACTGGACGCGTGACAAAAACCTGAAGAACAGGAGAGAGTTGTACGGCAGCTGCCGGTCGATGGCATGTAGCAGAGGTGTCTCTGAGCCTTCTCTGGGCTCGTAGCAGATGTGAGTTGCTGACCCGTCCCTGTGAGGCCCCAGAGCTGTATGCTGGTCTAGGGCTTGGCAGCTTTGGGCTTTCTTCTGGCCAGGATGATGATGTCTCACATCTCGCTGTCGTTTGCCTAAGCCTCTGGATCCATATCTGTTTGGGAGGAGGTAACGATACCCTTGTCTCAGGAGCTTTTTGAGGTCTACAGAGGAAAGATATCGCCATAAAAACTTTGTATTTAAAAGGGCTGGGGGAGAAAGCCTGGGGAAACAGCTTTACTGATGTCATCGTCCTGTAATTTTGCAGGACATTTCCTGGGAAGAAACATACAGTACAACGAATGTACAGCCTGCACTTGCAGATGACCTTGGACTAATATTTACGGGTATTTGTTTCATCTGCACGTGCAGGGAATCTGATGGGGTTTGAATGGAGCTGAGCCTGGCCTTGTGCGGGTGTTCTGCCCACACCCAGGAACAGGCAGGGGCTTCAATGAGCTGGCAGGCACTGCCCACAGGAGGAGCTGACTTCTCCTTCCCTGCCTCCAGTTCCTGGGCATTTTGGATCAAGGGTCCTTGCCATGACCTTCACATGTATTGTGTTTTCAGTTTGCTCGAAGTACAGTCATTTGCAGACCATTACATGAAAATATTGTTAATTTCCTTTAAGACCAGGTACTTATCTTTGGTGCTCAGGTTCATAGCTCATTCCTGTCATGGTCTCCCACAGTTTTCTCATTCCCTGCTTCATCTCTGGTCACCTTCGCTGGTCCACCAGACTGGCATCTCTCCATGCACCTTCCCATTGGGAATGTATGAACACATCAGTAAATCCTTCCCATCCACATGCCTGCAGGGACTCCAGCCACACGTTCACTCCTCCTTTGCAGCTCTACACACACAAGATGCAGAGTGGCATCCCCAGTTTGAATTATTTTGGGATGATGTTGCATGAGGGTTTAAATAAATGTTCTTTGTTCTCTTCCCCAGGTCAACATGGATTTGTGGTTCTTTCTCCTTTTGCTCGGAAGTGGCCTGATAAGCGTAGATGCTAACAACATTACAACAGGTAAACTCTGCTTGTTGTCTCCTCTCTTTTGGCCCTAAGTCATCTTTAGGATCAAAGGAGTAAGTGCTCATGTACTTGGTGACTTACCCCTTCTGCCCTCCACTTAACTGTAATATGAAGTGTCAGAAAGAGGATGATGGGCTGCTGGTGCTCCTAAATGGGACCAGCAGGTTTTACCTCTAGCAAATATTGATCCTCTCTTACAGGGGCTCTAATCTTGGTAACTCCTCGATATCATAATAGGTATTCAAGTTACCAGCTTTTATAGGGTGTGCATCGCCATGCTGGGCAAAGCATTCCCTGTGCTGGACTCAGGATGTTTTGGCTGTTTTATCCTTGTAGTTATAATCACATGAATCTCCAGCATCTAAAACCCTCCAGTGTTGCAGAAAGGTATCTCATGGAGGTTCCCTTGTGCTTTCTCCTCTCGCAGAGCTACCCACAACAGTGCCCACCTCCCCCAGGAGCCCCACCAAAGCTCCTACAGCAGGTCCTGAAGATGGGGCTACAACAAGTACAAGCAGCCTCAACGTTAGCACTCCAGTGACTGTTTCTACCATGGCATCAAAGCCACCTACAACCACAGCCACCAGGATGTCCCCCAACACTACCACTGTCAGCTTCAACACCTCCACCCTGCGGACAACTGTGCCCGTGCCCCCAGCCACCTCACTGCTACCCAGCATGACGCCGTCTACTCCACGCACCGCTCTCCCCAGCACAGAAGTGGAGACGACGGAGAGGAATTTCAGTGCAACGGTGACAACACAAGAGACCTCTTCTGCTTCCCACAATGGTAGGCATCTCCTTCACCTCTTCTTCTCCAGGCCACCCTGCCTCCAGGTTTTTTTCTTCACTCTTTTTTTGTGGAACAAAAGGGAATGAGAAGACACTTTGAGGCAAATTCCATGGTGATACGAAACTATATAACTCCCTGAACTGACAAGACCAGAAAAGATTTATCCTACCAAAGGTTTGGGCTTCTTGCCAAGATGCTGGGGCACCAGAAGCCCTAGGATCTCGTTCCACTTTTGTCACAGATGCATTTCATCACTTTTTGTGGTTTCTGGAGTGTGAAACAGGGCTAGTACTGCACAGCTTCCAGGTGCTGTCTGAAAAGTCCTTCTATAACGGGTCTTAGTAGGCAATAGCAATAAATCACTCTGGGTTGCTGCTCAGCTGCAGAGCTTGGGTTATCCAGAGTGTTGCTATATTTATTTGTGTTTTGGTAGCCACCATGGGCTCAAGCCATGCTTTTTGGCACTACAAGCACACACACAGAAAGGCAGTCCCTGTCCCAAAGGAAGTAAGGCTTAGAGAAGAGGTGGCCAACCAGGGTTGAGATCCAGCTCCTGGGGAAGGCTGGTAAGTGGTTCATTATACAAAATTAGCCAAGCTGGGGATGAAGGATGATGTGGTAGGATGTTGCTGGCCCATCTGGTAGGGTAATCTGTATGCTCCACCTGATGGCTGCTAAAATGCTTGCAGACAAAAGCTGCACATGATTTGATAAACCATCTGAAGGTGCTCCCTCTCCACCATGATGAGCACCAGGAGAAATGCTGTGAGACCTTACTGAGCAGATTATTCCACATGCTGGATATCTCAGTGTTGCATTTGCTGGCACATCCGATGATGGGGTGGATGCCCCATCCCTGGCAGTGTTCCAGGCCAGGTTGGATGGGGCTTGGAGCAACCTGGTCTAGTGGAATGTGTCCCTGCTAAACAGGAGTGATGGACACAAAAGCCTTAAGTACTGCTAAAATCTGGATTTTGTAATATGGTGTCTGCTAGCAGGGGACTGAATTTATAATTATTATCTTTGCTACTTTTTCTATGACTTGGGTTACTGGTTTTGGTGAACTCCTGTGGTGTATGGTATGACACATTGGCCATTGCACCAAGTCCAGATACGGCTTCTCACTTGATGTCGGTCCTGAGAACAAATGACCAAACCCAATTCTCTCTTTATTTCGAGTAATTTGTCAAGGAGCAAAATCAGTTTTAGGGCTGCCCTTGCCATTAGTCTCAATGGGATATTTGGATATCAGTCATGAAAGAATTAAGTGGTGCTCAAGCGAGGGACAAGGGCAGAAGGCACCACATGAATTACATGTTGTACAGGCAGTTCCTGCTTCTCCAAACCTACCGAGATTGTCCTCAACCCCATGCTGCAGCTCTTCACATGTAAAACAGGGGCACGGGTTGCCTGTGCCAGCAGCATTGCAGCAGGAGAGCTGGGCTGTGCTCTCATTGGCACAGGTTTGTTGTGGCTTCTTCTAGCTGAGACATCCAAAACAGCGGGTAGAGGCTTTCCTTGGATGCTCATCGTCCCCATCCCTGAGCCCAGCTGCTCTTAATTGAACTCTTGGCTCAGCCACTCTTTTAAAATTATGCACGAGTGTTATCTCTTAATATTTAAGTGCTAATGAGTTAGACTAGTGACTTGCTGGTTATAGGCTTAAACAGACTGTGTTATCGATTAAGAGCGGTAGGCTGTGTTTATCAGTGTTATAGCTCAGCTTCAGCTCTCTGCTCTGCTGATAAAAAGTTGCTTTTTTTTCCTTTTTTCTTGTTACTAAGTGAAGGCTGAAATTCGTTTTAACATCCTGGCTTTGTAGCTGGTGTTCTAAATGAAAGATTTACAAGAAGGTGATAAGAGTTACTAAATTTGTTACTGTCTTGGTCTTTGATCCTTCCTGACTTATTAAAATGTATATTTCTTTGTTGCTAAGAGACTTTTGTTTTCTTTTTCTACAGGTAACTCTGACAGAAGAGGTAAGAATTTTATATTTCATTGCTCTTTAGTCAAGCCCTCAGTAAAAACATTTCCAGAAGTATTCTGCTATTAGAAAGCACTCCTTATGACACACTTCCAAAATTGCTTTTACAAAGCCTATCAAGCTCTTTAGAAGAGCTGGTGAGATACTGCTGTCTTAATTTGTGTTGAGCTCTTCTTTTTAGAGATAAACAATCCCATACTGATTTGTACATGTCCTAGTAGATACAAACTGTTCCTGCTGAACGCTCTGAAAATACCAGCATTACCATCCTTAGAGTTGGATGACCAAAGTCTAAGAAGCCAATCAGGAAATTTCCTTCTTTTTTTGCTTATGAATTGTCTTTATTGACTGTGACTCACCCTATTTGATCCAGACCCATTCTGCAAATGATGTGAATAATTATTACTCTCCTTAATTCTGTTGGCAAGCAGTAGCACAAAGCCATTTCTTGTAATATAATAGCACTTAGGCACATTTTTCCATCTCCTAGTTCTAAGAACTGGCATCACTACCAGAATATTTGCAATTACTCATTGCTTTAGCAGTATAGGAGCAGGTAGAGCGGAGGTGCAGCTGGGCTGGTTGGTACCTATAAAAAAGAGCTTCCTCTGTGTGTTTTCATCATTGTTCTGATGGGTATTTCAGCTTTGTAAACTCCACAGCAATCCACTTTATGCTGCTTGGTGTGCCAAGCTCACACTGTCCTGCTGATGGTATAGAGGAAAAAACAGGTGCTCTGCGATTGTACTGTCAATACATATTTGCACAGAGGATAAAAGGGATGCAGGTCTCAGTGAATTTATTTCAAATAATGGTTAAGCTGCTGTAGAAATGTCCAGTGTAATTCCCTTGGATCTGGCATGGCTTAGGTCTGATTTTGCAATCTCTGCCGTTGTTCATCCCTGCTCCTGAGAGCAAAGAAATGAAAAATGGTGAAAAATCTGACTTCCTAACAATATCAATATTAATATTGCTAATATTAATACCAATAAAATAATTAATATTGTCCAAGTCCTGTGACTTGGAGGATTATTATAGGGGGATTGGTCACAATTGCTGGCTCCCTGGCACCAAGAAGCACTGGGAGCAAAACTGTGACAGCAAAAAGTGGAGGGGCTGCTGTTGACATTAAGTACAACTGTTGGTAAAACTTGGCTTGCGTTCTGTTGGGGATGTGTTGTCTTCCCAGTGACTCCAAAGGGACTAATTCTGTCTCTGCAGGTCCTTCTTCTCCTGCTTTAAGATGATGGAGTTGCAGTCAGTGCCCCTATTCTGATTTATTCCAGAAAACAATCTTCTCTGATATTTTAATAATTTCTGGATGTGCAAAGGACACAGAAAAGATTGTTTTGATTTATTCTTGTATCTAGATGTGGGATTAGTTAGACACAGGGTTAGCTAACATGTTTCTTTCTGACCTAAGTATATATTTCCCAAATTATACCCCCTTATCACTATAGAATATATCACATTATATGTAGAATATATCAGTCATATATAGAATATATCACACAGTGGAGAAAATTGATGCCGTTTACAGCATCAGCATAGAGCGAGAGCCACCCTCCTGTCAGCTTATATGGCTTTTCCATTTAAAAGGTGAGTCTTTGCTAGATTAAGAGGGCTTTGCTACTTTTAAGGTTAGGCAGACCTGTGAAACTGTAGTAGATTAAGTCTAGGTACACTGACTTCTGCAGGACTAACCAGGACAGGATAAGCTCTGCTCAGAGCTGAAGGCCTTTGAGCTTGTGCTGGAGTTTTTCATTAAATCTCAGGAGGATGTTGAGTGATGGTTTACAGTGAGGTAAGCCATGGGAACACGTCTCATCTCATTTCAGATGTGTGTACCCTGGGAACTGCTGGAAGATTTTTAATCTCTAACATTGGAAAGAAGAGAAATAGGTAGTTTTCTTATCAGGAAAGTTACAGTAATAAACTTCACAATGATATTCCAAAATTAAAAGCTTTCCTAACAAATTGTTGATTGAGGGTTATTTTGAAGATGAGGAGCACAGAAGGGACTTTTATCCAAATAAGTGAAAATCTTCTGCCTCATGGCTTGAACTCATACTATTGCATGAAACCATTCCCAGTGGTGTGTCTCAGACAGGAGGTACACTTAGACAACTATTACTTATGACTCTTGCAGGAAACAAGCAGTCCTTTTCTTTCTGGTCCCCTCCCAAAACAGCATCAGCAGAAGAGATCTCTGCAAGCTTTGGGGCTGTGGAGTGCTGGAGCTGCATGTGCTGCAGCATCAGCGCTGAGCAGGGCAGCATGGAAGGATGTTTGCAGGTGGCTCTGCTTCTTTTGGTCTTCTGATGTGGGGTTAGAAGGGGTTTTTTCGTGAAGTCAGACTGATGGAAATTAGTAGTTTGCCTTTCCCAGCAGCACGCAACTCTTGCAGATTCTGCAAGTCCTTCCCATCCCCTTTAGCAACTGTGGCCTTTTAGGGCATCTGTAAGCTCTTTTTGTGCTACAGGAGATGGTTTCATCCTTCACAAACCTGGAAGGGAGAGGCTGACCCTGGTGTCCTTGTCACGCTCACTGAAGAGTCTTGCCTGCTTTCCCCAGGGCAAAGAGAGTAAAGCTGCACAAATATTTATGACTTTACCTTTTCAAGGGGTGATGCCATCCTCCAGGCTCAAGCTCCACATCTGAGACAGCCATGAGGATGTATCAGCAAGACAGATCCCTTCCCAGTGGGGCAGTGGAGATGAGAAGTGCCCTGCCTTCTCCTGCTCAGTGCCTGGAGTTGGCATGATAGATAAAGCAGTCATTTCAGTAAGCAGAAAACCACAGTCCTTGGCTGGAGAGACACTAATGCCTCCTGATGTACTGCCTCCTGAAGGGATCCTCCTATGGTTGCACCATAGAATCATGGCATGGTTTGGGTTGGAAGGGTCCTTCAAAGATCATCTAGTCCAACCCCCCTGCCATGGGCAGGGACATCTTTATCTCGATCAGGCTGCTCAGAGCCCCGTCCAGCCTGACCTGGGATGTTTCCAGGGATGGGGCATCGACCACCTCTCTGGGCAACCTGTGCCGGTGCCTCACCACCCTCATCATAAAATGTTTGTTACTTATGCCCAGCCTCAACCTACCCTCTTTCAGTTTAAAACCATTGCCCCTTGTCCTGTCACGGCAGGCCCTGGTGAAAAGTCTCTCTCCATCTTTTTTATAAGGCACCTTTAAGTATTGAAAGTAGTTATGGTCTCCCCAGAGCCTTGTCTTCTCCAGACAGAAAAATCCAACCTCACTAAGCCTTTGTTCATAGGAGAGCTGCTTCAGCTCCCCCGATCATTTTTGTGACCTCCTCTGGACCCGCTCCAGCAGGTCCGTGTCCTTCCTGTGCTGAGGACCCCAGAGCAGGACGCAGGACTGCAGGGGGGTCTCACCAGATGGGACCAGAGGGGCAGAATCCCCTCCCTCGACCTGCTGGCCACCTTGCTTGGGATGCCGCCCAGGATACAGATTGGCTTTCTGGGCTGTGAGCGCACACTGCTGACTCATCCACTTCTTCATCCATCAGTATCCCCATGTCCTTCTTGGCAGGGTTGCTCTCCATCCCTTCATCCCCCAGCCTGTATTGATACTGGACGTTGCCCCAAGCCGTGTGCAGGACCTTGCCCTTGGCCTTGTTGAACTTAGTGAGGTTCACATAGGCACAGAAAGGGCCATGCCTACCTTCCAGAAAGGCATCCAGGCAGGTTTGAAGAAAGCAGGCAATGAACCCTCTCCCATTTCCCTGTGGTTGGGTTGCAATAATGCATCCGCATCCCACTAGGATGGACAAGCAGCAGAAAGACCTGGAGCTCAGGAGGATCCTCTGGCTTTGAAGCATTGCTCTGCTCATTGCATACCTCTCCCAACAGTCCTCACTGCCATGGTAGCACCTTGTAGGAGATGTGGCCGGAAGACCACTGTGCCAAGCGACGTACAACCGCAGTCTGGCCTTGTCCCGAGCAAAGCACGTGCATGCGTGTGACGCTGTCCCAAGGGAGTAATTTAAGGTGTTTTGTGAATACGCTCTCTGGTTTATCCTGAGCTGCGGTGTCTGGGGTGGCTTCTTCTTCCACCTCCCAAATACAACCGGGAAGAAAATATTGCAGGAAAACAAATAAAGGTTGCATCACAGATCTGTTCCTGCAGGCTCTTTGCGATGTTTGCAGGGTACATAGCTGGCCTGTGATTTAAACCCTACTTGGGATCTCAGAGATAGGATTTAAACTCTTGTTTCTGCTCTGCTCCTCCTCTGTGACCATTTTGCAGGATATGCTTTTCCAGATTGGCATCTCATATTCTGGGGGTTTTATTTAAGAAATACTGATCCTATGTCTTTGCTTTTGTTTCTTTTACCCTCATGGTTTTTTGCTCATGATCCCGTAGTTTCTTGTCTGCTCAATTTGACTCACATTTTGTGGGCAGGCGTTGACAGTGATGAGCAAGGAGGGCTGTTTAGCCCTGTCCCTCTCTGCTGGGCAGCTGTGCCTGGGTCTGCATGATGTATAGGGGACAGCCTATAGACCACTATATAGCACCTCTACCTACAGTTGGAGACATGATCTCAAGCATCAGAAGATGGTTTGTTGGCTCCTCAGAGGTGCCAGGACAAGATTTAAACATCACAGTGCCTTCCAGGCTCTGGACCGCCATGGGTGCTCCAGCACTGCAGGTCTGTGGAAGCAGAGGGTTGAGTCCTTGTCCCTTCTTCGAGCGAATTTCAAGCATGAATACCCTGGGGCTGAGGCTCAAGCAGGACAGGAGCTGCGAGGGGGGTTGGCACCGCTCTCCAGGGCTGGCTGGGGAAGGAGGGACCGGCTGGGGACCCTCCAGCTTGTTTCCTGCCTGGGGTTTGCTGGGTGGGCCGGGCAGCACGCCGGTGGTTAGCAGTCGCGGTGGAAAAGCTCTAACTCATCCAGCCAGATGTGTCGAAAGAACAGCTGAAGAAAAAAAAAAAAACAACCTCCCAGGCTCCCTGCATCCTGCTGCCAGAGGAACCCCTGCTGAAACCCCTGCCCGTAAATCACGTCTCCTGCCAACCGGCGCTGCCACAGCAGCCCCTGCCCAGCTCACCACGGGTTAGGCTGAGCTTAACTGCAGCCAAGGCAGGAGAAATGGTCCAACGATCCGCAGTGGGGGCATAGCCCTGCGGGCTTTGTCACCTTCCCCTCCTCCAGCCAGGATGGTGATGATGGTTATGGCCGGAGGTCTTAATGAGAAGCACGTTACAGAGGCAAGGGCTGGCTGTGGTTGGGCTAAGACGCTCTGTGGTTGCTTTGCCTTCCTAGTCTTGCTTTTGGAAAGTCTCACGGCGGGTAATGCTAAGGCTCAAACAGCTACCGAGGCAGAAATGCCTCCCAATAAATTCTTTGCTTTTTGCTGCTGGGCTGGGGGAGACGCCGACACATGAGGACAGTAGATAGAAAGAACAAAGATGCACAAGACCGGGAGTGTTTCATGTTTTTATTTGCCATACCAGGTTATTGCCTTCAAATCATTAGACAAAAATCATATCCTTTGGTCAGAATTACATTTCTAGACCTCACGGCCACAGAGAGACAAATGCAGAAATATAACCAGAATGCCCCTGGGTACCTCAGTAGTCAGAGATGGACAAAATAAATCCCACCTAAGAAAACCTGCTGGCTGAATTTGCAGAGACACATGGAGCAGGAATCTGCCCTGGCAGGGAAATGGATGCACAGAAGGTGAAAAGGGAGGTCATGCCCTGCAGTCTCAGGGGGCTGAGGCATGTAGACACAGTGCGGTGGCCCATACAAATTGAGCGAGCTGATGGAAAATGAAAATACCCCCAGCTGGCATCGCTAGCATCCACATTTATCTGGAAAAATGCCCTTCAGGGCCATTTTCCTCTGTGGTTAGCGTTGCTTGGCTTCCAGCCCCATCTGGGTAATTTCCTTGCACCGACCACTGTTTCACTGACCTCCAGGCCAAGTTACAAATAGCTAATTTAAAAAATAAAAATCTGTTGTGAGTCCCAAAGGATGGGAATATTTCAGACGTGGCTAATCTAAGTGTGTTTGCAAGCAAATTGCACGGTGCCTGCCCTTGAGAAGCGTCTGCAAGGGAGTGAACAATGAAGCAAGCCAAATTAGTTCATACTTGGTGGTCTTGCAGTGCAGAGCCTGCACAATGGGTTGTCTAACATCACCTCCTCTCTAAACTCAGTATTTCCAGGGAGGAAAGAATGGGGGTTGGACTAGATGATCTTTGGAAGTCCCTTCCAACCCAAATTATTCTATGATTCTGTGAACGAAGTCCCAGCAGGAGCCACCTCTTTGCGATGAGCCAGACAGATGATAAGTAGCTCAGTAGCCCTGAACCTCTCCAGCAAACCTCAGCCTGAAGGTGTTCAGAGCCCAGATGTGACGTGAAGCATTGCCCTTTTGTCCTATTTGACAAGGAACTGGAAGCAAAATCGTGATGGTTTTACAAAAAAAGTATCTGTGGGATGTTTCAAAGGCCACTGTTTTCACCTATTTTAACGTAAGGTTCCTTATCCCGATACACCAAACTCATGAACCTATTTAGAAACTTCTTCTATGGATCCTTACGTCTCAGGCAGAAGACTTTGTAGGTCCCAGGTGATAGAGCAGGAACTTTTACTGGTGGCTCGTGGGCCACCATGGACACATTCAATTGTGCAGAAGAAACCCCTAAGGTAGCCCACTCAAAACTTCCTCTATTTTCATGACGCTATTTTCATCTGCAAGGTCACAGTTTCAGTGAACAGTTCTTAGAGAAGACAAAGGTGCTTTGAGTAGTAGTTACAGGTTTTGTTCTATCCTTGAAGTATCTGAGATACATCGTGCTCATTAGGTCATGTATCTGTCTTCACTGTCAGACTGGAAAAACATAACCTTATTCAATACTTTTATTACTATCAGTAGTAGTAGTAGTAGTAGTAGTAGTAGTAATATTTTGCAAGCAGAAATTGTAGAGCTCTGCCCTGTTAAATGATGGTGCTGGATGTTTTGAATGTTGGTAACCATGCCTTTCTTTTCCTATTGCAGATGAGACTCCAATTATAGCTGTGATGGTGGCCCTGTCTTCCCTTCTAGTCATAGTATTTATTATTATTGTGCTGTACATGTTAAGGTAAGAGATGCTTTAATGCTGACTTCCCTTATTTGACAGAAATTAATTACTGAATGAACAGGAATAAGCCTTTTGTGCTGTTTCCTAAGCTAAAGGCTGACGCAGCCAATGTTTTGAAAAGAAGCCTGTGAGGATAATGAAAATTATGTTTAGGGCTATCTAGTAAATGTTGCTTATTCCTTTCTCTATAAAGCTGATCCTCATGTGGGGTAATGCCTGTTCTGCTACTGAAAATGTCATATTTAGTAGGGTAGATTAAACTGAAGTCCTATCAGTGCAGTTAAAAGGCAGGTAAGGTTCCCTTGCGAGGCTCAGGGTGCTGAACTAAGTAATCCAGGGAAGCTGAAAACAGCACTTGAGCCAGAAAGTCCTTTGCAAGTATAATGGGGTGTATTATTCCTTGATTCCCATCCTGACATCAAATGTGATCCAGCATTCAGAGCCAAGCTCTGCCTTGGGTAAAAGACCTGTACATCATGCCTGCGTATCTTCCGCTGCGAGGTGGCGTATGACCGGAGCTTGTTGCGAGTGTTAGGTGATGCTGTACCTGGAACTATAACATAACCAAGCTGCCTTTGGTCCATTTTTTAAAAATGCAAGCATCTGGGCTGCTCAAAATGTAGCATTCCCAGCTCCTGAGAGCGTATCTGCTTAGCTAGAAGAGGATGTTTAGTCACCTTCAGTAAACATTTTAATTTACTTACCATTTTGGTGATTAAGTAAGTAAAAAAAAAAAAAAGAAAAAAACAGTTTGCTTAGTGGTGGAAAAATTCCCTTTGTATCCTGGCTCCAGGCCTGCCCTCGCAGTGGTGAACCTGATGAGGGTTTTGCCTCTGGAGTTCGGCAGCAGCAGAGTTTGAGTCCTCTCCACCTAGCTTCCAGCCCTTCAAAAAGGGGTTTCTGTTCGCCACCGTCTGCCCGGTGACTCAGCAAAACCCTTAGCATCAGGCAAACGGAACGTAAGCATCTGCTTCAGGTTAAAAGCACATGGAGAAGGGCTTTGCTGCAGAAGGATGGATCAACCTGGGGTTTATGTTCTTTGCTGAATCAGTCTGTGGAGCAGGAACTCCTTGGGGTGTCCTCCATAAAAAGCAGCCATAAAGCTTCTCCTCCTGGCTTTCACCTTGCTCTGGTCTCCTGCAGCCTTTCCAGATGTGGTCAGTTGAAAGTTAAGCCCATAGACAATATTTAGAGGTCTCATAGCCTCTTGGACCCACCAGCTAATTCATCAAGCCATAAGAAAGTGCAGAACACCTTTCGTGGCTGCATCTCTCATCCAGAAGGTATCCGGGTTTCTTGGTGGGTATCTACTGATGTTCTCCACTCCCTTGCCTTCGGTAGGTTCAAGAAATACAAGCAAGCAGGGAGTCACTCCAACTCCTTTCGATTGTCCAATGGCCGGACGGATGATGCAGGTGAGGCCCGCGTCAGTGCAACACGGGGAGCAAAAATGCATCTCACAGAAGGAATAAGCTTTGTTCAGATCAAAACGGGTCAATGCATACATTCTTCAGAATAACAATGGAATATTTTAGTTTGTGTTTTTTTCCCCTGCTTAGAATCAGCCAAAGTTAGCTAGTGAAATAACCAGGAATTCTCCTAAAAATTGTAAAAACTACAAAAACATCATAAAACCCTTGAAGTGGCAAAAGCAGGGTTGGCTTATGCCCTCCAAGGCAGCTCTCTGGGCAACACAGCTACCCAGTTGGTCTGGTGACCATGCAGTGCTTTTCCCCTTCCAAGAAAGCAATAAGACACATGCAACTTGACGGGCAAGTAGATAACATAATACCTAGTGGCATCTTTTGGAAAAACAATTGCCAAATACTGGTTTGGGGAGGTGATTTGCTGGAAATGTGTAAAAAGGAAAATGAAGATTGTGTTCTGTTTGAGTGTAGTCTTGGAAGGGCCTAAGAAGGCAGTCTTGAGTATGTATTTATATTATCCTTGGTGGGAATAATATAAATATTATACACCAGAATAAAGATAAATACACTAGAATAATATAAATATAGAGACCAGAAGACAGACCTCTGTAAAAGCCCAGGAAAGCCCATGGATGCAGCACTGTCAAATCCTGAACCCAGTGCAATGACAGTGCCTGGGGGCTCAGAAGGCTTTGTTCTCCCGCCTCATGTTCTTGTAGGAAAATATTTTTTAATTTACATTTTTATTTGTTTCTTGTTCTGAACTTTCTCTGTTTTCCGTGATTTTGGCAAATTTATAGAATGAAAATTTATTTCCCAACTTTCATTCCAGCAACAAAATGTTTGCCCTCAAGCGGTTGATATTAAAGTGGGCAATCACTTCCAAGACCAAACTACTCACAGTTCCTCTTGAGTTTTCACAGTATCTCTTTAACTCAGATAAGAATCTTTTTGGAAAAAAACACATCTTTGGGAAATAATTCAATATCCTTCTACCCTTTTAACTTAGGATGACAGCTGATGAAAACGTAGATCTTCATACTGACTGTAAACTAACATTTCTGAGAGAAAGCAGAGAATACATTGTTTTTCCTTTATAAAAAACTTTTTGGAGCTCTTAAAGATGCATAAATGCAATCTTAAAATCTTGTGCAAGCCTGCTGTAATGTCTAAACTCTTCTGTCCCTGAGCTTGTCTTGTTTTCTGGCTTTGAGCCAGAGCTGCCTGTTGAGGGTCTGAAGTTGAGCATCTGCATCCATATGCAGGCACCAAAGTAAGAGTTGAAGAGGAACCACCACCTCTTAAACTCAGTTCAGATCCTTTTTCTGAGCTCCTTCCACATAAACCAAACACCTTTAGAGCAAGCGCTAACTGAAAATCAGCACCTTTTTTTTTTTTACGTAGGCAGCTAAGACCTTCCCTACCCATTTTACATTGCTGTAAATGAAGGTGTGAACTTCATAAACCATCAGTTGTGTTGGTATAACCCTTGCATGGCCTTTCTTGGCTTCAGTAAGGAACCACAAGGAACAGCTACCTTTGCTGTGTCCACCTGGGAGTTGCGTCACGCTGATGGTGCCAGACTTTCCATGTGAGTGAGGGTAAAGTCCAAATTCAAAGCGAGCTGGTCTTCATCCCCCAATATTGATAAGTTGGTCCTCATTGCCCTGTCCTGACTCTATGATAGTGTAATGCTTGATCCCAGGGTGCTGGAAGATTTTCATATTATCATAGAATCATAGAATTGTTCAGGTTGGAAAAGACCCTTAAGATCATCGACTCCAACTGTTAACCTAACACTGCCAAGCCCATCACTAAACGCTGTCCCTAAGCACCACATCTACACGGCTTTTAAATACCCCCAGGGATGGTGACTCCACCACTTCCCTGGGCAGCCTGTGCCAATGCTTGATGACCTTTTTGCTGAAGAAATTTTTCCTAATATCCAATGTAAACCTCCCCTGGCACACCTTGAGGCCATTTCCTCTCGTCCTGTCCCTTGTTACTTGGCAGAAGAGACTGACCTCACCTCACCACAGCCCCTTTCAGGCAGTTGCAGAGAGCGATGAGGTCTCCCCTCGGCCTCCTCTTCTCCAGACTAAACAGCCCCAGTTCCCTCAGCCGCTCCTCACAGGACTTGTGCTCCAGGCCCCTCGCCAGCTCCGTTGCCCGTCTCTGGACATGCTCCAGCCCCTCCATGTCTTTCCTGTAGTGAGGGGCCCAAAACTGAACCCGGCACTCAAGGCGCGGCCTCACCAGGGCCCAGTACAGGGGAACCATCCCCTCCCTGCTCCTGCTGTCCACGGAAATTCTGATACAGGCCAGGATGCCGTTGGCCTTCTGGGCCACCTGGGCACGCTGCTGGCTCATATCCAGCCGGCTGTCGACCAACACCCCCAGATCCTTTTCCATGGGGCAGCTTTCCAGCCACCCTTCCCCAAGCCTGTAGAATTGGATCGGGTTGTTAGACTTGGTCCTCATTGTCCTATCCTGCCTCTATGACAATGTAACGCTCAACCACAGGGTGCTGAAAGAGTTTCATGTCATCACAGCATCCCCAAATTTTTGTGCACGGTCCGTAGGAAGAGCAAAAGGCCAAAAAGTTTCAAGTTGGATAGGGCTTTGAGCAACCTGATCTTCGGGAAGATGTCCTTGCCTATGGCAGGGGGGTTGCACTAGGGGATCTGTAAGGTCCCTTCCAACCCAAACCGTGCCATGCTTCTATGAAAATATGGGGATAGTGAGGATGTGAGGTGACCCTAAAAGCAAAGAGCCTGAGGTGTGTGAGGTCCCTTTGCCCACCTGAGCATGGATGAGTGCTGGGCATGGGGAGCGGCTGGGTAGGCACCTCTGATGCATGGATGTCGTTGCAGAGCCTCAGAGCATGCCGCTGCTTGCCCGCTCCCCCAGCACCAACCGTAAATACCCACCTCTACCTGTTGATAAGCTGGAAGAGGAGATCAACCGCCGGATGGCAGATGATAACAAGCTCTTTCGGGAGGAGTTCAACGTGAGTGCCTTCACTTCTTACCCTTAAATCCCACAGGCTACTCTTGGCATTGGGCTTACGACACACAGCGGGGAAAAATCTGGTCTCACTTCGCAGGGCTGGGACAAAACAGCTGGTACATCAGAGAGGAGCTGCAGTGGGCAGTGGTACCTAGCTTGGGGACAGCACATCATGCCAGGGGGTAACTGAGTCAATAAAATAACAAATGGTACTGGTGCCAGATTCTGTGCATCAAAAGAGCTTATCTGGGAGCTTCACAGAGGCAGTGATGGTCTGCCTTGGTCCTCAGGGGTTTCTCAAAGGGCTGCAAGGTGGGAGGACTGATTCTGGTCCTAAAGCTGCTCTGGTGGTGGGCAAGGCACTGCCCCTCACATTCACTACAGAAAGAAGAGGTTTTCTAGCAAGCAGCGCTATGGGGTTATGTTTTTCTGGGTTCAGAAGGTGTCCTGGACATTTTGGGGTCTTCCAGATCTTCCCTGCTTGCTGGTTTCTTCCCAAGCGCTGCCTCCCTCCTGCCAATCCTTATGGCTGCAAGGGAAACACCACCAACGTGAATGGCCTGTGAAGGTGTGCCGTGTCCTTGTCTTAAATCCACAAGCAGCCAAAATGAGCTCTGGCAGAGAAACAGAAATTACCCCATCTATTTCAATGAGCTGTTAATCGTGAAACAGAATGATGGCCATTTATAGGACAACAGTTGACCTTCAGCTGTGAGTAGTAATTCAGGTACTGTGCTTATCCCATGATGCCAGAGCATCGCTTCTGAGATGGCTACAACCTCTTCTTGGTGTTGCTGAGCTCTGCAACTTCTTGTGACGATAAACCTATTTCACCTTGGCGATGCAAAAATAGGCAGAGCAGTACTGAGGTAGGGGACAAAGTTAAATAAGAGGCCGGAGTATCACAGCATGTAATGTAGGAGCTGCTGAACTACCTGGATTCTCCACCAGCCTAATGAATGAAAGAAAACCTGCTGTTGATCTGGTCATCTGCACTGCAAAGGTGTCATCTGCAAATACATAAAGCCTTAGGTCCAAGGCGTGATACGGCAATACGTGGACAATGAGAAGATTAAAAAAAAGCCACTCAGCTTTCTCCAGCTGTTGCACAACTTGATACCCTTCCTGGCTGCGCTTCGATGAAACTAAATAGGTGCAATGAATGCCCGCAGAGGGGGATTTTTCAGGTTATAAATACTCAACTGCCCTGAAGACTTCCGTTGCCAAAGCATGTCTGTCCTGGCAGATGGAGGAAGGGATGGCGAATACCTCCAGTACGTCTTCATCCTCTTGGCTATTCAAAGAGGATGTGGAATAACAGTGCTGGGAAAACACCTCCTCTGCTCGAGCGTGAAACCCAGCTGCTGTTACTGGGACAGCATCGCCTGTGACCCCAGCACCCCCCAACCCAAAGGTCTCCGGCACTTCTAGATGAAGAATAACTCCCTGCATGGGTGCTCTTTCCCATCGCTGAGCACGCTGGAGTGATGGGGGCTTTAATCGGGTCACTGTTAGCATGACTGCTAACGGAGGAAATCTCAGCAGGAGCCTCCGTGGGAAGAAATGAGCTCCCTGATGCCTGAGCTGGTGGGTTTGGTGTCGGAGGCTTTGCTGCCATCTCGTGTTCATGGGTTGTGAGATTCCAGATACATGCTTCGGAAGGAATTTGCTCTCTCCCGTCCAGCCCGGGCTATTTAAATGGTCACCTTGAGCTCGGTAGGAAGGAGGAACTGATGCTGGGATGGAATTGAGAGGTGTGGGTGGTGGGAACAGGGGATGCTCGGATGCAGCATGCACTGACACACCAGTTGTGTTGCAGTTACAATCATGCCATGAGTAAGAACATCATGGAAAAAACCCTTTTCTGCAATTGCAGGCTCTCCCAGCATGTCCTATACAGGCCACGTGCGAAGCTGCTTCCAAGGAGGAGAACAAGGAGAAGAACAGATACGTGAACATCTTGCCCTGTAGGTACCAGAGCTGGTTGGGCAGGGGGAGGCATAGCCAGTGCTCCTGATGGGGCTTCCTATTCCTGGTGTTGGGATGGGCAAGGACACGGTTGAGGTCATTTCACCTCCCAGATGGGTGACTACATCTACTTTAGCTTTAGGTACCTTGAGGAGGAGCTCCCTGGAGCTGTCAGTGGCTGGGAAGCCATGGAAAGTGAAATGGATGGGAAATGCCAAGACAGACGGCATTTCAGCTACATGGAGGGAGTTGGTTTTAATGCAGAGTTTTAATTTTCCTCCAGATGATCATTCCAGGGTTCACCTGACTCCTGTTGAAGGGGTTCCTGACTCTGACTATATCAACGCCTCCTTCATTAATGTGAGTTTTGTTGTTTGAAAGGGAAATCCCCACTGGCTGTGCCCCGGCCAGCAGTGCCTGGTCCTACCAGGAGTGTGGGGCTTTTACAATATGTGACTCATGCCTGGGAGAGGATGGTTAAGAGGTTGCCTCCTATGTTAACATCTCCCCAGCTCCTCCAGAGCAATAAATGATGCTGGTTTTTGATCTCGTAACCTTTGCGTGGCCATGGTAGAGCTCACTGTGCTCTGCTCCATGTCATGAGCCCAGACAAAAATGATTGGAATAAGAGGCTGAGAGCTGGGACTCATAAATTCTGGGTATATCTCTGCCCTTGCTCAGCTGGTTTGCTATAGTCACATCTCTTCCCACCTCTCTTTTCCGCACTTACACTCCTTAGGGTACTGCAAAGCCAAGCTATTCCTGCAGGATTTGGGGTTTTCTGATGAATGGCTGATGAGTGGTGTGGCTGGTTAATCATCAGTACTTCTCAGCTTGCAGGACTGGATGTGGGAAGGGGATGAAAAAGAAATCAAGCAACCCAGCTGAAATAGAAGCAACATTGCCCTGCTCTGCTTCTGGGAGGAGATGGGTCCTATATGATTATCACCATATAGCTCAAATAAATTGGAAGGGTAATATGAAGAAGTAGACTTTGAGAGAGATGAAGGCATGTGAAGAAAAGCAAGACTCAAAAGAGCTTTTTGCTTTCTTCACCAATAAATAATATCCATTTAGAAAATACACAATATCAATCCCCATGAGTTCAACAGCCCCATCTCCCAAAGATTAATGCTGATTTTCATGTGATGCTCTGGATGCAGGGTCTGATCCGAGCAGAAGGGCTATCAGGTACCACTTCATTAGCACTCTGCGTCAAGAAGTGGGGTCGTTCCCACTTTACATGAGTGTGAGGAGTGTTGCTTTGGGGCAAGGACCCTTTGCACAGGGGTTTTCCATTATTTCTGCCCCACTGCCAGTGCTCTTTCGCCCCTTGGAGGCTGCAGCCCCTTTGCTGCACAGGGGGCATTGAGCAACAGAGCAGGTGATGGCTCTGTTTATTCATGATGTAGATGCATTTCATGACTCTTGTGTTAGAAAAAAACTCAGCTTTCACTTGTCTTCCTTTTTCTCCTTTACTCTGTAGGGGTACCAAGAGAAAAACAAGTTCATTGCTGCACAAGGTAAATGCTCAGTTATTCCTGTAGCTCTGTCTGGTGGCAGTTGGGCTAGGGTCCTTCTGCTCTGTGAGTCTGTGCCAGTCTAAGCACAGCACAGTGCCTTGTCGAGATCCCCTGGTCAAAAGGAGGCTTAGCTGCTCCACAGCTTTTGCCAAAAATGGTTTTCCTGGTCAAAGATCAGTGCTGGATGTGTTGGGGGAAGAACAGAAGCCCTGCCTGTGCAATACCAACTGCCAGAGGGTGTCAAAGCCTTTCCTCCCTGAGCCTTGTCCTTCCACCCTGACCCACAGCTGCAGGTGGTCGTGATCTCTGGAAACACTGCCAGTGAGCTGCTTAGTTAAATTCCCCTAATCTTTTATTACAGAGAGCACCACGCTGATCTGTTTTCATTTCTCCTCCTTTTTAAACCTCAGCAGACAAGAACGTGGGCTTGTGCCCTTGAAGAGAAATTTCCCTGGGGTCTTCAGAGGAGAGGCAGAACTACCAGCTATTGAGAGCAAAATGCATCATGAGTCTTCCCAAGCTCAGCTGCCCCCAAACAGTGCATCACCAGCTTGCATGCACCATCCGTAGCCATCCGGCTCTCTTGCTTTCCTTGTACTGGTCCAAACACGTCCCTAAAACCAAGATGCCCACTCGCAGGGAGGTTCATGTCAGCAAAAGGGGGTTACCTGCCCATGGGAGGTGTTTTGCATTTCCACTCTTGCAACTGGGTTAGGACATCACCTGCCAGTTTGCCTGGCTCTTGCTAGGGAAGGAAGGCTGGATCGGTCCATCAGCGGTACCAGGCTAGGGTAGAGCTTTGGCTCTGCTATTTTTTTGGCTCGCCTTTAGCCTCAGGCTTGGCAGGGGAGGTCTAGGCTGAGTCAGCTCCTTGTCTGGCAGGCAGCAGGTAACTGTTCTTGTGCTATATTGAAATGGGATCCCGTGGTTAAAATACAAGGCTTGGGGACAGGACTTCTGTGAGCTACTTTTGATGGCCACAATTTTCCTGAGTGACCTTAGGCAATTCATTTTCATGATCCGTTTGCCTGATTTCTCCTTCTTGGGCTAAAAATTGAATTCTTCATCATAAAACATATCAAAAAAACCCAGCTCTTGTGTGATCAGATTGTTCCTTGGGTTAGCTGACATTCCTGGACACCAAAACACCTCCTGTGGTGACATCTATTGGCAAAAAATGTGTTGCATAATTCATGATGTGTGACTTCACACACTGGGTTTTGGTCTCAGTGCTTGAGGGGTTGATCCCAAAGACCACATTTCTTTTTACCTTCCCCTTAGGACCAAAGGAAGAAACCGTGAACGATTTTTGGAGGATGATTTGGGAGCAAAACACAGCGACAATTGTCATGGTGACCAACCTGAAAGAGAGGAAAGAGGTAGGTGCCAGAAGACTTCATGGGCTGGTATCTAATCCAACTTTGTCCGAATCTGGCACATCTCATGTCCATGGGCATATCTTGGAGCTGGTCCCAAGCTTGTGAGGGACCAGAGCTCACCTGCACCTGTTTTCTCTCCCTGCAGTGTAAGTGTGCTCAGTACTGGCCGGATCAGGGCTGCTGGACGTACGGGAACATCCGAGTGTCCGTGGAGGATGTGACCGTCCTGGTGGATTACACCGTGCGAAAGTTCTGCATCCAGCAGGTGCCGGGGCTCACATCTCCATCCCATCCCATCCCTCCCCTCTCTGTGCTGGGCATCCAACAGGTGCTGGCGTGCTCCTTGACTCCTCTGAGGTGCTATGAGAGCAGAGTTGGGATGAAATGTCCCCAGCGTCCATTTTTAACCAGAATTTACTCACCTTAAACACCTGGGACCTGTTCCCAGCAGGTACCAGCATGGCTGTACTGAGAGCAGGGAAGCTGATGGATGCCAAGGCTGAAATTCAGTCCTCTAACACTCCAGCACTTGCTGTTACCACTGTCGGTTCCTGCTGTCACCACATACACTTAACGCCTGCAAATAATCACATTTATCCCATGAGCTGAGACAAAACCCAGCGCCATATGCGTTGCTTTTGATTCCTTTCCCATCTGTCACTACGTTTTCTCATCCTCTGAGGAGGCTTAGGATGCTTTAGTCGCTCTGTTTGTTTTCCTGCTGCTCTCAGAGGAAGGCAAGGAAGAGCTGGCGATTGAAAATCTGTCTGGACCCTGAGTGGGGTTCTCCTGAGCCTCGCCCTTCACTCCAACGGCTTGGATGTGGGTGGTTTCCTCCCCTGCCTTTAATTGAGGATGCTGTGGGCAGAGGTGTGGGAAAGGATGGAGCAGCAGCTTCTGTTTTAGCTGGCTGGGAATGAAATACAGCAGCTTCTGCCAGGTTGGAGCCACAGCCAAGGCCAGGCTGGCATCTCTCACCCCTAGGATGCAGGATGTGATGCTGGCGAGTAAAACGTCATGCTTTTAGAGACTAATTTGGCCCTGGAGCGTGAGTCTGTGCCCTTTTGCCTTGTGGATGCTAGTACTTCTTAAGCCTTTCAGCTCAGTCTTGGGGCTGTAGCTCCCTCTCTGCCTTTGCTTTTAGGGAAAGAAGGTAAATCTGAGTATTTATCATTAACCTGAATACACGTTTCCCCTTCAGGTTGGCGACGTCACGAACAAGAAGCCTCAGCGCCTGGTGACTCAGTTCCACTTCACCAGCTGGCCTGACTTCGGGGTCCCCTTCACCCCCATCGGGATGCTTAAGTTCTTGAAGAAGGTGAAGACTTGTAATCCCCAATACGCAGGGGCAATAGTAGTGCACTGCAGGTATGTCCTGGTCACAGCTGACCTCTG
The DNA here is from genome assembly GCA_026212715.1 of Elanus axillaris. Classification (NCBI taxonomy): domain Eukaryota; kingdom Metazoa; phylum Chordata; class Aves; order Accipitriformes; family Accipitridae; genus Elanus; species Elanus axillaris. The sequence continues at coordinate 44,522,756 of JANZLQ010000056.1, forward strand.
GCTCTCCTGGGTCACTTGGAAAGCGTCTCTTATTTAAATACTAAAAGGATTTTTTTTTTCAGTTAGGACTTTTTTTGTCATTTTTATTTAACTTTCCCATGTTAAATAGGAAAATTCCACATGGGAATGTTAAAAAAATGCATCTGAATTGAAGGAACTTCTTGGAATCAGTGATGTGATAGTGTTACAACTCATGTTGAATAGTTGTTTGGGTTAGCTGGATGCCAAGTGAGCCAACCTTAACACCGCTGCTGGACATTGGTGACATCTCCCTTGGCATCTCTCCAGTGCCCTGGGCACAAGAGGCCAATATCCCTTGTTGCAAGAAGGCAGTACTCAGCTGACAGCATGCCTGGGAATGGGCACCACGGTGTTTCACCTCATGTGGAGTGGTTTCAGGCACAGCAGCAAGCCTGGGGGAGCCACAGAGGCTGTCCATATTTCACTAAGGGAAGGTCCCCTGGTTAAAGGCAGAGATGACGATCACATTGGCAGCCTCCCACGTCAACCTTTCCAGCTTTCTTCTCAGGAGGCACCTGACGAAAGAGCTTTGTCTTTCCATAGCGTCTGCTGGCCTCTTCTTTCTTCTTCTTAATGGTTGAGATACCAGCATAGAAACAAGGCTTCCCCTCAGGCTCACCTTCACGTGTCAGAGGGTGACTGGAAGGAGCAGCAGGCAGCTGGTAGGAACAGGCAGCCCGTGAGACTCTGGAAGCCATAACTGGCTCAGGTTTCGCTTTGGCTCACCCTGCTCGGTGCCTTCATGCACTCGAGTCGTGATGGTTGCTGGAGATGCTGTGTGCATCTCTCTGCAAAACCCAGGTGACAGCGAATGCCAGGCTGAGGACCTTTCTCATCTCCAAAACAGATTTTGCTATTTACTCACTGCTGGGAAGGGTCTGGCTCGCTCCCGGCCACTCTGCAAGAGACTCCGACACCAAGACTGCTGCACTGACTTCTTGTCCTTTCTGCTCTTTCAGCGCTGGGGTAGGACGCACGGGCACTTTTATCGTCATCGATGCCATGCTGGACATGATGCACACAGAGAGGAAGGTGGACGTATACGGCTTTGTGAGCCGGATCCGGGCTCAGCGCTGCCAGATGGTACAGACAGATGTAAGTGTGCTGCTGCAGTTTCCTTTGGGCTTTGCTTGCTGGAGTTAGATTTCCTTTGGGCAGTCAGTCCCCGGCCTGCAGTGAAGCCTACGTGAGGGCTGAGCATCATCCCTCATTTTGGAAGGATGCTGCATCAAGTGAGCCTTTCACTGGGTCCTGCTCTTTTTAATCCCCTTTCATAGAATCATAGAATTGTTTAGGTCAGAAAAGACCCTTAAGATCATCGAGTCCAACCGTTAACCTAATACTGCCAAGCCCACCACTAAACCCTGTCCCTAAGCACCAAGTCTACACGGCTTTTAAATACCTCCAGGGATGGTGACTCCACCACTTCCCTGGGCAGCCTGTGCCAATGCTTGATGACCCTTTTGCTGAAGAAATTTCTCCTAATATCCAATGTAAACCTTCCCTGGCACAACTTGAGGCTGTTTCCTCTCGTCCTATCCCTTGTTACTTGGCAGAAGAGACTGACCCCCACCTCACTACAACCTCCTTTCAGGTAGAGAGCGATAAGGTCTCCCCTCAGCCTCCTTTTTTCCAGACTTGGAGGAAGTTTTGTGTCATGTCAGCTTTGTGTGGTGTAGAAAATAAGGTCGCAGTCCCCGTACAGCTGCAGAAAGTTTGTTACCCACTTTTCTGGGGTCTCGGAGCGGTGCCATGTGCCCAGCAAGCACGGGTAGGCAGTGGGGCAGTGGGTTTGCAGACAGCGTGTGCATGGAAACCAGAATGCACTTGCTGAGCATGGAGCAGAGGCTGATGGCTTCTCCCTGCAACCCTTGCAGATGCAGTATGTGTTTATATACCAAGCACTTCTGGAGCACTATCTCTACGGTGACACAGAGCTGGAGGTGACCTCGTTAGAGATCCACCTTCAGAAGATCTACAACAAAGTACCAGGGACCAGCAGTAACGGGCTGGAAGAGGAGTTCAAGGTGAGCATCATTCTTGTCCTGCTGGATCCACCCAGATGGTGTTGGGCTGCGGGGACCACCATGTGCTTGCCTGGCACTGGGTGGCTCTGAAAGCTGTCCCTTCTTTCATGTCTTCCTCTGCAGAAGCTCACTTCAATCAAAATTCAGAATGACAAGATGAGAACGGGCAACTTGCCAGCAAACATGAAGAAGAACAGGGTGCTTCAGATAATTCCATGTAAGACTTGTTTATCCGCCTGGGGAAAGTACGGCCAGTGGATGTGGGGACTGTTTGGGTGGTTTTGGGGACAGCAGTCAGGCTGGAGAAATGTGCCAACAGGAATATCATGAAGTTCAACAAGGGGAAATGCAAAGTCCTGCCCTTAGGGAGGAACAACCCCAGGCACCAGTATGTGCTGGGGGCCACCCAGCTGGAAAACAGCTTGGCACAAAAAGACCTGGGGGTCCTGGTGGACACCAAACTGAACGTGACCCAGAAA
>JANZLQ010000056.1:44549298-44573467 GCA_026212715.1 Elanus axillaris
TGCCCCCCCCCCCCCCCCCCAGTGGGATGAAGGAAACTGCAGCCCCTGACTCAGGTCTCCCTGGGATCAAAGGAGTGGCGAGTTCCCAAATTTGCCCCGTGCCCACCACCATAGACGCTGAATCACTCACGTGGGGCAGCCGTGGGCAGCTTTAATGACCAATATTATTAGCACCGGCCACGTTTCCCCATCCAAATTCATCCCTTCACAGCGGGAGCCGGAACCCACTTGCATTGCAGGACCGAGGAGGACGCAAAAGCCCTCGGCTGGGAAAACTTTTCTTTAAAAGAAACCCAAATGTCAGCTCTAAATTGGGTGTTACACGCTCATGCTCCGTCTCTTCATTACTGTATCGTAAAATTACATTAGCCAGGAACGATCTGCATTCAAATGACTCTGTGTCTGGAATGATAACGCGGGAATATGAGATTAAAATGTAATTATGCTCTTTAAAGTCAAGGAAGGTTAATAAAATGTTTTTCCAAGTTGCAGAGGCTCCGCAGCCGCAACGCAGAATCACTTAGGAGAATCAAGGGGAGGATGAGGTGGGAAGGGGGAAGCGGTGGGGCGGGAGGCAAAAAATGTGTAGAAAACATAAAAAGGGGGTTTGGGCGATGAAAATATTGAGGTCATCTGGGGTGAGTCATGAGACAAGTGATCTCAGGCTGATGGGGCTTTCATGGGGCTGGGCAGATCCAGCTGGGAGCATCCTTGCTGAGCAGTGATGCTCACAGGTACCCAGCCGTGGCCCCGGGGTGATGCTGGGGCCCAAAACCCACCTCCAGCTCCTGCTTGATGCTTTGAGGCTGCTCGAATCCATGCTTCAAATCCCCCAACATCATCCACGGGGGTCCCGTCTCTGCGTCTCCAGCACCGGATTTGCTCCGCCACGTCCTTGCTCTTCCCCAGGCTCTTCCCAGGGCCCCAGAGGAGCCCCCTTCGTTAGCGCTGATCTCCTAACGACATGCGAGGCGGGCAAGGCGGGCGCTGCAGCATTAATCGGCGGCGTTAGCTGCCTGCTATCCATAACCCAGCTCGCCTCGGCTCACGGAGGAAAGCCCCAAAGACCTGCCACAGGGTGGGGAGTGGGCAGCATCCTCAAATCCACCCCCCTGCTCCATCCCTCTGGATTAGCTGAAATATGGCCCCAGCTCTTCCTAGGCACCAGCAAAGGGGTTGGGGGATGCTGGAGGGGGTGCAGCCGCAGAGTTTTGTCACTTCTGCCCTTCCCAATCACTTTTTGCATCAGGGAATAACCCAGATGATGGGAAACGGGGCATCCAGCAGCGACCTGCAAAGTTCCTGCGCTGTTTCGCTCATAAAATACCCTCCAGCTACAGCTGTAGCTTTAAAGCATCTTTGCAGCATAGAAATGACAATGATTTTCCAAACCGTGTGTGATCACACCCTTGCACATGATCAGGGGAACCCACAAGAATATTTCCCCCCCCCCATCCTTCATTAACAGTGGGAACTTTGTTAGCTTTGAAGCTTCCACCAGGGTTTTTGAGAGCTCCTCCAGAGGCAGGAGAAAGGATGGAGGTTGCGGTGCTCTGCCGCAGAGGTCAAAAAGTGACAAATTTTAATCAGAATAAATTAGAGGATTTGGGGTACTGCATGGAAAACTGGAAGATTTTCACCAATTTGTGCCTTTTCCTTGCCTTGCTGTGGCTGGAAGGGGATGCAGCAGAGAAGTTAAAACTTAAACACGTTGCTCACACACTGGGGATAGGAAGCAGGTCAGGCTGACAAAGGAGTGCTCCCTTCTCCTGTCTGGGTGAACAAATGCTCCTCAAATAGGCCTGTCTTTGCAGCATTTAGTGGAGAGTTAGCCTGTCATTCACGGCTTGCTGGGGGTTAATGGCTGGAGGCTGATGGGGAGGGGGGGATCCTGCACCTCCTGGCTGAGCACAGCACCTTCTTTTTTCGGGTCACAGCTAAAGATGCTCCTCTGCTTCCATGACATGATGGAAAATAGCTCTGATGTTCATTTAAAGAAGGAAGCGCAGCCAACGTCAAGATTTGCTGGGGTGCTGCTTTTATCACTTGTCCGTCCAAATCTGTCCCACTGGGATGCAGACGTCACGTCGGGAGGTCACTGACCAGTGAGGGATGGATTTGTCTTCCTAAAATAAAGGAGACGTTAGAGGAAATTGCTCAGGCCTTCCATCAAAGGCCGTTCCTCGCCTCCCGAAGAGAAGACAGGCTCGGTGCCGGGAAATAAATTTGCTGGTGGCATCCGTCCGTTCTGCGTGGGAGCTTACGGGGAATTGTCCTGGCAGAAAAGCCCATGGGAAGTCCTGGCTACGTGTCACCCACCACCAAGCCCATCTTCTCGGGGTGCAGAGGGGTCTTTGCTGCCTACAGAGGTTTCAGTGCCCCGCTCGTTTGCGAGGGGAGCGATCAGGAGGACGAGCTGGGGGTACGTGGACCTTCCCTAAGCAATGAGAGGTGGGCGCAGAGGGAAATTCATCCCTTCGCCCTCCCTGTACCAGCAAGAGGGGACACATGGGTTGAAACCTGCTGCCAAAGGGTCCAGGGGAGGAGAAATTGGGTGGAGGAAGGCTCTGAGAAATCTGGTATAACATGGAGATGAGCCCTCCTCTGAGCAGGAGGGGGGGACACCAGATGCCCACCTGCCACCCCATCCCTTCAACCCTCTGCTCCGTCAGGTTCCGCGCTCTCTCCCTGTCCCTCCCTGGAGAACGAAGGGAACCTTGAGAGCAAACTTGCCTTCAACCCCAGCGAGACGGCTCCCAGCCTGACTCGCTGCCCACCTGCAGGATATCACAAGAAACTTTTAGGCAGGAGAGATGGTTGGCTGAGCCGGCGGCTTTGGGTTTCGTCGGAGGCGACCCGGCTTCGTTAGCGCCAGGGAAGAATGAGATGGCTGTGCAGATGGGGAGCTCCTGCGGCAGCGATCGCTCCCTGGAGATCTGGGGCGGAGGAGGTGTGAGAGCTGAATCATGTCAGGATGGTTCACTGCAAACACACCACCACCACAGGACTGGGAGGGGTTTTGCTGCCTCTGAATTGTGGGATTTTTAGGAATCTTTTTGCCTATTTTCTAAGTGTTTATTATTTAAAGATGGGGGACTTCCTATTTTTGCTACAAACAGAGATGGATTACAAACTCCCACTGATGCAGACGAAGAGCAAGATCAGTTTGGTGCTCATACAAAGCTGTGTCTCAGTTGCTTGATGAGACTGCTATTTCCCATGACCAGAAAGCCACGAACATAAGGGGTTGCTTAGCAAGTAGGTGCTTTTAAGAGAGAATAAAGGTATTATATGCAAAGCTGAGTTGAGTCAGCTGGAGGCTGGTGACCCCAGAGAAACTGGCACAGAACATCAGCAAGTAATGTCTGCTCTGTGGAGAGAAATTACTAATTAAGTGGCAGCAGCAGGGGGTTATACAGGTGACAAACCCCTCTGCTGTCACCTTACCCTCTGCACATCCAGGACACGCGTATCGGAGTGATTTTCCTTCTGGCTTCTTTCTGAACAGCACTTTGAAGACCAGACCTCCTCGGGTTTAGGTATCTGAGTCCAAACCCTGTGACGTTCCATGCGGCTGCTGCGATAACCCCTCTGAAACCCACGGGTCTGCAGATCCTTTGTGTCAACTTAGCTTTTCCCAGCCCATTTATTCAGTACTCTGCAAAGAGATTCACTCCATGAAATCATTAAGACGCACAATGAGACCAATTACGAGTCAGAAAGAGAACCTGACTTTAAATGTAATTTTATTAAGGCTTAAATGTCTATCAGCCAGACGGGAGCTGGTCCAGTCACACAACATAAACCGAGAGTGACGTTTGGTGTAATGCAATGGCTTTTCTACAAGAGTTTGTATGAGCAGGATGAGATTGCTGCCGGTTACTCACGCATTGACCACGGCCTCTCTTCGTGACTTGCTGGACTCCAGGATGAACGACGGGCTCCCGCAGCACAGCGAGGGCACCGCAGGAGGAGGGGAGTGAGGCGGGGAAGGGGAGAAGTCAGGTAGCTTGCATGTTGTCAATCACAAGGACTGTGCCTGGTCCACGACCGAATGGCTGCTCGTCAAATATGTAAATGGTTTTAACTCACAGGGAAGCTAAACTCACAGTCCAAAAGGCACCTATGCTAAACCACTGAGCCACTGGGATGGTGGTAAGAGGGCGGGTGCGACAGGTGGAAATCAGTTCTGTATAAATACATATTCCTTGTTAAAGAAGCTATGGCTTTTATTATCCTCAGATCGCTTTGCTCTGGCGCGATGCTCTAACCCCCCACCCCCCACTACTCTGTAAGCACAAGACGACCAAGTCCTCTCCGCCGTTACGGGTGCTCGTCTGGCGAGCTCTCCAAAGGCCTTCATCCTCCTACGGATCAATACAGACACAGGGAACAGCAGCGGCTCCTTGTTCTCGTCCTCCTGGCAGGCTCCGGCAGCCGAGGGGTCAGAAGTGAACTCTCCTGACATCGTGCGTGGCAGCCGACCTTTTACAACTCCCGCACAGTATTGACGATAGAGACTTCTGCTTCTCGGCCAAGCACGGGCGACACATGAGGTGGCCGCAGGGAAGCTGGTAAACGGACTCCGTTTTGAAATAAGAGGAGAAGCTTTTGCTGCAGGAAGCGCATCCTTGGGTCTGGCTGCTCCTGCCGTGCTCTGCAAAGGCGACAGGAGAAGCAGCTCAGTCAGGGGGGGTGACAAGGACAAGCCCACGCTGTGCCACCCCTTATGTGCCCAATCCTGACTACAAGCCAAGGGCCCCGCTTTCTGCAGATGTACGGCACAGCTGTAGGCAGTCATGGCTCAGGACTGTGGCCGTTTTTTTCTATCACTACCTTAAGGAAAGGGAACGGTCTAGCTTCTGGGGCAGGTTGTGCTCAGAAGGGGCTGGATCACGTCAGCATTTGCACCATCAGGCTTTTAATTGAAGACAGATGACTGTAAAGGGCTTTTCACTTTTACTGAGACTAAATCAGCCTCCCTTCCGCTTTTCCAACACTCGGATTAAAATCACTAATTCCCAAGTGAAATACTTTAGGTATTATTTCGCATTCCTGTCACACGCTACCTATCAAGGGCTACTCAGTCAACTCTTAAACAGCAGCATTTTAAAGGGGACAGGAAAAAGCTTAATAGCTTAATGTCACTGCAAAACAGCAAAAGCTATTTGGAGAGAGATTGAGAGCCACTGGGAGCTGCACAGCCCTGGCCCTTTCTCAGGGTCACTTGGTCCCTCTGAACCCTCTTCTCTGCCACGAGCAGGCAGATCCTCGCTCAGGGGAAGAAGAGGAGCAAGCCAGCAGTTAGGGCATCGGCCTGCGGAGGGACATATGAGGGTTCAATGCTTCCTTGCACCCCGAAGAAATGACGTTGGGAATGCGTACACAGCTGGATTAGCATGTCTAGCTGGCAGGTGGGATGAAAACTGTGAGGACTCAACAACTTGGCCTACATATATTCAAACCTGATGGGATTCTGGGTGCACGCTTGGCTGGTCAGCCTGTGATGTTGCTACCGTTACCTGTTCCTGTTAAGGGTCAGCATGCTACACGGTATTTGCTAGATTTACACCTCTCGAGCTGCATCTCCACGCCAGACTCATTCCCCATCCACATGGTAACTGCCCAGTTTGCTCTGTGCAGCTAACCGGCAACATTTAAGCCACTCAGCCCAAATCGCAGAGCTCTGCGAACAGGCAAAGCCTCGATGCGGGGCAAACTCTGAGTCTAAACTAACCTGGTGCAGGCTGGGCTGAGCACCGTGTCTCAGCGCAACGCATCCAGGACAGTCCTTGGGCAGCGCAGACAAGTGACAGCCAACAATGGGGGCAAGTCATAGGACTCATGCTGAACCCTGCTCTGCCTGTGGACGTGGACAACATACCTCACTTTCTGGGGGTCAACATGGTCTAACCTGCCTCACTGGAAGAATAAACCATTAAAACTGCTGAGAGAAAAAAGCAGTAGTTAGGGATTGTTAAGTAAAGCTTGCTGGGAGATAATATTTACATTGAATATATAGTATCTTGGGGTCTGAAGAGGCATAGAAAGATGTTGACCAGCAGCACAACCCTCCCTGTTAACCCAGTCCCAGTTGTCCTCTCTCGCCCCCAAAGGTGAACCAGTGGTGCTTGTTGCTTACCGAGGATGGTGCCCACACTCCATGAACTGCTGCAGCCTCCCTCGCTTTGTGCCTGCTGCTGGCTTTTCATCAGCTTGGCCGTAAACGAGGGCATTGAGCTGAGTGCCGAGTTCAAGGCAGTGTCCAAACTCTCCGACAGTTTTTGTTCGTGAGAGACCGGATCTGCAAAGAGAAGCACAAGCTCGAGAAGCGGACGCTGGGAAAAAGAATGTGCAACTGAGATGCTGCTTTGCCTCTGAACTTTTGGGACAACACTTGGGATTTTAGGAGCCCTGGCACTGTTTTTCTTCAGAGGTTTCTTTTCCCCACCGAGGTGCCAGGATGGGGATGCAGTGCCTCATCTCCTTTGGGTCCTAAAGATAGAGAAGTCCTACAGATTACTGACAGACATTCATGTCATGCCCCAGTGCCAACAAACATTCAGGTGCCGACTTCCATCTGCAGGTCTGAAAAAGGACATAAACTCCAAATAATCCAGAAACCCGTTTCTCTCTGAAAACCCAGGCAGCTCCCTCAGCCTGCTCCACCGAGGGTCCCAGCCCAGTGCTCCCAGGCTTGCTTCCTGCAGCTAACTGGGAACATTTAAGCCACTAACAAAATCTGGGGGACTTATTTTTTTCTCTCTGTCCCAGTTCTGAATCAAGGGATAAAGCCAAAGGCACAAGGTTGGAGCACTCCCTGCAGTGTTTTGTCCTGTGCAATACGGAAGGCGTTAATTAAGACTATGCATTAAGAGAATGTTGTCTGCATCACTAATTCTGTTAAATCCATCTCCCAGAGGAAGACCTTTGAATTAGTGCTGCACATTTGCTACAGCAATCAAGGCTGATGAAATACTGGAGCATGAGCTCCCTGGGACAAACACTGTGCTTGTATTTATGTATGGGCACAGCTCCCCTGGGAGCTCCAAGACCCCACAAGGCAGTCCCTGCTCCTGTGGGGTTGGGGCACATCCCCAGCGGGAGCTGTTACACGCCTCTTCAATAAAAATAACAAATGATCCCTCCAAAAATATGGAGTGAGCTCTAGACTGAGAGATCAGAGACGAAATGTACATTCTGACTTCTTCCTATTCTTGCCGGTACCACCAAACATCCATCATTTTCAATCAAGTCTTTAAAGAATTCGTTTAAAACCAAACAACCACCTAAGCTTTTTCCTTGAAGCATTTTTGGGCAATTCTGGGAGAAAGGTGAAGGGAATGACAGGTACCAGCAGGCACTAACAGCATTCAGAAGCCGTGGGCCATTTTTTGACATGTTACAGACCACTAGAGAACACAAGAAAACTCGACTTACTTGCCTAGAGAGACAGCCCTTACGTGACCAGAAGCTACCCATGCACCGTGTACTTACACCGTCCTACTCAGACCAGACTGCTTGCAGCAGACGGCCTCACAGACACAGCTGTTCTCTTCAAGCTCATCTAAATACAAGATTGCTAAGAACGTCTTTCCCACCTCCCAGCTTAAGTTTACCTTCCTCCTCTGGTGGGATTATTACCTAAAGCAGTAACTCAGTTTAACGATACCAGAGAGAAGGCACGCAGTTCAGTTACATCCACATAACAGTTGCACTGCCAGCAACTCCAATCATGTTTCAGGAATTCCTGTGCCAACAAGGGAAAAAGCAAACATGGCAAAACAGATGTGGCTTTGGGCAAAAGATCTAGCATGGAGTCAAGAGGAACAATTGCCTGGGAGCCACGCTCTTCACCACGGACTGGAGGCTGAAGGTACTAGCCATTAGAGAATAAACCACAAAAAGTGAACAGATCTGGGGGAGAGAGGTGTGAATCTCCTTGGAATTTAAACCACAGATTACCTTTGCTTTCTAAAGACTGTCGCCTCCTGACCAGTCCTGCCCGCCCCTGCACTTGAATGCTGCTGGACCTACAAAGAGTATCCTACACGTCTGCTCCCAGCGCTTGGTGGATCCAAAGTCTGCCTGCACTGCCGCAACGTTTCCTTGCCTGCTCGGTCAGAAGCTGTGAAGTGGCTGGGGACTGAGGTGGGTGAAAGCACTCAGCTTTTCAGGGAATTTATCTCAGGGTTTCAGGCCTGGACTGTTTTTCTGCCTCCTGGAGCTTATGCCCAGCAGCGCTGCTACCAGGTCGCTGAGAAAAGCGAGGATAAAAGGAAACCAGTGCCCATTTCCTTCCCCTGTAGGCAAAAAAATCACATCCCTTGTCTAATGTCACTACCTGATTTTCTGCTTTAGCTAACTGCAAACCCTGTGCAAGTCTCTCCCAGCCTGTGCTGTCTTCTCTTCCCTGCTCTGAAGGCAGCACTGCCTGCCAGTTGCCTTGTTGCCATTGATTCTAAGCCCCTGCAGTGCTGCATGAAGATTAGCGTAGACTGGAGGCTGTGCAGTGACATGATCCCAAGCTCAGCCTCTGCCACAGGAAGAGCATCCCCGTGAGAAGGTAAAGGAGCCAGCGTGTCCTGAGGACACAACCTGTGCAATGATGCTGAGCGTGCAGGTAACCAGCTGCACCAAGAGCCCTGGCTGGCAGTGCCTAGCCAGGGAAATCTGTGAGCAGGATTAGTGCCACATTCCTTCTTTCCTCCCCACCTCACTCCTCATAGTAAGATCCACATCAGGCAGGACTCCCCTTGCCACCACCACTGCACCACCAGACATTTCTTTTCCTGCTGTTGTATATTTTCTTGCTGATGGAAGAACAACATACTGGATGGCTGGGGTAATAAGTCACCTGTGATAAAGAAGCTTCAAACAAGCACGCTATGAAAAAAACCACTGTCTCCACATGGACAGTGGCCTGAAAGCAAGAAGGAGAAAGGAAACACAAACTAAAAAGGAAACATGGCAACCTGAGGAAACAAGAGGGCTGTGAAACAGACTGCACCGGTAACACAACAAGAACAATGAGCCTAGAGAAGAGACGAAGTCAAACAGAATGGGAGCAAACACCACCCAGGATGGCAGGTTGTGCTGAGGAGAGGGGAGAATGAGAAGATGACCTGACTTCCACAATGTCTGTCAAGTGCAAAATACAATGGCCTTAAAGCTCTCTAGAGGCGAATGGGCATCCGTACGGGAGCCTCCTGACTTGAAAACCTGGCCCCTGGCTGTCAAGACACTCAAGAAACACAAGTGACTTAGGGAGCCACGATACCTGTCGAACAGTCCATTTGGATCAAATGCGAGTCATTGTCAGTTTTCATTTTTTTAGCACTGTTCTCTGAGGTAGACGTGACAAGTAAGTTTGTAGAAGAAAAATAAGGTGGCTGCACGGAGCTCTGATCCATACAGTCTATTTTCCTTTTCAGAGAAGACATTGTTATGGAAGAAGGTACGAGCATTTCTGAGGCATGAGGCCTCCCGAGCAGGTTGGTGCCAGGGATGCTGTGCTGTAAGAGGAAGTGGTCTATCCTGGCCTTGAGTGTAGGGTGAGGTAGGGGCTGCGAGTGCTGGCTGAAGGCCACCCCAGTGAAAGGATCGCTGGGTACCCTGCCCCAAGACGCCTCACTGCGGTTGCATTTTTCCAAGGTGGTCTGGTCGATCACTTTCCCGGAGGGCAGGAGCATGGGGAACGTCATGATCTCTAGAGTGATGGGGTCCAGGAATTCTTCAGGGATGTCTTGGACGACATCCACCAGCTTGCGGAGCGTCTGCTGCTCGCTGTCGTTGGCGCTGAAGGGCACGCAGTCGCTCTCCATTGGCGTCCAGAACTCTGGCTTGAGGCTGCTGACATCCTGGGCGAAGAACTGGGAGGCCACCTGAAAGACACCCTCGATCACCTCCTGCGGGCACGATTTGGCAGGCTGTCCCCACACCTCCAGCCTCTTAATGCAAGGCAGGCCGCCTCCGGCCACGTGGGTGATGCAGATTTTTAAGTGTGACACATTGCTGAGCGAGGCGGGCCCTTTGTTCCAGAGGTCTTGAGATGCAGAGCCAGGGTAGGAGAAGACGTTTTCCATCTGATGGAAGGGAGGCCTCGGCTTGAAGCCTCTGTGGCCAAACGTCACTTTGCTTTGATTTTTTAAGACAGCTTTGCCCACCAGCGTGAAAGTGTCTTTGTCCGACACAGGCTGACCGGCCAGACCTGAGAACTGACCCTCAGGGCTCTGCCAAGAGGTTTTATTGCATGAGGTAGAGGTGTAAACTTCGAGCCCAGAGAAGGTTTGGTATCCCCCGGATGAGATGTCGATATTAATCCTGCAGATCTCAATGTTGAAGGGAAAAGAGATTGTGACGTGGACTGGAGGCTTGATAAAGTATTCGCTGCGGAAACCACGATTTCTCCTGGCAAGGTCTTCGGAGATCAGATTCTCCACTTCGTAACCATCAGCAGAAATCTGTGTTTCAGGAGAAAACTGGATTTAATTTGAAGCAAGAAAATAAAAGGAAGCTATAATTTCACAAGCACTTACATAGATTCTCAAGATGACATCAGCTAGGAACCAAGGCTGCGGTTTCAAGTGCAGCTGAGACAACAGAGGAGATCCCTGCTGCTGAGGCAGACCAGACCCACTCCCACCCACCTCCAGCCACATGGTCCCATCCACTCTTCTCTGCATCCTCTGTTACCTGGCCAGCCATTTGTAGAGCTGATTTCACTGCTAAAAGAGAGAAAAATTATGGATGGTTTGTGGTTTTGGCTGGGTCAGTGAACTAAATCAAGCCAGAGAGTGTGGCTGGGAACAGAGCATGTGTGCGTGGGTAACATGGGGGTCTCCTCTCTTTCAACAGCGGTGAAACTTTATGTCAGCTTATCCTGCCATGTGGAAACGTACTCTGAATCATGCAGTTACAGATCCCAGAGAAACCTCTAGAGGTCAGCTAGTCGACTGTCCCCTCCTGCTCTGGGATCAATCCTACCCATCCCTGAGGGAGATTGGTCCAACCAGGCTGGGTTCCACCCCATGTCTCCTAGAAGATGCAATCCCACCCTATGGTCTGCTCCTGGGCACACTGGCTCTACCCACTCCCTTTCCTGGAAGCCCTGGGGCCTTAAAAGTCTGCAGCACTTGCTAAATGAACAAATAACAGCAAGGAATTATCTATTTACAGCAAAGAGTATCTATTTATTCCACCTGCTTAATATGGTCACTCTACACCCTCCTGATCACAACAATGACACTGAACCTCAGTAGCATGGCCAGGTCTCTCAACACAGCACCTGGATGGATGGATGGTCAGGCTTGCAATGCTGTTTTTGCAGCACAATGCTTACAAATCCAAGGCCATCTTGGATTTTGGGCTGTGAGCTCCTGGGGAGACTTACAATTAAAAAGTTGCTTTGAATTAAAAACTAGTTAGTATCTAAGAGATTCCAACGATGCTGGGTGAAAACTTAATTACTTGTAGAGTACAGTAACTTCAGCAAACATTGCCAAGAGCTGCAAATACTACTGGACAAAGGGAAAGCTCTAATATTGCAGGGAAAAAGGTATCTCAAGTCAAAGCACGCACAGCCATAAGCACGTAACATTGTCTTGTTAGGAGATCCTGCAAAATCAGGGCTTTTTCCTTCCAACAATTAGTGTGTGCCACATTAAAGCAGTCACAGGAGGTTATACAGTGTTCTAACACCACCTGGCAAAGACTGACCAAAACATAGACAGGACAAAGCAAATTTTAAAGAGTAACTTCTAGGAAATCTCTCAATACTGATTTTTCAAAGTACTGAGCCTTCAGCTCCACTTTTTCTTCATGTGAGCTGCAGATCTCAAGCACCCAGACACGGGTTCTCTTAGTGCTCGTGCATCAATGACTCTCTCGAGACCAAAGCACAAAAGGGGAAGGGGATCCAGGACAGATTTCCAACATCAGTGCACAAAACCTGCTTGCTGGGAATGACAGGAGACTGGTGAGCTTGAAGAGAAAGCTGTGAGCAGAATTACCCAAATCACAACCCTCCCACATCACCAGAAAACGATTTTAATTGACAAAACTGCTCTCAGCTCTGCAGAGTAAAGAGCCCACAGCTTACCCAGGTTGGGACTGCATTTGTCTTCAATGCTTCTGTTGCCAGTGGACATATACACAGCCTCCCATGTTAAAATCCCTCTCTGAACCAGCCAGACCACACAAAATGACAGGAGTTCGCTGTGAGTTGACTTTGCTTTGTTTTCTCAGGGTAGCCTGGCGTGGCCAGCCAAAAATCAGTCTTCCAGAAACACTGCTAATTGTCACAGATGAGCAGCAAACAAGACCTCTCCAGCCCCAACCAGCCCAGCATGCCACTTCCACCTAACCCCTCCGTCCCTGCAGCTCCCTAAAACCCCACACATCATGACTTTACCTTGTTGCAGTGAATTCTTGGCTTGAACTGTGGGAGACAGACGTTTATTACCATCTTGACAGTTGGAGAGAGCTCACTTTCTGAGCATCAATTCAGCTTGTAAAAAGAAAAAGCAAAATAAAGTGAGTATCAGTGAACAGTGAAAGGATCTCATGTTTTCGGAGCCTGTATGAATTACAAGCTCAGTAGTTCCTAAAATGCAGCTCAAATCTGAGTCCAGGAGGTGAAGCCAACATAAACCCAAATGACTGTGGTGGAGAGATGGGATCGAGGGAAAAAATTGCGTTAATATTAATCAGTGAACCCCTGGAGAAACATCAAAGAGAAAATGGCTATTTTAACTAAAAATGTCTTACCTATGGATAGACTAGCAATTAGATCTTAAAGTTTATCAGAGGCAGGAGGTTTTGTAGATACAGTAAAGCATGAGAATATCACATGAAAGCTGTCAAAGGAATTGGCATGAGCTCTCAGCAGCCTCAGTCGGACCTGGAGGACATGGGCTGCTCTGTGATCTGACAGGGGCATTCAGCACTGCAGCCTCTCACCGCTGCGAGGTGGAAAGAGCCGGCGTCCATTCCTACCGTGTGGCCTTGAACTGCCTGTTTTGTCTCCGTGCCCAGTTCTCCCTGCATGCCACGTCTATCTGCTGCCTTCAGCAGTTTTGAGGCAGGACCTGCCTGCGCTCTTGGACAACACCCAACAAAACACGCTCAGATGGGGCCTCTTGGGACGAGGGTAACACCAGTCAGCACTAACACACTGCTGCCGCAAAGAGAAATGTTTCTTGAGGGCTTTCGGAGCCTCAGATGTACGCTAAGATTAAACACAAATATTAATAATCGGTATTTAATAGCTCCAAGGGAGTAGAAGGCATTTAATAGCTCTGAGAGAGATTATCTGTGTTCTGAACACCGGCCCAGCTGATTCTTCTGACAACGTTCATTAAAGAAACTCAAGTGAACGCACCTTCTTTTCCATTGAAAAAAAGGTGACTCAAATTGGTTATATCAGATCCTTTTTAAGAATGAAATTATCTGTGAGGCAAGAGTTTTAACCTTACATTAACCTTAGTTTTAATATGTCATTGCCTTGGGAAACCTTGCAAATCAGGAACCCACAGCTTTCTTCAAGAACAAGCAGCCCTTTAATGATTTTCAACTGAAGCTGTTAGATCAGCCAAAATGAAATTGGCCTTCTGGGGGCACGTCGGTCCGGCCACTGAAATGCAAAGCGTTAACGAGCTCGCTTTGCCTGCCTGCTAAGCGTGTGGGTGCAGTCCGGTCTGCGCACGATCGAGCGCAACAGTCTGAAATGAGAAATGTGGTACCTGTAGTACAAATCCCACATACAAAAAAAAAAATCAACACAACAGAAGCCAAGCCTGCAGAGAGCAGAGCTTGAAGGTTACAATGCCAATGCTTAACCAAAGCAGGCGTGAACCTAGGAAGAGCTGCAGCTTGCCAGACAAGCACCCCTTCTAGCCCAGTATTAGGTCGGACAGCCATCAGGAGCAATTCCTGCTCCTCAACAAGGAACACAGGAACAGGGAAAGCACAAACCAACGGTTGTCCAATACTACCTCCTTGGCCTTCTGAGCCTGAGAAGCCTCCAGTACAGAGCTGCCGGTGAGGGACTGTTCAAACAGACTTTTAAACTGGTCTGACTTTTGGCACCTACATCTTGTGGGAATAAGTTTGCCGGTTTAACTACAGGCTGTGTGACAAAACTACTCTTTCTGGTTCATTTCGAACCTGTTGTCTGGTAAATTAGCTTGGCCCTCAATGCTGGTTCTATGAAAAATAGAAAATCAACTCTCTTTGCTCTCTTTCTTGGAATGACTCAAGATTTGCCTTCTGTTCTATTTCTCCTTGCATCTCTTTCTCAGGCTGAAGACCTCTCCATTCCAATCTGACCAGACTGGTGCATTTACATTCAGCAAAGTCTCGGTGAGACCTTCCCTGAATGTCAGCGAGCAGGGAGAGGCACCTTCACCTCTGCACCCCTGCAAACTCATTGCTGTAAAAACTCACTTCTCATGAGCCATCTCTACTGAAATCCTGCCTATGGCAGATGCCAAATTCTCCCATGGACCTTGAGTCATGCAACCTCTTCTTTCTAAGCGCTGCCTCATGCTAGGCAAATCACAGATGGGTGCAAGCCATCCCTCAGGACAGACTCACATCTTCTCCCAAGCCTGCGGCTGTTACTGAGG
The DNA here is from genome assembly GCA_026212715.1 of Elanus axillaris. Classification (NCBI taxonomy): domain Eukaryota; kingdom Metazoa; phylum Chordata; class Aves; order Accipitriformes; family Accipitridae; genus Elanus; species Elanus axillaris. The sequence continues at coordinate 44,563,926 of JANZLQ010000056.1, forward strand.
TTGCATCCTAAATCTTCATCCTTTTCTACCATGCTTTTAATAACCTGTGGCAATTAGCTCTGGTTAATTACAAACCATTTATTCTCTCACTAAACTTGCTGTCTTTCAATTCAGTTCCTCCTTGTTCTGCAGCATGAGGAGCTATGTATGTATATATAGGTGTATTTTACAGGATTTTCTCTTAGCTATTTGTGACCCTGACAGACTTAAACAACTCAGGCTAATTTTTCCAGGTGCACCATCTCACTAAGAAAATGCACTGTTCTGCATGTCCAAGTCACTGCTCTCCTTTCTTCTGAAAAGCTCTGCTGCACTTTTGCTTCACAGCTAAAGTTGGTCACTGAGTGGCTTTTACTTATGGTTGTTGGTTTTTTTTATTCTTCCCATGAAAACACAACTCAGAAGACAGACAGTGGGGATGAAGGGACAGATTAAATGGGAAACTGGAATGAGACTAGGACTAAGCTTCCGTGTAAAGAAGGAAAGCAAGAACTGGCTGGACACACTGTGATAGGAAAGTAAAGGGGCTGGCTGAGGCCAGAGAAGCAGGCTGGGAACAAGAATCAGCAGGGACAGGCAAAAGCAGGTGAGAGGAACTGATCAGAGCAGTGGCCCAGATCAGATGGGGACAGTGAGCCCGGGACCCCTCTAGCAAGGATCCTGGGCTGAGGCAAGAGCTGGGGAAATGCAGACTGTAAAAATCTCTGGAAAAAGAATGGGACAGAGCAGCAGCAGATGTGGCTTCCCATGGCTACTGCTGCCATTACACCCCAAACTTGTGTGGAGGTCTCCTGTGCTAGTGACAACTCATGTGGTTGTGGCACAAAGAAGGATCTGACTTTATGAACACTTTAAAAATTCAACACCTGCAGAACTGCATTACTAAAGTCATTACTCGTCAAAACAACCAACTCAAAGATGACAAAGGACTTAAAGACTATGAAGTGCCATCAGGATGCCACACAAGCGTCCATCTCTCTCAAGTGCGTGCCTTCTCTAAGGTGAATGAAGATCTTTTGACTAGGAGGTAAAATGCAGACCTGAAGGACTGCACTCTGTCCTTGTCTATACCAGCAAGATCCTCTGTGGTCTTGGACAAGTCATTTAAAACCAGGCTTTTTGGAGCTACTCACTAAGTGCCTTCCTGGTGTCCCACCTAAGACTAGAGAGCTGCTGCAGTAAGGAATGTGCATAGTGGTCATTGAACTAAGGTGCTCCATAACACTGAGTATTTGAGAAAGGAAAAAACCAAGCCCAGACACTTTAAACTAGGCAGCCAAAATGAGCTAATATACAGCATCTGTCTTGGGACAGCAACCTGCTTTCTGCCACCCCTCTTCCCCATCCTCTACCTCAGTGCACCTTGAAACGCTGCACGGCAAAATAGCCAGAACAGCTCAGCTGCTTTTGCAGTGGAAATGGGAGTTTCATCTGCTGCTCCATGTGAAATAATCCCTTCAGCTCTGCTCAGATGCAGCGTCTGCCCTGTGCACCTCAGGAAACGTCCCTCCTCTCGGAGAGAACCACCACCTGGAAGCTCAGGGAGATGCCAGCAACTCTGTCCTCACAAAGGCACGCAGAAATCAGACGCCAGGCCACATCCTGAGCAAGAAAATAACACAGTGAGCCATGTGACAGAGGGTGAAACCAGCAGCCTCCAGAGCAGATGCTTCACACAGCCAGAGTTTGCACTCTGGTTTGCACAGGACTTATCATCACCCAGGCAGGGGAATCACTTGGATTTGTCAGCCCCATTCGGCAGCAGATGGTATCAACAGGGCCAACAGAATGCAAAACCTCTCTGCCAGTGCTGAGCACAAAATTAATATCTCAGGGTCAAAGCACCCCAACCCGCAGCCCCACCTTCCATCTCCCCACTCAGCTTCCACACTCTGTCCTGCTCGTGCACAGCTCCTAAAGGAAAAACTCAGACTGCCTGACTGCCGGCCCCAGCTTGATGGTGATGGAAACAGCAAGTAAATATGTATGTGCATTCCTAGCACCCAGGTCAGCTTCATGACTAAAGATTGTCCCAGTTCCCTCCCAAATACCACCATTCTGCTCCCACAGAGCCACCAAATCCATCCAGTTTCATTTAGGGTGGAGAAAAAGGTAACAGGACATGAAAAATGAATAAAACAGTAGTTTTTATTTGTCATGGAAGCATTTGAGGATGTACGTACAAAAGGAGAGCACGGGACATATGACTGTCAGCAGAGCAGAACTAACACAGCAAGGCAGCCTGAGCACACAAGAGGACCTGCCAAAAACTTAACGAACACTCAGAGACCATTTTAATCAGTAATCAGAAAGAGAGATGCATCTGGGAGGCTGTCAGCCCCTGAGCAAGCACTATACCAGACTAGCCAGCCCTTCTAAGCAGCGCTGGGTCAAACACTTTGTAATGGAGGTAGCTCAGTTTCTCCAAACGTGTGCGTCTGAGCAGAGGAAACCATTCCCAGAAGGGAAGCTCAACCACCACGTACCCCAGCTGCTGCAGCTGCCGCCGTTTCAAGCAGTGCAGCCCCAAGAGCCGCTTGGAGTAGTAGCAGTAGTGGTTTCGGTTGGACACCTGAATAGCCAGTTTCACCTGCTGAGGCTGCCGATTCAGTGTAAGAGATGGGGGAGATTCAAGACAGTGCTCCAATTTAGGCTCAACTTGCAATCCAGCATCTGCAAGAAGAGCTCTGCCTGAGAGCACAGCACGATCCCCTGCGTGTGGTGTTCCTGCTTCTTCCCTCCCCTCCTGCCCAGTAGTCCTGGCTTCACTTTCCACTTCCACAGGAGACTGGCTATTAGATCTCCCTTTTATAAGCTGAGTCATTAAGTCATCCGTTAGACTAACTCCGATGTCTTTTAGTTTCTTATCTGTAATAGGGTCCTTTAAGTTGAAAGGGATGGGATGTCCATCCACAGTCAAATGAACCTCTAGATCACTCGATCTCGTGTGAGGCAGGATCATGTGGTTTTTCACATATTCGGGGCCACCTAACATGCTCTCAAGAAGAGACACAGCTTCCACAATTTCAGGCCTGACATAGATTTCTTGCTCTGCAAAATTCAAAACCATCTCAGTCATCTCTTGATAAAGCTGAGGTGTAAGGCGGCTGCCTTGGTAGCTTGGGCACTCAATTTCAACACTCTTACCAAGCGTGAACAGGTCCTTTTTGAGCTCATACTTACTAACTCTTGTTTTCTGGACAAACTCATCCCTCAAAGCATAGTCTATCAGGTCCTCTGGGAAGCGTTTGACAAATGCCAGGCCAAGCAAACCAGTAAGGAGATGCTCTGGATACTTCCTAAATTCATGGCTTTTCCTATGCATCTGCTCTATCAGGCTGGAGTAAAACTCTTCCTCATTCGGAGGTTCATAGTCCAGGCATCCAAATGACCACAAGAACTTGGCAGCATCTTTGCTTCGGCAGTAAGACACCTTAGAAGGCAAAGACATGGCTACAGCAGCCAAAATGCCCTCGTCAAAGTAGTGTAGGGATGAACAGGTAAGAGTGATGTGCATAATGCCCTGGATGTTTACTGTAGGAATCCGAGCAGGAATAACCTTCCCAAGTTCCTTCAAGAGGGGTAAGTGGTCCACACGACTGTAGCGGAGTATTTTAAGCACATTCACCAAAGCATAAGTGCTCATGTCTTCCATCTGCAGGTAGACTCTGTCTGCAATTTTTCTCATGACATGGTCAGAGATACCACTGAGGGACTTGAAGAGCCCTAAGCAGATAGCACCCACCTCCTCCAAGGTGAAGGAGTCCAAGTACTTCAAAATTGTGCTCTCCACCTTCTGCATCAAGTCTGTGGGTGACCTCCGGCCTTCACCTATGATATAAAGAAGCTGAACAAACTGGGGCAAAGTGATGCCTTTCCAGTGCACGTTGGCATAGCTGAACAAAATACTCAGGTAGGAAGGCACGCTACGCTCCAGACAGCGCCAGCAATCAGCCACCAGCAGCAGCTGGTCCAGGTTCATGTCCCACACCCGCCGGCAGAATTCGTTCTCGCACGCGTTCAGCAGAGGGTGGGTGGGTGGAACAACCAAACGAACACAAACTTTTAAAATATCGATGAGATCTGAAGTACTGAACAACCCAATGTTTTTGACAGCACAGCAACACAGTGTATTAAATCTGGGTTGGGACACCAACGCTGCATGTTGTTCCACTGGCAAACGACTCAGCTTGCAAAAATAATCTGTGATAGTTCCTGGGCTCTCGCTGCCCTTGCATACAGCCACACTGTGTAAAATCGAGTCACCTTCTTCTAAAGGAAGGGTCTCTACTGGCTCAAACTTGTCATAGCTGAGAGATTTGTATTCAGGCCTCCCCTTCTGAAACACACGAGGGTCCTCCTTGGAGTCATGCATCTCTCTTTTTCCCTCTTCTGCCTCCTCCTTGGTTTGTGCCGCAGCAAGGCACGCCAAGTTGTTCTGATTGAGGAGTGGTTTGGACTTGGGCTTTGGCAGGACATTTCTGATAGGAGGCGAAGCTCGAGAAGAGGCGTTATCGAATGTATGCTGAACCTCTGTGGTGCCAGGGCTGGTGAAAGTGTCACCAAGAGCCTGGCCACTGCTCCTAGCAGCGTGCTGCTGGGAGGTAGCTCTGCTTTTGGCATAGGCAGATGGATTATACAATACTCTGTAGTCCAGTGGATTCAGCAACTGGACTGTAGCTGCAGATTCGTTTCTGGTGTTGGCTGTTTCTGGGTTCTCTTCCTTTTCCTGCTTATTTTTGCTGCTTCTGCTCTCGGCCTTGCACTTGGCTGTAGTCGAAAATGCAGTCACCCTGCTCAGTCTTGGAAATCTTCGGCATATTAGCACTGTAGCCATGGATCACAATTTACTGGGGTCAGAATTGCTTCCAGGTACTGAAAAAAGGGCAGACGAAGAATGAGTGGCTTCCACCTAACACGAAGCACTTTTTAATCTATCCTTTACGCTACCGAAAGTGAGGCGATGCCAGTGTTTCCCCTAGCCGAGGCGGCTGTTTCCCTCCAACGCCATAAGGCAGCTGCTACCGAACATCACCTCATGCAAAGGCAGTTCAAGACAAGCACCCAGGTGACCTGACGTACGTGAAGTCAGGGTACATGGCAGACAGGTATTACCTGCTACTCAGCAGCTACAAGTAACCTGGCAGAGACTACGTGAGTTAAGAAAAAAAAGTCATCGCTTTTTCATTTTTAAGAGACCCAAACTGCTTTTTTTTTTCCATTCTAAACAATGAAAGTGTGTTTTTGCAGTAGAGCTGCAGCTTCAAGAGATTTTATGTATTCAAAGAGACCATTCTGCTACTTCGGTCACCACAGTCTGAAACACCAACCACCACCCAAGAAGTTGTTGAAATATCCAGGGTGCCGCACTGGTCTTCGCACCTGGAGACAGTATGTGGAGGCAGTGAGCAAGGTCTCCGCAAAACCAGTCCACGGAGTGAAAGCTGGCCTGTAACCTGAACATAGAGATTACTTGAAAGGAGAAATGTGGCCCCAGAACAAAATCTGGAAAGAGTATGGGAGATGTAACACAAATCATCATGAGATGCTATATCTCGAGCTGAGAACCAGAGGGAACAGAACTTTATGCTTCAGATGTGGGAGAGTTTCCCATAGTTTTAGGGTGCAGAAGGCTTAAAAATGCCTGGTGCCTTCCTAACTCCTGCCTAAACCAGCTACAGCACAGGGTGAGGATGAGAAATTTGTCAGGAGTTAAGCTGCATGCTGCCAGCCTGCAGCGGCTGCCAAATGAGCCTGTTTACAATGATTCAGATGCTGATTTTAAAAAAAGCAGCAGCTCAGCGCTCTGTGTAGCACACCCTTATCCCACCACGTGTGGCCAGCCCCAAAGATGCATTAGACCAGGCGTTTTCAACTTCTTTAAAATCCCTTGTGCTCCCACTACCACAGGGCGCCGAGCAATCAGGAGAGCCAAAACCTGGCAGAGATGCTGCAACAGCGATACGCATTAGCTTCTGTGCTCCCTGCATGGGGGAAATAAATCCTTTACAGGCATCCCTCTGAGCTCAGCTTATACATGTGGCTTCCTGATTACAGCTAAATCAAGATGTCGAATGAGTGCAGGCAAACTCAGTTTTGCAGCAGCAAAATGGATGCCTTAGGGGAAGAAGAGGTGGGATGAACTCTGTGGCTTTGGGGTATCTGAGTAGGAAAGGGCTGCGGTGGTATGGGGGATCACATGCAGCTATGGCTGAACATAAACTGGATTTTTTTTTGAGTACAAGAATCCCCATGTCTCCCATGATTCATTAGATGATCTACTCCTGCACTGCAATGGTGAAGCATCACCTCCTCTCAAGGAAGGGTGAGATAGGAAGGGAGGGAGGATGGGGAGAGTCAAAGTGATAATCTTTGCTCCCTCTTGGTGCCAGATGTGGGGTACTGCCTCTTGGGGGGATGGTTCCCCACAGCAGCCTCGGCTGTCTCTTGTGTGCCTTGAACTCTCCCGCAGCAGCAAAATCAGTAACAGGAGCAGACAGGCAGGCAAGACATCTCTGATCTGGCACAAGCACGAGCAGCCTGCTGCTCTTTGCAGACTGTTTTCTCACCAGGTAGCTTTACCTCTGTCTTGTTGGGGCTCAGCTTCTGTCTGAACACAGGATCTCAGCAGAGAGTTGGCATGGGAGCGCTCCCGATCTGCTCTAGTGCAAAGTCAAATGGCTCAATTCAGACCTCTGGGACCAACCGTGTTGACTTGCACTGAGGCAGCTGAGGAGATCTTGCATCCTCTGCTCCATGGGCAGACCTTGGGGGCAGCACCCGCCAGCTGCTGGGTGAGGAGAAGCTGCCGTAGCAGCACCCCTCTCAGCCGCCCCAGGAGGAGAGGTGAAAAAAGCAACCTGGGTGGAGAACAGTAGGCTCTGGGGGAAAAAGAAGGAAGGCAAGCAGAAATGAAGATTTCTGGAGACAGCCACGCAAGGAGGAGGGTACAAGAAAGAGGCCAATGCATTTTTAAGGTGACTAGCAAATGGCTGATAAATATTGTGAGACGCTCAATTGCCCCTAACCTTGCTGGACACCTTATTTGTATCTCAAAGCATACCATGAGGCAGCCCCTGGTGCAGACCAGGCTCTGCTCCACAGACCCCAGGCACTGCTGACCCTCACAGCTGCACTACTCCCTACCAGCCAGGCAGCTGCAAGGCCATGGCCATCCCCTTCCAGCATGAGGAGTCAAATCGCGACAGGCAGGAGAGACTCTACCTCTTCCGAACTGTCTTGCGAGCAAGGAAAAAGGAAAGCCCTCTCAGAACTTGGTCAGTAAAACCCGAGCCAAGAGCTGTGACACTGCGGCACAGCCCAGTCCTCACAAAGCCAGCAGCAGTAGCAAGCAGGAGCTGGATTTCAAAGCTCTGCTGTTTAGCACAAAGAAATATTTGATGAAAATATCATTTCTGGGTCTACTGGCTGTGATGTCCAGCCTGAACTGGCCGCATGTGACCGATGCCACCTTCATGTGGCTGCAGACAGGCAGCCATAAGTGGGCAAGGCTCAGATATGCACCATGGCTGGGGGAAGGAGATGCTCTCCCCTCTGACACCATCTCCTCTTCTAGCACCTCACAGAGCTTGTCCTTGAGGACACTCGGAGGGGCTGGTTCAAGCTGCAAAAATGACCTGTTACAAGAGTAGGTTTATCCTATCTAGGCTTTTCAAGAAACTTTCTTGTCTGACTGTATTTTGCATGTCCTCTACCTATTATTCTATTACTGGGAGACTGACAAGCACTAGGGAGGCACACGCCTTTTATTTAAAAAAAGTTCTATTTAATGTTGAAAGGTGATACTACCTACGAAATCCAGCATTCTGCTGTTACCAGAAACACCCTTCTCGGGGATGACAGCCCCACTTCAAAGACAGAGAATCAAAGCCACAGTGTTCGCACACCAAAGTCTCCGAAGGCGAACGTCGCATTCTGCTAAGAATACCATCCACGTAGTTTAGTGTTAAGCTGTGACGCATTTGGGAAGCTACTGAGTAAAGAGAATATTTCTCTCCTCCCTTGCTCCAAATCCAGCAAAAAATGAGAAGATCATGTGCAGGGGAGGGAGGTCAGGCTGGGTCGAGATACTTGAAGCACCTTTGAAAGAAACAGGCCGGGTCCAAGTGGCCTTCTGCCCATAACTTTCACTCACCCCCAGCCTAAATCTTTGAAGTTCCTATAGCATTTCCCTTCCAACTCAACCTACACCTCTCCTCCATTTTCCTCTCTTCCTTTTACCCTGAAGTAATTGGCCTTCCTTCCTCCTCCCACTGCTTCTCTTCTCGTTTGTATACAGCCAAACTCCTTCCCACCTCTGTGCACGTCTCTCCATAAATTTCACTTCCAGTGACTCCAAAAGGCCAGTCAGAAAGTGATTTTTGGAGCTGGGCCCTGCAGGCTGCGAATGCACTTGGTAGCAGTCCTCTGGGATAGAAACCTCTTTGTGCATGTGTCTGTGTGTCACACTTACAGCTGTGCTCTCGGCCAAGAGCGCGACTGCACAGCTGAGTGTTTGCTGAACACCAGGGAAAACAGAATTCCTGGAGGGATGCCACCTGCCTCGGAGCATCTGCTCTGTGAAATGGGACAGAGGGGCACCCTGAAATGCTGTCTGTGCTTTTGGTCCCTCTGAAACGCTCAAAGGGACCCCTCCTGGGATCCATGCTAGGAGACCACCTACCACTGCAGCGCACCGCCCCGTCCCGCGCTTCCCCCTGCCCAACCCCACTGAACAGTGAAAGGGCAGACGCCATCTCCTCGGTACGTGTGAGGATCTCCGGGCCCGAGCAGTGCTATTTTGGGGGCGAAACAGCTCCTTTTGGCCAAGAGCCTACACTGAACACCTGTACCTGGGCTGAAGACAGAAAGAAAAGAGGGGGGGGTGCCCCCCAACAGATGACGACGGAGTGCAAACACACAGACACACACACACACACACTGACACCCCCACAGAGCCGGGGGGGGGGGGGCTCCGCGCATGCGCCTGTGCCCGCCTGCCGGCTGCGGAGGCGGCAAGGGGAAGGGGCAGACGAGGGAGAAAGGGACGTGACGGCCCGCGCTGCCCGCTCACACTCACCGGGGCCCGGCGCTCGCCGCCGGTTCAAGGCCCAGCCGCCCGCCAGCCCCTCCGCCCGACCGCCCCCGTCGCTTCCCGGTGCTTCCGGCCACCTGACGATGACGTACTTCCGGACGTACGGAAGCCGAGGGAGGCCTGGCGGGAACGGCAAGAGCGGAGCGCGGCCGGCGGGTGGCGCCGGCGGCGCGCGGGGCGGCTCGGCCCCACGTGATGAAGGGGGTGTGTGTCATGTGACACGGGGTCACGTGGCTGTCCACAGTAGTGGCGGGGGGGAGGTCGTCGTGGCGGGTCGGTGCGGAGGGGCCGGGTGTCCTTCGGCTGCTCGGTGCCGGTCTGGGGTGCGCTCCTCTGGGAGCTGACCCGAGCCGCGGTGGCTGCAGGCCCGGAGGGTGACCCGGGCAGCGGCCGTGAGGCTCATGGTTGCCGTGGGGAGCTGGGCCACAGTCCGCAGGACACCCCCCCC